>OZ024911.1:939107-1604107 GCA_964017125.1 Flabesymbios commensalis
GCAGACGGTGGGTAGAAAATATTCATTGGGTGGACGTTGAATAAATGTGGGTGGTTGTCGCCATTATCTCAACAATGCTCAACTTGACTAAATATTAGTTTATTGTTGATCCATCATCTACGATGCTGGGCCAACGTTAAACCACATATAACGTCTGGTGTTTTTGGAGTTCTGTTAACCCTTTAAGTCCTCACGATGCATTAAGGCATCATTTTACATCCCTGAAAACGGACTTAATTTTCTTACAACTAGGGGTTTTTGAACGAAAATTTCCATGAAACTGGTTTACCAATACATGGCAATTTTCTTGAATTTTAAAACCACATCAAATCATCTCCATCCACTACAAGTCGAGAATTGCGACAGCAATTCGCGGCTTGTAGTGGATGGGAAATTTCATGATAAATTCAGGCTTAAAAGGGTTAACCCTTATCCTGCTACGGTAATTTATTTAAATTTTCACCCATTGAAGTTGTGTCTCGCTACCGCGACCCACAACTTTAAGTGTGTGAAAATTACCCATATTTGTTTAAATAGAGCACAAATATTTGCAAGTCACGATGTTTTGACACACATTTCATCCCCAAAAACAGTGATATGGTCGACTAATAAGACGGATTAAAAACAGCAGAATAAGAGGTAATTGTTGAAATGGTCAATCACCCATCTCACATAAACTAAATTTAAAATTATCTAAACTACTATTACACAAAAATATGAACACTTCTGATATAATAGTAATTAAAAAATTATAATGTGTTATTTTATTATGTAATTTTGGCTAAGGCCTCGCATACAAAATAAACAACGTTACATTACATAATAATTATGTAAATAATTTGTTTCTGATACACAGTGTATTTTGTCCCCTTAGATATGAAAGGGTGCATCTACCACTTTGTAGCAGTCATACCCTTTCATATCCAAGGGATACAGTATCTATTCAGCTGTGCTCGACCATTAATTGCCTCATTCATTGTGATTAGTTTAGTCGGCTCTCTTTGATTGACGCCCGACAAGAACCAAGGTTTCTGCAAACATCACACCAGCCGCCTATTTGCCTTGACACTTTCCTGTTGAAGGGGTTGGCATTGTAACAGAAGAATAGACGAGGTCACGTGATTATTTTTAGAAGACGTCAGAATTGGCTCTAATTCCGTACATCAGACAGATATATGGCTTCTGTTCGTTAGATTGGCTCGGTTGTATTTCAATATCACAGGACACTATATTTTTTATCCGTTTAAAACGAGCTGCGCATTCGATTAAAGCCGCGCATCACAAAAAACAAGTGTTTTGATAGTTTAGCTGTTAATATTATGAGCAAAATCAGAATTATATCTAATTATAATCGTGGAACGCTGTATATGTTTTCTGTCTATGTAGTTTACACCAGTCTCGTTAAACATGTTTACGCAGCCTTTCAATAGTTAGTTAGACCTTTTAATATCCGGATTTTCAAAAAAACAGCTTTTCGTGGTATTACTTCACCATTCTACTATTAGTCATACCCCAATCATTGCTATTGAATCTCTGGCAAGGCTTTACGCTGCCATTCCCTAGTTAGTTATACCCTTAATCGAACAGCTGACAATCGACCAAAGCTGGGTCAACATCAAGCCAGCATTGCCTCAAGGTCTCTTGTTTGATTGGGGAAGTACTGCTAATACCCTGTTAGTCCTGAGACGGATCAACATGTATAATCCTGAGGATCAAGGAGGATCAGAGACTGAAAACCCACACAACTGGTGTCGAACCCACAAGGGAACATATATCTTATAGCCAGCGGCAGAAGATTAACCCTTTGAACTCCATGGCAGAAGATATTAACCTGCACCTGTAAGGATCCACTCCACGTCTCACGGCCCGGTCCCGGTGTATTGGTCAACGCTTCCTGCCTGTCACTCAGGAGCCCATGCCTTGGCTTGTATTTATTTATTTATTTATTTATTTATTTATTTATTTATTTATTTATTTATTTATTTATTTATTTATTTATTTATTTATTTATTTATTTATTTATCCACCGGTTTTTAAACAACTACAAGGGACCTATCTCATCTCATTGCAAACGATCGCATCTAGCAAAGTTTTCTTGTACATTCGTTCGCTCGTTCGTTCGTTCGTTCGTTCGTTCGTTCGTTCATTTGTACGTTCATTCGTTCATTCGTTCATTCATTGCTTTTTTTGTTTAATTAATAATTATTCATTTATTTATGTATTCATTTATTCATTCATTTGTAGATTTATACTTTCATCCATCTATCCATTTTTCAATCCATCCGTCCGTCCGTCCGTCCATTCATTCACTCATTCATTTATTCATTCATTCATTTATTCATTCATTCATTCATTCATTCATTCATTCATTCATTCATTCATTCATTCATACATTCATTCATTCATTCATTTATTCATTCATTCATCCATTCATTAATTTATTCATTCATTCATTCATTCATTCATTTATTCATTCATTCATTTATTTAATCATTAATTCATTTTTCATGTGTTCTGTCATTCATTTGTTCATCCTTTCATTTATTATCAGCAAAAGAACTACACACCTCCAGCAAAATATTATATTTATTGTCAATGTTACTTAGACCTTAATGCCTGATCAAATCAGTTCTGGAGACCTAATGATTTTATCTGCCGTTTGATACCACGTGAAGATTTGATTCCCAAACTGTGATATGACTTCATCACAAGGGTGACATTGGTACTTTGGCGTTTCTACGTCTTCTGTTATGACACACGATGTGACTTCCTGACAATGGTGACATTGGGACTTTCACGTTTTTACGTCTTCTGCTATGACACGTGGACTCGATTCACGGTCTTGTGAGGGTTCACCTAATTACAAGTTGTCGACCTCACCTAACTGAACTAAATAGCGCTGAAGACGGACGGAATTATATTACCAGGACAAGCTATATGTAGAATGTTAGGATTGCTATTACGGTGTTATACAGATTTACTAATATCTCGCCCCTTTTTGTCTATTTAGTATTTTTATTATGACTGATGTCGCTATATTGAATTTCTATTATGTATCTGCTCTCACCTGTCACTTCGTTGATCAGACAGGTGATTTTTTGTATTACAGCCTTCTATGTCCCACCACCCACCTCCCCTGTTGATCAGACAGGTGATTTATAAAGCGGCACTGTGGTTCACCTTTGTGTCTATTTACTATTATTATTATGACCATCCATGCCCCTACTTAGGATTACCATTACGGCCTTTTATGCCATCCTTTTATGCGTCATTGTTGATGGTCTTTATTTAGACAGCCTGCATTGTGTCTTTAAACAGTAAATAATACTGAGGGACGTGCCGCAATGGTTAAAGTGGGCCTCAGACCAGGGAATAATACTGAGGGACGTGCCGTAATGGTTAAAGTGGGCATCAGACCAGGGAATAATACTGAGGGACGTGCCGTGATGGTTAAAGTGGGCCTCAGACCAGGGAATAATACTGAGGGACGTGCCGTGATGGTTAAAGTGGGCTTCAGACCAGGGAATAATACTGAGAGACGTGCTGTAATGGTTAAAGTGGGCCTCAGACCAAGAAATAATACTGAGGGACGTGCCGTGATGGTTAAAGTGGGCCTCAGACCAGGGAATAATACTGAGGGACGTGCCATAATGGTTAAAGTGGGCCTCAGACCAAGAAATAATACTGAGGGACGTGCCGTGATGGTTAAAGTGGGCCTCAGACCAGGGAATAATACTGAGGGACGTGCCATAATGGTTATAGTGGGCCTCAGACCAGGGCTCGAATTTCGAATCCTGTTCCAGGAGGACAGTGTCATCTCATTCATCTCACCATCTTCAGGAGGCTCTCCTGGCCCAGTTTAGCCTATATGTGCACAAAGGTGGCCTAAAGCCCGATTCATTTCATTTTTAAAGTTGGTCGCTTTGCTGATGTCGCCGCCTGCCGTGCGTGTTCGAACCCCGCTTGATGCAGAATATTCAGAGAAATATCATGTTTCGATGTTGTGTTCTTGGGCAAGGCACTTCACCCTCAAATTCTTCACTTGACTCAGGTGGAATGAGTACGTGGTAGGACAGAGATGGGGGTAAAAATGTAATAAGTCTTTAGACTTTGAGATCAGACTATAAGCCTGCACATTTACCTTTACTGCCCACTTTTAATTAAATTACGTGATAGCTGGCTCGCACGTTCTACTCATATTCGTCTATTTGGGACCAAACAGTTTAAAATCTGATGTTTAGACAATCATTTAATTATTTTTAATTCCTTTGATTTAACAGATAAAAAACGAGTATAGTCGTGTTGATGGGTCTTGCTAAAGTATCAAAAATCCGAGAAAAACTCGAATTGATCAGACGCCAAACACCCACCACCCTTATCGAAAGTATGAATTTTAGTAATGGCTATACAAATTTGCCTTTTTTGTGAAATGCCCCAAGGTGCCAACAGGGCATCATCCAGTTTCTCAATCGAGGGTATATCAAGATTCGAAAAATGCAATAAAACGTTGTATGGACCCCAAAGCAAGGTGCAGCGACAAATCCTCATTTTATTCCCGGACTAATAGATTATGTTTGCATCAAATTACCATCAGAAACACAGATCTGAAATAACCGCTCCTTCACCTTGAGAATGACCTTAAACCTGGGGTCAGTCTGGTCTAAAAGGCTGATCGTGTGAGAGACGTCTGACCATTGTAATTTGATTTATCTACGTTGCAGTGAAATCTTAGACTTTCAGTGCACCCTTAGATTCTCAGTGCACACTCTGCCTTTCAGTGCACCTTCAGATTCTCAGTGCACACTCTGCCTTTCAGTGCACCCTTAGACTCTCAGTGCACACTCTGCCTTTCAGTGCACCCTTAGATTCTCAGTGCACACTCTGCCTTTCAGTGCACCCTTAGATTATCAGTGCACACTCTGCCTTTCAGTGCGCCCTTAGATTCTCAGTGCACACTCTGCCTTTCAGTGCACCCTTAGACTCTCAGTGCACACTCTGCCTTTCAGTGCACCCTTAGATTCTCAGTGCACACTCTGCCTTTCAGTGCACCCTTAGACTCTCAGTGCACACTCTGCCTTTCAGTGCACCCTTAGACTCTCAGTGCACACTCTGCCTTTCAGTGCACCCTTAGATTCTTAGTGCACACTCTGCCTTTCAGTGCACCCTTAGATTCTCAGTGCACACTCTGCCTTTTAGTGCACCCTTAGATTCTCAGTGCACACTCTGCCTTTCAGTGCACCCTTAGATTCTCAGTGCACACTCTGCCTTTCAGTGCACCCTTAGATTCTCAGTGCACACTCTGCCTTTCAGTGCACCCTTAGATTCTCAGTGCACACTCTGCCTTTCAGTGCACCCTTAGATTCTCAGTGCACACTCTGCCTTTCAGTGCACCCTTAGATTCTCAGTGCACACTCTGCCTTTCAGTGCACCCTTAGATTCTCAGTGCACACTCTGCCTTTCAGTGCACCCTTATATTCTCAGTGTACACTCTGCCTTTCAGTGCACCCTTAGATTCTCAGTGCACCCTCTGCTTTTCAGTGCACCCTTAGATTCTCAGTGCACACTAAGCCTTTCAGTGCACCCTTAGATTCTCAGTGCACACTCTGCCTTTCAGTGCACCCTTAGATTCTCAGTGCACACTCTGCCTTTCAGTGCACCCTTAGACTCTCAGTGCACCCTCTGCCTTTCAGTGCACCCTTAGATTCTCAGTGCACCCTCTGCCTTTTAGTGCACCCTTAGATTCTCAGTGCACACTCTGCCCTTAGTGCACCCTTAGATTCTCAGTGCACACTCTGCCTTTCAGTGCACCCTTAGATTCTCAGTGCACACTAAGCCTTTCAGTGCACCCTTAGATTCTCAGTACACACTCTGCCTTTCAGTGCACCCTTAGACTCTCAGTGCACCCTCTGCCTTTCAGTGCACCCTTAGATTCTCAGTGCACACTCTGCCTTTCAGTGCACCCTTAGACTCTCAGTGCACCCTCTGCCTTTCAGTGCACCCTTAGATTCTCAGTGCACCCTCTGCCTTTTAGTGCACCCTTAGATTCTCAGTGCACACTCTGCCCTTAGTGCACCCTTAGATTCTCAGTGCACACTCTGCCTTTCAGTGCACCCTTAGATTCTCAGTGCACACTAAGCCTTTCAGTGCACCCTTAGATTCTCAGTACACACTCTGCCTTTCAGTGCACCCTTAGACTCTCAGTGCACCCTCTGCCTTTCAGTGCACCCTTAGATTCTCAGTGCACACTCTGCCTTTCAGTGCACCCTTAGATTCTCAGTGCACACTCTGCCTTTCAGTGCACCCTTAGACTCTCAGTGCACACTCTGCCTTTCAGTGCACCCTTAGACTCTCAGTGCACACTCTGCCTTTCAGTGCACCCTTAGATTCTCAGTGCACACTCTGCCTTTCAGTGCACCCTTAGATTCTCAGTGCACACTCTGTCTTTCAGTGCACCCTTAGACTCTCAATGCACCCTCTGCCTTTCAGTGCACCCTTAGACTCTCAGTGCACACTCTGCCTTTCAGTGCACCGTTTGCTCCACTTGGCGTGTAACACAGTGCTTGGGCGTATGATTGATTTTTTAAATGTTTTCAAAACATTCTGTTTTTGTAATTTTACAGAGAAATATATATTATGCGTTTTGAAGTTTAGATATGCATTTTGAGTTTTTTTATCATAAGAGTGTAGATCCTGTAATTTTCGCGTGTTTAATTTTTCGTGTTTAGAATTCAAGAATTTTCATTTTTCTTTAGTGGCGCTATTATAATAATAATTTTCATCTGTATCTGTATATGTATATTACGTGGCAGTACGCACTATTGTTTTATCGCGCCACGGGATTAACTTAGCAAAGCCTGTTATCATTCATGATATCATTCATGGCCTTATATATGTGCCAAGTACTCCATGTTGTAGATTTTTTGGGGTCTCGCCGGATGGAAACTGCGCCTACGTCCATTGAGGTTCTTTTACGTCCAACTCAAAGTCAGTCAGACGAGCCATCTGATTTACGTGGTTCTCTGAGCCCCACAAGTGTATACAGCACCTGGCAGTTCCAGGCGGCCACCCATCCAATTTTGAACCGAGCGCGACGTTGCTTAACTTCAGTGATCGAGCACAAACACGAGATTCTTGAATTCGCGAATTTTTCCTCCTAGCGAAATTCGCGAAATTAAGACCTCGCAAATAGTACCAGATCTACAGTATTATATGTGAATAGAGATATTCAAATACAGCTAGCACACAGCAAATTGCCCTTGATGATATGACTTTTCAGATTTAGGACTGTGACATAATATGATGTTCAATCAGCAGATATTGTAAATTGTTCGTCTCAGATCAGATAAATATGGATGATTTTCATCGACTTGAAGTTGTGGATCGCGTTAGCGAGACACAACTTCAAGTGGGTGAAAATTTATTTGATTTAGCGCTTTGTGTGTGAAGCTTTGACTCGGATAACTTGGCACTTAGCACATCGTTTGAAAAACATTTCATTACTTTAATCACGTTTGTAGGAAGAGTAGGGGGGATTCCCGTGTTACATGCGTGTTGTGATACTCTATGATCCCTGTGAAGTGAGAGGATAGGCTGACACCGATAGAAGGGACTATCTGATTTTCATTCAGAAGGGACCGTCTATTGTCTGGCCCTTCATCCCTTTCCTAATTAAATTAAGGGAATCGCCAGATTCACGCAAACCTAGAACTGTCCTTAAATGACAGGGAGCATTTAGTCACGCAGGGGGGCCATACATTCTCTGATACATTCTACCGCTCTGAATTCTTAATACCCCATATATATAATATAATTATGTGATAATTTGCCAGTAAAGCTAGAGGGGTTCCTTCTGTCATGATTTTGCCATGATTGCGCAGAAAGCGACGTAAATCAATGTTCACTCATTATGCCCTAGAGGGGAAATGTTGACATCTAAAGCTTTAATCGGTGCATTCCAGAGCGTATTTTGACTCAAATGGAGTCGTGTTTAAATAGGATAATTAATTTTAGCACTTAGCACTTCGTTTGAAAACATTTCACCATTACACATTGTGATACTCTATGATCCCTGTGGAATGAGAGGATCAGCCTGTCACGGATAGAAGGGACTATGTATTGTCTGATCCTCACTACAGAAGGGACCGTCGATTGTCTCATCCAGCCTTGCTCTCCTCTTTTAATTAGGGATTCCCCAGATTCACGCAAACCCAGATATTGTCCTTAAATGACAGGGAGCATTTAGTCACGCAGAAGGACAATACAGTCTCGGATACATTCTACCTCTCTTAATTCTTTGTGTGATAATTTGCCAGTAAAGCTAGAGGTTGAATCACTGTTGGTTTATTGTTGACCCACAGTCTGCGACACTGGACCTACATTAAACTAACCTTCTTTGAAATTAGGCTATTCTGCCATTAAAGCGCAGCCTATATGATCCAGAGGCCGCTGGCTCATTCGAAATAAGAGTAGGCCTGGGCATAGTCTTTGCTTCGGGCATCCTTCTGTCGCGATATTGCCATGATTGTGCAGAAAGCGAGGTCAAGCAATACTCACTCATACGCTCTAGAGAGGAAACGTTGAGCTTCAAATGGTGCATTCCGGAGCATATTTCCTCCTAATATGTTTTAGCTGTATCTCACTTTCTGTTTGATCAAATATTATATTGATGATTTATATGATATGTGAATAGAATAAAATGAGTAAATAATTGTTTTGCGTTGTGTTGTCAAATCGCTGGTTTAGTAAGATAAGCCAACTATTTTTTATTGATTATTCAAGCGTAATAAACACTTGATTTTAAATAAAGTATATACCTAAAAATGTATGTATCTAATCTGTGTAACAAATATATATATATACTGTTCGAACAGAATATATGAGAAAAGTAATGAATAAACTACAATATTATTTGTCGGTTCAGCCAAATTAAGACGACATCGGGTGCAAGGTGTGTCTACATACTGTAATTATCCCAGGCTATAACTGCGCCTAGTCAGCTGCCACTAAGTGATCAACAGGTTTATCACCCATCAGTAGGTGTTACTATAAACCCAACATAAACAGTCATCAGCAGGGGGTCCTAATCACCAATACGGATTTATGATCTTTGCTTTTAGGCTTCATACATAAATAACACATCGCCAGAATTATACGTCATATATGTTGACATATTGCTGCGCCAACGTGGGCGATGTTTGCCCGACATTATAACAACATCGGGTCAACGTCTGCGTCCTTATCACAAGACGTATTGGTATCCCTTTACCTGACAATAGTTCTGTTTAATTTGTTTTATTTTCTCAATACCTTGACTATATTACAGTTACTGGGAATGAAATGAGTGATTAAAAATCAAGATGTCAAGATGTTTGCTCTCGAATTAAACAAACATTTACAATTTTCACCCACTTAAAGTTGTGGGTCGCGGCAGCGAGACTCAGCTTTAAGTGGATGAAAATTTAAATAAAATATTTAAATAAAAGAACAAGTTGGACAAGGGTTAACTTAGAAACCTCTCCTGAAAGTTATTGGCAACAACTTTTGAAGTTATAGTGAGTTACAAACAGGTCCAATGCAGGCTATAACTGCCATTTTTCTGGTCAAGGTTTTCTCAATGAATTCAGCTACCTGAAACCATGATATTTGAAATAAGCTTCTTGGTCATCTTAAAATATTTCTCAAATACAATATGGCGGTCAGAAAGCTAAAATGGCCGCCGAGTTACATAGACGTAAAACAATATTCACCACCGTAGAATAATAGTTCGTGGTTGACTGGCGAGCTGACTGACTGCTAGCTGACTGACTGATTGACTGATTGACTGACTGCTGGCTGGCAGGCTGGCTAACTGATGGCCAGCTGGCTGGATGACGGTTGACTAGCTGGCATCCACACAGTCAGTTAGATTGTTTACAGGTTGTCTGATTTGCTGCCTGGCTGGCTGGCTGTCTGCTTGGCTGTCTGGTTGGTTGTCTGACTGCCTGTTTGCCAGCCTGCCTGGCTGGCTTACTGTCTGGTGGTTCACCCACCTCTATGGTTGGTTGTCTGGCTGTTTGGCTGGCTGGCTGACTGCCTGGTTGGCTGTCTGGTTGGCTGTCTGACTGCCTGTTTGCCTGTTTGCCTGCCTGTCTGGCTGGCTGACTGTCTGGTGGTTCACCCACCTCTGTGGTTGGTTGTATGGCAGTCTGGCTGGCTGTCTGCTTGGCCACCTGGCTGACCGGCTGACTGTCTAGTGGCTCACGTACCTTGGCTGCCTGGCTGGCTAGCTGACTGTCTGATGCTCCACTCACCTCTCTGGTTGGTTGTCTGGCTGCCTGTCTGGCTGGCTGGATGGCTGGTAGACTGTCTTGTGATCCACTCATCTCTCTGGTGGGTAGTCTGGCTGCCTGTCTGGCTGGCTTGCTGATAACTGGCTGGCTGACTGGCTGACTGGCTGATTATCTGATGGTCCACCCACCCCTCCACTTGGCTGCCTGACTGGCTGGCTGCCTGGCTGGTGGTCTACTCACCTTTTTGTTTGGTTGCCCGGCTGTCTGGCTGTCTGGCCGACTGGTTGCTGACTGTCTGAGTGTTCACCCACCTCTCTGGTTGGTTACCTGGTCGTCTGGCTGACTGGTTGGCTGACTGATTGACTGTTTACTTGGCTGGCTGATTGACTGTCTACTTGGCTGGCTGGCTGGCTGGCTGGCTGGCTGGCTGGCTGGCTGGCTGGCTGGCTGGCTGGCTGGCTGGCTGGCTGCTGGCTGGCTGGTCCACCCACATCTCCATTATGTCGCTTGCTGAAACAATTTATCATGTTACTTATCCATTATTGTAGACATTTTCTCATCTTTAGATCTTGCCCTTATTTGTGAACAGCCTGTTCTAATTTGCGTCACATTTATATTTGTTTCTATTTGCTCTCCTCTTTCACTTTTATCTGACTTTAAAGCCTTTGACCTTTATCTGACCTCTATTATTTCAAGCATTTATCTGATAAAGCCTGTGATGACATCGCATTGCGACATCTGATATCATTCTCTCATTATCATGCTCCTCGATTATTCCATTAAATTACTTCAACGTCTATGGGTTGTAACCCCTAAAGCTCTGTGGGTTGTAACCCCTAAAGCTCTGTGGGTTGTAACCCTTAAAGCTCTGTGGTTTGTAACCCTTGAAGCTCTGTGGGTTGTAACCCTTAAAGCTCTGTGGGTTGTAACCCTTAAAGCTCTGTGGGTTATAACCCTTAAAGCTCTGTGGGTTGTAACCCTTAAAGCTCTGTGGGTTGTAACCCTTAAAGCTCTGTGGGTTGTAACCCCTAAAGCTCTGTGGGTTGTAATCCTTAAAGCTCTGTGGGTTGTAACCCTTGAAGCTCTGTGGGTTATAACCCTTAAAGCTCTGTGGGTTGTAACCCTTAAAGCTCTGTGGGTTGTAACCCCTAAAGCTCTGTGGGTTGTAACCCTTAAAGCTCTGTGGGTTGTAACCCCTAAAGCTCTGTGGGTTGTAATCCTTAAAGCTCTGTGGGTTGTAACCCTTAAAGCTCTGTGGGTTGTAACCCTTAAAGCTCTGTGGGTTGTAACCCTTAAAGCTCTGTGGGTTGTAATCCTTAAAGCTCTGTGGGTTCTAACCCTTAAAGCTCTGTGGGTTGTAACCCTTAAAGCTCTGTGGGTTGTAACACTTAAAGCTCTGTGGGTTGTAACCCTTAAAGCTCTGTGGGTTGTAACCCTTAAAGCTCTGTGGGTTGTAACCCTTAAAGCTCTGTGGGTTGTAACCCTTAAAGCTCTGTGGGTTGTAACCCTTAAAGCTCTGTGGGTTGTAACCCTTAAAGCTCTGTGGGTTGTAACCCCTAAAGCTCTGTGGGTTGTAACCCTTAAAGCTCTGTGGGTTGTAACCCTTAAAGCTCTGTGGGTTGTAACACTTAAAGATCTGTGGGTTGTAACCCTTAAAGCTCTGTGGGTTGTAACCCTTAAAGCTCTGTGGGTTGTAACCCTTAAAGCTCTGTGGGTTGTAACCCCTAAAGCTCTGTGGGTTGTAACCCTTAAAGCTCTGTGGGTTGTAACCCTTAAAGCTCTGTGGGTTGTAACCCTTAAAGCTCTGTGGGTTGTAACCCTTAAAGCTCTGTGGGTTATAACCCTTAAAGCTATGTGGGTTGTAACCCCTAAAGCTCTGTGGGTTGTAACCCTTAAAGCTCTGTGGGTTGTAATCCTTAAAGCTCTGTGGGTTGTAACCCTTAAAGCTCTGTGGGTTGTAACCTTTAAAGCTCTGTGGGTTGTAACCCCTGAAGCTCTGTGGGTTGTAACCCTTAAAGCTCTGTGGGTTGTAACCTTTAAAGCTCTGCGGGTTGTAACCCCTAAAGCTCTGTGGGTTGTAACCCTTAAAGCTCTGTGGGTTGTAACCCATAAAGCTCTGTGGGTTGTAACCTTTAAAGCTCTGTGGGTTGTAACCCTTAAAGCTCTGTGGGTTGTAACCCTTAAAGCTCTGTGGGTTGTAACCCCTAAAGCTCTGTGGGTTGTAACCCTTAAAGCTCTGTGGGTTGTAACCCCTAAAGCTCTGTGGGTTGTAATCCTTAAAGCTCTGTGGGTTGTAACCCCTAAAGCTCTGTGGGTTGTAACCCTTAAAGCTCTGTGGTTTGTAACCCTTACAGCTCTGTGGGTTGTAACCCCTAAAGCTCTGTGGGCTGTAACCCCTAAAGCTCTGTGGGTTGTAACCCCTAAAGCTCTGTGGGTTGTAACCCTTAAAGCTCTGTGGGTTATAACCCTTAAAGCTCTGTGGGTTGTAACCCTTAAAGCTCTGTGGGTTGTAACCCTTAAAGCTCTGTGGGTTGTAATCCTTAAAGCTCTTTGGGTTGTAACCCCTAAAGCTCTGTGGGTTGTAACCCTTAAAGCTCTGTGGGTTGTAACCCTTAAAGCCCTGTGGGTTGTAACCCCTAAAGCTCTGTGGGTTGTAACCCCTAAAGCTCTGTGGGTTGTACCCCTTAAAGCTCTGTGGGTTGTAACCCTTAAAGCTCTGTGGGTTGTAACCCTTAAAGCTCTGTGGGTTGTAACCCTTAAAGCTCTATGGGTTGTAACCCTTAAAGCTCTGAACTATTTTTGTATAAACCATGGAGACCAACGGGGTTCTATTCAATTTGAAATCATCATAAATGTCTTAGTTAGCTCTTTCTGATTCTTTTCAATACCTGTGTTGTGGGTCTAAATATTTCTCACGAAGCGGGGATCGATTTTAGACCTTTAGACGTCAGAATCTGACGCCTGTGTACGTCAGATTCTGACGTCTAAAGTCGATCCCCGCACTGTGAGGGGTAAAGGAAACACATTGCGAGTAGCTATGATATTTCATGTCTTTTATCGCAGTTTTCTTATCCCCTAGAGCACTGTTGTCAGATTCTGACGTCTATATACGTCAGATTCTGACGATTAAGGTCGATCCCCGCACTGTGAGGGGTAAAACAAACACATTGCGAGTAGCTATGATATTTCATGTCTTTTATCGCAGTTTTCTTATCCCCTAGAGCACTGTTGTCATAATCTGACGTCTATATACGTCAGATTCTGACGTATATAGACTGTTCCCGCAATGAAAGTGTAAACCATTTATAGGCTTAGGCCGTAGACCCATAACATAGATACTAGTGATCAAATGAAGCGGAAAGAAATAGGCCTATCTAAGATTTTAATGTGACTTAAAATTGAAAAACCCATTGGTCTCCAGGGCTTATAAAAAATGTTTGAGCGCTGTAAGGGTTCAGAACTCGACAGAGATTAGGTACCCTTTGGGAAGGGTGAATGCTATTCTTTAATTGGATTGCAGCGACATACCGACTTGGAAAATACTCGTAATACTCTTTCTCAATGCAAGCATGTAACACCCACGCGCCATCTGCTGGTGACAAATGACGGCAATTAACATGAATTACACAGCCTCGCTCTCAGACAGCCTCAATTTCGTCCTGAATATTCCACTGAGTCTGGTTTTGACATCGACCCTTGTTCCAATTACCCTTAGTGAAGGTGTGTCACCACCACTTGGTCTTTATAAACGAGCGCGTCTGAAAAATGAGAACTTATTTTCTGATCAAGATTGTATTTTGTGATGGGAGATCTTGCTGACATCGGACTTGACATTGAGGCGTCTATAGCATGCTCATAATCTTTAGTTCATTACACTTCTCTTTAAACTGTATTTTTAAGATTAACTCTTAAAACGCTGAGATATATTTTGTTTTTAATTTAAAATCAGCATAAATGTCTCGAACGTTTGCCCTTTTTGCTTCATTTGAATACCTATGTTATGGGTTTACGGTCATAGAAATATTCTACGTCAGAATCTGACGTCTAGAGTTCTACAGACGTCAGATTCTGACGTATAAAGACGGTCCACGCACTAAGAGGGTTGACCTACTGTAGTTGCTAAAACCTCATGTTCTTCTCGTTATTCACCAGGATTATTCAGCAAACATAATTGCTAACAGTTTGTTTTCGTGTATCTTTCATTAGATATCGTTAATTAAAACTGGAAGATATTGCTTAAGCCATTGTTTATTGATTCAAAATTCAATTTGCGCATAATACTAAAAAGTACATTGCAAAACAAACAACAGTATATTTTTTTTTTCTTTGAAACCAACACATGATATGTATTAGTCAGTTTGATTAAAACAAATAATACAGTTTAGAAACGAAGAGTTATGATGTATTAATAAATGTACAATGGTGAAGCTCCAGCGAACTCGACCCATCAACCCGATGCTAGCAAACCGATGGATCAACGTCTACGGTGTCGGCCAGTCTCTAAATCAGATCCGTCGCAACGTCTCGAGCCCGCCAGAGTCTAACAATAGATCAGACTTTACACATATAATATTAGTAGTGCCAACATCCACACCTCTGTGACCATCCTTTGGCAAGTAAGGTTTGACCATTATTTTTGATAGTTATATTTCACAAAAAGGTATTTTTCAAAAAATAAGCCCATACGCCTCGCTAGAATAGGTGGCCGGAATTTTGTATGGCGCGAAATTCAAAATGGCCGCCCACGATCTCAGCGAACATCAAGTAGCCCTATTTATTTATTACCACCACTCGCCCCCAGTGTACCTGCTTTTTTAATGCATTTAGGTAGAAAATGGATTACCGGAGGTCGACCCGTTGATATAATAAAAAAACATGTGCGCTTGACCGAAAAAAACTTTGGCGGACAAAGGGTCAATTCAAGATCCTTATATCTAAATTATGATAGATATTGACCGTTTTTTAACGTTTATACCAACAGTTCTCAGAGTATTGTATATTTGGAATTTACACTGAGTTTCAAATATGAATTAATTGACCAAACAAATAAATGAAAGCCATTTTGATGACGTAATTTTGACATGTTCCAAACAAATTTCAGGTATCTTTTTTTTTCTAAGGGGGGCGGTTGCTAAAATGCATGTTCAAAATCCGTTCGCCAAAACGTTTTTTTTTATCATTTTTAAATATATATTGAATTGCTTAATCCATCACACCTCATTGCTGATAATCTTTATCTAGCCATCATGCCGCATTTCTCTCATCTAATAACTGAAATTTAAATTGCCAGCCTTTGCTTATTCTTGACCAAATTAGACGCTGGTTGAGATGGGACCTTCGTCCTGACATTTATAATTATTGATTTGACATTGAATGTAAATATGAGGATACATTGATCTGAGATATAGTCAAATGTGCCATAAATAAATAAAAGGTCAACAAAATCAATAGATGTATGATATAATTGTAGCAAATGGACTGATTTAACTCACTCATACTACTACAAACGTATACGGAAATCGAGGCTTATTATACGTATATAACATATCAAATTGACATTAACAGTTTGATCAATTAGGCAGTTAGTTATCATATTATTGTTTGTTTGATTTGTTTTTTCAAAGAGTGATTGATAGTCTAGTCACAAAATTAAGTAAGTAAGTAAGTAAAATATTTGCTTTACTTCACTTTTCGGCCAGTATGGCCATTTAAGTGAAAATTCCACGTATTACAATATCCCATATTGTATAGTTAAAGTAGTAAAGGAAAGACAAAGCCAATAAAAGCATGATCGTACTAAAATATTCAGTTTAAAGTGTTTGATATGATAAGATGACGATGCTCCTGGCACCTATATGTAACGAGTCTGATGACATGTTGTAGCGCCTGCACTACAACACAGTTTAATGAGTATAAACATATCAGTATAAATAATGTAAAATATGAAGTTATTATAAAATGAACGACTTATCAAATCACTATATCTCCATGAAATTGGAGTGATTGTGTAAAAACTACAAGTCTAAGTCTAATAATTAAAACATAAAATATAGGTTACATTCCCGAAGGAACTGAATAATAAAACCAGCAGGGGTGTCTCTGAATAACTCAAAAAAGGAATTAAATGCAAAATACTTTCTTCTGATGTGCGCATATTTCGCACAACTGAGAAGGACATGTCTTACAGTGAGACGAGTATTGCAGCACATAGGTCGCAATTCTCCTCTCAATAAATAGCCGTTTGTGAAATAGGCATGACCAATTCTGGCCCTGCATAAGACAACGTCATCTCTTCGGCGTTCCATTGGTGTAAAAGATCGCTTAATGATTGGTTGTACCTCGAACAATTTGCTGGTGACATTGATGTTCCATTCACCTTGCAAAATGTCATCAAGGTAGACAGAGATGTTGTACTTGAAATCAGTATATGGTATATAATAAAACTGTTTCGTCTTATCCAGGGCAGCCTTGGCCAAAACATCAGCCCGTTCATTGCCCTGTTTTGCAATATGGCTGGGTACCCAGCAAAAAATAATGTCCTTGTGCCCAGAAAAGTAGTGACACATATGCAAAATATTGGAAACAATTGGGTTGTTGAGTTTTTGACTCTTAAGAGCCTGCAATGAAGATAGCGAGTCTGTGATAATCATGAACTCCTCGTCACTACTATCCCAGATGTATTCGATGGCAGCTTCAATAGCTAACAGCTCTGCTGTGCAAATTGAAGCCTCATCGTTGATGCGGCAGCTAAATTCATGATCATCACAGACAAAGGACATAGCTGTCCTCTTGTCTTTCTTTGATCCGTCAGTATACACCTTCCGGTGCCTCGGAAATCTACAAAATAACTCAAAATTAAAATTAAATTAAGAATTGGCTATAGAGTTGGTAGGCCCCATGAATTTCTAGCTGATTGACTGACTGACTGACTGACTGACTGACTGACTTTCTGGTTTGCTGACTGACTGACTGGCTGACTGACTGGTTTGCTTACTGACTGACTGGCTGACTGCCTTTCTGGTTTGCTTACTGACTGACTGGCTGACTGGCTGGTTTGCTTACTGACTGACTGACTGGCTGACTGGCTGGTTTGCTGACTGACTGACTGGCTGACTGACTTTCTGGTTTGCTGACTGACTGACTGGCTGACTGGCTGGTTTGCTTACTAACTGACTTGCTGACTGGCTGGTTTGCTTACTGACTGACTGGCTGACTGACTTTCTGGTTTGCTGACTGACTGGCTGGCTGACTGGCTGGTTTGCTGACTGACTGACTGGCTGACTGACTTTCTGGTTTGCTGACTGACTGACTGGCTGACTGGCTGGTTTGCTGACTGACTGACTGGCTGACTGGCTGGTTTGCTGACTGACTGACTGGCTGACTGATTTTCTGGTTTGCTGACTGACTGACTGGCTGACTGACTTTCTGGTTTGCTGACTTTCTGGTTTGCTGACTGGCTGGTTGGCTTACTGACTGACTGGCTGACTGACTTTCTGGTTTGCTGACTGACTGGCTGCCTGACTTTCTGGTTTGCTTACTGACTGACTGGCTGACTGGCTGGCTTGCTTACTGACTGACTGGCTGACAGGCTGGTTTGCTTACAGACTGACTGGCTGACTGACTTTCCGGCTTGCTGACTTTCTGGTTTGCTGACTTTCTGGTTTGCTTACTGACTGACTGACTGACTGACTTTCTGGTTTGCCTAATGACTGACTGGTTAACTAACTTTCTGGTTTGCTGACTATCTGGTTTGCTGACTTTCTGGTTTGCTTACTGACTGTCTGGCTGACTGACTGGCTGGTTTGCTTACTGACTGACTGGCTGACTGACTTTCTGGTTAGCTGACTGACTGACTGACTGACTGACTTTCTGGTTTTCTTACTGACTGACTGGCTGACTGACTGGCTGGTTTGCTTACTGACTGACTGGCTGACTGACTTTCTGGTTAGCTGACTGACTGACTGGCTGACTGGCTGGTTTGCTGACTGACTGACTGGCTGGTTTGCTGACTGGCTGACTGGCTGACTGATTTTCTGGTTTGCTGACTGACTGACTGGCTGACTGACTTTCTGGTTTGCTGACTGACTGACTGGCTGACTGACTTTCTGGTTTGCTGACTGACTGACTAAATTATTTGTTTATTAACGCTTTAAAGATTACAACACTATTGTGTTATTCTATTGTGCTATACTTTAATGCGCATGGTAAAATCAATTGGTTTCTTCTCACGTGGGCGCAACTGATGCAAAATTTACAGATATATGGAATATAACAATTTAAATTAAATAACCAGAAAAAAGTACTACTGAAATAATGATGTCCATCGGAAACTCAAATGGCGATGTCAATGGCGGAAAACGTGGTTAATTAATTTCTAATAGATGATGAGTGCAGCACAGCTCAGCTCATTACAATGCAATGCAATGCAATGCAATGCAATGCAATGCAATGCAATGCAATGCAATGCAATGCAATGCAATGCAATGAAATATATACAATACAATACAATACAATACAATACAATACAATACAATACAATACAATACAATACAATACAATACAATACAATACAGTACAATAGAATAGAATAGAATAGAATACAATACAATACAATACAATACAATACAATACAATACAATACAATACAATACAATACAATACAATACAATACAATACAATACAATACAATACAATACAATACAATACAATACAATACAATACAATACATTACAATACAATACAATACAATACAATACAATACAATACAATACAATACAATACAATACAATAATACAATACAATACAATACAATACAATACAATACAATACAATACAGTACAATAGAATAGAATAGAATAGAATAGAATAGAATAGAATACAATACAATACAATACAGTACAATACAATACAATACAATACAATACAATACAATACAATACAATACAATACAATACAATACAATACAATACAATACAATACAATACAATACATTACAATACAATACACTACAATACAATGCAATACAATACAATACAATACAATACAATAATACAATACAATACAATACAATACAATACAATACAATACATATGGGCTGATCTCACCATACGTCTCGTAGGGAAAGCCAGCAGCGTGAGTGCGTGAATACAATACATACCACTTGGGCAAATAACTATTATGTTATTATACCTTTAGCATAGTTTTATCTATGTAACATTGTCTTATCCAGAGCTTATGGAATATTCATAAAAGATATCCATAAATGTGATTTTACTTTTCAATGTTTACATTACAAAAACTACTCGTTTCACGTCATATATGTAAAAAACGTGCGCCGGTGACAAATTACGTGATTTAACATGATTCAACCCAGCCTCACTCTGAAACCCAGAGCCTCGTCCTGAAAGAGGATCGTGGCCTCGTTCTGAATAGTCCACTGAGACTCGTTTTGACATTGCCTTAGTTTATATTCCCCCCGCTGAAAATTTGACTCCGGCATGTCGTATCTATAAAATGTGTCATCGTGTGGTCTGTATAAATGAAAGCTTAAATAACTTTATTCCTGAGATCTTGACAGGTGAGAGGTGAGTGATAAAGAAAATCTTGACAACATCAGTTTTGCGAAAGAATTTTTATTTTATTTAGCTTTTGACCAATACATATATTTGAAAACAGATACAAAGAATATACACATTATATCATTAAAATAGTATATACAACTTTGGTCGTGCTGCGCTAGAACAGGTTTATAGAAGCCTTTGCAAGCTAGGCAGTAACTATATTTATGTTCATCTATGCACAAAAAAGTATAAGGGCTGGGTGCACAACAATTTATTACTGTGTGAAAGTTCCAATACACCCTTTTCAATAACAACACGCCACACAGTGAGCTACGCTGAACTGTTTCAATCAGACAACTGTTACACACTTTTAAGTGACAACACGCCACACAGTGTTTTAATCAGACAACTGTTCACGCGCAAACTCGTGCAAGCAGTCTAGAAAAGTGGGATTCAAAGCGGAGTCACACCATTAAGCTCTTCACCTCTAATCACGATTATAGTGGTGGTGGCCCAAGTGTAGTACTCGACACCCAGCTCGCACACTACACACATTCAGTTCAAATAAATATATATATTATATATTATATATTATATATTATATATTATATATTATATATTATATATTATATATTATATATTATATATTATATATTATTATATTATATTATAATATTATATATATATACATATTATATTTCAATTGAGTGACGACTACTACAGTTGGACTGTAATTATATATATTTTTTTAATTTTTTAATTTTCTAATAATCTTATGTATCCTCCTCAAACTCCCACTTCTAATCAATTTCCCTTACATCCACCTGTCTGCCCTGTTTCTACAGGGGTAGGCAGGTGGGCAGGTAGGCGAATAGGCACTTCAACTTCATCTAAGTGTCAGCCCGCGTTCTACGTAGTGGTAGACGGGTAGGCAGGTAGGCAGGTAGGCACTTCAACTTCATTTAATCATCTAAGTGTCTGCCCTGGTTCTACAGTGGTAGACGGGTAGGCGGGTAGGCAGGTAGGCACTTCAACCTTATCTAATCATGTAAGTGTTTGCTCTGGTTCTACAGGGGTAGGCGGGTAGACAGGTGGGCAGGTAGGCACTTCAACTTCATCTAATCCTCTAAGTGTCTGCTCTGGTTCTACGGGGGTAGACGGGTAGACGGGTAGACAGGTAGGCAGGTAAGCACTTTAACTTAATCTAAGTGTCTGCCCTGTTTCTACAGTGGTAGACGGGTAGACAGGTAGGCAGGTAGGCACTTCAACTTCATCTAAGGGTCCGCCCTGGTTCTGCAGGGGTAGGCGGATAGACAGGTAGGCAGGTAGGCACTTCAATTCATCTATGTGTCTGCCCTGTTTGCACAGTGATAGGCGGGTAGACAGGTAGGCACTTCAACTTCATCTAAGTGAATGCCCTGATTCTACAGGGTAGGCGGGTAGGCAGGTAGGCACTTCAATGTCATCTAAGTGTCTGCCCTGTTTGCACAGTGGTAGGCGGGTAGACAGGTAGGCAGGTAGGCACTTCAACTTCATTTAAGTGTATGCTCTGGCTCTACGGGGGTAGACAGGCAGGTAGGTACTTCAACGTCATCTAAGTGTCTGCCCTGTTTGCACAGTGATAGGCGGGTAGACAGGTAGACAGGTAGGCACTTCAACTTCATCTAAGTGTCTGTTTTAGTTCTACAAGGGGAGGAGTGTAGGCAAGTAGGCACTTCAACTTTATCTATGTGAGTGCCCTGATTCTGCCCTGGCTCTACAGGGGTAGGCGGGTAGACAGGTAGGCAGGTAGGCACTCCAATTGTATCTATGTGTCCGCCCTGTTTGCACAGTTGTATGCGGGAAGACAGGTAGGCAGGTAGGCGCTTTAACTTAATCTAAGTGTCTGCCCTGTTTCTACAGTGGTAGACGGGTAGACAGGTAGGCAGGTAGGCACTTCAATTTCATCTAAGTGTCTACTCTGGTTCCACAGGGGTAGGCGGGTAGACAGGTAGGCACTTCATCTTAATCTATGTGAATGCCCTCATTCTGTCCTGACTCTACAGGGGTGGGCGGTAGGCAGGTAGGCACTTCAATGTCATCTAAGTATCTGCCCTGTTTGCACAGTGGTAGGCGGGTAGACAGGTAGCCAAGTAGGCACTTCAATTTCACCTATGTGTCTGCCCTGTTTGTACAGGGTTAGGCGGGTAGACAGGTAGTTAGGTAGGCACTTCAACTTCATCCCTTTAGATCAATTGGATACCAACAATACCTGCATAATTTTTAATTTATAATATAATTATTTCATACACAGCGATCGACAGGTTTGTTGTAAAACACAGATAATTGAAATGTGATCGCATGCAGCACATAATTATATTGGAGAGATTTAAAACAATTAGTCACCCATAAAAACATGCTAAATTGTCATTCTCATGACTATGGAAATGTTCATCATTCGACCACGGAAACGTCTAATTAGAGATAATCATGTGCTCCCAATCTGTAGTTTTCCGTGATTTCGTTAGATTTTGCTCTGAAATAAGTGACGGGAAACTTTATTTTTCTGTCACTTAGTTAGATTTCGATCTTAACTGAATGAAGGGATTCATCAGTTTTTCGTCATTTCGTTAGTTTTCGCTCTGAACTGAATGACAGGAATCTGTATTTTTCGTCATTTATTTAAATTTCGCTCTGAACTAAATGAAGGAGATCTGCAGTTTTTGTCATTTAGTTAGTTTTCGATTCGAAATAAATCACGAGACTCACAGGAATTTGTATGCCTAGTTCCCCGATCTGTAGATTTCCGTCATCTGGTTAAACTTAAATCTTAACCAAATGACGGTAATCTGTTGATTTCCATCATTTAGTTTGATTTTTATCTAAACTAAATGCCGGGAATCTGTTGATTTCCGTCACTCAGTTAGATTTCGCTCTTAACTATAAATGACAGGAATTTGTAGATTGCATTTAGATAGATTTCGCTCTTAATTAAATGACGGAAATCTGTAGTTTTCCGTCATTTAATTATATTTCGATCTTAAATAAAATACGGGAATCTGTAGATTTTCGGCATTTAGTTAGTTTCCGATCCTACGAATATGTAGATTTCAGTCATTTAGTTAGTTTTCGATCCAAAATAAAGCACGGGGATCTGTAGTTTTCCGTCATTTAGTTAGTTTCCAATCCTGACTAAATGACGGAAATGTGTAGTTTTCCGTCATTTATTTAGATTTTGATCTCAACTAAATAACGGGAATATGAAGTTTTTCCGTCATTTATTTACATTTCCCTATTGTAGTTCTCCGTCATTTAATTATATTTCGATCTTAGCTAAATGACGGGAATCTGTAGATTTTCATCATTTAGTGAGTTTTAGCTCTTGACTAAATGACGGGAATCTGTATTTTTCTGTCACTTAGTTAGATTTTGCTCTTGACTAAATGACGGTAATCTGTAGTTTTCCGTCAATTAGTTAGATTTCCCTGCTAACTTAATCACAGGAATCTGTAGTTTTCTGTCATTTAGTTAGATTTTAAATAAATTACGGGAATCTGTAGATTACCGGCATTTAGTTAGTTTCCGATCTTACCAAATAACAGGAATATGTAGATTTCGGTCATTTATTTAGATTTTTCTGTTAACTAAATGATGAAGATCTGTAGTTTTCCGTCAATTAGTTAGTTTTCGCTCTTAACTAAAAGACGAGAATCTGTATTTTTCCGGCACTAAGTTAGATTTCGCTCTCAACTAAATGACGGGAATCTGTAGTTTTCCGTCATTTAGTTAGATTTCGATCTTAACTAAATAACAGGAATATGTAGTTTTTCCGTCACGTAGCTAGATTTCCCTATTAACCAAATGACGGGAATCCTTAGTTTTCCGTCATTTAATTAGTCTAATGGCGTTTGTCTGTAATCATACTTCCGTTCTTCCATTGCAAACCACGGTGGTTCATTAGCTTAAGCTGTGGATTCAAATTCAGCCTCTATCTGTTTTATTAGTAGGTTAAATCACTGTTATTATTATTATTATTATTATTATTATTATTATTATTATTATTATTATTATTATTATTATTATTATTATTATTATTATCATTATTATTATTATTATTATCATTATTATTATTATTATTATTATTATTATTATTATTATTATTATTATTATTATTATTATTATTATTATTATTATTATTGGGAATAAAATGAGTGTTTAAACATCAAGATTTGCAAATGTTTGGTATCAATTGAAACTTGAGTTAACACTTCGAAATATGTTTACCACGAGTAAGATACTGGTTTGTTGTTGGCCCACCGTCTGCGACGCTGGACCAACATTAAACCAACATTGTGTTTTTACTACCAGTAAAATGTATTACATCGCCTCCAACCTGTTAGCTGGATTGGCGTCACATCTACATTTGATTACATTTAGTATCCTCTTTCATGCAGCCTACATTCTGTGTAGTCTTTGACTTTTACATAATCTCCATTCTTTCGTGTCTTTGACCTTTATCTGGTCCAGCCCCTGATGACCACATGCCAAGTGCATATCATGTTAAATATCATTATTTGCAAATTTTAGATTAGATTATTCAAATGCTGTGTGATATATACAATAAGAGACACAATTTGTACATAACTATGATAGGCTTAGTCATGATTCTTACCATCGGCAGCATAAAGAAATGGGTGTACCATTTAATGTTAATATACGTATATAACGAGATAATTATTGGATTTATATTAAAAGGTTAGGGTAAATGCAAAGGGCAGGTTTATAATCTGATATCAAATCAGCCGACTTTACATTTACCCTGGTCCGTCGACCTGTTCCTTCTTGTGTAATTTCAACGCAACGGAGATAATACAGTCCTGCGGCCATTTCGGCGCATTAAACGTATCGTACATATTGCCATCTCTGTCCTCGTATGTACTTATTTTCACACGAGTCAAGGACAGCCCGAAGACACAATATCGAAACAATGTCCCAACGCTGAGAGCGGGGGAATAAGATATTTCTTTGAAAATCCTGCACCAAGCGTGGCTCGAAACCACACGGCACATCAACAATTACATAGCGACACGCTTTAACCATTGCGCCACGTCCCTCTTATATTTCAAGCATGTACCATCCACGCGCCATATGTTGGTGACAAATTACGGTGGTCAACATGAATTACACCAGCCTCACACTCAACTGGAAAACACGCACAGCCTCGTTCTGAAAGAGGAGTGTGGCCTCGCTCTGAATAAACCACAGAGATTCGTGTTCTACTTTCCTGTTATTTTACGGTGAAGATGTGTGTCCACCATGCGCTCTTTGTAAATGAATGCGTCTATAAAATGATAAATTATGTTCTTGTCACGACCAGGCTTTGTGACAAGATTTCGCCAACATCAGACTTTATATCGAGAAGATTTCGTCAACATCCGACTTTATATCGAGACGTCTAAATAGTTATTATTTAACCTAGCGCTGAATAATCTTCGTATAAACCATGCAAACCAAATGATGACCTATGTTATGGGTCTACGGCCATTATAAATGTGTTAAATCTTTCAATGAGGGGAAAATCTGACGCCTCCAGACGTCAGATTCTGACGTATAAAGACGGTCTCCATAGTGAAAGGGTAAATTACTTATTAAACTTATTGTCTGAGAGTTATAATTAAAAACTAAGCTGATACAAAGATGCGAAATAATGAAAAGGCCATGCTCTATTTACAATACCGTAGATGTGGTGATACTCGTGAGATTTTAATTTTCGCGAATTTCGCGAGGATGACAAATTTGCGAATTTAACAATCTTGCTAAAACTATTATTATGAGTGCTCCCTACCATCAAAATCAATAATTCGCGAATTCTAGACTTCGTAAAAAGTTCGAAAATCGCAAATTTGCGAAAATTTAAACATGCGAAAATCACCAGATCTAGCCTACAGTAATTGCTATTGACGCTTGTTTTTTTCGGCCATTCACCTTGTTTTTCCCGCTTTTCACCTCGCCAACTCTTCAATTTTCCCGTCTTTCTTCTGGTTTATTCATCACACTTTATTGTTGGTGATCTTTATTTAGACCTCGTCCCACCCTTCTTTCATCAGATGACTTCTATTCCCCGTCTTTCTTCTGGTTTATTCATCACACTTTATTGTTGGTGATCTTTATTTAGACCTCGTCCCACCCTTCTTTCATCAGGTGACTTTTATTTAAAATGTCGTACATTGTTTATTCTTGTCGTCATTATATGACTTGTTTTACAAAATGAAGCCGTCCTGTCAATTATAATCAATGTCAAATGGCCAGATTTGTATCAAGCCTTACAGCGCTGAATTATTTTTGTATGAGCCATGGGAACCAAAGGGTTGTTTGAAAAACATCATAAGTGAATTAGTTAGCTCTTTCTGATTCATTTGAATACCTATGTTTCGAATTCACAACCGTTATCAATATTTTTACTCTTACAGTGCGGGGATCGACTTTAGTCGGCAAAATCTGACGTCTACAGACGTCAGATTATCCCGTGCTGTAAGGGATAATAAATACCATTTCAACATAATAAAGCTTATGTAAACTATGATATAATCGTACAATGCGAGCTAACACCAGTACAATAGAGTTAATACATTTGGTTTTATTTGCTGACGATTATAATTTCAAATATATTAGATTCAGGTCAGCGGTGTTGTAAGCCTTACAAATATATAATACCGCTAAGCACCACTATCGTCATTTTTAAACCGATTAATTAGCCGATTAAATCACTGATATTGGGAATAAAATTGGTGTTTGGTTTAAACAGATGTCATTAATTTCCACAAACTTAAAGTTTTCCTGGTAGGTTTGTTAATTTTTTATCTGCCTTGAAACTGCATAAGCTGATAATTCCAGCTTCATGTAAATTTAATGTAGCAAATGTTACAATTTACCCAAGCTACCTTGCTGTATGGCTGGCTGGTGTAGAATAATTGTCTATTTAATTACTCCGCCGATTCTCTGCCAGCTTTGACGACTTACGTGGTTCTCAGACTAATTTTATTTAATAACTGGACTCTAAGAATAATCTGCAGACTATGCCCAATAAGCCACCTAGACATTTCATCTATTGACCTTTCCATAATCAGCTGACTGCGAGGCCTTATCGACCATTTATCTTCGCTCGTCTCCTCGCATTTTCGTTTTTTCTTATTTTACCTCTGACTTTTGTCTGGATAAATCATCATTCTCAACAGACATGTGGGCTTAAACCTTTGAACCCTCATGACGCCCCAGATGTTTCATGTTTCTGCACATAATTCATAACAGCTTATCTTCAAAAGCTAGGACATTTTATAGTCATTTAATAAAACAACATGTTTCTAGTGAAATGATATGACACAAAGATTTGATTTCTGGGATCAAGCTGATATTTGAAAAATACGACATATCCTTCTTGAAATGAATTTTTGAAGTCTCTTATAGTGCAGCGGCCAGGAGGGTGAAAAAAAAGTGAACCCCTCCCCACGGTAGAACAAAGCAAAACCATATTTTTTTGATTCAGTGATATGTCGGGGGTACAAAATGGATGGTTGTGAAAAATATATTTGAGGCGTTGCCATGGTTACGGCGTTATTCCAACACAGTCTTTTTTGCGACATTGATGCCATTTTGCGCACATATTTTCCAAGGCTATGAATGAAGCTGAAGTGATAAAAGACATGTAAGTGGCATCAGCGATTTGGGACGAGCTAAATATGTAGCAGTTATGATCATTAATACATTTCTGCTTTAAAAAATATATTTTACTTAAGCATGATTATATTTTATTACGCTCTTATTTCACATAATGTGTGGAATATACAGTGTGTTTTTGCTTAAAAGTTATATCTTAAACTGGTGGAAATTCAAAAATATGCTGACCAATATTTAGAAAATAGGTTAAATAATACTGAGTTAAATATCACAATGTACATTGCCGTATATCACTTGATTGAATACCTGACAAAAGGTAGTTGAAATATAATTTAAATTTCCAAGGTCGTCCAAGGTTAAATAACAAAATGACAGCATCCGGAATCAGTGAAATATTATAGATTTCAGCGTTCTGAAATCGTACGACCAGATTGTTATGTAGTATATCTTTCTGATTAGTTCAATTTGGACCTTATCTTTAATAGAACTATTTCTAATGTCGTACAAATATCACAGAAAACGACCTCCCATTTCTGAAATTAATTGGATTATTCAAGGTCATCTTCAAGGTCAAAAGGTCAATGCTAGGGTCAAGTGGGTGAAAAAATCATTTTTGAACAAATAAAGCTGGGAGCATGTGTAATACCTCTTTTTCGTGTGATTTCGAGTGGAAAAATCCATTTCTAGCCTTATTTTTGTACAAATATCACAGAAAACGACCTCCCATTTCTGAAATTAATTGGATTATTCAAGGTCATCTTCAAGGTCAAAAGGTCCATTTTAGGGTCAAGTGAGTGAAAATATCATTTTTGAACAAATAAAGCTGGGAGCATGTGTAATACCTCCTTTTCGTGTGATTTTGAGTGGGAAAATACATTTATAGCCTTATTTTTGTGATTCAAGGTCATCTTCAAGGTCATATGCAAGGGCAATTTTAATTCAAGGTCATGAAAATGTCAATCCCGAGGTCAAAAATGTAAAAGTATGATTTTTAACAAAAACAAATAGCCTTTTTGATATCATCTTGACTGAATAATCTATTTCTGCTACTATTTTGCTGATTAAAGGGGTCATTTTCAAAAGGCCAAGTTGTCAATTTCTAGGTCGTGTAATCGAAAATATAATTTTTAACAAATAGATCTAGGTACAAGTCATACATCTTGATGTGATCATCTACGTCAAATGGACAATTCTAAGGCCAAATATGATTTTAACGGACATTACAGTGCATAATAAACTTCCTCTTCAAAAATTCGTAAATAATTTAAAATAATTATTTCCTTTTTCGAAATAAAACGAAATTGCTTTATTTTATTTTTTTTTCTCTAGAATGGAAAAAACAAACAAAAATGTTTTTGCTCTAAAGAAAATAATTTTCGTTTTTGATAACGAAAAGAAAAATAATTCTTCGATATTCTTTTCTGAGAAAATAATTTTCGTTGCTAACAGAAAGTAGAAAAATGAGAACAAAACCGGAAGATAGAAATATGCAGCGACCGCAAACGACTGTCAACAGTCACTTAGTCACACATATCCACCTCATCTTATCCTTGAAAATTCGTTAAAAATGACAATTCGTGCAACTAAGAATTCTCGAAAAAAAAAAAAGAAGAATTCTTTTAAAATAGTTTTTTAATAATTTTCCTTTCACGAAAAAAACACGACAATTCTTCACAAATTTTGGAGGAAGTCTATTATGCACTGTAATGTATTTGCTACAAATTGGAACACACATAATACATTGTTATGGTGTGATATTGACTGGATAATCACATTTTGGCAGAGTTTTGTTGATTTAACAGCATCAAAGTGAGACTGTCGGGCAACGGAAAAGCATTATAGGTCGATGGGGAGGCATTAAAAGGTGAAACTAAGGCATTAAGGGACAATGGGGGGCGTTAGAGCGCGGCGCTGAGGCGTTAAGGGGCAAAGAAGAGGCGTTAAAGTGCGACCGCATGCATTAAAAGGTGGTGGGAAGGCAGTGAAGGGCTATGGAACGGAGCTACACGTCGACCAGGAAGCGTGAAATAACAATGGAGGTGTGGTAACGGTCGATGGGGAGGCGTTAAAGGGTGATGCGTGGAGGTCTAGGGGCGAGGAGAGAAGGAGTGTCACTAAAGGGCAACAGAGAAGCGTTAAATGTCGCCGGAGAAACACCAAAGGCGACGGAAAGGTGGTAAAGGTCGGTGGAGATGCATATAAGAATGACTGAGAGGCGTTAAAAGGCCCCACAGATGCATTAAATGGTCATGGGGAGGCAATGAATGGTGATTACAAGGTGGTAAAATGCGATTAGGTGTCGTTAAAGGGCGACCATGAAGCATAAAATGACGATGGAAAAGCATAAAGGGCAGGATTTAAAGGGTGATGTGTAGGCGTTTTGGAGTGGGGAGAAGGCAAGGGTGACGGAGAGGCGTCAAGTGTCAACAGAGAGGCATTAAAGGGCGACGGAAAGGCTTTAAATGGTGACTGAGAGGCACTACTAAGGAGCAACGGGAAGGTGTTAAAGGGCGGAGAAAATATGATAAAGGTCGACACAAAAGCATTGAAGAACAATGTTAAAGGTGCCGCTTTGACGTTGAATAGCGATGGGCAGGCATTCAAGGGCGATGGGGAGGTGTTGAAGATCAATGGAGAGGCGTTAAAAGCCGACAGAGAGGCGTTAAAAGACAATGGAGAGCCGTTCAGGGAAAAGATCAGGCCTTAAATTGCAACAAAGAGGTGTTAAACTAAAAGCATATTAAAGGCGAAGAAGAGTCGTTAAAAAGCGACGGAAATGCACTCAATTGCAAAGAATATGTGTTAAACTAAAAGTGCTACAATGATGCAGAAAGAGCGACAAAAAATCGTTAAAGCGTGATAGGAGTGTGTTTACAACGCCCTTTAATTCCTCTCCGTCCCCTTTAACACATTCCTATTGTGAGTTTGTCGTCGCCCTTTAATGCGTCTCCATATCCCCTTAATCCCTCTCCATCACCTTATAAAGCATCCAGTCAATCAATCAAAAAAACTTCTATATCGCCTAAATCCTCAGCGAACAGAGCTCAGAGGTGCACAGATCCTCACAATGATCTCGTGTTCCGTTAACAGGGAGGCGGGCCACCAAGGGGCTATGACAGGATAACCAAAGCTATGGGGAAAGCTTTTGACCCAGTCTTAGTTTTAAGGGAAACAAAAAATGTATTAAATTTGTGGAGCATAAATATTTTGACCAAACAAGTAAACCTGTAAGATATGCAGGCTGGTTTTCTCTTAGGGTTCGGAACATCATAATGCATAATTTAAAATGAATTTTGACAGGACGCCAGTCTAATTGTTTTAGAAAAGGAAGAGAAAGATTAAAACGTGATGCTTTGGTTACCACTCTAGCAAGGCAATTCTGCACAATAGCGATGTCCTTTTCTGAAATGTTGTGAAAGAGCGATTTTCAAATAATCTAATTTGCTACTAACCAGTGCTCTCTGGATGATGCAGATAAATTTGTGCCTTGACCTAGAATTCAGCATGAGAAATTAGTTAAGGATTTTTCTCGCTGAAGTTTGGACCCAATGAGAAGCCAGTGTTAAGCTACAGCTTGGATCCTGCCATCCAAGCCGATACACCCAATAAACAATGTTGCGACTTCTCTTAGAGATTCCTTAGATGATAGGGACATGTAAATTTGGATATCATCGACATAAAGATGGTGGTTTATATCTAAGCTGGAGATTGTAGCGCTGAGTGGTGTGGTGTATATAGGCAAAAAGTTGTCCCACTGCAGAGCCCTGTGAAACTCTATAATATTATGAGAGTGTAACTTTAATCTGTCAATTGTGTCTGCAATTGTTATCCCCCGCCCGACGAAGTTGGGGCGGGGTATTAACGTCACCTCTGATGTTCGTCCGCAGTCTGTCTGCATTTCGTTTCGAATTACGGAGCAGATCACTGAAATCCATGGGGGTATTTTTTTCATATTGCACACACACATCCCTTAGGGGGTATACAAGCGCCTTTTGGGGTATATGAACTTTGACCTACTTAAATAGCCGACCATCAGCCATAATCAACTGCAATATGCTTGATATCTTGCAAATCATGCCAGTTAGCTGAATCATTACTATCTTGCAAATCATGCCAGCTAGCTAAGTCATTACTACAATAGAAAATGTGCGGTTTCATGTAGGTTATGTCCTGACAATTTTTAATTCGATCAAATTCAAAATGGCCGACTCTCGGCCATAATTAACTTTAATAAGCCTGATATGTGGCAAACCCAGACATTAAGTAGGAAACAAAATGATTGTGTGGATTCAGGTAGAGATATGCCCTGAAAAATCTCGATCAAGTTTAAAATGATCGACTTGATGCCGTTATTGACCTTAATATGGGTAATATCGGGAAAACTGTGCCAGATGGCTAGACCATTACTGTAAAACCAAAATGGGTTTCATGGAGTGAAAAGCCCTCAAAAATGTAAACTTTATCTAATTAAAAAAATGGCTGACTTGTGGTCATCATTGACTTTAATATATGTAATATGCATGGCATACTGTGCTTAATAGATAGACTATTACTGTGAAACAGAATGTGAGAGTTCAGGGAAGGATGTACCCTCAGAAATGTCTAACACGCGGGCGGGTGGGACAGGGAATTATGATGGCCGACTGGCCTCTTGGTACCGATTGCTGCCTATTTTTCAAATAAGAAGAAAACCAAATTTGAGTCTGAGCAGACATTCCATACCAATCTGAGAGTCGATTTGTTAATGTAGTATGGTGAACGTTGACGAAAGCAGCGCTGATTCTGTAGAATGATGTTTCGTGTAGGCTGATTGTAGTGGATTAGATGTATGGTTATTTTTAAAATAAATTTGTAAATGAATGGCTATTAACTTTATTTAGGATTTTGGAACTAAAACTCGCGTTGGATACATGCATGTATTTTTTCAGTTCGTTTTTAAAAAGATATGTTATTAACTGATGGTCCTATATATACGCATCTTCCCACCGCAAGGCTCCACTTCTCCCGAGGCCTTGGAAGATGTATATACCCAGTCATTAGTATGTCAAGACAATTTTAGCACGCTTGTAGAAATGGGGTTCAGATCACACGATGTTGGCGATGAGCCCAAGAAAGCTTTTCTTTTTCATCTTCTGTCGCACATTCAAAAACTTTCATTTCTAATTTAATTTCAGTTTTTTCGCACTGATGGAATATATGGCACTTTATCTGAACATTGGGAACGAGCAGTTTCAATTTTATCTACAAAGTATAATAATTGTCACAAAGTGATTTCACTGCTGTGAATTCTGGCAGAGCAGGTGGTGGAATTCTACGCAGAATATTATTTATTATAGAGTTCCATAGGCGACTTGGATTGTCCGAATGGTCTGAAATGTCATCAACTAAAAATTTAATTTTGCTTTAGTCATTATTCTTTACATAGGTGGCACTGATCGCACTATAACGCTTCTTTTTCGCCCTTTAACGCCTCCTCATCGCCCTTTAATATGCTTCCTCGTTGCCCTTTAATGCCTCCTCATTGTCCTTTAACACCTTCTCATTGCCCTTTAGCAACTCCTCATTGATCACTAAAGCTTTTTCTTCGCTCTTCATCACCTCTCAATTGCCCTTTAACGCCTTCTCGTCGCCTGATCAGTTCACCTTAAGCATTTTTAATCATTTATAACTAACAGAATTAGATTATCTAGTCAAAAGCATACTAAAACGAGGTATTATATTACGTGCTCCAATGTGTAGCACATATGTTACAAATCATATTTAAAAAGATAATGATTTTACAATCAAAATCTCCTAGCTTTATGTGTTCAAAATCATATTTTTCTTTACTTGACATTGACCTTTTTACCTTGAAGATGACCTTTAGTCATCACAACAGTACCAGAATAGGTTATTCAGTCAAAATTACACACAAAGAACCTTGAATATGACTTTGAATGACCATAATTACACCATAAATGGATTTTCAAGTCAAAATCCTATGAAAAAGAGTTCCTTGTTTCACTTTGAATTTTACCTTTTGACCTTGAAGAGTCATGAAAATGATATTAGAAATGGATTGCCCAGTCAAAATCACACGGAAATGAGGTATTACAGTTGTCCCTAGCTTCATTTGTTGAAAATCATATTTGACCTTGCAATTGACATTCCATTCACAAAAATGCCTGGCACGCTATTGGCTTTGTGTACTCGACGCAGACGCACACGCAGACGCACACTCGGACGCACGATCAGACGCAAAAAAACGTTCCCATGTTCCGCAGTTCCCACGTTCCGATAACCATGATAAAGTTCCTCAGTCGGTTTGCCAGGGCACCATATTTAGTTGAACCTTACAATTTTGCTCCAGACGTATAGTTGATAGGTCTAGATTGTAAAACCACCGGGTGCAATTTGTTCACCATTGAGCATTTATTTTTATTTTTCGGACTTGGTGGCCATTGCTGAATATCTTGTTTTCGCTCATAACAGTTTGTTCCAGCTTCAAGTTCCGAAATTCTGAAAAAATGTCCCCCAAGATTATTGACAGCGCCCAGCAAACACAAAACATTTGCATAAAATTTGTACAACGTCCGCCAAACGTCTTCGACGTTGGTCCAAAATTGTAAAAATGTTATACAAATGTTTTGTGTTTGCTAGGCACTGCCGCAGATGGCAGCCAATATCAGAATATTCTGTGAAACGCAGTGACGTCAATCGGTGAAAACAAAGTTATATAAGACACCTCCCCCATACGTCATTGTATTAGCCAGCTCGGTGAAAACAAAGGAGGTCAAAGTCATTAAGGTTCACAAAATATAGGTCTAGGCCTAACTAGCATGCTAAATGTCTGCTATTGATCACTCTAATAAGTTACGATAAAGAAACTCATACTCGATCAGATCGATGTTGTTGTCACGAATCCCTCATGGCGCAAAACATTCATCCTATGTTGACTCAATGTTGGTCCACCGTCCGCGATGCGTTGCTGGGATACAGGCTACTGAATCAGAATAAAGTAAACTAGCTCATGCTTGCATATATGTTTGTTGGTCCAGTTTCGTAGTCGGTGGCTCAGCTTTTGAAAAAAACATTTTGTCAAAATGAAAATGGAACCAAAAATGAAATGAATCGGGCTTTAGGCCACCTTTGTGCACATATAGGCTAAACTGGGCCAGGAGAACCTCCTCAGGATGGTGAGATGATTGAGATGACACTGTCCTCCAGACACAGGATTTGAAATTCGAGCCCTGGCGGTCTGAGGCCGAGCACGCTACCTCTCGGTCACGGAGGCTCCCCACAATACTAACTTTCACACGTGGATGGGGAAGAAACAATTTCGTTTCTTTCAAACCGCCGAGACCGAGAACCGAACCCCGGACTCTGGCGTGAAAGGCAGCGGTGCTAACCACTACCCTAGGGCCCCTGGAACCAACAGGAAGGTCTGCTTTGAAAATGACGGATGAGAACTCCCGTCCTTTCCGTCAAAGATCGACATTGTATTCAAACAACGAGAGTCATTTCTTATAGGCCTATTACCGCCTTGCCATAAGTGATATAATAACCCACACCCCCTCCTTTTCGCAGGGTCCGATTCTATCCCCACCACATTGTTTTATGCGTATGAGTCTGCGTGTGCGCCTGCGTGGGCGTCTGCGTCGAGTACACAAAGCCATTTTTTTCAAGCTGAGACTCATCGGATTTTAATTGAGCATAAAAACATCAAAAGCCTTGTATATGTAACAAAACAAGGTTAGGTTATTTTTCTAAAAGCCCTCGAGCTCGGATCACTTTGCTTGATATCTAATTTCAGTGAATTCAATTGTTAATTTGTTACTATTTAAACTTCCATGACGTCATACATCTCCATAGGACATATTTTTGTGAATTTAATTAAACCACCTGTGAATCATTATTCAATTAATTTCGGAAAAATGTCGAAAATCTGTTAATAGAAATAAACAATGTCAAAATAACAAAAAAAATACAATATTTTTAAAATATCAATACAGCCATGAGCCGGATCGCTATAAGCTATATTTTATCGTATTCCTTGACCTCGAAAACATAGGGTTAGACACCTTATTTGTGCATCTGCGACGATTAGTCTTTAAATTAGGGACACAAATACGATCTGCTATAATGGCCGCTTTGAACAGAGCTGGTGACGTGTAACCTTGAACACTGTCAGTAAACAAATTAATTATGACGTCATTATTATATTAGAAATGAACAATAAAACGTTGCACAGCGTCTCTGTAATTTATAAATCACATGGACTAATATCTATTATTTCGATTTCTCGCTATAATTATAACGCAAACAAAACTTAATGGTATGTGAACACACTATCATTTAACAAGACCTATATAAATGTAATACGATGTTTAAACGTTTCTGCGTATTAAATCTTCCTACTATATCAAATTATAAAAATAACATGAAAATACATCTTCAAGATAACTTCATTACATATTTTGGCGCTTCCCAAATCGATTGTACAATGTATTCGTTTTATTAAATGCGTATCGTTAGCGTCAACACATCGATTAAATTGTAGGAACTGCACACACAAAGGGCATATTTAGTGCATTTTCAGGATAAGAGGTTGTACGGTTATAATGCCGTTACCATGGCAACGTCCCCGATTTTTTTTTCACAACCATCCATTTCTTAGTCCAGACATATCAAGCAATCAAAAAAATATGGTTGTGCTTTGTTCTACCGTGGGGAGGGGTTACTCCTATTTCTAGGCCTCTTTTAGAGAAAGGCCGCAGCACTATTATTACAAGATCAATAGTAGTTATGCGGACCAGATATTATTGTCTGCGTATTCTGCCCCTCGCAAAGGGAGGAATAGTTTACTCGGTTACATGACCAAAACAACTCTGTCATTCAGCCGTTATTTAGATGAAGGGGTTGAATAACATACTCGAGCATGTTGAGCCACAGCCCGCTTCGTTATATATCTTTAATGTTTGCATTGGATAGTGACAATCGTTATGGTCCAGTAATAAAGTGCCCACAATTATTCTCATAATCATATATTTCTTATAATTATTTGCAGTTTTTTACTTATTTATTTATTTTAGAAGTGCGGACAGATCACAGTGAATCAATTCTAAGATACTTACACAGTAACTTAAAGCAGCTGAGTCGTTATGCTTCACTGAACCAAATATTACATGTATTTACTTCACGGCGGACCCCACCGCTGTGGACGTTTACCATGCTGTGCATGCGGGTCATTGCATTGTGCGCCCACAGTGCTTAGTCAGCCAATCATGACGACATATGCAAATATTATTATAAAGTAAATGACAGAATATTTTGCATCGCAGAAAATGTTTGTATTTATTCCAGTAATCTACAGTAGTCAACATTATTAATTAGTGAAAAAATAAAGTAATTTGCTATTATAAATTTTACGATATGGTTGTGCGTTATTGTAATTTATACAGTAATATTTACCAATGCAATACAGTAAAGTATTACGCTACTGTAAATGGCCCCATGGCTGACCGTAATTTACTGTCAAAATAGTATTTATATATAGTGGATTCTCCACCTTTTACCATTCGATTATTAGTCATATCTCAAATATTGTTATATATTTTTTCGTGGCTTCACGCTGCTTTCCCCAGTTATCTACACAGCTGAACCTGCCTACTAGATCCGTCCATTAACCAACTATACCCGGATTCGCATTAAACATGGTGGATGAATTTCGCCGATTTCTCAGTCGATTCTAAACCAATTTTAATGAAATGTTATATACACTATTATGTATTCAACCGGCGAATACCCTGACAATTTCGTTTTAGTGGATATTTCAGAAATTAGACCATTTGACATGTAATTAAATTCTGAGACGAAATTGATGGGTTATAGAGGGGCGGCATTTACTATGTATTAGATAGACTAAACTTAATCTATGTAATGTGTTTCACTGAAATTTCCACGGCAATCCCCGCATCAGTTGAAAACAGTGCTTGTAAAATTGCATGAAAATTGGTTGAGAATTGACCGAGAAATCAGCTAAATGAATACACCACGGTCATTGTGAATCCGGGTATAGCCCCGAGAGAGATCAACATGTATAATCCAGTGGATTCACTGAGATCAGGGGAAATCTGACACTAATGGAATCAAACCTTCAAGGGAACACACTGGAGGATCCAGAGTAGGTGTCAGGGGTCCCTGACCCCTGGCACCTACTCTGAATCCGACAACAATGGGATCAAACCTTCAAGGGCACACATTGACAGATCCAGAGTAGGTGTCAGGCGTATCTGACCCATCTCCTTTTCTAAAACTAAATTTATTTCGAATTGTTCAAAATTGCCGAAATTTCGGTAGGCCCATATTTGACATTCAAAATGGTCTAGGGTAGTGCCTCAACTTGAGGCATTAACATAGTAAATTTAGGTCACCCCCCTCCCATTTATTAGCTGAGAAGAACAAAATTCATTGATATTAATTTATTGTTTCAACCACAGTTCCATTTTCAGCATTGATCAATTAATCAATTCGGTAACTTCTATATCGCCCAAACCCTCGGAGATATGAGCTCAGAGGCGCAGAATCCAAATCGAAATCATAATTGATTGCTAACTTTTATTTTATTGTTTCAATCGGAGCTCCCCCCCCCCCTCCTTCAAAAAATCTTGGATCTGCCCCTGGAACAAATATCTCACAAATCACAACAGAATATAAACTCTATGGTCCCCAGGAAGGACGTGTACATGTCCCGTGAAACCGTGCGGAAATGTATCACGTGAAATAATCAAATACCTAGCGCTCTCAGGGATCATGAAGGATGGCAGGGTGACCTAGACGTCAAGGTCAATCTGATCTTGTAAGAAACGATTCGCAGTTTTGTCCAATTTAGCGAAAGCTCAGAGAAATATCGGATTCAGTTCCCAGTAAGCACAAGACGCTGATGCAATGTTGGTTTAACTGTTTCAGCCGCCGGGACCGTCATTAGACGTCAGAAAATGACGTCCGTAAACGTCAGATTTTGACGTCTAAAGTCGATCCCCGCACTGAAATAAATAAAAGTTTATAATGATTGATATTTTATTGACATAACTGAAAAATCTTTAAATATTTAAACTCTTTCAATGCGAGGACCGAGTTTAGACGTCAGAATCTGTCTGGGTGAGCCTTCACAGGGCCATTAAAGATCGTGTTTACCAGGTATCTTTTTACATTGGGCCTATGATGGCTCAATGCTGGACTACCGTCTTCCACGTTGCCCCATCAAACACGAGACGTTGACCTGATGTTGACCTGATGTTAGGCCAGCGTCCCACGGTCCATAGGGGGGCGGGGGCCATAGGGTAGTGGTTAGCACCGCTGCCTTTCATGCTAGAGATCGGGGTTCATTTTCCCATCCCGGCGGTTTAAAAGAAGCAAAAATGTTCCTTCCCCATTCACTCATGGTGAGCCTTTGAGACCGAGAGGTAACGTGCTCGGGCTCAGACCTCCAGAGATTGAATTCCCAACCCTGTGTCTGGAGGGCATCTCACTCGTCTCACCATCCTCATGTGGTTCTCTTCGCCCAATTTAGCCTGTATGTGCACAAACGTGGCCTTAAGCCCGATTCATTTCATTTACCGTTCACAGGTTCAACGTCGAGTGCTTACTGCATGGTTTACTACGAAACCGTAACAGACGTTCGCAGTGAAGTAGTAGTTTTATTGGCGCCTATGGAGATATATCCAGCCATTTTTCTTCTGGAGTCCATTACCTTGAGAAGTTGCTTACTTTATAGTCTCTAACGACCGTGTATATATATAAGTGCCTAGGCCTGGGAATCAATCTGAAACAGTCTTCCGTTGTAGGGGAGGATACAAAATTTGATAAAATGATTTTTTTTTAATTGAGGCGGACATTTTTTATAGTGTACTTTCAATTGATAAAAGAGAGTTATGGCATCAACTGAGAAGGTTTAGAATATCAATATAATAGCCCCTTTGGAAACACAATCGGTTTCTGAAAGGCGGCGTTTTTTTATAGTCGTCACTGAGTTGTGAGCTGCCGCCTCGTGAGGTGGAATACAAAGAATACAAATAAGTGTGCTCATTTTCTTTCCACGTCCACGTCAGATTATGAGTCTTGGGTTAACGTTGAACCACCGTCTGCGACGTTGGACCAACATTAACCAACATTAGCAAAACGGCGTGTGAGATAACTACCTATCTCTGTTTCCCATCAGAACGGATTTAAGCAGGCCAGGTGTAAAGTGGTTCTGACATCGACTTCGCTAATGAGACCCTGGTGTGGAGATATATGACTGTGGGGCAAGAGAAGAAACGTGAAAAGTCACGTGAAAAGTCACGCGAGACGGGGATAATACATCAGCCTATATTATAGGGAGGGGGGGGGGGTTGGAAAAAGAAACCTGACAGATATGCTGTGAGTATTTTAATTCTTAATTAGTGCTGTATATTTGTTATATAAACCATGGAGACCGAAGGGTTTTTCAATTTGAAATTAACTGACAACGTCATATCCAGTGTTTAGAATAACAATGTTTTTGTGTACATGCTATTTAAAAAATGTACATAGTATAGATTTTAAATTTTGCGATATGTACACATAAAATAAAAAAACAGACAATTGTCTGTCATCTGTTTCCCGCACCAAAACCAGAGATAAAATAGCTACACTGTGCTCTACACCGTGTAGAAAAAAGGACACTCTGGAAAGCGACAAAAAAACTTAGATGTTGAAGATGTTTTGATAATCATGAACAAACATCTGAAATAAGCTGCAGTATTTTATTATTATAAATTATGTATATCTATATATGGGGTCTATTCGGACCCTAGTCGGTGCAATTTGACTGTAGAATATGTTGATATAAAGAGGGATAAATAATGCCCAGTGGGATAATATATAGGGCCTAAGTTTGTATGGAAAAGATGGTGATAGGATGATCTATAATTATAAACAAGGCCTGAGTTTGTTGACTGCCTAGCACAAATCCAGGGTGTGTATTAAAAATGGCAGTGAACATGATGAATCTTTCTCGTTTGGTTTCATGATGACGTCACAGATTCAATGGATCCAGACTCACCAGATGTCGCTCTGATCGTCAGCTGAGCCTGCTGTTGAAATTCCTGTCGGCAATTTAGATACATAACCTTCCTTTGAATGGAGAGGGTTTATCTGACACTTTACATCCCAGGGGGTTATACCGCTTCCTTTAACCAAAAGTGATATTTTTCCATTTAAATTTATCAGAAATGTCTTATATATATGCAAATTTTAATATAATCTGATCTCAGTAATTCAATAATACAAGTCTAAAAAAAAGCCCGAACAACAAGCCAGTTTATTAAGGTAAATACATCCATTTTATATTGTTTGTCGTGTCGGTGTTGCCCTTTTATGGACAAAAACCTCGTAATGAATCGAATATTGGAAAGAGTCTGATATTGTAGAAAAGAGGATTCCATAAATTAGCCATTGATGTAAGACTCAAATTTAAATGAAATAAACCCGCGTGCATTGTGTAATGTAAAATATATTTTCAATCACAATTTTCTCAGGACATAAGTTATAAATCTCTCAGAGGTAGGCATGCTGAAATATCCAAACGTAAACTTCCCATAGCACGCCGTCCCTAATGCGTCTTTGCCGATGAGATGATTTGATGGTATTCGCTTTTAGGCGTTGTGCCAAGGATAAAGAACAGAGCTCGATAATATATTTGGATAGTTTGTCAATGTTGGTATAGAAAGGCGGATTTTTACGTCAGTGTTGGCTACCACAAAAATTTAAAAGACCTTCTCTTTGACTTTTCTAATTTTTTGTTATTGTTGTATCTAGCGTGGACGTCACATCATAATATGTCCAGCAGTTGTATAAACCATTGTAATCTAAAAGGCTCTTTCTGCTTGACAGTATCTACCAGAGCTGTCAGACTAATTCACCAATTTCAGTTGCGAAAAAAACGGAATGTTTCGTTCCGTCCACTCATAAACGTTCATTATTCTTGGTAAGGAAGCATCTGCGACCGAGAGGTAGTGTGCTTAATTTTAATCATGCACTTACAAAACTTTCGCATCAATTCATTAATTTACCGATTGATTGATTGATTGATTGATTGATTGATTGATTGATTGATTGATTGATTGATTGATTGATTGATTGATTGATTGATTGATTGATTGATTGATTGATTGATTGATTGATTGATTGATTGATTGATTGATTGATTGATTGATTGATCAATCGATCGATCGATCGATCAATTGATTGATTGATTGATTGATTGATTGATTGATTGATTGATTGATTAATTGATTGATTGATTGATTGATTGATTGATTGATTGATTGATTGATTGATTGATCAGCAGGTGAAAATAGACACTGGTTGATGTTCCTATAAAACAGAGCGTAAACTGACTATAACTCGCCGTCATAATGTGTCTTTATCGATGGAAGCGTAAGCTGGCATACAATCGCCGCCTGTGATGTCTTTATTACTGATACAGCTTAATGGCCTTCACTTTTAGGCTTCATAAATAAATAAAACCTTATTGGACTCATACCCCCTGATTTAGCTAATGTATTATTAACCCTTTCACCTCCAGTCTCAATAATTTTAATTTTCACCCACTTGAAGTCGTGTCTCGCTACAGCGACCCACAACTTCAAGTGGGAGGATGTTACTCATATTTGTTTAATTTGAGACCCAAAATGTGTGAATTGTGCTGTTTTAATCCACATTTCATGACTAATAACAGTGGTTTAACAGGTTAATAAAACAGGTTAACAAACGACTATAGTGGCGTTCAGGGGTTAATATAACATACATCGTAGTCATGACTAATAACAGTGGTTTAACAGGTTAATAAAACAGGTTAACAAACGTCTATAGTGGCGTTTAGGGGTTAATATAACATACATCGTAGTCATGACTAATAACAGTGGTTTAACAGGTTAATAAAACAGGTTAACAAACGTCTATAGTGGCGTTTAGGGGTTAACATAACATACATCGTAGTCATGACTAATAACAGTGGTTCAACAGGTTAATAAAACAGGTTAACAAACGACTATAGTGGCGTTTAGGGGTTAACATAACATACATCGTAGTCATGACTAATAAAAGTGGTTTAACAGGTTAATAAAACAGGTTACCAAACGACTATATTGGCGTTTAGGGGTTAATATAACATACATCGTAGTCATGACTAATAAAAGTGGTTTAACAGGTTAATAAAACAGGTTAACAAACGACTATAGTGGCGTTTAGGGGTTAATATAACATACATCGTAGTCATGACTAATAACAGTGGTTTAACAGGTTAATAAAACAGGTTAACAAACGTCTATAGTGGCGTTTAGGGGTTAATATAACATACATCGTAGTCATGACTAATAACAGTGGTTTAACAGGTTAATAAAACAGGTTAACAAACGACTACAGTGGCGTTTAGGGGTTAATATAACATACATCGTAGTCATGACTAATAACAGTGGTTTAACAGGTTAATAAAACAGGTTAACAAACGACTATAGTGGCGTTTAGGGGTTAACATAACATACATCGTAGTCATGACTAATAAAAGTGGTTTAACAGGTTAATAAAACAGGTTAACAAACGACAATAGTGGCGTTTAGGTATCATAACATACATCGTAGTCATGACTAATAACCGTGGTTTAACAGGTTAATAAAACAGGTTAACAAACGACTATAGGGGCGTTTAGGGGTTAATATAACATACATCGTAGTCATGACTAATAACAGTGGCTTAACAGGTTAATAAAACAGGTTAACAAACGACTATAGTGGCGTTTAGGGGTTAATATAACATACATCGTAGTCATGACTAATAACAGTGGTTTAACAGGTTAATAAAACAGGTTAACAAACGACTATAGTGGCGTTTAGGGGTTAATATAACATACATCGTAGTCATGACTAATAACAGTGGTTTAACAGGTTAATAAAACAGGTTAACAAACGACTATAGTGGCGTTTAGGGGTTAATATAACATACATCGTAGTCATGACTAATAACAGTGCTTTAACAGGTTAATAAAACATAACATACATCGTAGTCTGATATGATATGCAAAATGGGTTCACTTCAGTGCGCTATGTGGAAATACAGCTTTCGTTCAGTACACTTTCTTTGGGCTTTAAGAAATGCTAGAGAGTGACCTGGCATTGGACTCCATCTTGTACTTCTAAAACGCAACACCACATTATTTTCTTTTTCTGACAACGACATTCTAAGCCGGGAATGGAGAGTTATTGTTGATCAAGTACAGACCAATTATCATGGTAGGCCTACGGTGCTATAATCAGTCACGTGTCACCGACCTGTTGATTATGGGGGATCCTCATTACGGTCGGATGTGTTTTAAGTCAGGTAATACCCTCGGCGCTCTATATTCTTAGCTGTGGAAAAAACCTCTGCCTCCGGCCTCGGCCTTTTTCACAGCTAAGAATGTAGAGCTCCTCGGGCTTTATCCTATATAAAATGTCTAGCGGAAATCTTATCTAGGTACATATCGCAGTTTGACGCCTTGACTACTAACGCCTTCAGTGTGGGGATCGACTTTAAACGTCAGAATCTGACTACATCCTCATATTTATGACAAATAGGACTCTATAGACTTTTTTTTATGTCAATAAGACATGTATGTTTATCTGTCATAAACAGAAAGCAACATAAAGCACTATTTGCTGTACAATGCGCGGACTAATACATGTGTATGTGGTCAGCGTGACCGCACCACATTAATACGGGGACAGACATCAGAAAACAACCCGGATGAACTAATAAACAACCTAGAGATTACGTGTCACCCATAATGTACTGTTACACCCTGAGCCATATCGGTAGCAGTCCGGTGAATTGGGTATGGCCACTACCGATGTGGCACTGCTTTCCCAGTAAACACAACGTCCAACGTCTAGTTGGCCCAACGTCTTCGCCATTGGACCAACATTATTTAATTGTTATACAAATGCTTTGTGTTTACTGGGTTTTCCCATACGAGATCCAGCATGCTGTTGTTTTAAGTGTCTCTGTTTTGCATTCTTACCTCAGCTGCCACACATGATCCAGATTTATCTGCCGTTATTATATCTCTATTACACTTTTCAGTACCAAAACAAAATATTTGCATCACGCATGAATAAAATGATGCTCCTTTCGACTTAATATTCATTTTCGTGTTCTCAGATTTTGCAGGTAGGCTCTGAGTTATTCCCTCCGTTCAGGTATGGAACAACTGCCTTTTAGTAAATTCCACTCGCCAGTGTCCGCCACCACTAAATTCGCCAACACTAAATATAGTCGAAGAAATGATAACAAAAACTGTTCATCGCATCGTATGGGAAAAAAGTATCCTTTAAAAGTATCCCTTGATGTTTTTCTATTTCTATGAGAGTAGAAAACTCATAATGTAGCGGAGTAGTGGCGTTTTATATTCACCATTTATATCCAGGACTCACATGTGTGTTTATAAGCCTACCTTGGTGGCAGAGATGAAAGGGAGGTTGACTTGAGCGACATCTATGTGTGGAGGATGGATGCTTTGCTGATTGACTGGCTATTAGACTGACTGGCTGGCTGACTAGCAGGCAGGCAGGCAGGCTGGCTGGCTGGCTGGCTGGTTGATTCGTTGGCTGGCTGGTTGCTGGGCTGGCTGGCTGGCTGGCTGGCTGGCTGGCTGGCTGGCTGACTGGCTTGCTAGTTGGCTGGTTGCTGGGCTTGCTGGCTGGCTGGCTGGCTGGCTGGTAGGCTGACTGGCTGGCTGGCTGGCTGGCTAGCTGGCTAGCTGGCAGGCAGGCAGGCAGGCAGGCTGGCTGGCTGGCTGGCTGGCTAGCTGGCTGGCTGGCTGGCTGGCTGGCTGGCTGGCTGGCTAACTGGCTGGCTGTTTGGCTGGACGGATGGTTGGCCAGCTGGCTGGCTGGCTGGCTGGCTGGTTGATTCGTTGGCTGGCTGGTTGCTGGGCTGGCTGGCTGGCTGGCTGGCTGGCTGGCTAACTGGCTGGCTGTTTGGCTGGATGGATGGTTGGCCAGCTGGCTGGCTGGCTGGCTGGCTGGTTGATTTGTTGGCTGGCTGGTTGCTGGGCTGGCTGGCTGGCTGACTGGCTTGCTAGTTGGCTGGTTGCTGGGCTTGCTGGCTGGCTGGCTGGCTGGTAGGCTGACTGGCTGGCTGGCTGGCTGGCTGGCTGGCTAGCTGGCTAGTTGGCAGGCAGGCAGGCAGGCTGGCTGGCTGGCTGGCTGGCTAGCTGGCTGGCTGGCTGGCTGGCTGGCTGGCTGGCTGGCTGGCTGGCTGGCTGTCTGGCTGGCTGGCTGGCTGGCTAACTGGCTGGCTGTTTGGCTGGATGGATGGTTGGCCAGCTGGCTGGCTGGCTGGCTGGCTGGCTGGCTGATTGGTTGGCTGATTGGTTAGCTGGCTGGCTGGCAGGCTGGCTGGCTGGCTAGCTGGCTGTCTAGCTGGATGACTGACTGACTGATAAAGTTTGTTGTTTGATCTTTTTCCCTTCCGGTTGAGCTCGTTTCTGGATAGAGCTTATTATTGTCCTTTGTCGGAGGTGTGTGGCTAATATAGCAGGACCCAGTATACCCGGTAAGAAGTATGGATACAAAAAGACACACAAGCAGCATAATGTCAAAAATGGGTGGCTAAGATTTCTTCTAAAAGTTGAAATAAAATGATGATCCAAGAATCACAAAGAATATTTGCTCAAAAGACTTGTATTCGTTCTTGTCAGAATATCGTGCTAAACTGGGGCTCAACTACCGGGTATGGATAATCAAGTTAAATGTATGACACTCGTCATTCTAACATAAGATTTGAACCCTATTTCTGGAGCTCAAATGTCAATCACGTTACTTTTACCAATTTGAACAATTGGAAAATATTTCACTGAAGAAGAGGTCATGTACTAGTCACGTCCTGTCCTGATGGCTTATTCGTTCCGGTTGTGGCTCAAAACTCAAAACTCAAAACTGGGTTAGAGTCCCGGCCGGGTCGGATATTTGTCATCGAGGTTGTGCATGTACAGTGTTATTCCCTCCGCTCAGGAAAATTGCAAAATTATAATTAATATTTCAAAAGTTAGACCATTTGCCATGTAATAAAATTCTAGAATTAGTTTAATGGGGTTACAGAGGGACGTCATAATTTCAAGTTACTACATGTCAAATGGTCTAACTTTTGAAATACGCTATATAATTTTACAAAACAAGAGACGGTATGTATTATTTATTAATTTGGTTCATGTCACAGTGATCACTTAAAAGCAAAGAGTTCTGATATAAACAAGAGACGGTATGTAGTATTTATTACTTTGGTTCATGCCACAGTGTTCACTTTAAATTAAAGAGTTCTGATATAAACAAGAGACGGTATGTAGTATTTATTACTTTGGTTCATGTCCCAGTGATCACTTAAAAGCAAAGAGTTCTGATATAAACAAGAGACGGTACGTAGTATTAATTACTTTGGTTCATGTCCCAGTGATCACTTAAAAGCAAAGAGTTCTGATATAAACAAGAGACGGTATGTATTATTTATTAATTTGGTTCATGTCCCAGTGATCACTTAAAAGCAAAGAGTTCTGATATAAACAAGAGACGGTATGTAGTATTTATTACTTTGGTTCATGTCCCAGTGATCACTTAAAAGCATAGATCTCTGATATTATTGATATTTATTGCTCAGATAATGTTACCCAGAACAGATGTGTTTTATGTTATGATGTACTCAACATTGATTTTCCAGATTATAGATGGTATTTGTCATGTGGCCTTCCTGCTAGTTTTCACTTCCTAGCTGATGTTGATCTCTAGTCTATTAAACAAAGACGTCCACCCAATGGCGGTTGTATTCGTACAGTGCAGGAATCGACTTTAGACGTCAGAACCTGACGTCTATAGACGTCAGGTTCCGACGTCTAAAGTCGATTCCCGCACTGTGAGAGTAAAATATTCATAATATACGTAGCCCCATGACATAGGTATTCAAATAAGCGGACAAGTGAAAAAAGCTGTAGTTTCTTTGTTCAAACAAAAATATGTCAGCGGGATTAACTTTGATTCTAATTTGTATCCAATGGATTTCATTTTTATTTGATTCATGGCATGTGGTACCCTGAAGGCATCGCAACGCTCTGACAACGTGACCTCCATTTTTAAATGCAACAGTTCTAATAAGATCAGAAGTTTACGCCTGCTGAAAATAGCCTAGTTTTGATAGGCACTTTAAATATTCGTCTCAATTTCAAGGCATTTTTTTGGTAGGCGTGTGTCGTTTAACACAGCTGGCTGTGGAAACAAAATGGCGGTCAGTGTGACTGGGCCTCGCGCAGTAAATGAGTCAGGCGGCCCAGTTATACCGGGTACGCATGTGGTGCAGAAATGGGACGATGGACCTGAATGGGTTAAATATAAAAGTAATCTTAAATTAGGTGAGCGTTGTGAACGAGTTTATGTAGATTTAAACCCTTCTTGGTAATATGAGGTTTACAACCACATGAATTGACCAGATATTGGTTGATCGCTTAGTGCTTACTGGGCGAGGCTTTGTAGATTTAGACGACCTTTCTTGGAAAAACTGTGGTTTTTCTGTGTTTAGTCTGAGAAGATAATGTACCAGCTGTCCACACACACCACATCCCCCTAAATTACCTCACCCCCCCCCCCCTTACTGACCTCACCGCCTCAAATGGTGAGGAACGCGTCTATTTAACAGTAAGCCACGCAAGCCGTACCCTAGCAGACAATCACCTATGCACACGCAGTCTAGCCGCTGGGACAACATTAATCTTCACAACGTTAAAATATTTTGTGTAAACTATGGAGACAAAGGGTTATTTTCAATTTGATTGACTTTATACGTCAGATTCTGACGTCTACAGACAGTCCCCGCGCTGGAAGGGTTGAATCAGCATTGGATCAATTCATGTTCATTGGATCAATTATGTGGTATAGCCACTGTAACATTGGGCGAACGTCTCTTGTTTGCTGGGAATTCACCCTCTCACACTTTCTACGTGATGAACAGCCATGATGTTTACCAACGGGTTCCTAATTTTATATATTTATCTCTGTGAAATAATACTTCAGCTATGACGTCATTATTTCTCTATTTCCTGATCATTTCCGGAAGTGATTGCTGCTCAATTTGTTTCGAACCTGTTAAAGGATTGTTTTGACTTTGATACAAAGCGTTTTGACCCTTGACCTAGATTGCCTTGATGCGTCCCATCCTTGGATCAAACAGAACAATTGTTCTTTTATTTTCTTGTTTTACCTTGACTTTTTCATCCCTGACAGATGATTTCATTTTTGGCATAAATCTCTCCTACAGACATGTGTTTCTTGTTTATCCAGCCAGATCTCCAACCTATGTTGTCTTAACGCTGACCCACCGTCTGCGACCCGACCGGTCTAACATTAACCCTTTCAGCGCGGGGACTGACTTGAGACGTCAGAATCTCCGTCTGTGACCCGCCCAGTCTAACATTAACCCTTTCAGTGCGGGGACCGACTTGAGACGTCAGAATCACCGTCTGTTACCCGCCCAGTCTAACATTAACCCTTTCAGTGCGGGGACCGACTTGAGACGTCAGAATCACCGTCTGCGACCCGACCGGTCTAACATTAACCCTTTCAGCGCGGGGACTGACTTGAGACGTCAGAATCTCCGTCTGTGACCCGCCCAGTCTAACATTAACCCTTTCAGCGCGGGGACCGACTTGAGACGTCAGAATCACCGTCTGTTACCCGCCCAGTCTAACATTAACCCTTTCAGTGCGGGGACCGACTTGAGACGTCAGAATCACCGTCTGTTACCCGCCCAGTCTAACATTAACCCTTTCAGTGCGGGGACTGACTTGAGACGTCAGAATCACCGTCTGTGACCCGACCGGTCTAACATTAACCCTTTCAGTGCGGGGACCGACTTGAGACGTCAGAATCACCGTCTGTTACCCGCCTGGCTAACATTAACCCTTTCAGTACAGGAATCGACTTGTGACGTCAGAATCTCCGTCTGCGACCAGCCTGGCTAACATTAACCCTTTCAGTGCGGGGACTGACTTGAGACGTCAGAATCACCGTCTGTGACCCGCCTGGCTAACATTAACCCTTTCAGTACAGGAATCGACTTGTGACGTCAGAATCTCCGTCTGTGACCCGCCAGTCTAACATTAACCCTTTCAGTGCGGGGACCGACTTGTGACGTCAGAATCTCCGTCTGTGACCCGCCTGGCTAACATTAACCCTTTCAATGCGGGGACCGACTTGAGACGTCAGAATCGTCGTCTGCGACCCGCCTGGTCTAACATTAACCCTTTCAGTGCGGCGACCGACTTGAGACGTCAGAATCACCGTCTGTGACCCGCCCAGTCTAACATTAACTCTTTCAGTGCGGGGACTGTCTTGAGACGTCAGAATCACCGTCTGCAACCCGCCTGGTCTAACATTAACCCTTTCAGTGCGGCGACCGACTTGAGACGTCAGAATCACCGTCTGTGACCCGCCCAGTCTAACATTAACTCTTTCAGTGCGGGGACTGTCTTGAGACGTCAGAATCACCGTCTGCAACCCGCCTGGTCTAACATTAACCCTTTCAGTGCGGGGACTGACTTGAGACGTCAGAATCACCGTTTGCGACCCGCCTGGCTAACATTAACCCTTTCAGTACAGGAATCGACTTGTGACGTCAGAATCACCGTCTGTGACCCGCCTGGCTAACATTAACCCTTTCAGTGCGGCGACCGACTTGAGACGTCAGAATCACCGTCTGTGACCCGCCCAGTCTAACATTAACTCTTTCAGTGCGGGGACTGACTTGAGACGTCAGAATCACCGTCTGCGACACGCCTGGCTAACATTAACCCTTTCAGTACAGGAATCGACTTGTGACGTCAGAATCACCGTCTGTGACCCGCCTGGCTAACATTAACCCTTCCAGTGCGGGGTCCGACTTGAGACGTCAGAATCACCGTCTGCGACCCGCCTGGCTAACATTAACCCTTTCAGTGCGGGGACTGACTTGAGACGTCAGAATCACCGTCTGCCACCCGCCCGGTTTAACATTGACCCTAGTGCGGGGATCGACTTGAGACGTCGGAATCTGACGTCTATGGACGTCAGATTCTGACGTCTAAAATAGGTCCCCGCACTGAAAGAGTAAACAAATTATAACGGCCGTAGACCCATAACATAGGTAATCAAATGAAGCAGAAAGACCTTACTAAGATATTTATGATAATTCAAATTGAAAAAACCTTTGGTCCCCATGGCTTATATAAACATTATTTCAAGGTTAAACAATACAACAGTGATTCGACGTCCCGTGTTTAATAGTATAAAAGCCTGTGTCGTTCAGGTCCCCTTCTTGAACATATTTATTGCTGACATGTTCAGACCATAAGAACCCCCTTTTTTATTGCTGACTTTTTTAGTTGTAGAGGCCTAATGAAACGTGGGCTCCTAAGTACTTTAGCAGTTTAGAGAGGGACGTGACATAATTGTTAGAGCTTATTGTGATAACTGGAACCTGTCGTGCGTGTTCGACCCCCACCATCGAAATAGAGCAGATTACCCATGTAAGTCAAGACTGTCAACCAGCGAACAAAAGTCAAAGTCAACGTCGCATACGGTGGCCCAACATTAACCAAGCATTGGAAAAACGCCTCATGTTTTATCAGTTTTATCAGTTTGTATGAGGATTCTCACGTCTAAAGTCGATCCCCGTGATTCTTTTTCAATTTGAAACCATCACAAATGTCTTAGTTAGCTCTTTCCGCTTCATTTGAATACTTATGCTATGGGTCTACTGTCATTATAAATATTTTATCATCTTCCAGTGAAGGTATAGATTTTAAACGTCAGAATATGACGTCTATGAACGTCAGAATCTGACGTCTATAAACGTCAGAATTTGTTGTCTATGAACTTCATAATCTGACTTCTATGAATGTCAGAATTTGACGTCTATGTACGTCAGAATCTGACTTCTATGAACGCAAATGTTTGTATAAATTCCCTTGGTTCCGATATGCACCTGCCCCCTTTTCTTCAAAACCTGGTTTGGATATACTGATATTGCGGCCCAAGACATTCTTCCAATGCTGGATTCATTCACCCATCGTCTTATGTTGGGGCCTAAAGCACTATTTACATTACTAAGAGCAGTGTAACACACATGTAGAGAGTACACGTGACTGCATTACAATAATTTGGGGAGTAGGATAGAATTTCACGTCTGAAAACAACCCGTGATTGACTAATAAACAACCCCGGAGATCACGTGTCACCCATAATGCACTACCCCCTGGCCATATCCATGTGTGCTTTTTACCATCAGCGTCCAAGTGACAGACAGTGAACCCCTACAGGCCAACCGTATTGGACGCTGCCCGGCACCACACAACCATCGGAACCAATGTGGTCCACCGCCTTTGATACTGGCCCACCATCACACCAACATTATACGCTGGGCCACAATTACTTTGGTAAATGTGTAGCTCATGGTTTTCTCAGTCAACTACCAACCGATTTTCTTGAAAATTAGCAAAGATTATTTTCTGCAAACATTTCACAAAAATATATGCGGTATTGCAAATGCTACAATGTTTGTGGGGTTCTTGTTATCATATTTTTTTCTTGTTAGTGAATCTGGTTCCTTTTTACACACCTGTAAATTCGGCTCTGAATCCAGCTTATCAGTGTTGTTTGTCGGATGTGTAGCTAATCTAGCCGGAAAACAGGACGTTTTTGATGCAGGTAAAAACAACTATTCACAACACAATGATCCCGCCTTAGGTCAGAATTGATCGTCCGGAATATGGGCAAAATAATGAGATAATATTTCTCTTTAAAAAATACTGCCACCAACTACAGGTCAACAGATCATGAGATCGTTAAAAACGATCAGGCTCAAATACAATTCTGGATCAATTGCTGGCTGTAATCCAGGCTGACGGATAAACACTCCTGTTCCCACAGAGAACAGGGGCTCTGCGAGGGACCGTTTTGTGTGACATATCAATGCAGTGAGCTCTCTATCATATCATTGCAGGAGGAGGAGTCTGGTCTTAAGCAATGACCTCTTCACATTGCTAGCTTGGGTGATTGCACGACGGACGCGGATGGTTGGCTAAAGATGACGGTTCAATGATGGTGGTTTCACACACACTGCTCAGAAATCGGAGCACATCTCAGAGTCTCCAGGATCAGTCCTGCCCTTTCCTCTGGCGGCTGGTCGCTCAAGTGGCTGTTTCTATATGGTTCAGCAGCCCTTGTTCCTTGTCTCTCGGACTTACATTACCAATGCTCTGTACAATCACCTGCCTCACCGGGTGAAAAGAGAGAGGCACTATAAGATTTATACCAGAACTAGTGCATAATATCGCGTCAGTCTTCGCGCTGCGCGCTCCTCTACTACAGGTCAACAGCTGGCTTGCCCTTCAGTAATCAGCATAGGTCAAACAGCTGGCTAGACCTTCAGTAATCAGCACAGGTCAAACAGCTGGCTGTCCCTTCAGTAATCAGCACAGGTCAAACAGCTGGCTAGACCTTCCGTAATCAGCACAGGTCAAACAGCTGGCTAGACCTTCCGTAATCAGCATAGGTCAAACAGCTGGCTAGACCTTCCGTAATCAGCACAGGTCAACAGCTGGCTAGACCTTCAGTAATCAGCACAGGTCAAACAGCTGGCTAGACCTTCAGTAATCAGCACAGGTCAAACAGTTGGCTAGACCTTCCGTAATCAGCATAGGTCAAACAGCTGGCTAGACCTTCCGTAATCAGCAGAGGTCAACAGCTGGCTAGACCTTCAGTAATCAGCACAGGTCAAACAGCTGGCTAGACCTTCCGCAAACCTTGGAGAGGGACATGGCGCAATGGTTAATGGGTGGCACTTTGTCGTCGCTGTCTGTCGTGAGGTTTCGAACCCTGCTTGGTGCGGTATCTTCAGTGAAATATCATGTTTTCCTCTCTCAATCGTAGGGCAATTGTTCGATATTTGTGTCCTTGGACAAGGCACTTTACCCTTAAATGCTCCACTTAAAAATGAGTAGGCCTACCTGGTAAGACGGAGATGGCAATGTGTCCACTGGCCAGGCGGTAAAATGTTAAGTCGGATTATAGGTCTTCAGACTTGATATCAGGCGATAAATCTGCACCTTTACCTTTTGTCGCAAACAAAAACATGACAAGGGAATGTGTCACTTGGTTGTTTGTGACAATAATAACATTTGCAAATAGAGGAGAGCGTCCATGTCACCTTGTCGCAGGTGACCACACATATAGCTATATATCAAATCACACATGTTATATTTGAAATGTCTTTTTAGTTTTTCCTAATTATATGTCGAATCATGTAACATATGTCAGATGACGTTTGTTACTTGATTATGTTTTACATTCTAAATGTCACCTATTTGTGTTTGCTTTAATTACAATGACGCCGTTATTGTGACTATTATATTTGACCCTTTAAGCGCTGAAAATATTTGTATACAAACCATCAATTTGAAATCATCATAAATGTCTTAGTTAGCACTTTCTGCTTCCTCTGACTGACTACCTATGCTATTGTTCTACGGCTATTATAATTGTTTTTACTTTTTCAGTGCGAGGGTGACTTTAGACGTCATAATCTGACGTCTATAGACGTCACAATCTGACGCCTATAGACGTCAGATTCTGACGTCTCAAGTCGTTCCTCGCGCTGTAAGCGTTAAGGTTTATGCAGACAGCAGGTTCATTATCAAGATTATCTAGTCAGGCTGACTAAACTCAGATAAACCTGATCTCAGAAAGGATTTATATCTGCAGCATTTCCCTGCTCCTGCTCGTGCTCGTTAACAAGATAAATCAGCAGGTAAATTGTAGAGTTTTATTACTAGTCTGATTTTCGGTGGGTTTAATTGGTACGTAGCAATATTTGTTATCATTTAGCAAAAACATAATTCTCTTCCGGTCCGACCAATGTTGGTTTAATGCTGGCCTACCGTCTGCGACGCTGGCCCAGCATCAAACCAACATTGCGTCAAAATATTAAAGAAAACCAGGAAACACTTTGAGATCTGTATTTCGTTCTGTTTTATTTTGACCTTTATATTAGATTAGATAATTATTACCAGATCCTGACTCAGTGTCATTATAAGAACAAAATGTGTGTTTAAACATCACGATTTCAAATGTTTTGTCTCCAATTCAACAAATATGAGTAATTTTTACGCACCGCGACCCACGGCTTCAATTGAGTAAACATTTAAATGGTTAATGTAACGCTTTAAGGGCTAAGTGTGGGAAATTGTGTTTCATGATTAAATACGACATATCTCTGTTAGTATGTCATCCTGAATATTTGTTACTAGAATCTATCTCTATTTTATTCAGCAGAATCTGATAGGTCAGACCATAGAAATATACTTAATGTATGTTCTGTGGGTCAGATATGGTGATATTAGTATTTCATCCTGGATATTTGTTACTAGAATCTATCTCTATTTTATTCAGCAGAATCTGATAGGTCATACCATAGAAATATACTTAATGTATGTTATGTGGGTCAGATATGGTGATATTAGTATTTCATCCGGCTGGATCTGATTCCCCAGGTCAAGGTCACTGACACCTTAAGGTCACTGACACTACAAGGTCAGCCGAGAGTCAAAGTAAACTCATCAATCAAGAGCCCACTTAATTAATTTACTCTCCCACTCACTTGCGTTGCGTCGCTATAACGACCAGCAATGAGTAAATAGCTGTTGTCATCTAATGTTTTCCAATGTCTACATGCGGCTCTTAATAAATCTTATCTTAAAAACAAATTCAGGTGGAATAAAATTATTATTTGTAAACTTTCACAATTAACCCATTAAGCCCTCACGATGCATCAAAACATCATTTTGCATTTCTGAAAAATGACCTAATTTCCTAGAAATTAGAAGTTTTAGAACGCAAATTTTCATCGAACTGTTCAATAATAACAATATCTTTTTTTTATTTGCCACTCACTTCAAGTCATTTTCATCAACTACAAGTCGAGAATTGCGACAGCAATTCGCGGCTTGTAGTTGATGAAAATGACAATGATAAATTCAGGCTTCAGAGGGTTAACATGTATTTTTAGATAATTAACCACAAGAAACAAATTTAAAATAATATATTTAATGTGTTAGCTAAAGCGATTAACTCTTGTGCTGCATTCATTTAAAGCTGAAATCGCTAATGCAATTTCCAACTTCAAATGACAAAAAAATATTTTTTAATTTTTGAAAAATAGACAACTCCATGTTAAAGTAATGTATTAACCAATCATCTATAAAAAACTCTTCTGTACAAATAATGTAAATTTCAAAATACACCATTTGACATTAAAATGCTAATTATAATGCCGCTTTATAAACTCTTTATTTCCTTTGGTTTACCATCGTATAATTACATCACGTGTCAAATGGTCTTTTTTTAATTTCAAAATGGAAGGTTACATACTACATATAATTCATGCAGGCATTTGAATAGTATGAAGCACTGTATGCAGAATCAAGATTCGGAGCTTAACCCCATACCTACATATTACATATCAAACCTAATGAGTGACATTCGACCTAAGTAAGCTATATTACTCCACCCCAACCATTCACAGGCTGTCAAATTAATAAATTGACGGAGTGGGCGTGGTTTTGAGTGCTTTTCTTAAGCCATATATACGTCACAAAGCACAAACCTCACAGACGTTGGACCAACATTGACCATTCAAGTGCTGAAATATTCGTGTATAAACCATGGAAACCAATTGTTGTTTTTTTCAATTTGCAAGCATCATAAATGTTTTAGTTACGTCTTTCTGCTTCATTTGAATACCTATGTTAAGGGTCTTCGGTCATCAGAAATATTTTAACTCTCAGTGCGTCAGATGTCAGATTCGGATCTGATTGTGTCTTAGAACTACAATGGGGGAAATGTCAAGGTCACATGACGTGATCACATGACGTGGTCACGTGTCCTCGTCTGGTTTGCGACCCGAGATGACAGGCTGTCTCGTTCTCTCTCTATCTCGGTACTTTATGTCAGAGGGAATTAATTTCCCACCAAACACAATATAACGTCTGCGCAAAGCTGGCCCACTATTACATACGTTAGCCCAGCATTGTGCTGGTGTTGTAAGTAGTTCGTCCTCTCATCCGGATATCAATCAGATAGTGGGCTCAGGAGATTTAGTGTTAATGATGTTAACAGTAAACTAAACATAGGTCACAAATGGTATCAGGGTGAGTGAGTGAGTGAGTGAGTGAGCGAGCGAGCGAGCGAGCGAGCGAGTGAGTGAGTGAGTGAGTGAGTGAGTGAGTGAGTGAGTGAATTAATGTATGAACAAATGTCTGAATGAAGGAATAAATAAATAAATGGAGGAATGAATATGCCACGAATATATATACCAAAGTAGCCATCCAACACTCCTCTTATCACAGACGTATTCCCTTTAATTTGTCTAAACCTTCAAGTCTAAGTGCGACATCTCGAATCAAAATGCGGAAAAAAGGTAATTTTTCAATTAGTGAATTTTATTCAAAATATATTACATGGCGCCATAAATGCGAAAAGGAGCTTATCGTGTTAAAAGCAGATTCATTAACGTCATCAACGTATCGCCATGGATATGGTCACGTGACCTGTGCTACCAATTAGAACAGCATCACGTGATCAGCACGTGAGCAAAGTAAATGAAGTTAATATAATATTTCTAATGATTCGACTGATGTCTTAAGATGTCCTCTAATACAGAGAAATGAGGAGAATAATTATAAACAGTTACAAGAGAACATTCATAGGAGATGATGATACCCTGAGGGGCCAGTGCGTGGTTGTTACATGTAATCGTTCTAGGACAGGGGTAGTCTTTGACCTGAAGTCAACACTTATAGATAGATATATCTTCAGTATTACCTTTTCACCTGGCTTTTGCTGACTCCTTAACTGCATGAGAATAAAATTGCAATTCAATGTGAGCTATAAATTCATACCGCATTTTTCACTGTTATTGGGAACGAAAAGTGTGCCTAAACATCAAGATTTGGTTATGTTCTATAAGACGACATGTGAGTCCGTTAGCCACCCATACCTCCACTGTACAGTGATACCGGTTATTGTCATCATGTTAGATTAATGATATGTCATAATCTGTGATGCTTGTCCAACAATACTTCAATATGTATGTATGGTGCATGTAATATATAATATAATATAACATAATGTTTATCTGCAATATGAAATAAATAAACGTCTATGTTTCATTTATTATGCATCGTGAGAACATATTACGCTAATTTATATAATTTAAATTTGTAACCACTTCAAGTTGTGTCTCACTATCGCGAACCACAACTTTAAGTGGGTGAAAATTACTCATATTTGTTTAATTTGAGACCAAACATTTGAAAAACTAGATGTTTAAACACACTTTTTGTTCAAAATAACAGTGATTTGATTGGCTAATATCACTTAAGGTGTCAGGAGAACATCGACTCATCGCCTAGAGTTTGCCAGATATATTCTATAACATCTGCCTAAATAAAAGGCTGTTTTTTTCGTTAAACATTGTGAGACAACTCAGCCCACACGGGCCATTGTTGGTTCAATGTTGGGCCAGCGTCGTAGACGGTGGACCAACATTGAACCAACAATGGCTCAATGGCTCGTGTTTGCTAGGAATACGTTGCTCATAGTCAGTATAACTGAGTCATTGATACAATGCTGGGCTAACGTCGGATCAAGGTTTCAGTGAGTGGGAGGTTTTGGTCAACACAGTGACTGTTTCCCACCGACATCCATAAATCTGGTCATTCAAGCTGGTTAGGGGGCCACCATTCAATCTCTCGTGTGTGTGTGCGGGGGGGGGGGATGGGTTGGAATTTTTGTCGCGGCGAATTATTTATTTCAACCTGGCTCGGCTGGTGCTGACAATTTTAAATTGTATTACATGTTTATATAGAACAGTTCCTGAAGTAAATCACTGATTTCACGTAGGGTTCGCCCGAAATTATTTATTTAAAAAATACTACACCCCCCCCCCTCGATGTTGAATTGTGGGCCCTTAGGCCTTAGGGAGATTCTGTTTGATTATCTATAGGGCCGACTGTCGTGCGATGACAAACAGCAGTAACTACTTACATTCCAAGTAAGCAGTTAGGCCTAAGCATGTATGTAGACGTCAGATTCTGACGTATAATGTCAAGCTGAGTGACATGGTATACACAAGGTCGCTTTATATCAAGCTAAGTGACATGGTATACACAAGGTCGCTTCATATCAAGCTAAGTGATATGGTATACACAAGGTCGCTTTATATCAAGCTAAGTGATATGGTATACACAAGGTCGCTTTATATCAAGCAAAGTGATATGGTATAAACAAGGTCGCTTCATATAAAGCAAAGTGATATGGTATACACAAGGTCGTTCCTAGTCTATTGGCAAATTCAGACGATTTCGGGATCAGGAAAAATCAGAGAAATTTTAAAAGCTTTCTGAAGTTTAAATTTTTTCAAATAAAGCCCTTAGCGCCGGTTTAACCCTTTGCGCTGCTGAATTATTTGTTTCTAGTTTTCATTCAGTAGAAGCTGGAATTACTAACGTAATTTCCAGCTTCAAATGACAAACACTATTTCTATCCATGTGGGGAAAAATAGGCAGCACCTAAAATGATTTATTTGATTATCTGAACATCTATTGCAAACTATTTGATCAATTTCAGAGCCATTTAATTTAGTTCACCATTTGCTTGAAACCGTATAGAAAGGGTGCCGTTAGCAGAAGGGTTTACCCAGAAAACACGACACGTTGACCCAATGCTGGGCTAATGCTGGCCAAGCGTCGTAGACGGTGGGCCAGCATTGGCCCAGCATTGGGTCAACGTGTTGTGTTTTCTGGGTTAACCCTTTCACTGCGGGGACCGTCTTTATGTCAGATTCTGACGTATAAAGACGGTCCACGTATAAAGACGGCCCCCGCACTGAAAGGGTTAAAATATTTATAATGGCCGTAGACCCATAACATAGGTATTTAAGTGAAGCAGAAAAAGCTGACTAAGATATGTATGATGATTTCAAATTGAAAAACCCCGTCAGCCGTCAGCGCTTAAAGAGTTATGTCAAACCCCGTCAGCCGTCAGCGCTTAAAGGGTTATGTCAAACCCCGTCAGCGCTTAAAGGGTTATGTCAAACCCCGTCAGCCCGTCAGCGCTTAAAGGGTTATGTTAAACCCCGTCAGCCGTCAGCGCTTAAAGGGTTATGTGAAACCCCGTCAGCCGTCAGCGCTTAAAGGGTTATGTCAAACCCCGTCAGCCGTCAGCGCTTAAAGGGTTATGTCAAAGCCCGTCAGCCGTCAGCGCTCAAAGGGTTATGTCAAACCCCGTCAGCCCGTCAGCGCTTAAAGGGTTATGTCAAACCCCGTCAGCCGTCAGCGCTCAAAGGGTTATGTCAAACCCCGTCAGCCGTCAGCGCTTAAAGGGTTATGTCAAACCCCGTCAGCCGTCAGCGCTTAAAGGGTTATGTCAAACCTAGGCAGCCCGTCAGCGCTCAAAGGGTTATGTCAAACCCCGTCAGCCGTCAGCGCTTAAAGGGTTATGTGAAACCCCGTCAGCCGTCAGCGCTCAAAGGGTTATGTCAAACCCCGTCAGCCGTCAGCGCTCAAAGGGTTATTTATCCATTCTGATGAAAAAATGGGATATTTTGCAAAAAACGAAATTAATGGGATTATCGGGTAATTATGTTTTTGCTCTCCTCTCTACAATTTCAAGTAAATCAAATTCAATATTCCAGTCTATATGTACAAAAATATGGGATCAAGTATAGTATTCTACCCCGACCAATCAAAGAGTGGCTGATACTGAGAGGTGACCAGATCAGCCGTTATTCAGTTGTTTAGAGTTGTTTAGAGTTATTTAGTTGTTTAGAGTTGGACCCACCCCGGCCGGCCCTATGCGTTGGCCCTGTGTTGATCTGATCTTGGGCCAACGTCGTATACGCTGGACCAGCATTGGATCGACATATTGTGCCGGCTGGGTGGTTTCAGGCGGTGTACCAGCCTTGTGCCAATTTCTGCTGTACTTTTTCGTTTGTACTTTTATAATCACATGCTGCAATGTTTCACCCTCTGTACATAATGTTATTAATGTGTGTATTTGGTACGTTTTTCAATAAAAGTTCTGACGCATTTATGTAATGTCAAATAAAAAAAGAAGATTTATTAACATTTATAATTAAAATTAGCTACGCAATTAATTATTTATTTATTGGTTTTAATACTATGTAGAATTATATTTGTATTGTCTTAACTGTATACCATGTATCACACATGTACTTCAATATGGAGGTGAATAAAGACATATATATATATAGTTGTTATTTAAATTAGGTGGTAAAACATCACAGTTGTGCTTGCAATAGATAATTCCTGGTTTCATATCAACAACAATTACAATCATGTCGGCGAACTATAAACCACGAAAATAATTATCTGATTATAATTATTGATTTTAACAATATGTGACCTATCGGCATTTAATCGGGTTATCAGGCACATGACGAATTTATTTGAAGTGCAGAAATGCCAAAACAAAAGATGAAAATATTTTATTTTTTGTTGTATTGAATCAATGGATAAATAATATACATGGTATAGCTGGGCGACAGCAGTGGTTTTCGCCGGATATTTTTGCAGGGAATGCCAAAGAGAGACGCCGTGAATTAATGCCGTCTTCTGAAGCCGGCACGGCATTGGGCCAACGCTTAATGTGTTGGGTCAATGCTTTACTGTGTATACATCACTTGACACTAAACTGTAGATATTGACCCAATGCTGGACTAATGCTGGTTCACGGTGTACGGCGCTGGGCCAACAATAACCCAACATTGGGTTAATGTCACGTGCTTCCTGTCACCCCGTACCCTGGGGCTCGCTCCATGCCTCTACCCTGTTCCCTGTCAGAGGACAGGGGTTGTTGACCCAATGCTGGCTTAGTGTTGGTCCAATGTGGTAGTCGGTGGACCAACATTCAGGTGACATTGTGTGAATGTCTGGTGTTTATTGGGTTAAATAAGTAAAGTACCTTGCACCCTGATCCTAGTGCAGGTGTACTTGGATCTCCCTGATCCTAGTGCAGGTGTACTGGGATCTTCCTGATCCTAGTGCAGGTGTACTGGGATATCCCTGATCCTAGTGCAGGTGTACCGGGATCTCCCTGATCCTAGTGCAGGTGTACCGGGATCTCCCTGATCCTAGTGCAGGTGTACTGGGATCTCCCTGATCCTAGTGCAGGTGTACTGGGATCTCTCGCCACCCCTTCCAGATCCCTATCTACCCCCCCCCCCCTTCACACCCCATCCCGATGGCCACACACAGCCCCCCGGATCCCTATCTACCCCCCCCCTTCACACCCCATCCCGATGGCCACACACAGCCCCCCGGATCCCTATCTACCCCCCCCCCCCCTTCACACCCCATCCCGATGGCCACACACAGCCCCCCGGATCCCTATCCACCCCCCCCCCTCCCCGGATCCCTATCTGAAAGAACACATGGTTGTGCTATCTCAGCAAACAGGAGCCCTTGTCCCAATGCCTTGGCCCAACATTGATTCGGCATTGGGACAAGGGCTCGTGTTTTCTAGGATGTCGGCAGATCCCAAAACAAGCAGGAGACCCTGGTTTGATTCTGGGCCAACGTAGTAGACGATGGACCAACATCTACCCAGCATCATATGAGCGTATTTTGAGTGGTAGGTTCATCCCCCCCCCCCCCCAGATAACCAGTTAGGAACCCTTCTCGTCTCAAAGCACACTACAGAATAAATACACACTTGAGAATGTTGAGTATTCAGTCATCCATCCTTAAAAATATGACAAAACAATTCACCAGGCGAACCTTCTGAGGATGATGGGATAAATGAGATGACACTGCCCTCCAGACACAGGATTCGAAATTCTAGCCCTGGTGGACTGAGACCGAGCACGCTACCTCTCGATCACAGAGGCTCCCCACAATATTGAATGATGACGAATCAGCGGGGAAGAAACATTTTGTTTCTTTGAAACTTGAAGGCCAGAGTGGGGTATACAAATTCCAGTACACAATGAGCAGATGAGCTAAGCCAATAAAAAAATTAAAAATCTCCGTGATTTATTTAATTAGTTCATCAAAGGGGTTCACCACTGTAATGAATACGTTATCTGACCGATAATGGACAGATACCTGATAATAGACAGCGCTTTGTTGTGGTTTGTGATGTGGTACACGTGCAGCACTTTGATGGTTCTTGATTTTCTGCTCTATCTATAGAACCGGTGTTGATCCTTGTGGCGGCATTGGCCCAATGGTGGGTCACCGTTGTGGACGGTGACCCACCATTGACCCAATATTGGGTGAAAGCTGACCAGTAGCCTTTACCAGTCATTGCATTGATGTTTTTTTAAGGCTAATTATTGATGCAGTTAAGGATATATTCAGAACCTGCCGGATGACATCTTGTCATCCCTGAGCAATTTGCGCCTGGCGGGGGGGGGGGGGGCGAAATTCAAGGTCAAAGGTCGATGTCAAGGAGAGAAAAAGTGTAATACCTCTTGTTGTGTAGTTTCGACTGAAAAAAATCATTTCTTATATTATTTTCATGATTCAATGTAATCTTCAAGGTCAAAGGGTCACCGGATCGAATCCCGAGCCTGACAGTTATTAACCAAAGAGACCAAAGGGTTTTTTCAATTTTAAATTATCATATCAATCATGACTTTAGTTTCATTGGTTATGGGTCCAAATATTTTACTCTTTCAGTTCGGGGACCGACTTTAGACGTCTGATTCTGACGTCTAAAGTCGGTCCCCACACCTAAAGGGTTAAGTCGACCCCCGCACTGAAAGGGTTCACTGACGACGCTGGCCCAGCATTAAACCAACCATCTTGTGTTTACTGGTTGGTGGCGAGCACATTTAACTTACTATATTACTCTATAGCTGTGGCTTTGCCATCGTGGAATTAACACTTTCAGTTCGGGAGACGTCAGAATCTGACGTCCAAGCCTATAGAGCCATCAGATCCTGACATCTAATGTCGATCCCCGCGCCGAAAGGGTAAAACATATTTTATAATGCAGTATAGCCATAACATATATATTCAAATGAAGCGGAAACAGCTAAGACTTTTACGATGATTTAAATTGAAAAAACCGCTTTGGTTTCCAAGGGTTATACAAACATATGACAGCGTTGTAGGGTTAGGTGTTTTTTTGGGTAAATCCTCGCTATTTCTCCCCATTTGATCCTTTAATGCATCGTGAGGGCTTAAAGGGTTAAGTAACTTAGTGACCCATGGATTAATGTTAGTAATTAAATACCTGAGTGTCTCAAGGGTTAATGCTCTTAATATAGTAATCACATATTATTGACATTTAAAGGCCTAACTGTGTTAAGTCCGTTTAATGAGCATGTCTGCTTACCAATAGGCCTATATTTGCTGAATTTGAGACTAATCTAGTGTTAAAGTTCGAAATCGTAGAATATTAAGTAGAGTGTGCTATGCTAACATTCAGGCAATCAATTATCAGAGCTTGACTTGAGTTTTAGCGTTGTACCAACGCCGTACTGACAATGGCAGGGAGGCCGGATCCGCGAGGCACTGGAATGTGGACGCGGCCCTCAGGCGATGTGCCTGAAATGTGATGCAGAGAGAAAGTAGGGTAGTGCGGCCTTTTGCCAGTGAGTGTCGTGCGCGCCGTCAACCCGGCCGCTGTCAGAAACGGCTGCTCACAGAGATTGTGACATTTATTTTTTACAATAGTGTTTTAATAAATAAGACTACCACGTTCTATTATTATCATGTTTACCATCTATGCACGAGACTGAATCCTGTGAAATACTTTTCATCAATAAAGAAGCTTGAAACTGTATTCTTATCCAGACTTCTCCTCGTAAGATAAACGATCCTATATTTAATATATTAAGTCAATTTCCAAATATCCTAATAAAGGGAACTAACACTAGTCTCTAGTGGACGAGCCTATGTAAAGGCCTACTCTACAGTCAACGTGATACATTGATATGATGCTGTGATAATGTTGGTCCACCGTCTACGAAGCCGGCACAACATTAGCCCAACATCGGCTCAATGTCTGACGTTACAGCCTGTGTGTGTGGGAGGCACCCTATACCCCCTGACAGCCTGATACTATATGGCGCATCTATGTAACCTGGGAGCTTAAAGGGTCAATCTGTGACGTCTAGATGATAATATAAGTCTGAAAATGGACCTGGGAGCTTAAAAGGTCAATCTGTAACGTCTGAATAATAATATAAGTGTGAAAATGGACCTGGGAGCTTAAAGGGTCAATCTGTGACGTCTAAATAATAATAGTGTGAAAATGGACCTGGGAGCTTAAAGGGTCAATCTGTGACGTCTAAATAATAATAGTGGGAAAATGGACCTGGGAGCTTAAAGGGTCAATCTGTGACGTCTAAATAATAAACATAAGTCTGAAAATGGACCTGGGAGCTTAAAGGGTCAATCTGTGATGTCTAAATAATAATATAACTCGGGGCGTCAGAATAGACGTCAGATTCTGACGTCCCGACTTTAGACATCAGAATCTGACGTCTAAAGTCGGGACGTCAGAATCTGACGTCTATTCTGACTTCTGAGGTCGATCCACGCACGCTGTAAGAATCTGCCGTCTACAGACGTGAGATTCTAAAGTCGGGACGTCATTCTGACGTCCCGACTTTAGACGTCGGGACGTCAGAATCTGACGTCTATTCTGACTTCTAAAGTCGATCCCCGCGCTGTAAGAATCTGACGTCTACAGACGTGAGATGCTAAAGTTGGGCGTCAGATTCTGACGTCCCGACGTCTAAAGTCGGGACGTGGCCGACATTAAATGCTATTGCAGCTGTATATTGAAAGTGAGGAGCAGGGGGTCGGGGTGTGTTTTCTGCCTAGTAACACTGTCATTTCTCCGGGATCCAGTTCACAGACTCAGCAGGTGAGAGATTTTTCAGTGCAAAATATAGTCACAGAAGCGTTTTGTTACTGAGAAAAAGAATAATAATAAGAATAAAGAGATTATATCAACAATTCGGTTCAAATTACTGACAAAATTATATTCTTTGGCGATTTTTTGCACTGAATAGTAACAATACTCGTGAATTAGTGAAAAGATTGACATAATCACTGGAGCCGTGACTGTACCAGGGAACCAAGGCTGATGTGTCCCGATGTGCACGTGTTTTAAGGTTGGTGGCTTTGATTGATCAATTTTTTTCCGCCCCACGGGCGGATTTACAGGCTCTTTTTTTTCAAAATGGCCGCCACCCACGTCTGTGCAGATGCGTGTATTCGCTGTGGGGTCCGCGCCCGCGGGGGGGGGGGTGTAGGGTCGCATCGCATTCAAAATGGCCGCCACCCACGTCTGTGCAGGTGCGTGTATTCGCTGTGGGGTCCGCGCCCGCAGGGGGGGGGAGGGGGGTATAGGGTCGAATCGCATTCAAAATGGCCACCAGTGAGCGCATCAGAGGGCAATATGCAGCTGTATAGGCCTACAGTATGCCCATACTGTACATATATTCTGCTATTATATACTGTGTGTGTGTGATGTGTCAAAACTCGCCCAGCAAATTATTCAATAGGCCCAGCACCCTATTGTCATCAGGGAAAAAAGCTATGATTATATGATTAGGTTTTTTCCTTTTCCACCAATAATTACAAACAAGTTTAGTAATGTTAGGCTACAATCAACCGCCGAAAGAAACCGCCGAGACCGGGAACCGAACCCCGAACTCTGGCGTGAAAGGCAGCGGTGCTAACCACTACCCTAGGGCCCCCACCCAGCATGCCCAGTATTGTGTGGTACTGGGTCAAAACAACATCCATATTATCAGAAATAGATATCTATTTCTGATATTATGTATCGACCCGTTATTGGGGGCCAAATATGTAGCCCTAGTTAAAACGGCTGAATACCGAATCTTAACGTTCAATACCGTCGTTAGTAGCAGACAGGTGCTTTGTCACTGACATGAATCGGCATGCGGCGCAATATTGACCCACGGAAGGTCTCGACTGAATGATGGGTAAAATGACTGACTTTCTGTGAAACGCACTTCATTGTTACAGCTATTTTCTTGTCATGTAAATATAATTATCTCTTTGAAAAATCTGTGTGGTGGCTCAAACTAAGGAAAATATAATCATGTAATTGATAGTAAGCGAAAGGTTTCCTGTCTTAAAAAGTCGATACTGTGTGATGGAGTAGACATAGCTGCAATTACACCTCCCTGATAATAACAAGGATGTTATATAACCTCCCTGGTAGTAGCATGAGGTTATATAACCTTCCTGGTAGTAGCAAGGAGGTTATATAACCACCCTTGTTGTAGCAAGGAGGTTATATAACCTCCAACATAATAGCAAGTTATCTAATCTCCCTAATAATAGCAAGGAGGTTATAATTATAACCTCCCTGTTAGTAGCAAAGAGTTTTTATAACTTCACTGCTAGTAGAAGGAGGTTATATAACCTCCCTGTTAGTAGCAAGGAGGTTATATAACCTCCATGATAATGGTTACATAAACTCCCTGTTAGTAGCAAGGAGGTTATATAACCTCCCTGATAATGGTTATATAACCTCCCTGTTAATAGCAGGAGGTTATATAACCTCCCTGGCAGTAGCATGGGGTTATATAACCTCCCTGGTAGTAGCAAGGAGGTTATATAACCTCCCTGGTAGTAGCAAGGAGGTTATATAACCTCCCTGGTAGTAGCAATGAGGTAATATAACCTACCTGGTAGTAGCAATGAGGTTTTATAACCTCCCTGGTAGTAGCAAGGAGGTTATATAACCTTCCTGGTAGTAGCCAGGAGATTATATAACCTCCCTGTTAGTTGCAAGGAGGTTATATCAAATCAAATCAAATCAAATCAAATCAAATAAACTTTATTTCCAGAGGGTATGCCATTTAGCGCTATAGCACTAATTTGCAATGGGCCCTCATAATATATACAGATACACATAAGATTATTATAATGTACACCTAGTCATGATAATAATAAATTAAAGTTATGAAAACGATTTGCTAAGCAAAGTCGTTTTCATAACCTTAACTAAAATGTTTATGAAACAGGCAGCTATAACGTGATATAAGTTGAAAGTGTTTTATATACACATGATAAAAAATTGAAAACACAATACATATAGCATATAAATACACGAACATACCTACATAAGTAGCCATATACACACATATTTATCCATATATATGTACCTACACATACATTCATATAATATACATGCCTACACAGATATGTTTACACTTACATGAATATATATATGATACAAATAGATACGTGAAACACATTATTATTTCTATGTAATAGACATATAGATACAAATATTCATAATCATATTTGCATATACATATGAGTATAATATTTATTTAAACACGTATATTCCGACTGCATATATGCATATACAAATATGTTTTATAACTTTTATAACCTCCCTGTTAGTAGTGTTACGGGTTACTTTCCAGGTCTACCCGCTTTATCATAATGTTTAACAAACTCCAATTGATGGTCAAATATCGTTTAATTCAGTACTTTCAGTTATAGGTGTTATCCGTCTGGTCTAAATATAAAAACTGACTGCCCGCTTCGCGCGGTTTCCCTTGTCCCAGTCGACGCGGGAAACCGCTCCCAAGCGCGCCTAGAACCTTATCACAAGGTGACGACAGACAGAAAGCCGTTATAAGCGGGGTGAATTAAACCCAGATGTGAGAACATAGTAATTATCGATTTTAAGGACTAAAGTCAAGAATTGTAATTTCGTACTCTTAACATCATTCGCGCCTTCAAATTGTGAATTCCACTAGAACAGCTTTAAAATCAGTTAAAAATAATTAAATTTAATAAATGAACATGAATAACTAAGTATTTCAATTGAAAAATTTAACAACTCAATCATAAATCATTAATCAGCAAAAATCAATTGAATAACCACTCATAACTGGTTCTTCAGTCTATCTACATAAGTACACACAATGATAACCATTGTTTACGTTATCAAGTAAAAACGCGTATACTACTGGAACAATATAATAACATGACAATAATATAGACCCAATAATTCTGTGTGAAAACACAATAATGAAATAAAAGCCGTAAATATTCTGTTATTTGTTCAACTCAGGTATAGCATGCGTTCGTTTGACGGTTTCATACAATAATTTATATACAAGTAACTAAGTTATAGCACGACAGTGAGACAACACAAGTGACGTAACGATACAAGAGAAATAATATCAAATTCTTACTCTTAACATGTAGACTATTAAAACGAGGAATTATATCTTCCTTTAAATCGTATGAAGAAAGACTGAAATTGAAACTCAGTGTAACTAATATAATCATTTGTAGAATCAATTTAACAGAAATTTTAGAACACATTCTACTGAAGTATGATAATCATTTTAGTCAATAATACTGATATCAGTTATGATAGAAGAGCTTATGTGAGCTTACACGTCATGTCACGTTCACATACCGCGAAAGCTACACGTAAACAAATTACAGGTTTTCTAAAATGTGTACGTATACTTATAGAGTGATCAATTCCATAAGTTCACGATACATCATTAATTTTTAAATTTGAGACAAAATGATGGTTTTTCATTTAAATATCCGGAAGTAATCACTTTAGATGATAAATATTGAATATTTCAACATATATAATGAGCAAGATAAGTGTCATCCAAAAACGAAACAGACGGACATGACACTGGAATGTCCTGTTACATACATATAAACAAAACACTAAAACAACGGTACCTTCATAGTTAACTAAAAACATACATTTATCCTCTTTTAATAGCACCAATCGTTACCGGTCTGACCAAATTGCTATCTCTTCAGTTCTCGTGAATCCACTATACCGGTATACTATACATACAAAAAGTCACTCCAAAGTTGCCTAATCAGCGGCTCACTTGATTAAACACTGATATAATAACCTAATAGTGGTTATTTTGAAAAAAAAGTCACAATTAAAGTCATTAAAAATATTATTGTTTCCGCTTACTCCTTTTGTCTGTAATTATTTTATTATGTATTTGTCTCACCATATCTTGACACTGAGGGGTCAAGTCTGCAAACAATATCCAGCTATTGGCACTATTGCCAAATCCACGCCACTTCACCCTGTACTTCCATGAGCCATTCGAAAAAGACTTACGGATAATCCTTTCGATCTCGTAGGTCTTTTCGCCAGTAGCAGTATCGTGGCGCTGGTTGATTACAGCTGATGACTGGTCTGCTGAGGACGGCACACGGGTGGCTGGTGGGGCGGGGGTTTTAGCATGTTTAGCTGCCTCACCCGCTGGTGGTCGTGGCGGCGGGATCTCACTCTCTCCCAGAATGGCTGGCTCCACAGAATCACTGACTGGGGGAGGGGTGGGGTCATCTGGCTGGTCTAAACGTAAATATCCCAATTTGAGTCTATTGATGTGTATTCTATTTTTGACTATTGTGTTGTTGTCTTTCCGGCGTATTCTTACATGAATGTCTGACAATTTCTCTACGATATAGTAAGGTCCTACCCAGGGTCTGGAAAGTTTAGTAGAACTACCTGTAGTAACCACCGGAGTGTACAGGTACACCACGTCTCCGACCTTTAACTGAGGATGGTTTGCTTTTTCTAAAGCTCGCTTGGCCATAGCTTCTTTTCGTTCCTTGAGAATGTCTTTTGCCGATGTTCGGGCCACTTCCAGGTTGGTAAGTAATGTCCCCACAAATGATGCAGTGTCTTTGGATACATTAAGGGGTGGTTTGAGGGATGTATCACTGGGCATCACAGGGTGGCGCCCATGAACTAAAAAGTATGGTGAATATTCCGTACTGTCCAAGCATGGACTAGTGTTATATGCAAATTGGACGAACGGAATTAGCTCGTCCCAATTGTCTTGTGCTCCATCTATATATTTGGCAAGAAAAGTTGTGATAAATGACATCATTCTCTCACTTTGACCGTTACAGGAAGGGTGATAGCTTGTAGTTTGCGTTTTCTTAATATTCAACAACTTGCATGTCTCCTTCACAATTTGGGATAAGTAGTTAGTTCCACGATCCGAATGTAAAAATCGTGGAGTACCGTGGCGACATATTATTGTGTGCAAAAATGCGCGAGCTACCGTGGTAGCACGAATATTAGCCAATGGAATAAGTTCAATATATTTGGTAAAAGAGTCAACAAACACTAGCACATATCGGTTTTTGCTGTTTGTACAAAGTGGTAGTGGTCCCAGTATATCTGTAGAAATGCGCTCAAAAGGATCACTTGATGGCATAGGAGTAATCTGTGCCCTGATGGATAATTTTGGACGTTTCTTTTGAGCACATATCTCACATGTTTTCACCCACCTTATAATATCAGAGCACATTCGTGGCCAAAAATATCTCATTTTGTTTTCTCTATTGTGCGTGCAAAACCGAGATGACCCCCAGTGAGTGGCGAGTCATGGGTGTCACGCAATACAATAGGCACTAAACTACTTGGAATAGCCACCTGAATGTGAGTGCGTTGTTTACGATGTCCCCTGCCACCTTTAATCCAGATATGATGTAAAATATCGTCGTGGAGAAAGTAATCTGTGTGTTGATTTAGGATATCCCTTCGACAAGTTGGATTAGCAGGAAGATCCCCTGATTGTAGATAGGTGATGACGTCACGAAAATTAATGTCATTAGCCTGTAGAGCAGCCAAGTTGTTCATATCTACAGGTATATCAGTTTCTATCTCATCACCGCTGGTATCATCAACATCATCATCACTTTCGGGAACAGAAACATCATTATCATGAACATTGTCATGTCCAGCATCACTATGTAAAGTGATGTTATAAAGGAAGTTATTGTCCTCGTCGGTGGGCTCTGGATAGGTGCGCCTGCTGATAGCATCTGCGTTGGCGTGCAACCGACCAGGCTTATATTCTATCTCAAAATCATAAGCTTGTAATAGTATTGTCCACCGCCACAGTCGACCAGTTGGTTGTTTGATATCTTTCAGCCACTTTAAAGCAATGTGGTCAACTACAGCAGTGAATTTGGTGGATCTCAAATAACAGTCAAAATGTTTGATAGAAAATATAAGGGCAAGGCACTCCTTTTCTGTAATTCCATAATTTCTCTGTGCTTTATCCAGAGACCTGCCAGCATAAGAAATAACACGTTCAATGCCGTCTTGTTCCTGACATAATACACCTCCAACTGCAAAATCTGAGGCATCTGTATATAGTCTAAATGGGGCGTTCATGTTGGGATATGCCAGTACTGGGGCTTCAGTCAATGATGTCTTTAAAGCGTCAAATGATTGTTGGCATTCTGTTGACCAATTAAATATTGTGTCTTTCTTAGTCAATCCATACAGCGGATTGGCAATTTTGGCATAGTTTTTGATAAATCGGCGGTAATATCCAGATAACCCTAGAAATGATCTAAGTTCTTTCAATGAGCAGGGAGTGGGGTAATTTTTGACAGCTGTCACTTTACCTGGATCTGGTTGGATCCCCTGCTGATTAACCACATGACCCAGATAACGTATCTCACGCTTGGCAAAGAAACACTTACTTGGTTTTAGCTTGAGGTTGGCAGTACGCAACCTGTCAAACACTTGGCGAAGATGATGTAAATGGTCCTCAAATGTACGAGAAAACACAATAATATCGTCCAGATAAATCAAACAAAATTTCCAAGTTAGTCCACGCATAACTGCTTCCATTACTCGCTGAAAAGTGGATGGACTACCTTTAAGTCCCATAGGTAACCGCTTGAACTGGTATAAACCAGCGTGACAGCGAAAAGCAGTATATGGGCGAGACTCTTCGTCAATGACAAGTTGGAAAAATCCATTTTGAAGGTCCAATGTCGAGAACCAAGCAGGATTTGTTACACCTAGACTCTCTAGAGATTCTGATGGGGTAGGCAAAGGGTGCGCGTCCAGCTGTGTGATTTGGTTAATTCTGCGGTAGTCAACAACAAAACGGTAACCAGTATTATTAGCTTTGGCTACCAGGAGACATGGAGCTGCCCATGGAGAGGTGGAGCCCTCTATTATGTCAGCTTCTAGCATCTCCTCCAGTTTCTGATCCAGAATATCCTTTTGTTGTGGGCTTATCCTATATGCTCGCTGTCGTATAGGGGGTTGGTCTGGATCAACTTTTATTTGATGTTTAATCAAATCACACTTCCCTAGCTGATTGTTTTTGTTGACAAATATGTCTGAATAATTGTCTACAAGTTCTTTTATTGCTGAGCTCTGATCTGAAGACAAGTGTGATGAGTCTATATTGATTGGATGTTTTGTTTGTGTAGGTGTTTCATCTTCGATCTTATTTTCTGGGACATCATTCATAGGATAAATACCGTCACGCCCATTAATGCAATTAAACTTACCAAGGCATGTACCTTTGAGAAGTTGCACGGGCTTTTCTGACATATTGGCAACCCTTTGAATGACAGATCCTTTATTCACAGCTGCGAGGACCTTAGCAGAAAGAAGACCAGAACTATGTATGACTGGTGAGGGTGTAGTCGTACCTAACACTCCATGAGGTAAAGATGTTCCCTTGATATGAGCTAGAATTAGTTGTTCAGTATGTGGAGGTATTGTAGTATTTTCAGCAGCAGTCATTTGGTGTTTGGAATCAATGTACATGCGTTTCTTTGCAAAATTTACAGTAACATTGTTGCTGGATAGCCAATCCATACCAAAAATAAACTCTGGAGAAATATTGTCTAAAAGGTAAAACTTACATGTGAGGTTCTCATTGTTCACCTTGAATGGAACCCTTATCATTCCTTTGATTGGGAAAAATTCTGAATTTGCAAGTTGTATTCCTCTTTTGTCACTTTGAAAAACTTTAAGATCTAATTTATATTTGTTCAAAACACTTACGTTGGCCACAGAAATATCTGCACCACTGTCAACCAACGCATGTGTACTGTGATTGTTCACCAATATGGGGATGTAATTTTGCAGTAACTGTGCCTGGACGGTGTTGATACAGGGGTGTGTGGAATGCGCAGGCTGTTTCTCTTGAAGCTGCTGAGACAGGCTGGTGTGTTGCCGTGACTGACCACGCTCAGTAGCACTGTTTATCGCCGTAGCAGTGATGGGGGCTTTGTTGACACCACGTGATACACCACTACTATACGTTTCTGAGAATCTGGCAGCCCTGTCAGACCACTCACCGGTCCGATACTGTCCTGTTTGAATATGTTTTTTGTCAAGAGGCACACAATCTTGGTGGGATGCAACAAATGGTCTGTCAATGTTCCCTACATTGGCAGACCCTAGTAGTTTTTTGACTGTGGTTGTTGATGTTGCTGCTGCTGCTGAGGAAAATCAGGCTGTTATGCTCGATGAAATTGTTGTTGTTGCGGCATGTATTGTTGTTGTTGCGTAATATATTGCTGTTGTTGTTGCGGCATGTATTGTTGTTGTTGTTGCGGCATATATTGCTGTTGTTGTTGCGGCATATATTGCTGTTGTTGTTGCGGCATATATTGCTGCTGTTGTTGCGGCATATATTGCTGTTGTTGAGGTGACTGCTGTAGACGCAGGCGAGCGCGACAAGCAATCTGCTTGTGCCCCTGCTCCCCACAGAAAAAACAAGTAGAACTCCTGTTTTGTTGACTGATGTGCTGTTGTCGGGGTTGTCTTGAATGTTGTTGTTGTTGTTGTTGTGGAATGTATTGTTGTTTTTGTTGGCCTACATGCAAGCGACAAGCCAACGCACTATGACCATAGCTCTGACAAAGCTGACAAGTAGTTTGTGTGTGATCTAGGAAAGTTGCAGCACATACCTTTGGATCTGCCAGTTTTGTCATGTCCTTGATGGCAGTTTGCAATTCGTGCATGGTCTCTTGCTGTTGTCTCAACAAGAGTTGAGTAGCAGTATCACCAGGTTGGCTAATGGCCGCTGCCTGCTCCGCTAGCCTTGCTGCATGAACTGCATCCTGCCAGGATGCTGGGCTGTTTTGAATTACTATAGGCTGTAATTTAGCTGGTAAACCACGTACAAATGCAGCAATTTTGTCTTGTGGACTCTTCTTTAGTTGTCTGCACAGTTGGTCAATGCCTGTAATATATTCCTCCAGCGTCTCGACTGGTAATTTGGTGCGTTGCCAGAGCTGTTGTTCTAAACTCCAAGTAGGAGCTGATTCCACAAAATATATTTTAAATGAATCAAACAATTTGTTTGTACTGGCCTTGTCCTTTTCCTCTAAGGATGTCAGCCATGAAATAGCTGATCCTGTGAGTAGAAGACGCATGGCCTGTAGTACACGGGCCGCGTCATTATCCCAGTTGTTGAGAGTTATCCAAGCTATGAACTTGTCCAACCACAAGGTGGCGTCTTCTGATGGGAGGCCATTGAATACTCCAGGTTTCAAAGAAGCACCAGCAGTGGCTGGATTTCCCATTTTCAATTTATCTGTAATTAATGTGCACAATTTTTCCATTCCATCTTCTGTGTCTGTGTTTTCGTCACTACTATCTCCGAGCGCAGCCTGTGTGGCCATGTCTGCCTTGTCCGTCATTGTATGGCTGATTGTTGTCTTGGATCGCGTCCAGTACATGTGATATATACACAGTAGTTTTAGTAAAACGTATCCGAAATATGAACAGGGATCGAATTTAGGTTCTCCACCAGATGTTACGGGTTACTTTCCAGGTCTACCCGCTTTATCATAATGTTTAACAAACTCCAATTGATGGTCAAATATCGTTTAATTCAGTACTTTCAGTTATAGGTGTTATCCGTCTGGTCTAAATATAAAAACTGACTGCCCGCTTCGCGAGGTTTCCCTTGTCCCAGTCGACGCGGGAAACCGCTCCCAAGCGCGCCTAGAACCTTATCACAAGGTGACGACAGACAGAAAGCCGTTATAAGCGGGGTGAATTAAACCCAGATGTGAGAACATAGTAATTATCGATTTTAAGGACTAAAGTCAAGAATTGTAATTTCGTACTCTTAACAGTAGCAAGGAAGTTATATAACCTACCTGGTAGTAGCAAGGAGGTTATATAACCTCCATGCTACTAGCAAGGAGGTTATATAACCTACCTGGTCATAGCAAGGAGGTTATAACTGCTGACTTGACAAGTAATCAGTTAATTACTGCTCTTGTCAGTTAGAGGCAGTATATAGTTTGTCTGGGATGTGTACACACACTATAGCCTGCAGATTGACCACGTACAAAATCGTGGGACATTTATTTGGACGGTCATATCTAAGTATTGTCCTCGAATAATCAGGTCGAAACTATGTTTTTAGAATCAGTAACATTTTTGCAACGATATCGCATGCTGAGCTCATTTTCCACACAGTCATGAGAAAGGTATGGACATATTTCGGACCCTGGGATTGAGATCACCCTCAGTCACCGTCATGTTGAAAAACGTTGATTTTTCCGGGGAAAATGAATACAGCAATCCACCGCCTCGGAGAGGATGTCACGGATGTCACGGACACACACACAACATAATATTATATATCATTGATCGATCATCTTTAGGCTTAATTGTTTCTAACTGTCACATAATATCCACCATCAGTACTTATAATAATTCAAACCCAATTTCTCAACTATTGGGCGCGATTGTAAACAGATTTATATATATCAGCATTAGAAAAGGAACAGGGGTCTTTACGGGTGGGTCACTTATCAACAGACTAAATTAATTCGCTCTGGATACTCAATTTAAACGTTTCATATCAATTTATAGTCAGGCAGAATATTGGAATCTTGGGGCGGAATCTTGCAATGTCGCATTACAAATTTTTTTTTTTGCATTTTAACAACCATTGTATTGTTATATTGATACCAGGTATTTACAGATATATATCGCCAGGCTGTGTGTTACAACTTACAGACTTCCAATATGTCTTTGTTCAATTGTTGTGACATTTTTGCACCTGATAACATACCCTTGGAGCAGATGAGCTAAGCCAATAAAAAAATTAAGAATCTCCCAGATTTATTTAATACGAGTTTGCGCAGTGAACAATTGTCTGATTAAAACAGTTCAGTGTTGCTCACCGTGTGGCGTGTTGTTATTGAAAAAGGTGTATTAGTTTATCAAAGGAGTTCACCACTGTAATGAATACGTTATCTGACCGATAATGGACAGTTACCTGATAATAGACAGCGCTTTGTTGTGGTTTTTGACGTGGTACACGTACAGCACTTCGACGGTTCTTTATTTTCTTCTCTATCCATAGAACTCGTCTTGATCATTGTGGCCCAATCTTGGGTCAATGGTGGGTCAGCGTTGTAGACGGTGACCTACCATTGGCCCAATCTTGGGTCAATGGTGGGTCAATGGTGGGTCACCGTTGTAGGCGGTGACTCACCATTGGCCCAATATTGGGTCAATGGTGGGTCACTGTTGTGGACGGTGACCCACCATTGGCCCAATGTTGGGTCAATGGTGGGTCACTGTTGTGGACGGTGACCCACCATTGGCCCAATGTTGGGTCAATGGTGGGTCACTGTTGTGGACGGTGACCCACCATTGGCCCAATGTTGGGTCAATGGTGGGTCACCGTTGTGGACAGTGACCCATCATTGACCTAATGTTGGGTGAAAGCTGACCAGTAGCCTTTACCAGTCATTGCATTGATGTTTTTTTAAGGCTGATTATTGATGCAGTTAAAGATATATTCAGAACCTGCCGGATGACATCTTGTCATCCCTGAGCAATTTGCGCCGGGGGGGGGGGGAGCAAAATTCAAGGTCAAAGGTCGATGTCAAGGTAGGAAAAAGTGTAATACCTCTTGTTGTGTAGTTTCGACTGAAAAAAATCATTTCTTATATTATTTTCATGTAATCTTCAAGGTCAAAAGGTCACCGGATCGAATCCCGAGCCTGACAGTTATTAACCAAAGAGACCAAAGGGTTTTTTCAATTTGAAATTATCATATCAATCATGACTTTAGTTTCACTGGTTATGGGTTCAAATATTTTACTTTTTCAGTTCGGGGACCGACTTTAGACGTCAGATTCTGACGTCTAAAGTCGGTCCCCGCACTTAAAGGGTTAAGTCGGTCCCCGCACTGAAAGGGTTCACTGACGACGCTGGCCCAACATTAAACCAACCATCTTGTGTTTACTGGTTGGTGGCGAGCACATTTAACTTACTATATTACTCTATAGATGTGGCTTTGCCATCGTGGAATTAACACTTTCAGTTCGGGAGACGTCAGATTCTGACGTCCAAGCCTATAGAGCCATCAGATCCTGACATCTAATGTCGATCCCCGCGCCGAAAGGGTCAAACATATTTTATAATGCAGTAGAGCAATAACATATATATTCAAATGAAGCGGAAACAGCTAAGACTTTTACGATGATTTAAATTGAAAAAAACGCTTTGGTTTTCAAGGCAGGGTTCCCCACAGAAAAAAAAATCATCTGGTCGTTATCTTAAAAATCTTAACTTAGTGCGCGCGAGCAGCATAAAAAAATATTTACTGTTGCATGCGCGCGCGCAATAAAAAATATCAAAGCTTTTTTTATTTGTGTTGTTTGCCTGACTGTCTGTGTGCCGTCACCATACTCCAGCATACCCAGCATACGTCAGAGTTACGTAATTTTGATTGAATTTGAGTGGAATAGTCTAAAAGTGTCTGAAGTTGATAATTTGGAAAATAGAAAGTTCCTAGAAGCGTCTCATCCTAATTTGTGAAATTAAGAAAGTTCGCTTACAAAGTTCTGAATTGTCTGTCTGTTATTTTGTCTTGTTGATTTGATGGTTGGTGAGTTATGTATTTGAGTGTAGGCCTATGCATGTTTTCTTGGTGTTTTATGCGTTTTTGTTTGTTGGTGAGAGTTATTATTCTCTAATTTATAAGTGTTGTTGTCTATGCGTGACAAGGTTTGTGAGTTAGTATCACTCACTGACCAAGGTGGTGCCACTTTGGTGAGTGACAATGAACGTGTCGTGGTGACTGGTAACGCTAGAAGTGTTGGCCCGTCAACGCTGTTATCACATTCTCGAGTTCTGCCAGCTCCGCCAGCGTCGCGCCAATGCCGGTTCAGCGCTGTTAGCACTGGACTGACATTGGCACAGCGGTGGCCACACTGTGAAAGCACTTTCTACACTTGCCGTCAGCGCTGCTTCTGCCAGGTGTAGGCCTACATCTATGTTATGTAACATACAGCACATTCATGACGGGTGGCCCAGAGGAGGGGGGATTATGGGGGGGTGGTTACACGTATGTTATGTGTACATTTTTGTGCTCACTGTACATCGGCTAGCCGTGGATCAGGCGATTCGCTCCGCTTATCAGCGCTATACATCGGCAATAGGCCTATATACGCGCACACCAGTCTTACACGTACTCGCTGATCGCTAGACCAACACAGTATGACACTAGCGACAGGAATATTGGCTAATCTACCAGATGGATAACAGCCGGATGTGACCTATTACATGCTGGTCGGCATAAAATTCATCGGGTCGGTATGCCGGCATTTCCGGCACTGTGGGGAACCCTGTTCCAAGGGTTATACAAACATATGACAGCGTTGTACGGTTAGGTGCTTTATTGGGTAAATCCTCGCCATTTCTCTCCATTTGATCCTTTAATGCATCGTGAGGGCTTTAAGGGTTAAGTACCCTAGTGACCCAAGGGTTAATGTTAGTAATTAAACACCTGAGTGTCTCAAGGGTTAATGCTCTTAATATAGTAATCACATATTATTGACATTTAAAGGCCTAACTGTGTTAAGTCCGTTTAATGAGCATGTCTGCTTACCAATAGGCCTATATTTGCTGAATTTGAGACTAATCTAGTGTTAAAGTTCGAAATCGTAGAATATTAAGTAGAGTGTGCTATGCTAACATTCAGGCAATCAATTATTAGAGCTTGACTTGAGTTTTAGCGTTGTACCAACGCCGTACTGACAATGGCAGGGAGGCCGGATCCGCGAGGCACTGGAATGTGGACGCGGCCCTCAGGCGATGTGCCTGAAATGTGATGCAGAGAGAAAGTAGGGTAGTGCGGCCTTTTGCCAGTGAGTGTCGTGCGCGCCGTCAACACGGCCGCTGTCAGAAACGGCTGCTCACAGAGATTGTGACATTTATCTTTTACAATAGTGTTTTAATAAATAAGACTACCACGTTCTATTATTATCATGTTTACCATCTATGCATGAGACTGAATCCTGTGAAATACTTTTCATCAATAAAGAAGCTTGAAACTGTATTCTTATGCAGATTTCTCCTCGTAAGATAAACGATCCTATATTTAATATATTAAGTTAGTTTCCAAATATCCTAATAAAGGGAACTAACACTAGTCTCTAGTGGACGAGCCTATGTAAAGGCCTACTCTAGAGTCAACGTGATACATTGATATGATGCTGTGATAATGTTGGTCCACCGTCTACGAAGCCGGCACAACATTAGCCCAACATCGGCTCAATGTCTGACATTACAGCCTGTGTGTGTGGGAGGCACCCTATACCCCCTGACAGCCTGATACTATATGGCGCATCTATGTAACCTGGGAGCTTAAAGGGTCAATCTGTGACGTCTAGATGATAATATAAGTCTGAAAATGGACCTGGGAGCTTAAAAGGTCAATCTGTGACGTCTAAATAATAATATAAGTGTGAAAATGGACCTGGGAGCTTAAAGGGTCAATCTGTGACGTCTAAATAATAATATAAGTGTGAAAATGGACCTGGGAGCTTAAAGGGTCAATCTGTGACGTCTAAATAATAATATAAGTGTGAAAATGGACCTGGGAGCTTAAAGGGTCAATCTGTGACGTCTAAATAATAATAGTGTGAAAATGGACATGGGAGCTTAAAGGGTCAATCTGTGACGTCTAAATAATAATAGTGTGAAAATGGACCTGGGAGCTTAAAGGGTGAATCTGTGACGTCTAAATAATAATATAAGTCTGAAAATGGACCTGGGAGCTTAAAGGGTCAATCTGTGATGTCTAAATAATAGTATAACTCGGGGCGTCAGAATAGACGTCAGACGTCCCGACTTTAGACATCAGAATCTGACGTCTAAAGTCGGGACGTCAGAATCTGACGTCTATTCTGACTTCTGAAGTCGATCCCCGCACGCTGTAAGAATCTGACGTCTACAGACGTGAGATTCTAAAGTTGGGCGTCAGATTATTTTTAAGTGCAAAATATAGTCACAGAAGCGTTTTGCTACTGAGAAAAAGAATAATATTAAGAATAAAGAGATTATATCAACAATTCTGTTCAAATTACTGACAAAATTATATTCTTTGGCGATTTTTGCACTGAATAGTAACAATACTCGTGAATTAGTGAAAAGATTGACATAATCACTGGAGCCGTGACTGTACCAGGGTACCAAGGCTGATGTGTCCCGATGTGCACGTGTTTTAAGGTTGGTGGCTTTGATTTAACAATTTTTTTCCGCCCTGGCGGATTTACAGGCTCTTTTTTTCAAAATGGCCGCCACCCACGTCTGTGCAGGTGCGTGTATTCGCTGTGGGGTCCGCGCCCGCGGGGAGGGGGGTGTAGGGTCGCATCGCATTCAAAATGGCCGCCACCCACGTCTGTGCAGGTGCGTGTATTCGCTGTGGGGTCCGCGCCCGCAGGGGGGGGGGTATAGGGTCGAATCGCATTCAAAATGGCCGCCAGTGAGCGCTGAAAAGAGCGCATTAGAGGGCAATATGCAGCTGTATAGGCCTACAGTATGCCCATACTGTACATATATTCTGATATTATATACTGTGTGTGTGTGATGTGTCAAAACTCGCCCAGCAAATTATTCAATAGGCCCAGCACCCTATTGTCATCAGGGAAAAAAGCTATGATTATATGATTAGGTTTTTTCCTTTTCCACCAATAAATACAAACAAGTTTAGTAATGTTAGGCTACAATCAATTCTTTGATTTATCAAAACGGTGATTTTTTATTATTTTAAAATATTATGGTATAAATTAGTATAGACCTAGAACGTAGGCCTATTTTCGTCACATGTCACCATTCTGATGACATTTGCGCCTCTGAGATCGGATCACCAAGGATTTATGCGCTATAAAAGTGTATTATTATTATCATTAATATCAGTGCACAGGCATTGCCCCAATGTTGGCTTAATGTTGGTCCACCGTCTACGGCGTTGGCCCAGCATACACACAGCTATACGGCTCTCCAAAGCCAAAGGACAATATTTACCACTTATAAGTGGAAGTAGATATCTGCCTACTTGCAAAGACCATCAATTGCAAATTGCAGGCAATATGGACTCCCAAATGCCGCACTTAGTTACTCAGCCAAAAGGCAGTATCTGCTTACTTGTAATGTAATCAGATACTCGGTACTTTTTGGCTTTATACCATAAAATGGTGTCGTACAAAGCCAAAAGGCAGTATCTGCTAACTTGTAATGTAATCAGATACTGGTTGGCTTTACACCGCACAAATTATGCCGTATAAAGCCAAAATGCAGTATCTGCTAACTTGTACAGTAAGGCAGTATCTGCTTACTTGCAAAGTAAGCAGATACTGCCTTTTAGCTTCACAGAGCAGAATGTTAACCCTTTCAGCACTGATCCCACATTTAGCTATTATTACACACTTATATTGTCATTTTAATTCACCTCATTCATAAAGGGTCGGTTTAAACATTCCACAATAACTTTATATCGGACGATAAAATAACATCGAGCTAGAATCGATGTTATTGATATTAGTGAGGCCATTTACACACGTGATCAACTGCTTCATCTCGGGATAATGTCAAATAGGAATAGAAGCGATATTTAAAGATCGCGCAATGAATTGTACCTTGACCAAATCAAAAGAACGCTATGCTGGCGTAACAGTAAAGCAGATAGCACAAACTCTGCAAATGGGCTCAAAATCAAGCGATAATTATTTAATTAATTAATTATTAATTATTTAAATAATTACTTATTTAATTTAATAATTAATGCAATGATCCATGGACCGGTTAGATAATTTGTAGCATGGACCGGTTAGATAATTTGTAGCGTTTGCATTTGATATTTTAATACCAGACACACACCAACATGAATTCTAACAGTCCAACTCCCTTGATTATTTAAGAATGTCATTATAATAGAAATAGCAATGTCGTGATTGTAATACACGCTGCCAGATTTGATTTGAATTATTTTTTTTGTCAAAATAATTAAATTATTATGTTCGGCTTAGATCTGTCAAAAATCAGAAAATAATTTATATATAATGTAAATTAGAAATAACGTTACATTATTCAAAAATGTTTATCACAAGGTCTTGTAAACGTATTTACAGCATCAGCCCAATGCCGGGCCAATGTATACAGCGTTGGCCATCTATTGAACTAACACTATCACGGCAAACATGATAACAGGTAGGTAAGTAGGTATTATATACAGCATATTGAACCAATGCTGGTTTGATGTTGGCCCAGCGTCGCAGACGGTGGGCCGGCATTACACCAGAATTGGTTACACCAGGAGTCGTGTTGGCCTGGACAGGGTCCTTCTGAGGTGTTTTTACTTCCAGATAAGAAATATCTGTTCTGAATCAGCAGAGATGCTAATCAAGGTCTAGTGATGACAGCACACTGAAGATTAATTCTGCTGATGGAATGGGAAGAGGTTCAACTGAAAACCCTATAAGGCCGACTTCACAAAAATAACATGCAATGTTTGGTAATATAATATTTGTTATGAACTGAAATATGTGTTTCATGAACTGCTGAATTCACAGCTGCTGGAATTTCTGTGTTGCCTGTGCTATTTACAAGGACGTTTGCCTGATGATTTTAGGATTCTTTTTGAGCTTAAAGGGTTATAATTCCAACCTCTTTCTCACGTCCACACTGAGGCTGGATGTTTATTAGAGGGCTTGTTTTCTTTGATATATTTTATCAACCCCCTTGACTGATCCAGACGTTATCTCGTAGTTTATTGTCACTTCAATAGAAAGATAATTAAAACTTCCATAAATACTGAATATATATTGTTTCCAGAAATACAAGCCGTTTTTGTTTTAAATGCGCTAAATATAAGTTAACAATTCAGGTGGGTTGTTTTCAGTAATTTTATGGGAAATGAACGCTCAGTGAACGCGTAGCCTACATTGATTCAATGTTGGCTCAATGTTGGGCCAACATCTGCGACGATGGCTCAACACTGAACCAACATTCTGATAACATCACAGTATTGTGTGGTAAAAATGAAATGAATCGGGCTTTAGGCCACCTTTGTGCACATATAGGCTAAACTGGGCCAGGAGAACCTCCTGAGGATGGTGAGATGATTGAGATGACACTGTCCTCCAGACACTGGATTCGAAATTCGAGCCCTGGCGGTCTGAGGCCGAGCACGCTACCTCTCGGTCACGGAGGCTCCCCACAATACTGACTTTCACACGTGGATGGGGAAGAAACAATTTTTGTTTCTTTCAAACCGCCGAGAACGGGAACCGAACCCCGAACTCTGGCGTGAAAGGCAGCGGTGCTAACCACTACCCTAGGGCCCCCGCCCAATATTGTGTGGTACTGGGTCAACACAACATCCATATTATCAGAAATAGATATCTATTTCTGATAATATGTATTGACCCTTTATTGGGGGCCAAATATGTAGCCCTAGTTAAAACGGCTGAATACCGAATCTTAACGTTCAATACCGTCGTTAGTAGCACACAGGTGCTTTGTCACTGACATGAATCGGCATGCGGCGCAATATTGACCCACGGAAGGTCTCAACTGAATGATGGGTAAAATGATGGACTTTCTGTCAAACGCACTTCATTGTTACAGATATTTCCTTGTCATGTAAATATAATTATCTCTTTGAAAAATCTGTGTGGTGGCTCAAACTAAGGAAAATATAATCATGTAATTTATAGTAAACGAAAGGTTTCCTGTCTTAAGAAGTCGATACTGTGTGATGGAGTAGACATAGCTGCAATTACACCTCCCTGATAATAACAAGGATGTTATATAACCTTCCTGGTAGTAGCATGAGGTTATATAACCTTCCTGGTAGTAGCAAGGAGGTTATATAACCACCCTTGTTGTAGCAAGGAGGTTATATAACCTCCAACATAATAGCAAGGAAGTTATCTAATCTCCCTAATAATAGCAAGGAGGTTATAATTAAAACCTCCCTGTTAGTAGCAAAGAGTTTTTATAACTTCACTGCTAGTAGAAGGAGGTTATATAACCTCCCTGTTAGTAGCAAGGAGGTTATATAACCTCCCTGATAATGGTTATATAACCTCCCTGTTAGTAGCAGGAGGTTATATACCCTCCCTGATAATGGTTATATAACCTCCCTGTTAGTAGCAGGAGGTTATATAACCTCCCTGGCAGTAGCAGGAGGTTATATAACCTCCCTGGCAGTAGCATGAGGTTACATAACCTCCCTGGTAGTAGCAATGAGGTAATATAACCTACCTGGTAGTAGCAATGAGGTTATATAACCTCCCTGGTAGTAGCAAGGAGGTTATATAACCTTTCTGGTAGTAGCCAGGAGATTATATAACCTCCCTGTTAGTTGCAAGGAGGTTATATAACCTCCCTGTTAGTAGCAAGGAGGTTATATAACCTACCTGGTAGTAGCAAGGAGGTTATATAACCTCCATGCTACTAGCAAGGAGGTTATATAACCTACATGGTCATAGCAAGGAGGTTATAACTGCTGACTTGACAAGTAATCAGTTAATTACTGCTCTTGCCAGTTAGAGGCAGTATATAGTTTGTCTGGGATGTGTACACACACTATAGCCTGCAGATTGACCACGTACAAAATCGTGGGACATTTATTTGGACGGTCATATCTAAGTATTGTCCTCGAATAATCAGGTCAAAACTATGTTTTTAGAATCAGTAACATTTCTGCAACGATATCGCATGCTGAGCTTATTTCCCACACAGTCATGAGAAAGTTATAGACATATTTCGGACCCTGGGATTGAGATCACCCTCAGTCACCGTCATGTTGAAAAACGTTGATTTTTCCGGGGAAAATGAATACAGTAATCCACGGCCTCGGAGAGGATGTCACGGATGTCACGGACACACACACAACATAATATTATATATCATTGATCGATCATCTTTAGGCTTAATTGTTTCTGTCACATAATATCCACCATCAGTACTTATAATAATTCAAAACCAATTTCTCAACTATTGGGCGCGATTGTAAACAGATTTATATATATCAGCATTAGAAAAGGAACAGGGGTCTTTACGGGTGGGTCACTTATCAACAGACTAAATTAATTCGCTCTGGATACTCAATTTAAACGTTTCATATCAATTTATAGTCAGGCAGAATATTGGAATCTTGGGGCGGAACCTTGCAATGTCGCATTACAAATTTTTTTTTTTGCATTTTAACAACCATTGTATTGTTATATTGATACCAGGTATTTACAGATATATATCGCCAGGATGTGTGTTACAACTTACAGACTTCCAATGTGTCTTTGTTCAATTGTTGTGACATTTTTGCACCTGATAACATACCCTTGGTCGTGGACCCATGGTTGTTAACATTTACACCCCTGCTTCTAAATTCCAGCATTATTGCAAACACGATACATTCACCCAACGTTATTTAAATGTTGGGTTAGCGGCGCAGAAGTTGGGCCAGTCTTAAAACAACATTGGGTTGATGTATCCTGTTTGTCGTGATTGGGGACATTTGTTCAAATACTACAACTGAAAATACTGTTCACTGATCGAGATATATATTCTGTGAAATGCGGTGACGTCGCCAGAAACCCTTTTTGCAAATAATGTTATATAAGTCCCCTCTCCCCCATACTTCATTGTAAAAGATTGCCGGGTGAAAACATTGCAGGTCAAGGCTATTGAGTATCGCAACAGACCTGTGTCGCTGAGTATCAAGCCCAGAAACCCTTTTTGCAAATAATGTTATATAAGTCCCCTCTCCCCCATACTTCATTGTAAAAGATTGCCAGGTGAAAACATTGCAGGACAAGGCTATTGAGTATCGCAACAGACCTGTGTCGCTAAGTATCAAGCCACAACCGGACCAAATGAGAAATCGAGGCCGGCCATATCATCAAGTGTCCCTGGGTATCGAGCCGCAACCGGACCAAATGAGCCATCGGGGCTGGCCATATCATCAAGTGTCCCTGAGTATTGAGCCACACCCGGACCAAATGAGCCATCGGGGCTGGTCATATCATCAAGTGTCACAACCGGACCAAATGAGCCACCGGGGCCGCCATATCATCAAGTGTCGCTGAGTATTGAGCCACACCCAGACCAAATGAGCCATCGGGGCTGGTCATATCATCAAGTGTCACAACCGGACCAAATGAGCCACCGGGGCCGCCATATCATCAAGTGTCCCTGAGTATTGAGCCACAACCGGACCAAATGAGCCATCGGGGCCGGCCATATCATCAAGTGTCGCTGAGTATTGAGCCACACCCGGACCAAATGAGCCATCGGGGCTGGCCATATCATCAAGTGTCACAACCGGACCAAATGAGCCATCGGGGCCGGCCATATCATCAAGTGTCCCTGAGTATTGAGCCACACCCGGACCAAATGAGCCATCGGGGCCGGCCATATCATCAAGTGTCCCTGAGTATTGAGCCACACCCGGACCAAATGAGCCATCGGGGCAGGCCATATCATCAAGTGTCACAACCAGACCAAATGAGCCATCGGGGCCGGCCATATCATCAAGTGTCGCTGAGTATTGAGCCACAACCGGACCAAATGAGCCATCGGGGCTGGCCATATCATCAAGTGTCACAACCGAACCAAATGAGCCATCGGGGCAGGCCATATCATCAAGTGTCGCTGAGTATCGAGCCACAACCGGACCAAATGAGCCATCGGGGCCGCCATATCATCAAGTGTCCCTGAGTATTGAGCCACAACCGGACCAAATGAGCCATCGGGGCTGGCCATATCATCAAGTGTCACAACCGGACCAAATGAGCCATCGGGGCCGGCCATATCATCAAGTGTCCCTGAGTATTGAGGCACAACCGGACCAAATGAGCCATCGGGGCTGGCCATATCATCAAGTGTCACAACCGGACCAAATGAGCCATCGGGGCCGGCCATATCATCAAGTGTCCCTGAGTATTGAGCCACAACCGGACCAAATGAGCCATCGGGGCTGGCCATATCATCAAGTGTCACAACCGGACCAAATGAGCCATCGGGGCCGGCCATATCATCAAGTGTCCCTGAGTATCGAGCCACAACCGGACCAAATGAGCCATCGGGGCTGGCCATATCATCAAGTGTCACAACCGGACCAAATGAGCCATCGGGGCTGGCCATATCATCAAGTGTCGCTGCAGTGAAAGGGTTTACCCTTCAAACAACAGATCTTGAACCGATCATGGTTTACTGCTGGAGCACCGTCACCACCCCGCCCAACATTCATCTATTATTGCTCTGATCACGCTAATGATTCTATGAGTTCTGAACCAGCATTGTTACAGCGTTGATCTGGGTCCAACTGTTTGTCTCTCTATAAATACCAGACGTGATCCCAGTGTTGGTTTAATGTTGGCGCATCGTCCGCGACGCTGGCCCAACTTTAACCCAACCACTGGCAGGTCCCTGATGTGAAGAAAGGGGGCACCTTCCTAGCTCACTGGATCCGGTTTTACGTCCTGTCTGTGTTGGGATTGGCGGGGGCCCTAGGGTAGTGGTTAGCACCGCTGCCTTTCACGCCAGAGTCCGGGGTTTGGTTCCCGGTCTCGGCGGTTTGAAAGAAACAAAATTGTTTCTTCCCCATCCACGTGTGAAAGTTAGTATTGTGGGGAGCCTCCGTGACCGAGAGGTAGCGTGCTCGGCCTCAGACCGCCAGGGCTCGAATTTCGAATCCTGTGTCTGGAGGACAGTGTCATCTCAATCATCTCACCATCCTCAGGAGGTTCTCCTGGCCCAGTTTAGCCTATATGTGCACAAAGGTGGCCTAAAGCCCGATTCATTTCATTTCATTTCCTAGCTCACTGGATCCGGTTTTACGTCCTGTCTTTGTTGGGACTGGTTAGGGTCTGTTCAACAATTACGAAACGCTTATGGGGGGAGGGGGTTATGGAATGCGCTACGGATCGTAGTTAGGGAGGAGGGGGGGTCAAAAATCGTCCACAAAAGCGTTACGTAATTGTTGAGCGGTCCCTTGAATGATCCAAGAAAACACGGATTGACCCAATGTTTTCTCAAAGTTGAAACAGAGTCTGTGACACTGACCCAACTTTGAAACAACATTGGGTCAACGTCTTCTAATGTTTGCTGTTATTGCTGCTATCCCAGCAAACACGGGACATTCACCCGATGCTGTTTCAATGTTGGCCCATCGTCTTCGACGCTGGCCCAACATTGAAACAGCATTGGGTGAATGTCCCGTGTTTCATGTGATGATTATTTTGGCCCGGTGTCTGCGACATCTACCCATGAACTCAATATTTGGTCAGCACCTGGGTATTATCTATCTGAGCAAGTTAGCAAACGTCACCCTCCACAACGGGGGCGAGATCCTTCTAACTAATCTGAGTTGGCATGGCTAATGTAGCGAAGTCAGTGTCAGTGTAGGCTATGTAGGCCTCAGAGCCTATAGAGGCCTATAACATTACATCAAACGCCATAGCTAATCTATTATTAGTCAGACTTTACAGTAAAGTTTACACACATATTAGGGGTGATAATATAGACTACTTACTCATTCAGATTCTGATAAATTCCATTGTTTTCTCTTATTTATTTGTCTGGATACAGTACACCTGTCTCTGTCCTGGAGATTGTGGCGTGATATCTATCAGATCAGTTTACAAGTCCACACACTGCTCTGTGTACACAGTAGTCCACAAACAGAGAGGTCAATAACTAGATAACCACCTGTATAACCACCTGTATAACCACCGTGACGTATACCAGATGTCAGGACTACACAGAAAACACGAGACGTTCCACCAATGCTGGTTTAATGTTGGGCCAGCGTCGTAGACGCTGTCCCAACATTAAACCAGCATTGGGTCAACCCTTTAAGTGCTGTGTTACTCCTTGATAATGATTCATTTGAGGTAACATTGGAAACTTAACCCTTTCACTGCTACGTACGCACGACTATAACCAATGCTGATGTAATTACCAGCTGAACCCTTGTCCTGCTAGGGCCGTATATATAGTTCCCTCGTGATACAGTCCAAATATAATGTCATTTAGCCCTTATCCCACTAAGGTAATATATTTACACTTTTATACATTTGGAACTTGTGTCTGGCTATCGCCCCAGCAAACATGTGTAGACTATAACATTTGTAAAATGTTGTACCAACGTCGAAGACGTTAGGCCGACGTTATACAAATGTTATACACATGTTTTGTGTTTGCTGGGGCAACCCAGAAATTCAAATGGGTGAAAATTACACATATTTGTTCAATTTGCGACCAAACTGTTATGTATTGTAATTACTCTTTATCTCAGCGGTTGAGATTAATAAAAAGACAAATCACCTGTACCGTGAATTCAACAACGCACATATTTCTTTATTCCTTTTGATTAGTACAATTAAAGTCATGAACTACTTAAATGCGAATCATGATGAACAGTGAATAAAAGTGATGATTTGACATTCACCAGGTGGCGCTTACATACTACGCTGACCACACTGTATTTAATTTAATGAATATAATACAAACAATTGTAAATATTGATGTTTAAACACACATTTCGTCCCAATAACTATGATTTAGTCGGCTAATAGAACTGATTAAAAACGACTCTAGTCGCGCTTAGCACTTCAAGGGTTAAAAACGACTCTAGTCGCGCTTAGCGCTTCAAGGGTTAAAAACGACTCTAGTCGCGCTTAGCGCTTCAAGGGTTAAAACGACTCTAGTCGCGCTTAGAGCTTCAAGGGTTAAAAACGACTCTAGTCGCGCTTAGCGCTTCAAGGGTTAAAAACGACTCTAGTCGCGCTTAGAGCTTCAAGGGTTAAAAACGACTTTAGTCGCGCTTAGCGCTTCAAGGGTTAAAAACGACTCTAGTCGCGCTTAGCGCTTCAAGGGTTGAAAACGACTCTAGTCGCGCTTAGAGCTTCAAGGGTTAAAAACGACTCTAGTCGCGCTTAGCGCTTTAAGGGTTAAAAACGACTCTAGTCGAGCTTAGCGCTTCAAGAGTTAAAAACGACTTGAGTCGCGCTTAGAGCTTTAAGGGTTAAAAACGACTTGAGTCGCGCTTAGAGCTTCAAGGGTTAAAAACGACTCTAGTCGCGCTTAGAGCTTCAAGGGGTAAAAACGACTTTAGTCGCGCTTAGCGCTTCAAGGGTTAAAAACGACTTTAGTCGCGCTTAGCGCTTCAAGGGTTAAAAACGACTCTAGTCGCGCTTAGAGCTTCAAGGGTTAAAAAAGACTTTAGTCGCGCTTAGCGCTTCAAGGGTTAAAAACGACTCAAGTCGCGCTAAGCGCTTCAAGGGTTAAAAACGACTCTAGTCGCGTTTAGCGCTTCAAGGGTTAAAAACGACTCTAGTCGCCCTTAGCGCTTCAAGGGTTAAAAACGACTCTAGTCGCGCTTAGCGCTTTAAGGGTTGAAAACGACTCTAGTCGAGCTTAGCGCTTCAAGGGTTAAAACGACTCTAGTCGCGCTTAGAGCTTCAAGGGTTAAAAACGACTCTAGTCGCGCTTAGCGCTTTAAGGGTTAAAAACGACTCTAGCCGCGCTTAGCGCTTCAAGGGTTTAAAACGACTCTAGTCGAGCTTAGCGCTGCAAGAGTTTAAAACGACTCTAGTCGCGCTGAGCGCTTCAAGGGTTAAAAACGACTCTAGTCGAGCTTAGCGTTTCAAGAGTTAAAAACGACTCTAGTCGCGCTTAGCGCTTCAAGGGTTTAAAACGACTCCAGTCGCGCTTAGCGCTTCAAGGGTTAAAAACGACTCCAGTCGCGCCTAGCGCTTCAAGGGTTAAAAACGACTCTAGTCGCGCTTAGCGCTTCAAGGGTTAAAAACGACTCCAGTCGCGCCTAGCGCTTCAAGGGTTAAAAACGACTCTAGTCGCGCTTAGCGCTTCAAGGGTTAAAAACGACTCTAGTCGCGCTTAGCGCTTCAAGGGTTACAAACGACTTTAGTCGCGCTTAGAGCTTCAAGGGTTAAAAACGACTCTAGTCACGCTTAGAGCTTCAAAGGTTAAAAACGACTCTAGTCGCGCTTAGCGCTTCAAGGGTTAAAAACGACTTTAGTCGCGCTTAGAGCTTCAAGGGTTCAGTTGATGAAATCGATTGTAGTCAATGATCAGTAAATTGATTGTAGTCGATGATCAGTAAATCGATTGTAGTCGATGATTAGTAAATCGATTGTAGTCGATGATCAGTAAATCGATTGTAGTCGATGATCAGTGAATGAAATAACTGATGTCTACCTTGATGATCAATGAATCAAATAACTCAAGTTGAGTGATGGCTACTTTTATGATCAGTAAATAAAATAACTCAAGTTGAGTGATGTCTACTTTTACGATCAGTAAATAAAATAACACAAGTTGAGTGATGTCTACTTTTATGATCAGTAAATGAAATAACTCAAGTTGAGTGATGTCTACCTTTATGATCAGTAAATGAAATAACTCAAGTTAAATGATGTATACTTTTATGATCAGTAAATGAAATAACTCAAGTTAAGTGATGTCTACCTTTATGATCAGTAAATGAAATAACTCAAGTTAAGTGATGTCTACCTTTATGATCAGTGAATCAAATAATTTAAGTTAAGTGATGTCTATTTTTATGATCAGTGAATCAAATAACTCAATTTCACAGGATAGATTTCACGAGATGTATTTCCACAGTTTTTTATATGTTGGTACAAAAATGTCAATTCTTTACACAGATAGGCTAAACTGGGCTATAAATGAGACCCTAGCATGCCTGAGTAGCTTAATGTGGGGAGTTAAACATGACATTCGCAAATACAGGATTTGAAACTTTCTGTACACGCGTAGGCTAAATCGGCCTGGTGTGAAACTATCTGATTAAATTTGTTCCTTCCCAGATACCCCAGTCAACACGTGACGTTGGCCCAGCGTTGTCCACATGCTGGCACAACGTAAGCGATTCTGGCCCAGTGTTGATACGGCAGTTGACCAGTGCCCTGTTTTTTTCTGAAACGTGATTAGAAAGTGTATTCTGGTAATTTTCATCCATCCCCCTCTAAAAACCGCACTGTAGGCAGTAGGCAGTAAGCAGGTATTTTGAAATGTTTGGAATGGAGGTAGACTCATAATATTACAGTTACTATTATATTTTCACTCACTTTAAGTTGTGTCTCGCTACCGCAACCCACAACTTGAAGTGAGTGAAAATTGCTGATATTTGTTTAATCTGAAACCAGACATTTGTAAATGTTGCTATTTAAACACTCATTTCATTCCCAATGACAGTGATTTAACTTGTAAGCTGGTTAGGGGGCCACCATTCAATCTTCCCTTACAATTACAGTGATTTAACTTGTAAGCTGGTTAGGGGGCCACCATTCAATCTTCCCTTACAATGACAGTAATTTAACTTGCAAGCTGGTTAGGGGGCCACCATTCAATCTTCCCTTACAATGACAGTGATTTAACTTGTAAGCTGGTTAGGGGGCCATCATTCAATCTTCCATTACAATTACAGTGATTTAACTTGTAAGCTGGTTAGGGGGCCACCATTCAATTTTCCCTTACAATTACAGTGATTTAACTTGTAAGCTGGTTAGGGGGCCACCATTCAATCTTCCCTTACAATGACAGTGATTTAACTTGCAAGCTGGTTAGGGGGCCACCATTCAATCTTCCCTTACAATGACAGTGATTTCACTTGTAAGCTGGTTAGGGGGCCACCATTCAATCTTCCCTTACAATTACAGTGATTTAACTTGTAAGCTGGTTAGGGGGCCACCATTCAATCTTCCCTTACAATTACAGTGATTTAACTTGTAAGCTGGTTAGGGGGCCACCATTCAATCTTCCCTTACAATTACAGTGATTTAACTTGTAAGCTGGTTAGGGGGCACCATTCAATCTTCCCTTACAATGACAGTGATTTAACTTGTAAGCTGGTTAGGGGGCCACCATTCAATCTTCCCTTACAATGACAGTGATTTAACTTGTAAGCTGGTTAGGGGGCCACCATTCAATCTCCCCTTACAATGACAGTGATTTAACTTGCAAGCTGGTTAGGGGGGCACCATTCAATCTTCCCTTACAATGACAGTGATTTAACTTGTAAGCTGGTTAGGGTGCCACCATTTAATCTCCCCTTACAATTACAGTGATTTAACTTGTAAGCTGGTTAGGGGGCCACCATTCAATCTTCCCTTACAATTACAGTGATTTAACTTGTAAGCTGGTTAGGGGGGCACCATTCAATCTTCCCTTACAATTACAGTGATTTAACTTGTAAGCTGGTTAGGGGGGCACCATTCAATCTTCCCTTACAATTACAGTGATTTAACTTGTAAGCTGGTTAGGGGGGCACCATTCAATCTTCCCTTACAATGTCAGTGATTTAACTTGTAAGCTGGTTAGGGGGGCACCACTCAATCTTCCTTTACAATGTCAGTGATTTAACTTGTAAGCTGGTTAGGGGGGCACCATTCAATCTTCCCTTACAATGACAGTGATTTAACTTGGGCTGGAATTTTTGTCGCGGCGAATTATTTATTTCAACCTGGCTCGGCTGGTGCTGACAATTTTAAATTGTATTACATGTTTATATAGAACAGTTCCTGAAGTAAACTACTGATTTCACGTAGGGTTCGCCCGAAATTATTTATTTAAAAAATACTACACCCCCCCCCCCCTCGAGGTTGAATGGTGGGCCCTCAGGACTTAGGGAGATTTTGTTTAATTATCTATAGGGCCGACTGTCGTGCGATGACATACAGCAGTAACTACTTACATTCCAAGTAAGCAGTTAGGCCTAAGCATGTATGTAGACGTCAGATTCTGACGTATAATGTCAAGCTAAGTGACATGGTATACACAAGGTCGCTTCATATCAAGCTAAGTGACATGGTATACACAAGGTCGCTTTATATCAAGCTAAGTGATATGGTATACACAAGGTCGCTTTATATCAAGCAAAGTGATATGGTATAAACAAGGTCGCTTGATATAAAGCAAAGTGATATGGTATAAACAAGGTCGCTTGATATCAAGCTAAGTAACATGGTATACACAAGGTCGCTTTATATCAAGCAAAGTGATAAGGTATACACAAGGTCGCTTCATATCAAGCAAAGTGATATGGTATAAACAAGGTCGCTTCATATAAAGCAAAGTGATATGGTATAAACAAGGTCGCTTCATATAAAGCAAAGTGATATGGTATACACAAGGTCGTTTCTAGTCTATTGGCAAATTCAGACGATTTCGGGATCAGGAAAAATCAGAGAAATTTTAAAAGCTTTCTGAAGTTTTTATTTTTCCAAATAAAACCCTTAGCGCCGGTTTAACCCTTTGCGCTGCTGAATTATTTGTTTCTAGTTTTCATTCAGTAGAAGCTGGAATTGCTAACGTAATTTCCAGCTTCAAATGACAAAAACTCTTTCTATTCATGTGGGGAAAAATAGGCAGCACCTAAAATGATTTATTTGATTATCTGAGCATCTATTGCAAACTATTTGATCAATTTCAGAACCATTCAATTTAGTTCAACATTTGCTTGAAACCGCATTTAAAGGGTGCCGTTAGCAGAAGTGTTAACCCAGAAAACACGACACGTTTACCCAATGCTGGGCTAATGCTGGCCCAGCGTCGTAGACGGTTTGCCAGCATTGGCCCAGGATTGGGTCAACGTGTCGTGTTGGCTGGGTCAACCCTTTCACTGCGGGGACCGTCTTTATACGTCAGATTCCGACGTATAAACACGGTCCACGTATAAAGACGGCCCCCGCACTGAAAGGGTTAAAATATTTATAATGGCCGTAGACCCATAACATAGGTATTTAAGTGAAGCAGAAAGAGCTGACTAAGATATGTATGATGATTTCAAATTGAAAAACCCCGTCAGCCCATCAGCGCTCAAAGGGTTATGTGGAGCCCCGTCAGCCCGTCAGCGCTTAAAGGGTTATGTCAAACCCCGTCAGCCCGTCAGCGCTCAAAGGGTTATGTGAAACCCTGTCAGCCCGTCAGCGCTTAAAGGGTTATGTCAAACCCCGTCAGCCCGTCAGCGCTTAAAGGGTTATGTCAAACCCCGTCAGCGCTTAAAGGGTTATGTCAAACCCCGTCAGCCGTCAGTGCTTAAAGGGTTATGTGAAACCCCGTCAGCCGTCAGCGCTCAAAGGGTTATGTCAAACCCCGTCAGCCGTCAGCGCTTAAAGGGTTATGTGAAACCCCGTCAGCCGTCAGCGCTTAAAGGGTTATGTCAAACCCCGTCAGCCATCAGCGCTTAAAGGGTTATGTCAAACCCCGTCAGCCGTCAGCGCTTAAAGGGTTATGTGAAACCCCGTCAGCCGTCAGCGCTTAAAGGGTTATGTCAAACCCCGTCAGCCGTCAGCGCTTAAAGGGTTATGTCAAACCCCGTCAGCCGTCAGCGCTTAAAGGGTTATGTCAAACCCCGTCAGCCGTCAGCGCTCAAATGGTTATGTGAAACCGCGTCAGCCGTCAGCGCTTAAAGGGTTATGTCAAACCCCGTCAGCCGTCAGCGCTCAAAGGGTTATGTCAAACCCCGTCAGCCGTCAGCGCTTAAAGGGTTATGTCAAACACCGTCAGCCGTCAGCGCTTAAAGGGTTATGTGAAACCCCGTCAGCCGTCAGCGCTCAAAGGGTTATGTGAGACCCCGTCAGCCGTCAGCTCTCAAAGGGTTATGTCAAACCCCGTCAGCCGTCAGCGCTTAAAGGGTTATGTGAAACCGCGTCAGCCGTCAGCGCTTAAATGGTTATGTCAAACCCCGTCAGCCGTCAGCGCTCAAAGGGTTATGTCAAACCCCGGTAATTATGTTTTTGCTCTCCTCTCTACAATTTCAAGTAAATCAAATTCAATATTCCAGTCTATATGGACAAAAATGTGGGATCAAGTATAGTATTCTACCCCGACCAATCAAAGAGTGGCTCATACTGAGACGTGACCAGATCAGCCGTTATTTAGTTGTTATTTAAATTAGGTGGTAAAACATCACAGTTGTGCTTGCAATAGATAATCCCTGGTTTCATATCAACACTAATTACAATCATGTCGGCGAACTATAAAACACGAAAATAATTATCTGATTATAATTATTGATTTTAACAATATGTGACCTATCGGCATTTAATCGGGTAATCAGGCACATGACGAATTTACTTGAAGTGCAGAAATGCCAAAACAAGAAATGAAAATATTTCATTTTTTTTGTTGTATTGAAACAATGGATAGATAATATACATGATATAGTTAGGCACAACAGCAGTGGTTTTCGCTGGATATTTTTGCAGGAAATTCCAGAGAGAAAAAATGCAAAAAAAAAATGCAAATACTAGTCATTGTCCCAGTTTCGGTTTAATGTTGGTCCATCGTCGGGAACAATGGCCCAACATTAAGCCAACACTGGATTAATGTCTCAGATTGTTTGCTGGGTCACGGTGGTTGAATTACCTACATGTAGAAATGTGACTGAAACTGAAGGTTTCACTGTGATGGTGTGACATTATGTCATTTCGTTCATGATAGATCACCAGGTGGGGCATGCCACATATTGCAGCAAACACAAGTCATTGATGCCATGTTGACTATCAACGTTCAGCCACCGTGTGCGACACTGGACCAACTTTGACCCAGCATTGTGGCAACGTCTTTTGTTTGCTGTTATTTGCCGGGATTCCGCTACATATTAGGCATAGACCTTTATATAAATGAGCTAATATAAGCCCCAAATGAACATGTTATATATAGCTGGAGCTATTATTAATCCCCTTCAGACTTTACAATAACAGTGAATTTTACACACATATTTTAGGGAGAATAATATAGTTTACATACTCACTCAGAATCTATATGATCTTAATTGTTTTCTCTTATTTGTTTGTCCGTATGTCTTGTATATAGTGCACCTGTCTCTCCCTTGGCGACTATAAGTAATGGCGTGATGTCTACGTGGCGTGATATCTATTATTGGATCAGATCATTGCACAAGTCCATATACTGTTCTGTGTACACAGTAGTTATCGAGAGATCAGTAACTAGATAACCACCTGTATAACCACCTGTATAACCACCTACGAGCCTCATGTCAGGACTACACGAGACGTTCAACCAATGCTGGTTTAATGTTGGGCCAGCGTCGTGGACGACAGCCCAACATTGAACCAGCATTGGACGATTTCCCACCAGGCATGTAGGCCTATCCAGGGGTGGTGGGCCTGAAATAACGCCCTCACCCCCCTAATTTACAAAATTTTGTGATTTTTGTGCAATTATTTATATCAGTGCCACGAAATCGATATGGATATGGTACCAGTACCTTATTTGAAAAAGAGGTTTACTTGGAACATCCTAATGAAATATATTTAAATGATATTGTTAACATTTTAACCTTTTTCACTGTGAATGAAAAAAATAACAAGCACGAAATAAAAAGCAAAAAAATAATAAGCTGAAAAATTAAAAGCAAAAAAAATTAAAAAGCAAAAATTAAAAGCGAAAAATAAAAACAAAAAATAAAAGAGCAGAAAATACAAAGCAGAAAATAAAAAGCAAAAAATAAAAAGCAAAAAAAAAGGAAAAAATTTCAAAAGCAGCAAATAAGAAAGCAAAAAAATAAAAAGCAAAAAAAACACATAAAGCAAAAAAAAATACAATAAAATGCAAAAAAATAAAGCGCAAAAAAAGCAGAAAATAAAAATCAAAAATGAAAAGTACAAAATATAAAACACAAAATAAAAAGTACAATAGTATAAAGAACAATTGTACAAAGTACAATGGTAAAAAGTGTAATAGTACTATAGTACAATAGTACAAAGTACAATAGTACAAAGTGCAATAATACAATAGTACAACGTACAATAGTACAAAACTGGATGTTTGAAGCATTAGTGCGACCTTATACATTACGCTTTCTCACTCCGACAGAATGAGGTCCGAAGTCAGGACAACTTACTATTACCATTGACATCACCACAGGCTTTGACGGTCACCGATTGAGTGTGAGTTGTAATAGATCAACCGTCACACAATCAATCAGTTACCCTTTCGGTGCGGGAATCGACCTTACACGTCTGAATCTGACGTTTAAAGTCGTCAGATTCTGACGTCTGAAGTCGATCCCCACACTTAAAGGGCTAAAAATGTATAATGGCCGTAGACCCATAACCAGTCTATATCACAGGTAGGCCTATTCAAACGGGGTAGAAATTTATGATGATTTTAGACCCTTATACCCTCTCACTCTACTTGGACATGTGACACTGCTGAAGGAGTGAATGATGATTTCAAATTGACAAAAACAACATTTGGTCTCCGTGGTTTATATCAAAATATTTGTGCGCTATAAGTGTTAAAACTCGCCATCCCAATGAATCTAAAGCATTAATATATAAAAAGCGATATATATTTTCAGAAATTATGCAATTTTTTTTCACCAGACAGATCAATGTGCACTTTTCAAATTTCCTTTTAACTTTAAAAAGAACCCCCGCTTGTATGAATCAAACCCTCAAGAACCTTCACTTGTATGAGCCAAACCCTCAAGAACCCCACCAGGACATTAGAATGTGTCTAGTGTCCCTATTTGAATGCCAGAGGACATTAACGCCCAGTGGACACGAAAAGGTGTATCAACTTCACAACGTGGCATTTACAGTATTTCATACCTAAGATGCGTGTTTTATGCTGTGTGCCCCCGTGGATATGAAAGGGTGTATCTGCCACTATTGAAGTGGCAGATACACCCTTTCATATCCAAGATGACGTGATATGATGATAATTGCTGATACTGTAAATAATGAGTGATAATAGGCTTATTGACTGTTATTTACTTGGTTGTGGTGTGTGTGTGAATGGGGCTTAGGTCACCTTTGCGTACTGCTGTAGCAAACATGAGACATGATCCAATGCCGGGTCAATGCTGGACCAGCGCCGGCAACGGTGGGACAACATTGACCCGGCATTGGAAGAATGTTTGTTGGGTTATTATGCGTGGTGCGGTTGGTTGGGGTTAAAAATTCCCCTTAAATATAAAAGAGTGTATATCTCACTACACAAAGTGGCAGATATGCCCTTTCATGTCCAAGATTACGTCATATGATGATAATTGCTGATACTGTAAATAATGACTAGCAATAGAGTTATTGACTGTTGTTTATTCAGTTGTGGTGAATGGGTGAATGGGGCTTAGGCCACCTTTGTGTACTGTTGTAGCAAAAACGAGACATGATCCAATGTCGGTTCAATATTGGGCCAGTCTCGTAGACAGTGGTTCAGCATTGAACCGACATTGAATCAATGTTTGCTGGCTTATTATGTGTTGTGGGTTGGTTATGGCTAAAAATTAATTTGTCTAAATATCGTCCCCTTAAATATAAAAGAGTGTATCTCTCACTACACAAAGTGGCAGATACGCCCTTTCATTTCTAAGTGTTATGTTCTGAACCGCCTTGGATATGAAAGGGTGTATCACTCACTACAGAAGAGTGGGATGCACCCTTTCATATCCAGGGGGTCGATATATGATGCGAAAAGCTGATACTACACCCTTTCATATTTAAGGTGTGTGTTATGTTGTGTACCGCCTTGAAAGTGTGTATCTGACACTTTACAAAGTGGCATATCCACCTTTTGTATCCAAGGGATCGATATGTGACGAGAAATGCTGCTACTGTAATGACTGACAATAGAATCATTGACTGCTGTTTATCTTGATGTTGGTTCAGTACTTGTTACATGCCGCCTGGTTGTCATGGGCAACATGGACGCCCAGAGACCATACTGTGTGTTACGTTATTCAGCAGTCCGTGATCCAGATACAGTTTGGTGGATCAGCCGAGTCATTGATACCTTCCGTTTGTAGATATTTATTGATCTCACCATCCGCAGGAGATTTCTCTTGTCCAGTTGAGCCTGCATCTGTACTGGATCATTTGAATTACTCATACAATCCAATATCCAATATGAAGATACATCCAGAATCAACAAGCCAGAGTGTGAGACCACAGATGTTGAGATGAAAGCACACTGGAATAAGCAAGCCAGAGGAATCGGATATGAAAGTATATTAAAATGGAAACACACGAGGATATAGCCTGTCAGAGGTAGAGTGGATTTCCCAAATAGCTACATTCAATCTCATGTTTTAAACACCAGAGGCTGAAATTCAGAGATTCACTGGAGGTTGGTGAGGTGTGCCGTACCCTAATACATGAGCCAGAGGTTTACCAGAGGTTGAATACATGAGCCAGAGCAAAACTGAGGTTGTGAAGTAAATCTAAATTACATCAGCCAGATATTGTTTATGTATAGCATACCTATATATTTATGAGCCACATGTAACCAGAGGTTTTCAAGCTAGAATAAACCAAAAAAACATGAGCATACCATATTTTTAAGGTACAATAAACCCAAATAACTGAGCATATCAGAGGTTGTTTATTTGTATCATACTTAGATAACAGAACCCGAGTTGAACCAGAGGTAATCGAGGTGGCATAATCACACACAGCAGCCATGGGTCTGGGAGAGATATGGTCGGGTGAGCCCGATGTTCACTGTAGGGATGTCAACCAGCTGAATGAACATTTGAGGGTATGTACATGGATGTTATATTTAAATACATTACAATGATATTATAATTTTAACCTACATGCGGGGTTTGACTTTAGACGTCAGAATCTGACGTCTGTATACGTCAAATTCTGACGTATAAAGTCGATCCCATCGCTGAAAGGGTTAAAGGGACCCCTTGGGATGAGACATTTTCAATGTTGTCAATTTTGAAAATTTAATTTATATGAAGCTATATAGCCTACTGATCTTGACTAAAAATACGAAAAAGTCAAAAAACAATTTTAAAGCACCGAAAAAGAGTGAAATAGTTGTATTTCCAGGTCGTATATTGCCATGTAAACAAAACAAGTCAGCGATATTCAGCACTTTACATCACATATTCCCACGTATCAGACGGTGTCTCATAGTCAGGACACGGGAGGACACACCTGCAGCACTGATTGTCTACCCAACGCTGGGCCGATGCCATCAGCATGTGGCCCAATGCTGTGAGAACATTCAATCGTCCTTCAGGTATACAAATAGTTTGTTTAGGTTACTTCTGGATTCAAAGAAATGTTGATTAAAAATATTTGTAAAAATATGAAAACTCTGAAAAAAATAAAAATATGATCCGTGGGATACACCACTTCAGTACGGAATTAAAAACGAAAATTGATGTCATCCCAAGGGGCTGCTTTAAATATATATAATGGTCGTAGACCCATAACATAGGTATTTGAATGAAACGGAAAGATCTAACCAAGACATTCATTCCAAATTGAAAACAACCCTTTTGTCCCATGGTTTTCACACAAATATTTCAGCGTTGTGAACTTTAAAAACGTCATTAATGTATTAATTATATGTTCTGCTTCACTTTATTTTCTACTTTATGTGTGTATGGTCATTTATACATTTGTTGATCTTTTTCGCCCATTGACGTCAGAAACTGACGTCAAGAGTCGATTCCTGCGCTCAAAGGATGAAAACATGGATTAACTCGGTTATTAAAAATGTATAACTTAGTAATACATTTTACATTAAATTTCACAAATTATTTGAAATTCTAGATTTTGCCAGTGGAACACAACGTCAACTGACTGAAAAATTAAATGAAATATTTCGAAATTCTAAAATTAACAAATTTAACCAGAAGATTTGGTAAGTTTCATAGAGATATTTTTGTCAAATTGAAGCTGCGGTGGATGATCATTATCCCTTTCAAGCCTGAATTTACCATCGTCATCTTCATCCACAACAAGCCGCAAATTGCCGTCGCCATTCTCGGCTTGTTGTGGATGAAGATAACCTAAAGTAGATGATAAAATACATAAATTTGTCATACATAATTATACAATTATACGATGATTCCGTACACCGCTCAGGTTTAGGAAAGTCCGTTTTCATGGATGCCAAATAACGCTTTGAGGCATTATGGGGTTTAAAGGGTTAAACTAAATCAATTAAATTAAACGAGAAGCGTAACCATGGTAACAGAGCGCTCCCTGGAAATGAAGTGACACCTTTTAATTCTTGCAAGAAAAGTTGTATAGGTACACCAAACCAGAGGTACGATTACCTGTTCACATATCCTGTGAAACGTAATGACATCACCGTTTTTAATTGCAACTCGGTGAAAACAGAGTTATGTGACACCCCCTCCCCATACTCCATTGTATGAGCTAGCTGGGTGAAAACAATATTTGAGGTCAAGGCTATTGAGTCTAACAGAGGCAAAAAACCCTCTTTGTTATTTTGGTGTGGGTGTTCACATATAAGGGGCCTCCACGAATACGGACACGAAATTCACAAAAATAACATTAAAAGTTGTGTTCATATTCATACATACGTAGCTGAACAATGCAACAGTTAAAAGCCGTGTTCATATTCATAAATACACAGCTGAACAATGCAACAGTTAAAAGCCGTGTTCATATTCATACATACACAGCTGAACAATGCAACAGTTAAAAGCCGTGTTCATATTCATACATACACAGCTGAACAATGCAACAGTTAAAAGTCGTGTTCATATTCATACATACACAGCTGAACAATGCAACAGTTAAAAGTCGTGTTCATATTCATACATACACAGCTGAACAATGCAACAGTTAAAAGTCGTGTTCATATTCATACATACACAGCTGAACAATGCAACAGTTAAAAGCCGTGTTCATATTCATACATACACAGCTGAACAATGCAACAGTTAAAAGTCGTGTTCATATTCATACATACACAGCTGAACAATGCAACAGTTAAAAGTCGTGTTCATATTCATACATACACAGCTGAACAATGCAACAGTTAAAAGTCGTGTTCATATTCATACATACACAGCTGAACAATGCAACAGTTAAAAGCCGTGTTCATATTCATACATACGTAGCTGAACAATGCAACAGTTAAAAGCCGTGTTCATATTCATACATACGTAGCTGAACAATGCAACAGTTAAAAGCCGTGTTCATAATCATAAATACACAGCTGAACAATGCAACAGTTAAAAGCCGTGTTCATATTCATACATACGTAGCTGAACAATGCAACAGTTAAAAGTCGTGTTCATATTCATACATACACAGCTGAACAATGCAACAGTTAAAAGCCGTGTTCATATTCATACATACACAGCTGAACAATGCAACAGTTAAAAGCCGTGTTCATAATCATACATACACAGCTGAACAATGCAACAGTTAAAAGCCGTGTTCATATTCATACATACGTAGCTGAACAATGCAACAGTTAAAAGTCGTGTTCATATTCATACATACGTAGCTGAACAATGCAACAGTTAAAAGTCGTGTTCATATTCATACATACACAGCTGAACAATGCAACAGTTAAAAGCCGTGTTCATATTCATACATACGTAGCTGAACAATGCAACAGTTAAAAGGCGTGTTCATATTCATACATAAACAGCTGAACAATGCAACAGTTAAAAGCTGTGTTCATATTCATAAATACACAGCTGAACAATGCAACAGTTAAAAGCCGTGTTCATATTCATACATACACAGCTGAACAATGCAACAGTTAAAAGCCGTGTTCATATTCATACATACACAGCTGAACAATGCAACAGTTAAAAGCCGTGTTCATATTCATACATACACAGCTGAACAATGCAACAGTTAAAAGCCGTGTTCATATTCATAAATACACAGCTGAACAATGCAACAGTTAAAAGTCGTGTTCATATTCATACATACGTAGCTGAACAATGCAACAGTTAAAAGTCGTGTTCATATTCATACATACACAGCTGAACAATGCAACAGTTAAAAGCCGTGTTCATATTCATACATACGTAGCTGAACAATGCAACAGTTAAAAGGCGTGTTCATATTCATACATAAACAGCTGAACAATGCAACAGTTAAAAGCTGTGTTCATATTCATAAATACACAGCTGAACAATGCAACAGTTAAAAGCCGTGTTCATATTCATACATACACAGCTGAACAATGCAACAGTTAAAAGCCGTGTTCATATTCATACATACACAGCTGAACAATGCAACAGTTAAAAGCCGTGTTCATATTCATACATACACAGCTGAACAATGCAACAGTTAAAAGCCGTGTTCATATTCATAAATACACAGCTGAACAATGCAACAGTTAAAAGTCGTGTTCATATTCATACATACACAGCTGAACAATGCAACAGTTAAAAGTCGTGTTCATATTCATACATACACAGCTGAACAATGCAACAGTTAAAAGTCGTGTTCATATTCATACATACACAGCTGAACAATGCAACAGTTAAAAGTTGTGTTCATATTCATACATACGTAGCTGAACAATGCAACAGTTAAAAGCCGTGTTCATATTCATACATACACAGCTGAACAATGCAACAGTTAAAAGCCGTGTTCATATTCATACATACACAGCTGAACAATGCAACAGTTAAAAGTCATGTTCATATTCATACATACACAGCTGAACAATGCAACAGTTAAAAGCCGTGTTCATATTCATACATACGTAGCTGAACAATGCAACAGTTAAAAGTCGTGTTCATATTCATACATACGTAGCTGAACAATGCAACAGTTAAAAGCCGTGTTCATATTCACATACACAGCTGAACAATGCAACAGTTAAAAGTCGTGTTCATATTCATACATACACAGCTGAACAATGCAACAGATAAAAGCCGTGTTCATATTCACATACACAGCTGAACAATGCAACAGTTAAAAGTCGTGTTCATATTCATACATACACAGCTGAACAATGCAACAGTTAAAAGTCGTGTTCATATTCATACATACACAGCTGAACAATGCAACAGTTAAAAGCCGTGTTCATATTCATACATACGTAGCTGAACAATGCAACAGTTAAAAGTCGTGTTCATATTCATACATACGTAGCTGAACAATGCAACAGTTAAAAGCCGTGTTCATATTCATAAATACACAGCTGAACAATGCAACAGTTAAAAGTCGTGTTCATATTCATACATACACAGCTGAACAATGCAACAGTTAAAAGTCGTGTTCATATTCATACATACACAGCTGAACAATGCAACAGTTAAAAGTCGTGTTCATATTCATACATACACAGCTGAACAATGCAACAGTTAAAAGTCGTGTTCATATTCATACATACACAGCTGAACAATGCAACAGTTAAAAGTCGTGTTCATATTCATACATACACAGCTGAACAATGCAACAGTTAAAAGTCGTGTTCATATTCATACATACACAGCTGAACAATGCAACAGTTAAAAGTTGTGTTCATATTCATACATACGTAGCTGAACAATGCAACAGTTAAAAGCCGTGTTCATATTCATACATACACAGCTGAACAATGCAACAGTTAAAAGCCGTGTTCATATTCATACATACACAGCTGAACAATGCAACAGTTAAAAGTCGTGTTCATATTCATACATACACAGCTGAACAATGCAACAGTTAAAAGCCGTGTTCATATTCATACATACGTAGCTGAACAATGCAACAGTTAAAAGTCGTGTTCATATTCATACATACGTAGCTGAACAATGCAACAGTTAAAAGCCGTGTTCATATTCACATACACAGCTGAACAATGCAACAGTTAAAAGTCGTGTTCATATTCATACATACACAGCTGAACAATGCAACAGTTAAAAGTCGTGTTCATATTCATACATACACAGCTGAACAATGCAACAGTTAAAAGCCGTGTTCATATTCATACATACACAGCTGAACAATGCAACAGTTAAAAGTCGTGTTCATATTCATACATACACAGCTGAACAATGCAACAGTTAAAAGCCGTGTTCATATTCATACATACGTAGCTGAACAATGCAACAGTTAAAAGCCGTGTTCATATTCATACATACGTAGCTGAACAATGCAACAGTTAAAAGCCGTGTTCATAATCATAAATACACAGCTGAACAATGCAACAGTTAAAAGCCGTGTTCATATTCATACATACGTAGCTGAACAATGCAACAGTTAAAAGTCGTGTTCATATTCATACATACGTAGCTGAACAATGCAACAGTTAAAAGTCGTGTTCATATTCATACATACACAGCTGAACAATGCAACAGTTAAAAGCCGTGTTCATATTCATACATACACAGCTGAACAATGCAACAGTTAAAAGCCGTGTTCATAATCATACATACACAGCTGAACAATGCAACAGTTAAAAGCCGTGTTCATATTCATACATACACAGCTGAACAATGCAACAGTTAAAAGCCGTGTTCATATTCATACATACGTAGCTGAACAATGCAACAGTTAAAAGCCGTGTTCATATTCATACATACACAGCTGAACAATGCAACAGTTAAAAGCCGTGTTCATATTCATACATACGTAGCTGAACAATGCAACAGTTAAAAGGCGTGTTCATATTCATACATAAACAGCTGAACAATGCAACAGTTAAAAGCTGTGTTCATATTCATAAATACACAGCTGAACAATGCAACAGTTAAAAGCCGTGTTCATATTCATACATACACAGCTGAACAATGCAACAGTTAAAAGCCGTGTTCATATTCATACATACACAGCTGAACAATGCAACAGTTAAAAGCCGTGTTCATATTCATACATACACAGCTGAACAATGCAACAGTTAAAAGCCGTGTTCATATTCATAAATACACAGCTGAACAATGCAACAGTTAAAAGTCGTGTTCATATTCATACATACACAGCTGAACAATGCAACAGTTAAAAGTCGTGTTCATATTCATACATACACAGCTGAACAATGCAACAGTTAAAAGTCGTGTTCATATTCATACATACACAGCTGAACAATGCAACAGTTAAAAGTCGTGTTCATATTCATACATACACAGCTGAACAATGCAACAGTTAAAAGTCGTGTTCATATTCATACATACACAGCTGAACAATGCAACAGTTAAAAGTCGTGTTCATATTCATACATACACAGCTGAACAATGCAACAGTTAAAAGTTGTGTTCATATTCATACATACGTAGCTGAACAATGCAACAGTTAAAAGCCGTGTTCATATTCATACATACACAGCTGAACAATGCAACAGTTAAAAGCCGTGTTCATATTCATACATACACAGCTGAACAATGCAACAGTTAAAAGTCGTGTTCATATTCATACATACACAGCTGAACAATGCAACAGTTAAAAGCCGTGTTCATATTCATACATACGTAGCTGAACAATGCAACAGTTAAAAGTCGTGTTCATATTCATACATACGTAGCTGAACAATGCAACAGTTAAAAGCCGTGTTCATATTCACATACACAGCTGAACAATGCAACAGTTAAAAGTCGTGTTCATATTCATACATACACAGCTGAACAATGCAACAGTTAAAAGCCGTGTTCATATTCACATACACAGCTGAACAATGCAACAGTTAAAAGTCGTGTTCATATTCATACATACACAGCTGAACAATGCAACAGTTAAAAGTCGTGTTCATATTCATACATACACAGCTGAACAATGCAACAGTTAAAAGTCGTGTTCATATTCATACATACACAGCTGAACAATGCAACAGTTAAAAGTCGTGTTCATATTCATACATACACAGCTGAACAATGCAACAGTTAAAAGTCGTGTTCATATTCATACATACACAGCTGAACAATGCAACAGATAAAAGTCGTGTTCATATTCATACATACACAGCTGAACAATGCAACAGTTAAAAGTCGTGTTCATATTCATACATACACAGCTGAACAATGCAACAGTTAAAAGTTGTGTTCATATTCATACATACGTAGCTGAACAATGCAACAGTTAAAAGCCGTGTTCATATTCATACATACACAGCTGAACAATGCAACAGTTAAAAGCCGTGTTCATATTCATACATACACAGCTGAACAATGCAACAGTTAAAAGTCGTGTTCATATTCATACATACACAGCTGAACAATGCAACAGTTAAAAGCCGTGTTCATATTCATACATACGTAGCTGAACAATGCAACAGTTAAAAGTCGTGTTCATATTCATACATACGTAGCTGAACAATGCAACAGTTAAAAGCCGTGTTCATATTCACATACACAGCTGAACAATGCAACAGTTAAAAGTCGTGTTCATATTCATACATACACAGCTGAACAATGCAACAGTTAAAAGCCGTGTTCATATTCACATACACAGCTGAACAATGCAACAGTTAAAAGTCGTGTTCATATTCATACATACACAGCTGAACAATGCAACAGTTAAAAGTCGTGTTCATATTCATACATACACAGCTGAACAATGCAACAGTTAAAAGCCGTGTTCATATTCATACATACACAGCTGAACAATGCAACAGTTAAAAGTCGTGTTCATATTCATACATACACAGCTGAACAATGCAACAGTTTTCAATACGGTGCGAGAAATGTTGACCCTTTAAACGCTACGCGCGACAAAAGTCGTTTTCAAGTTGTTTTAATAACCTAATAAATCACAGTTATCGGAGATGAAATGAGTGTTTAAATGAAATGAAATGAAATGAATCGGGCTTTAGGCCACCTTTGTGCACATATAGGCTAAACTGGGCCAGGAGAACCTCCTGAGGATGGTGAGATGATTGAGATGACACTGTCCTCCAGACACAGGATTCGAAATTCGAGCCCTGGCGGTCTGAGGCCGAGCACGCTACCTCTCGGTCACGGAGGCTCCCCACAATACTAACTTTCACACGTGGATGGGGAAGAAACAATTTTGTTTCTTTCAAACCGCCGAGACCGGGAACCGAACCCCGGACTCTGGCGTGAAAGGCAGCGGTGCTAACCACTACCCTAGGGCCCCCGCCCAATGAGTGTTTAAACATCAAGATTTGAAAATGTTTGTCTCCAATTATGCTAATATAAGGCCCTCCAGCAAGGGGAACGTCTTTATGGACGTTATACTAATATAAGGCTCTCCAGCGAGGGGACCGTCTTTATGGACTTTATACTAATATAAGGCCTTTCAGCGAGGGCACGTCTTTATGGACGTTATACTAATATAAGGCCCTCTAGCGAGGGGACCGTCTTTATGGACGTTATACTAATATTAGGCCCTCCAGCGAGGGGACCGTCTTTATGGACGTTATACTAGTATAAGGCCCTCCAGCGAGGGGACCGTCTTTATGGACGTTATACTAATATTAGGCCCTCCAGCGAGGGGACCGTCTTTATGGACGTTATACTAATATAAGGCCTTTCAGCGAGGGGACGTCTTTATGGACGTTATACTAATATAAGGCTCTCCAGCGAGGGGACCGTCTTTATGGACGTTATACTAATATAAGGCCTTTCAGCGAGGGGACCGTCCTTATGAACGTTATACTAATATAAGGCCCTCTAGCGAGGGGACCGTCTTTATGGACGTTATACTAATATTAGGCCCTCCAGCGAGGGGACCGTCTTTATGGACGTTATACTAATATAAGGCCTTTCAGCGAGGGGACGTCTCTATGGACGTTATACTAATATAAGGCCCTCTAGCGAGGGGATCGTCTTTATGGACGTTATACTAATATAAGGCCCTCCAGCGAGGGGACCGTCTTTATGGACTTTATACTAATATAAGGCCCTCCAGCGAGAGGACCGTATTTATGGACGTTATACTAATATAAGTCCCTCCAGCGAGGGGACCGTCTTTATGGACGTTATACTAGTATAAGGCCCTCCAGCGAGGGGACCGTCTTTATGGACGTTATACTAATATTAGGCCCTCCAGCGAGGGGACCGTCTTTATGGACGTTATACTAATATAAGGCCTTTCAGCGAGGGGACGTCTTTATGGACGTTATACTAATATAAGGCTCTCCAGCGAGGGGACCGTCTTTATGGACGTTATACTAATATAAGGCCTTTCAGCGAGGGGACCGTCCTTATGGACGTTATACTAATATAAGGCCCTCTAGCGAGGGGACCGTCTTTATGGACGTTATACTAATATTAGGCCCTCCAGCGAGGGGACCGTCTTTATGGACGTTATACTAATATAAGGCCTTTCAGCGAGGGGACGTCTCTATGGACGTTATACTAATATAAGGCCCTCTAGCGAGGGGACCGTCTTTATGGACGTTATACTAATATAAGGCCCTCCAGCGAGGGGACCGTCTTTATGGACTTTATACTAATATAAGGCCCTCCAGCGAGAGGACCGTATTTATGGACGTTATACTAATATAAGTCCCTCCAGCGAGGGGACCGTCTTTATGGACGTTATACTAATATAAGGCCCTCCAGCGAGGGGACCGTCTTTATGGACGTTATAGAATCTGACGTCTCTAGACGTCGGATTCTATAACGTTTCAAATTATACTAATATAAGGCCCTCCAGCGAGGGGACCGTCTTTATGGACGTTATACTAATATAAGGCCTTTCAGCGAGGGGACCGTCTTTATGGACGTTATACTAATATAAGGCCCTCCAGCGAGGGGACCGTCTTTATGGACGTTATACTAATATAAGGCCCTCCAGCGAGGGGACCGTCTTTATGGACGTTATACTAATATAAGGCCTTTCAGCGAGGGGACCGTCTTTATGGACGCTATACTAATATAAGGCCCTCCAGCGAGGGGACCGTCTTTATGGGCGTTATACTAATATAAGGCCCTCCAGCGAGGGGACGTCTTTATGGACGTTATACTAATATAAGGCCCTCCAGCGAGGGGACCGTCTTTATGGGCGTTATACTAATATAAGGCCCTCCAGCGAGGGGACCGTCTTCATGGACGTTATACTAATATAAGGCCCTCCAGCGAGGGGACCGTCCTTATGGACGTTATACTAATATAAGGCCCTCCAGCGAGGGGACCGTCTTTATGGACTTTATACTAATATAAGGCCTTTCAGCGAGGGGACCGTCTTTATGGACGTTATACTAATATAAGGCCCTCCAGCGAAGGGACCGTCTTTATGGACGTTATACTAATATAAGGCCCTCCAGCGAGATGACCGTCTTTATGGACGTTATAGAATCTGGCGTCTCTAGATGTCGGATTCTGACGTCTAAACACGGTTCCCACGTTGAAATCTTATATAATAGCCTTAGAACCGCAACATAGGTATTCAAATGAAGCGGAAAGAGCAAACTGAGATATTCATGATGATTCAAAATCGAAAAAAAATGGTTTATATAACAATAATTCAGTGTTGTCAGCTTTAACCCTTACAGCGCCGGAATATTATATATAAACTATGGAGATCAAAGGGTTTTTTCATTTTGAAATCCATGAATGTCTTAGTTAGCTCTTTCTGAATCATTTGAATACCTATGTTAATGGCCTACGACCATTAGAAATAACTTAATTTTTACACTACGGGGATTGACTTTAGACATCTGAATCTGACGTCAAAATTGATCCCCGCGCTGTAAGGGCTAAACATCACTCATATGAGTGACAGATACTCATAGGACCCTTTAGACCCGAGAGGACAAATTGTCCATCGAACCCCGGTGTAAACACTGACACGGTTGTCATGGAGATATTGATGTCGGTCACTTCAGTGCCGATGTCTGAGCCTTATTAAAAATGTATCAGTCGGCATGGTTAGAACGTGAAACTGACGTTACACTTTAGGCTCAGGTTCCAATATCAAGCTTAATTCTAACAACTTAGTGAAGCAGCCTTTAGCCCTTTAAGTTTTAGTCTAAAGTTAACAAGCTTTGTTTGCGCTGTGAGGCTGAAATGATTTTTTTTATCAACTTTCCAATGCAGTGCCAGAAACAAAAAAATAAAACTTAAACTAAATTACGGAAATCTAATCTATTTGGTCTGGTTTCTCAATCCATGCGCCTCGGGGGTCCGGCTGCACATTGAGTTGGTTTGTTCGTCCATCCATCCATCCATCCATCCATCCATCCATCCATCCATCCATCCATCCATCCACCCATCCATCCATCCATCCATCCATCCATCCATCCATCCATCCATCCATCCAGTTTGTTAGTTTGTTTGTTTGTTGATTTGTTTGTTTGTTTGTTTGTTTGTTTGTTTGTTTGTTTGTTTGTTTGTTTGTTTGTTTGTTTGTTTGTCTGTTTGTTTATTTGTTTATTTGTTTGTTTATTTGTTTGTTTGTTTGTTTGTTTGTTTGTTTGTTTGTTTGTTTGTTTGTTTGTTTGTTTGTTTGTTTGTTTGTTTGTCTGTCTGTTTGTTTGTTTGTTTGTTTGTTTGTTTGTTTGTTTGTTTGTTTGTTTGTTTGTTTGTTTGTTTGTTGATTTGTTTAATTGTTTGTTTGTTTGTTTGTTTGTTTGTTTGTTTGTTTGTTTGTTTATTTGTTTGTTTGTTTGTTTGTTTGTTTGTTTGTTTGTTTGTTTGTTTGTTTGTTTGTTTGTTTGTTTGTTTGTTTGTTTGTTTGTTTCTTTCTTTCTTTTTTTCTTTGTTTGTTTGTTTGTTTGTTTGTTTGTTTGTTTGTTTCTTTCTTTGTTTCTTTGTTTCTTTCTTTGTTTGTTTGTTTGTTTGTTTATTTATCAATATTACTTTGTGGAAGTTGTTGTTATCATCAGTAGCACTGAGCGATTTAGCTCCTTCGGCTATACTCTTTTTCAATACTTATATTAGAGCTACAATAACCCCCTTATCTTTTTTACCCACGTATTTACCCACTAGCGCCACTCACAACTTCAAGTGGGTGAAAATTACGCATATTTCTTTAATTTGAGATCAAACATTTTATTTTCAAAAGTTCATACTTAAACACCCATTTCGTTCCCAATATCTGTGACCGTGAAACGGCTAATAAAATTGATTTAAAACGACTATTGTCGTTCTTAGCGCTTAAAGGGTTAACCCTTTGGAATGTGTTTACGATCAGTAAGATACTGGTTTAATATTACAACAATATTACCACAATATTACAGCAGTATTGCCACAATATTGCCAAAATATTACCACAATATTACCACAATATTACCACAATATTAACACAATATTGCCACAATACTACCACAATATTGTCACAATATTACCACAATATAACCATAATATTGTCACAATATTACCACAATATTGCCAAAATATAACCACAATATTACCACAATATTGCCACAATATTACTACACTATTACCACAATATTTCTACAACATGATCACGATATTGCCACAATATTACAATAATAGTACAACAATATTACCACCAAATTACCAAATTATCACCACAACATTACCACACCATGTGTCGCCGGTATTCGCATCAATGATTTTCACACACAGCAAACACGAAACCCTGACTCAATGTTGGTTTAATGTTGGTCCACCGTCTACGACACTGGCCCAACATTGAACCAACATTGAATCAACGTCTTGTGTTGGCTGGGGTACCTAGCTAATATAAATAAACAAAGACACAACATTGAGCCAATGTTGGTCCAGTCAGAGCTACACTATTTTCTTACACAATTTGAGCCACACCAACCAGCTAGTGGGTAAATACGTGGGTAAAATTTAAAAAAGATAAGGGTGTTATTGAAGCGCTAATATAAGTATTGAAAAAGAGTATAGCCGAAGGAGCTAAATCGCTCAGTGCTGCTGATTATAACAACAACATCCACAAAGTAATATTGATAAATAAACAAACACAGAAACAAACAACAAAAACTTGGAGCGATAAAATTGTTTCATATAAACCCAGAGACCAAAGGGTTTTTCAATTTGAATCGTCATAAATGTCTTAGTTAGCTCTGTCCGCTTCATTTGAATACCTATGTTATGGTTATAAATGTTTTACTCTTTAAGTGCGGGGATCGACTTTAGACGTCAGATTCTGAATTCTTCAAACGTCGGCTAAAGTCAGACCCCACACTGAAAGGGTTAATTTCTCGACAGCAGCAGGGCGTAAATAGATATCGGAGATCGCGGGTTCGAACCACACTCTGGCCGTCAAGTTTTAAAGAAAAAAATGTTTCTTCCCTGCTCACTCGTAAATATTCAATATTGCGGGGAGCCTCCGTGACCGAGAGGTAGCGTGCTCGGCCTCAGACCGCCAGGGCTCAAATGTCAAATTCTGTGTCTGGAGGACAGTGTCATCTCACCATCCTCGTGAGGTTCTCCTCGCCCAGTTTAGCCTACATGTGCACAAAGGTGGCCTAAAACCGCATTAATTTCTTTTCATTTTTTTTGAGAGCTGCTGGTCAAATTTATATATATGTCTTGAATGTCAGTTTTCAAAAGCTATTTATTCTTCTTTTTATACAATTAGATCCTTACAAGTTTCACGCAATCCCTGGACCCCCCCTTACCTTGGGATCAAACAGGCCCAGATTGGGTCAAATTTCACAAGTTGAACCTTAAATTACAACCATATTGTTGCAATACTATAATTGCCTCCTTATTGTTGTAATAGTATAATTATTACCACACGTGTTGTAATTGTATAATTATTACCACACGTGTTGTAATTGTATAATTATTGCCACACGTGTTGTAATAGTATAATTATTGCCACCCGTGTTGTAATAGTATAATTATTACCACACGTGTTGTAATAGTATAATTATTGCCACACGTGTTGTAATAGTATAATTATTGCCACCCGTGTTGTAATAGTATAATTATTACCACACGTGTTGTAATAGTATGATTATTACCACACGAGTTGTAATAGTATAATTATTACCTCACGTGTTGTTATAGTATAATTTTTTCCACACGAAATGTAATTGTATAATTATCACCACACGAAATGTAATAGTATAATTATCACCACACATGATGTAATAGTATAATTATCACCACACGAGTTAAAAGTATAATTATTACCACACGATTTGTATTAGTATAATTATTGCCACACGTGTTGTAATAGTATAATTATTACCACACGTGTTGTAATAGTATGATTATTACCACACGAGTTGTAATAGTATGATTATTACCACACGAGTTGTAATAGTCTGATTATTACCACACGAGTTGTAATAGTATAATTATTGCCACACGTGTTGTAATAGTATAATTATTGCCAAACGTGTTGTAATAGTATAATTATTACCACACGTGTTGTAATAGTATGATTATTACCACACGAGTTGTAATAGTATGATTATTACCACACGAGTTGTAATAGTATAATTATTACCACACGTGTTGTAATAGTATAATTATTACCACAAGTGTTGTAATAGTATGATTATTACCACACGAGTTGTAATAGTATAATTATTGCCACACGTGTTGTAATAGTATAGTTATTACCAAACGTGTTGTAATAGTATGATTATTACCACACGAGTTGTAATAGTATACTTATTGCCACACGTGTTGTAATAGTATAATTATTGCCACACGTGTTGTAATAGTATAATTATTACCAAACGTGTTGTAATAGTATGATTATTACCACACGAGTTGTAATAGTATACTTATTGCCACACGTGTTGTAATAGTATAATTATTACCACACGAGTTGTAATAGTATAATTATCACCACACTATTGTTGTAATAGTATAATTTTCACCACACGTGTTGTAATAGTATAATTATCACCACACGTGTTGTAATAGTATAATTATTACCACACGATTTGTAATAGTATAATTATTGTCACACGTGTTGTAATAGTATAATTATTACAACAGATGTTGTATTAGTATAATTATTACCACACGTGTTGTAATAGTATGATTATTACCACACGATTTGTACTAGTATAATTATTGCCACACGTGTTGTAATAGTATAATTATTACCACACGTGTTGTAATAGTATAATTATTACCACACGTGTTGTAATAGTATGATTATTACCACACGAGTTGTAATAGTATAATTATTGATACACGTGTTGTAATAGTATAATTTTCTGTGTGTTCGTCATTTTCAGGTGCATTTCTGGGAGATCATAGGAGAGATTAAAAGTTGTAATAGTATAATTTTCTGTGTGTTCGTCATTTTCAGGTGCATTTCTGGGAGATCATAGGAGAGATTAAAAGCCCATCTCAATATGGTGGGGATTCTACGGCCAGTCTGGACTGCGTCTGGAGATACAGCTATAAATGCTTCAAATTTTGGAAGACCCTGTGTTACATCATCTTGACCACAATCTGCGGTATCCCGCTCGCCATGTGCTGGGGCTGCTACTTCGCCTGTATAGCTTTCGAGCACATCTGGGAGATCACGCCCTGCATCAGAGCCTGGGAGATCAACCTACAAGGACTCAACAAGTGTTTTAGAGTTATTGTCCACGCTTGTCTGGACCCGTGCTATGAAGCTACCAGTGGGCTGTTTATAGCTTTTAAAGGCAGTGATGTTTAAAGGCAGTGATGTTTACGAGATAAACACTAATAAATTCAAAATACATATTATTTTCTCGCATTCAAGCTGTTGGTTTTTATTTACTACGAGACACGATCAGCCCATTTCGCACTCGCTTCTACACAGCAATGGACCAAATATAGACATCAGAATCTGACGTCTATCGACGCCAGATTCTGACGTCTAAAGTCGATCCCCGCGCTTTAAGGGTTGATACCACCGAACCTGCTGACCCGCAAGTGTAAAATGTCCAGAAATAAGCACACAACTAGTCTCCACGATTTTCGCTAACTCCTCCTCGCATCTGCTTTACAAACTAATGAAGTCTATCTTTATAAGATTGATAAAAACAATTAAATAAAAAATGAAAATGTTTGAAGTGAGGTTTATTTACAAGACACTTGGACTGTGCAAGTGGAAGAACATAATATCATAATCTGGAACTTGGACCTCCCCACAATTTAATGGATTGGTCCTTGGCCCGAGACGCACCTTTCAAAATATTTTGTGGTAATAGTATGTTGTTTTGCTGTTCTTTTTGTGGGAAATGCTTGTTTTTCTCATGAAAAAAATAGTTTTAATCAATACACCAATAAATATATATCTTGAATCAATAAATAATAATTCAAGATCAAATTAAATGACACTGAAAATGATAAACCCTATAGATAGGAAGGGTATTCCCTTGCTCTGGCCAGGGGGGATATGCTTTCTATCTATATGGTCTCAAATTAGTTTAAGACCAAATAAAAAATGATAGATAGGAAGGGTATACCCTTCCTATCTATATGGTCTCAAACTAGTTTAAGACTAAATTAAATGGCACTGAAAATGATAAACCGTATAGATAGGAAGGGTATTCCCCCTGACCTGGGCCAGGGGGAACAACTTACCATTAATATCTATACGGTCTAAAGTAAGTTTAAGACTAAATAAAATGTCACTTAAAATGAATAAAATAGTTTGACGGCCAGTTAATCAAATAATTATATTTTCATAAATATACCTGTTTTTTCATCATTTGAAGCTGGAAATTTCCATTTCAGCTTCAAATGGCGAAAAATATGTATAGAGATGTCATGAATTTCTCAATCATTCCACTGCGTTCCAGTAACATAGATTTAGTTTATTGTCCACTGATAAAACGGTGAAAACACAAAAGCGAAACTCGACACAGTGACGTGAAACTCGACACTGAACACTGTGACACTTTGGGATATGGCACATTAAAATAATTACCCATTTGAAGTAGTGTTTTGCTACAGTAACCCACAGATGCATATTAGCTAAAATTACTCCTGTTTGTTTAATTTCACAACAAATATTTTTCGTTTTTTACTAAGAGCACATAGTTCCCCCCCCCCTCCCCCGGACATTATGTCTAAATAATCTCATACTCTTTATAGCTTGTAATTGCTTGATTGCAGTAGTTTTCATCCACTTGGAGTTGTGTCTCGCTACCGCGACCCGTACCATGTTTCATTCATTTAAAGCTTGTAATTGCTTGATTGCAGTAGTTTTCACCCACTTGGAGTTGTGTCTCGCTACTGCGACCCGTACCATGTTTCATTCATTTAAAGCTTGTAATTGCTTGATTGCAGTAGTTTTCACCCACTTGGAGTTGTGTCTCGCTACTGAGACCCGTACCATGTTTCATTCATTTGAAGCTTGTAATTGCTTGATTGCAGTAGTTTTCACCCACTTGGAGTTGTGTCTCGCTACTGAGACCCGTACCATGTTTCATTCATTTAAAGCTTGTAATTGCTTGATTGCAGTAGTTTTCACCCACTTGGAGTTGTGTCTCGCTACTGAGACCCGTACCATGTTTCATTCATTTAAAGCTTGTAATTGCTTGATTGCAGTAGTTTTCACCCACTTGGAGTTGTGTCTCGCTACTGAGACCCGTACCATGTTTCATTCATTTAAAGCTTGTAATTGCTTGATTGCAGTAGTTTTCACCCACTTGGAGTTGTGTCTCGCTACTGAGACCCGTACCATGTTTCATTCATTTAAAGCTTGTAATTGCTTGATTGCAGTAGTTTTCACCCACTTGGAGTTGTGTCTCGCTACTGAGACCCGTACCATGTTTCATTCATTTAAAGCTTGTAATTGCTTGATTGCAGTAGTTTTCATCCACTTGGAGTTGTGTCTCGCTACCGCGACCCGTACCATGTTTCATTCATTTAAAGCTGGTAATTGTTTGACCCAGATGCTGATATTTAAGAAGTAATCCTTATATTGAGCTCAGGTAATCGTGCAGTTACTCTGCCAGTCTGCCTCAGGCCAAGCACGCTACCTCTCAGCCACAGAGGCTCTCTGCAATACTTTATATTTACACATGGGCAGAGAAGGAAAAGTGTTTGTTTAAACCCAATACCAAAGTAGAACGAACCCGTATGGGTTGATGCCATTAAGTGTAACAAAATTATATGTAACAAAATTATAATTATATTAAAACTTGAAAAAAAAATGTTTGTTTAATAATATAATATTATAATATAGCATGATCTTGTATTTGTCTTATATTCATTTTAACTACTAGCCAAATAACACTTTGAGTGAGTGTGAAGATCAACATCTAGTCGAACACTTCTATGGACGAAAACATGAGCATGACGACATCATACATGTACGAACTGATGTAGGTTTATTTTTCACATTTTAGTCACATATACAATAGTCGATGAAAATATAAACACGATCAGTGTTTTGATAAAATAACTTTATAACCAGAGTTAACTAGATCTGATGTTTGCACACAAACAAATTGTGACTGTTATAGAATATACCATATATTACAGGCATTTCTTGCTACATATTTTGCTTTGTGTATATTCAAATATTCTTTACAAAAACTAGTGAGAATTCAAGTTATGTTAAACTTATTAGATGCCATATTGCCATTATTGCCATATTAAGTATCCTGGTGTCGTTAAGAAAAAATATTTCTAAAATATTTCTAATTACGGTGCTCCTAATGAATCACTATGTCACTGTTGTCGTAATACATTTCACGACTTCACAGTGATTAAGTTATTAAGAACATTTTAGTGCGGACAATTCGACAATTAAAAAATGTAAACTTTTGTATATGGACAAATGTATTGTGCATGTTATCATCCATTTATATATTACATGTCTCCCAAAACCTCCAATTGTGATAATCTTTGTATCAACTGAATGTTTTAACATTTTAAATACTTGTGATTGTATAACAGATGATAAATATACTAAAAATAAAACAATAAATAATTATTTTGGTTTAAAACTCATACTGTTAAATTTTACTGTATATATTGCCTACATAAATCTATATGTGTGACAATTATTTTTAACAAACCGTACATTATGTACAATATAATATTTTATATTTAAACTCTGTTTATTCTGTACAAACATTCAGGAAACCATATTTGTATCACAGTATATATTATGGGGTGTTTTTCTCCTGGGAACATATCATAATCACACATCACCGTCTCAATCAGGTCATTTGTATATATATCTTGTTGTTGATAAATGTTATCATCCTTTAATATATCATGTGATAGAAAACACTCATTTTGTTAAAAATATGGACAAATCCAAACACATAATATTGATATGACATCTGCTGCTCATCATATCTGTTGTTTCTGATGTAATGATCAATTAGACTTGATGCCCAGTCTGGTCGTGATGTAAATTATCCCGTCATTTTCTACAGATTTCATCTTGTTGGATTTAATAGGTTTGTTTTCACCCAGTAACTTATAGTAGTCATACACCACCACTTGTCCCGGGTTAGTCCGTGTACCAACATACAGCTTGTCCAGCTGCTGATCCAGATATAAACTCCAAGGTGAAGTGATCTTGTCTTTGACCAGACATCTCACGTCACCTCCATCTTTACTGAACAACAACAGCTGGTTGTTATCACGATCAGCCACCAGGTATCTGTTCTCTGAGTCTCTCACTACACCATTAAAACAACCATTAAAACAGCATTGGGTCAATGCCTCGTGTTAGTTGCATTGTTACAGCGTTGTTACATCGTTGTTACAGCGTTGTTACAGCGTTGATCTGGATCTGACTGTTTGTCTCTGCACTATAAATACCAGACGTGATCCCAGTGTCGGTTTAATGTTGGCGCATCGTCTGCGACGCTGGCCCAACATAAACCCAACCGCTGGCGGGTGCAGGATGTGAAGAAAGTAGACACAGGGAGGCTGGGTAAACATGGTGTACGTATTAGACCAACTTAGGAGACTTTTAAAAGTAAAAAAATAGTCAGCAAACTTCAGTTGAGTTAAAAGAAAACTTGAGTTGAGTTAAAAGAAAACTTGAGTTGAGTTACAAGAAAACTTGAGTTCAGTGACAAGAAATTTGAGTTCAGTGACAAGAAAACTTGAGTTGAGTAACACTAAATTCGAGTTGAGTGACAAGAAAACTTGAGTTGAGTAACAACAGGACTAAATAGAGCTGAGTGACCCCAATGGGCCTCCGTAGTTTTGTCATCAAATACATCTACATGGTTATTTTTCACCTCCAACTCCTGTAACGGGGTCGGCCTTCTTTTACGAAGTCCCATTATTAGTCCGAATTACCCGTAAACCTGAACCTAGTAGATATCCTTCGTTCCACGTTACAGGTAATCATTTATTCCTATTATTCCGAAATAAAATGAACTTATAGATACACTACCGTATCAATGACAATTTGGTCTAAATACCAGATTTAATAAACACATTGCTTAAAGGGACTAACTCAGGCTAAAATCATAAAAAGAATCGGTGATTTTATTTTGGCTTATTAATATGACCATATGATGTAAACATGTCCATAGACTAGTACTGCAAAAGCTTTCTAATTTTTGTGCTGCGCATTTACCAGTTAGACTAGATATAGAGACGAAACTCCTGTATTTCTTTTTTTTGACAAGGTTGTCCAAAATATGTCTATGGACATGTTTACATCATAAGGTGATATTAAGAAGCCAAAATAAAAGCACCAATTTTTTTATGATTTTAGCCTGGGTATGGGTCTTTAACTACCTAGCAAATACGATCTTGGCTGGTTTAATGTTGAACTATCGTCTGTGACGTTGCCCTAACCCAGGTTCAATGTAGACCTACATAATTTTTTAATTCATTCATAACACTAAAAGGCCTACATGTGCTTTTAGAGTTGTTTGCAGCTGTGTCAAAACGCATGCGTTATGTTACGACATAGGCTACAACACAATGCATCACGTGGCATGCATTGTGCCAATGCTATTTCAATCAAAACATGGGCTAAGTCAATATAACATGAGTACTGTCAACCTAACATGCGATATATCTCGACAAAACTCCGTTTTTTTAAAATGAAATAGCATCTAAAAAAATACACAAATTTATATAATATTCGTTCCCGTCCAGTGCAACGCGTTTAATCCATAGCCTGGGATTTAAAGTTGTATTCAATCATTTGTATTATATAATTAATGCTTCCAATTTGCGACACATTTAAGAGAGGCCATGCCACAAATGTGCTAGAAATGTGTCGAAATCTTGCTTTTATTTTTTAATTGAATTAGGGGCGGACCAGATGATACGTGGGGGGGGGGGGGGGTTCTGAAAAACAAGTTTGTTCGGTAAATCCCAGGAAAAAATAATTTGTTACGTTATGCAAGGAAAACAAGTTTGTTCCGGAGGTAGAACTCATAGCCACCCCGCCCCCGGCTCCCCCCCCCCCCCCGTATCATCTGGTCCGCCCTTTACAGATCGGTAAATCGATATCCAAAGGTTGATTTGATGAATATTTCAAGCAAGACGGAGTAGATTAATTGATAAGTATTTGTAATTTAGTTATGTCATTCAATGTACATGTAACAAGTACGATGGGTCAGTGTTACACATTTTCTCAATTTAAATTCAATTTTAAATATGAAGTACTGGTCAAACTCTCCTCTGCTTGGCTAAATAGTAGCTGAAACATCAAGTTCAAGTGTAAAAAAATAGGTTCTAAATTTCGACTTGTATGTACTCTTAGAAAAAACTGTTTTTGAAGGTTCTTTGTTGTATTAAAGTAATATAGAGACAGGTCCTAAATATATATACCGGTATAGATATGGAACCTTTCTCTATTGTACTATTCAACAAAGAAACTTTTAAGAACCTGGCATTTTTATGTCTCCCTCCACAGAAAGGGAGAGACATGTAGGTTTGCTTCTCACTGCTCATTTATCTGTCCGATGTCCGTCCGATGTGCGTTCAACTATCCTGCAGGCGTTCAAACATGAGACGTTGACCAAATGTCGGGCTTTTGTTGGCCACCATCTACGACGCTAGCCAACATTAGCCCAGTATTGGGTTACCGTGTCGTGTTTGACGCCGCGCTGAATGTGGGCCAGCGTCACAGACGGCGGGCCAACATTAACCCAGGCCCAATGTCGCAGCATTCGATTCAAGGTCTATTCCATTGAAAGAAAGGCTGTATAGGGGTGTATTTTAACCAAAGATTGTTTTTTGTCAAATCAATATACTAACATTAATGGGATTTCAAGCTTAGTTGGAATTCATCGAGTTATGATCATTTTAATTTTCACAAACCTTGTAGAAAATAAATAGTGAGAAAAAAGTTCTGGTCATAATAACGGAGATAATAAGCCAAAAATTATGCATGCATGACCAATCTAAAGTCGTGAATATCAGAAGCTTATTAACAGGAGTGGCTTACTATGACGGCGGCGCCCGGTCTCTAGTTAATTAGCTAGAAATTATGCATGCATAAGAAAGCTAAAGTCGTGAATATCAGAAAGCTCATTAATGAAATGACCAGAAAATTTCGATCTTTTTTTCGAACCCTATCGAAGTCAATAAAAGGGCCAGTTAACTGGTTCTCGTCGTTATGACAAGCGAGCGTAAAATAAAACACAATATGACAGAAAGTAAAATAGTATATTGCTTTGACAAAAACCTTCGGTTAAAATCCCAATTATATAACGTTTCACTATATAATTGGTACATTTTAACCAAAGATTGGTTTTTTTAATAGTAACCTTCCATAAGCGATATTTAAATTATTGAATGCTTCTTTTGAAGCAATCTTAAAAAGTGTGTCTGCATAGTGTGGCACTAGCTCATATTAATGTCTCGTGCCACAGCCGAATTGATTGCGGCCGCCCTTGTGGAATCCATAATATCACTGATTACATCCATTACAGTAAAGCATAAGCTACAGAGTCACTGTGGCTCTGGCTGCCACCTTAAACGGTGGTACACTAGATTAGGACGTTCCTGTTCCGTTCCGAATACGGGTAAGGAAATCCTTTTATCAAGAGTCTGTTGAAGGCTTTCAGAAACAATTATACAAAGATGGAATGGAATATGCCTACCATATCCGAGAACTAACGGTAATGTAAATAGGCTACTTCCACAAATACCTGAGCCACAAACATGAGTCCCCCCCCCCCCCACACACACTGGATTACACGTGGCTAGATAATAAAGTGACTGAGACGACCCTTTAAGGACAAGATGACGAAGTGTTCCAGATACTGGTCCTACTGCCTGACAAAGGCAAACAGTGGTAACTGCTTATTTTACAAGTCAGCAGTTACTGCTGTTTGCCTTTGACACCCAATATACCAATATACTAGCCCTACTGCCTGGCAAAGGCAAAGTGTGGTAACTGCTTATTTTACAAGTCAGCAGTTACTGTTGTTTGCCTTTGACACCCCAGATACCGGTCCAACTGCCTGGCAAAGGCAAACAGTGGTAACTGCTTATTTTACTAGTCAGCAGCTACTGCTCTTTGCCTTCGACACCCCAGATACCGGTCCAACTGCCTGGCAAAGGCAAAGTGTAGTAACTGCTTATTTTACAAGTCAGCAGTTACTGTTGTTTGCCTTTGACACCCCAGATACTGGTCCTTCTGCCTGGCAAAGGCAAAGTGTAGTAACTGCTTATTTTACAAGTCAGCAGTTACTGTTGTTTGCCTTTGACACCCCAGATACCGGTCCAACTGCCTGGCAAAGGCAAAGTGTTGTAACTGCTTATAGTCAGCAGTTACTGTTGTTTGCCTTTGACACCCCAGAAACTAGTCCAACTGCCTGGCAAAGGCAAACAGTGGTAACTGCTTATTTTACAAGTCAGCAGTTACTGTTGTTTGCCTATGACACCCCAGATACTAGTCCAACTGCCTGGCAAAGGCAAACAGTGGTAACTGCTTTTTTTACAAATCAGCAGTTACTGTTGTTTGCCTTTGACACCCCAGATACTAGTCCAACTGCCTGGCAAAGGCAAACAGTGGTAACTGCTTTTTTTACAAGTCAGCAGTTACTGTTGTTTGCCTATGACACCCCAGATACTAGTCCTACTGCCTGGCAAAGGCAAACAGTGGTAACTGCTTATTTTACAAGTCAGCAGTTACTGTTGTTTGCTTATGACACCCCAGATACTAGTCCTACTGCCTGGCAAAGGCAAACAGTGGTAACTGCTTATTTTACAAATCAGCAGTTACTGTTGTTTGCCTTTGACACCCCAGATACTAGTCCAACTGCCTGGCAAAGGCAAACAGTGGTAACTGCTTATTTTACAAGTCAGCAGTTACTGTTGTTTGCCTTTTATGCGCCATGTGGTCTAACCAGGGCCAACCTTTATAAAAAAAATGTCTTGATCATGTTTATTATTAGACTCTACTTATAATAATATTCTGTGCCAGGTCGTCTTTATGGAGTTCTATGGGTGCCATTAAATTGAATACAAGGCTATTCCGCCTGCAGCTGTTTGTCGTTCATTTCTCAGTCAATAATTTTATTCACCGATTTTCATGAAATTTTGCTAACATCATATTTCAACGGAATTCCAATATCCATGCAAATTTCATAAACTTATATGCAGTATTTCAAAAGTTAGACCATTTGACATGTAGTAAATTTAATTCATAAACCCATCACACTGACTCTGGAATTGTTCTACAATAGTCTAATTGAATATTCAAAATTCAATATAATTTTGCGAAATATTTACCTGTTAATAGGATTTGACTAGAAAATGGGCCATGAAGGTAAAATGTCAAGGAAATCGGTTCAGAATTGACAAGAAACCCACATATTCAGCAAAATTATCATGATAATTTATGTCGCTCAGTTTTTTTTTTTAAACTATAGCCATGCACCATAGTGTAGGCCATAGGCTTAACCAACAAACACGCGACGTTGGGCCAATGTTGGTTTAATGTTGGGCCGACGTCGCACATTCCACGTTCCACCCTGTGATTAGACCCAGGCTATAGATCTATATTTTGTGCCGAACTTATTTTTTCACAAAATGTTGCTGTTGGGCTTACTCGTAGGCCTACATAGGGCTAGGTTATAGATCAGCAAACACAGGACGTTAGCCCGATGTTGGCTTAATGTTGGCCCACCGTCTGCAACGCTAGCCCAACGTTAGGGTAAAATGCCCTAACGGGCCCCAGGGCGCAAAGAGCCCCATCCCTAGAGGGCCCCAGATCCCTAAAAAGCCCCCCTAGAGTTTTTTGGTCATTTCCCAGCAATAATGACGTCACAATGGAAAATATAAAGCCTGTGGACCTTTACTGCCTCACTATCATCAACATGATTATAGATGTGACCTCCAGGCAGTGGTGAAACATCAAGCTAAAATCACAATTTTTCTTATAACTTTTGTGGTGTTGGAACTTAGTGATAACTAAAATCTGTGTATAAATAACACCTATATTTAGGAAAGCAGATAAAGTGTGATTTGTTGGTAACATGTATGAAACCTAACCATGGGGGTAGGGCTTCGCCACAGCGAGAAAAATAATTTTAGTAAAAAGTACATGCGTGCCTATAGAACCCCACCTGGCTTTCCTAATGCGCCCCTTTAACACACAACACTGACTTCATTGCTCAAAGCGCCCCCTGGGGCTGCTTGCGCACACTCCTTTACTATACTAAGTACCGTAAAATAGGAATAGCAGGGTGAATAGGTACAAATCTCCACGAGATAGGCTTAAGAAGGTTATTACTGAATTACATTAATGTTATACTAACATTACATAGTCCATGACAATCAATCCATCTAACTTATTTTAGTCTAAGTGTAGGTCTGTCTGGACGTACCTTTTAAATAGGTGGCGGGGCCTTTTGAGAACTTATAATACAGTGGAAAAACCAGGGGGGGGGGGGGGGTGCGCTTTAAGGATACTAGAGGGGCCCTTTGAGCACAAAGTGCCTAAAACGCCCCATTTAGCAAAAAGTCATTTTTCTTGCATTATTTCTTAATAAATAAATACAAACGCGTGAAACAACCACAAATTACACCTAACTTACCTGTTAACCTAATCAAATAATATATAGCACAGCCTCCTCTCATGTATGTGAACCGAATTCGACTATTTTTTTCGTGCTCGCGAAAGTGCATTTTTTGGAGGGGCCCTTTAGGGCATTTTACCCTAACCCAACAACATAATGACAAGTAGCCTATAGCTAGGCCTAGGCTGTCTATAAGTAGACCTTTGAATGTGTCATTTCGGGCTTATTTTCCAGGTGACCTATAGCCTATAATTATATTGGCTATATTGATCCCAGACCACAATCATCTTGCGACTTGGGTCTTGATTCCTGAACTATAATTATGTTATCTGTATTAGTCATATAGGCCGACAACGGCAACGTAGCCCTATGCTGTCCACATGTCGTTCACTGTATATTTCCCAGCTTAATCCCAACAGCCCCGAAAATTTCGTAAAATTATATGTAGTACTTGTAGCCTATAGGCCTAGTAGGCGCTATAGTCCTAGGCCTACTGTACCCTGTAAAACTAAAAGTAAAAGGCAGTAGGCCCTATCTGATTCTTTGAAAAGTAATCAGATAGGGCCTACTGCATTTCGGCTTTGTAGGGTAGAGAGGAGAACGCAGATACTGCCTTTTGGCTTTGTAGGGTAGGGTAGGCCTACTCTACAAAGCCAAAGGGTAGTATCTGATTCTTTGAGGAGTACGCAGATACTGCCTTTTGGCTTTGCAGGGTAGAATATGCCTACTTTACACTACAAAGCCAAAAGACAGTATATGATTCTTTGAGGAGTACGCAGATACTGCCTTTTGGCTTTGTAATAATTTGCAATGGGTCCTCTTTATACACATACAATAGTACAATGATTTAAATATGTACAAAATTATTGGTGAAATAAAATACAGACCAGGGAATAATTTGCTTCAGAAAAATTGTGTAGCAGTTTAGCATACTGGCATGTGTCAAGCTACTATTCTCCATACGAATAACTGCTACACCAACATATTATTGTGTAGCATTTGCCCAAAATTGCGTAGCAAACTGCACCGCTACACCAGACAAATTATTCCCTGCAGACTATAATACAAAATATAGCGAATGAATTAATGAATAAATGATTGATTGATTGATTGATTGATTGATTGATTGATTGATTGATTGATTGATTGATTGATTGATTGATTGATTGATTGATTGATTGATTGATTGATTGATTGATTGATTGATTGATTGATTGATTGATTGATCGATTGATTGATTGATTGTTGAACAAGGCCACAGAAGGCTTAACCGTTTCAGCGCTGGGACTGTCTTTATACGTCAGAATCTGACGTCTACAGACGGATGGACGGACAGATGAGCGAATGAATTATTGAATAAATGATTGATTGATTGATTGATTGATTGATTGATTGATTGATTGATTGATTGATTGATTGATTGATTGATTGATTGATTGATTGATTGATTGATTGATTGATTGATTGATTGTTGAACAAGGCCACAGAAGGCTTAACCCTTTCAGCTCTGGGACCGTCTTTAGACGTCAGAATCTGACGTCTACAGACGGCCCCGCACTGAAATAATTACAAAAGTTATAATGCTCGTAGAACCGTAATATAGCTGATATAGCCTACGTCATTATATTAAATAATATAATTCCAGCAAACAGTCACAGGACATTGACCATGTGTTGTTTTAATGTTGGCCCATCGTCTGTGATGCTGGGCCGACATTAAAACAACACATGGTTTATGTGCCGTGTTTGCTGGGATTATAGGTCTTTTATTATATCGTTTGTCAATAAAAGCTTCCATTTCATAATATGTAGATCTTCATTATAGTTATCCGTCATGCCCTGGCTGCCTAACTCACTTCGCGGCAGACCTGGTCACATATCTCTGGTCACCTAAATATTAGCCAGAGGTCACGCATTTATCAGAGGTCACACATCTATGACTAGGCACTTAGATATATTCCGTTTAAATCAAATTTCACCCTAAATAAAATGCCACCCAAATAAATAAATTGCTTTATGAAAGATGTTCAAGTTAATAAAATCTTTCAATTCTGGAAATTTATATTTCCCATAGATATAATTATTTTTAGTCATTTGAGACTGGAAACTTTGTTAGGGTTCAGCCTCAAATGATAAACAATAACAAACAATTCAGCAAGGCAAGGGTTAAAGTGCGTCATATTGATATATAATTATTATGACGTCACAGGTCGAAATTGGAATGTTTACATCAGGATACAAGTTTTGTTCAAATAAGCATAATTTATTCCTTGAAGTTATGAATTTATTATGGGGAATAAAGGGTGGGCGACTTTGTGAAGTATCAGATACCACCCCTTAATTTCTGGGGGTATTTAACCCTTTTATTGCTGGGACCGGCTTTAGACTTTAGAATCTGACGTCTGAAATCGATCCCCCCACTGAAAGAATTAAACAATATTATAATGGCCGTAGACACATAGGCCTATTATAGGTATAGATCTATGCTGGGCCACCGTGTACGGCGCTAGCCCAACATTAAACCTATAGCTACAGTCACACTGAGACGCGGATTTATTTATTGCTGGGACCGGCTTTAGACTTCAGAATCTGACGTCTGAAATCGATCCCCCCACTGAAAGAATTAAACAATATTATAATGGCCGTAGACACATAATATAGGTATATGCTGGGCCACCGTGTACGGCGCTAGCCCAACATTAAACCAATCATTGTATTGGTCGGAGGTAGAATACCACAATTTATCCCAGTGTAAACAGAGACTAGTTTAAGCGTTATAAGGTTGAATTATCTAGTGATATATTAATATAAGGTGTAGTCAGATATTACAGTATTAAATAGTTCTGTTATAATTCCCAGTTTCTGGCCAGTAAATAGATTCTTCCTTTTGATGAAGGCTACATCGTCATTGTTTGATGTAGAACTGTAATCTGGTTAATTTGTTTTACGTTACAAAGAGGTAACCTTTGCGTTGCTAATTCGTTTGTTTCTATCATTTTATTGGTGGGGGGGGGGGGTAGAATATCAGACTTGATCCCAGTAGGCCTATAAACAAATACTAGTTGATGTAAATAATGTGGTCTTTGATTTTGAGGGATTTGGGGTGTTGTTTTAAATCATTAAACTAAGCTATTCAGCATAATATTTAAGTCTGTCAGTTGTCAAACATGGTAAATCTACTCTGCCCAAAAATGGTTACAAACGTTGGAGAAATGGTTTCTACATGTAGGCCTACATTGGTTGAGCATATTGTCAAATCGCGACCAGCCCGCCAAAAGCCGTCAGGGACATTCTGGGTTTATGAAGTTTAATCTTTGACTAAAACAAATAAAATTGTTTGTTTGTTTGTTTGTTTGTTTGTTTGTTTGTTTGTTTGTTTGTTTGTTTGTTTGTTTGTTTGTTTGTTTGTTTGTTTGGGCTACCTAGCCCTGTTAACGGGCTTCCCGGGCCTTCCGAAAATTGTCGTATGTTCTCATGAAGTTGACTACCAGTCGCCAAATGAACACGGGACGTTGGATCACCGCTGTCTGAGTGCTGGCCCAGCATCTATAATGCTGGCCCAGCACTTAGAATGCAGTGGCCCAATGTGAGCTGGCAAGCACATTGATCTCAGTCCCATTCTAAGACTGTGCTTATTCCGTTTGACTGTGGACGGAGTTAGAATCCGGCTTGGCTGGAGTTACTACAAGGCTGTGCATATTTAGTGCTGCGAACTGCCCATTATACTGTTTGGGGTTCGAGTCCTTTCTGTATCTGTTACACCTTTCAATCCCGTGGAGGAATTATCAAAGCTGTGCATATTTAGTGCTGCGAACTGCCCATTATACTGTTTGGGGTTCGAGTCCTTTCTGTTTCTGTTACGCCTTTATATCCCGTGGAGGAATTTAGTGCTGCGAGCTGCCCATTATACTGTTTGGGGTTCGAGTCCTTTCTGTTTCTGTTACACCTTTCAATCCCGTGGAGGAATTATCAAGGCTGTGCATATTTAGTGCTGCGAACCGCCCATTATACTGTTTGGGGTTCGAGTCCTTTCTGTATCTGATACACCTTTCAAACCCGTGGAGGAATTATCAAGGCTGTGCATATTTAGTGCTGCGAACTGCCCATTATACTGTTTGGGGTTCGAGTCCTTTCTGTATCTGTTACACCTTTCAATCCCGTAGAGGAAGTATCAAGGCTGTGCATATTTAGTGCTGCGAACTGCCCATTATACTGTTTGGGGTTCGAGTCCTTTCTGTATCTAATACACCTTTTAAAACCGTGGAGGAATTATCAAAGCTGTGCATATTTAGTGCTGCGAACTGCCCATTATACTGTTTGGAGTTCGAGTCCTTTCTGTTTCTGATACACCTTTCAATCCCGTGGAGGAATTATTAAAGCTGTGCATATTTAGTGCTGCGAACTGCCCATTATACTGTTTGAGGTTCGAGTCCTTTCTGTTTCTGTTACACCTTTCAATCCCGTGGAGGAATTATTAAAGCTGTGCATATTTAGTGCTGCGAACTGCCCATTATACTGTTTGAGGTTCGAGTCCTTTCTGTTTCTGTTACACCTTTCAATCCCGTGGAGGAATTATCAAGGCTGTGCATATTTAGTGCTGCGAACTGCCCATTATACTGTTTGAGGTTCGAGTCCTTTCTGTTTCTGTTACACCTTTCAATCCCGTGGAGGAATTATCAAGGCTGTGCATATTTAGTGCTGCGAACTGCCCATTATACTGTTTGGGGTTCGAGTCCTTTCTCTTTCTGTTACACCTTTCAAACCCGTGGAGGAATTATCAAGGCTGTGCATATTTAGTGCTGCGAACTGCCCATTATACTGTTTGGGGTTCGAGTCCTTTCTGTATCTGATACACCTTTCAATCCCGTGGAGGAATTATCAAAGCTGTGCATATTTAGTGCTGCGAACTGCCAATTATACTGTTTGGAGTTCGAGTCCTTTCTGTTTCTGTTACACCTTTCAATCCCGTGGAGGAATTATCAAGGCTGTGCATATTTAGTGCTGCGAACTGCCCATTATACTGTTTGAGGTTCGAGTCCTTTCTGTTTCTATTACACCTTTCAATCCCGTGGAGGAAGTATCAAGGCTGTGCATATTTAGTGCTGCGAACTGCCCATTATACTGTTTGGGGTTCGAGTCCTTTCTGTATCTGATACACCTTTCAATCCCGTGGAGGAATTATCAAAGCTGTGCATATTTAGTGCTGCGAACTGCCCATTATACTGTTTGAGGTTCGAGTCCTTTCTGTTTCTGTTACACCTTTCAATCCCGTGGAGGAATTATCAAGGCTGTGCATATTTAGTGCTGCGAACTGCCCATTATACTGTTTGGGGTTCGAGTCCTTTCTGTTTCTGTTACACCTTTCAAACCCGTGGAGGAATTATCAAGGCTGTGCATATTTAGTGCTGCGAACTGCCCATTATACTGTTTGGGGTTCGAGTCCTTTCTGTATCTGATACACCTTTCAATCCTTTACCTCTTTATAATTCCTTTGAGAATCTCAAGTCCATAGCAATTCTCTCGGAAAACATGGCACCTTCAGCCAGTGTTGTTTTAATGTTGGTTCAACGTCGCAGACGATGGATCAACATTAAGCAGTACAACGCTGGAATATTTTTATGAAAAACATGGAAACCAATTTGAAATCATCATAAATGTCTTAGTTAACTCTTTCCGCATCATTTGAATTCCTATGTTATGGGTTGAGGTTAATTCTTTCAAAATCTGACGTCTATTGACGTCGAAATCTGACGTCTATTGACGTCAGATTCTAACGGCTGAAGTCGAGCCTTGCTCGCGTGCTATATGAATGTAGTCTAGCATTTAGACCGATGTGGATGTCGGGAATAATTCCACGCCTATTAATGCAAAAGTAAAATATTACTCCTTCAAATTGTACAAATTAACTTGGTTTTCCCATCAATTTTTTTTTTTCAAGATATTTAATTTGAACTATTTTTGAACTAATTTGAAGAAAAATTCGTTATTCCAGCTTCGAGTGGATGAGAATCCATGATACATTCTGACAATGTTGGTTTAAGGTTGGGCCAGCGTCGCAGACGATGGGCCAACGTTAAAACAACATTGGCCCAACTTATTTTCTTAACGCACACTGCGTTGTAGTTTGTTCTGTCCATACTAAGGGTGATTGTTCTGTACAGTATTCCACTCACCACACGAAGAATATGAAACGAGAGCAGCTCAAACCTGATACTGGGATAGATTTCAATGAAATAGCTACTGCACAGTTAATATCATCATGTGAATAAATATATATTTTAGTTCAGTAATTTATGTTCCTTTTCATCTACACCAAGACATGAGTGATTTGATGGTGATTTTCTTATTATTTTGAACACCTTTCGTCCATTTCACGCAATACATCCAACAGACTTGTTTGATGTTTGAATGAAGACGTGATTTTTATAACTAATTAGGCCTATACAACAGTTCCTTATAGGCTCTATATCCAAATGTCAGGATTAACTTAGTCAATATTAATGGTGCCCTGGTGAATAAAGGGTCGTTGCTTCAATCCCTAGTGGTTTTGCAATGTCTATTAACATATTAAGCCTTACGACGCTGAAATATTTTTATATAAACCATGGATTCTTCTTTTGAATACCTGTGTTATGGGTCTACGAATCGATCATTATCATTTGTTTAATTATTTCAGCGTGGGGACCGTCATCAGATGTCAGAATCTGACGTCTAGACATTAGATTCTGACGTCTAAAGACGGTCCCCATGCTGAAGGGGTTTATAATATGATCTATTAGACATCAGAATCTGACGTCTAGACATTAGATTCTGACGTCTAAAGACGGTCGTCGCGCTGAAGGGGTTTATAATAAGATCTATTAGACATCAGAATCTGACGCCTAGACATTAGATTCTGACGTCTAAAGACGGTCCCCGTGCTGAAGGGGTTTATAATATGATCTATTAGAAATCAGAATCTGACGCCTAGACATTAGATTCTGACGTCTAAAGACGGTCCCCGTGCTGAAGGGGTTTATAATAAGATCTATTAGACATCAGAATCTGACGTCTAGACATTAGATTCTGACGTCTAAAGACGGTCCCCGTGCTGAAGGGGTTTATAATAAGATCTATTAGAAATCAGAATCTGACGTCTAGACATTAGATTCTGACGTCTAAAGACGGTCCTCGCGCTGAAAGGGTTTATAATAAGATCTATTAGAAATCAGAATCTGACGTCTAGACATTAGATTCTGGCGTCTAAAGACGGTCCCCGTGCTGAAGGGGTTTATAATAAGATCTATTAGACATCAGAATCTGACGTCTAGACATTAGATTCTGACGTCTAAAGACGGTCCCCGTGCTGAAGGAGTTTATAATATGATCTATTAGACATCAGAATCTGACGTATAGACATTAGATTCTGACGTCTAAAGACGGTCCTCGCGTGAAAGGGTTTATAATAAGATCTGTTAGAAATCAGAATCTGACGTCTAGACATTAGATTCTGGCGCTGAAGGGGTTTATAATAAGATCTATTAGACATCAGAATCTGACGTCTAGACATTAGATTCTGACGTCTAAAGACGGTCCCCGTGCTGAAGGGGTTTATAATAAGATCTATTAGAAATTAGAATCTGACGTCTAGACATTAGATTCTGACGTCTAAAGACGGTCCCCGTGCTGAAGGGGTTTATAATAAGATCTATTAGAAATTAGAATCTGACGTCTAGACATTAGATTCTGACGTCGAAAGACGGTCCCCGTGCTGAAGGGGTTTATAATAAGATCTATTAGAAATCAGAATCTGACGTCTAGACAATAGATTCTGACGTCTAAAGACGGTCCCCGTGCTGAAGGGGTTTATAATACCCACGATAGCCACGAGACAAGAAAATAGTGTGCACAAAAAATGTTGGGAGCTGGATGATAATTGGCTGATAAATCAACGAAAACCATGAACTACATTACTATATTACTATATTAGAGATATTAAATCATGAATGTGACTTCCACTATAGATGCCTATCCCTGCAAACACCAGGCGTTTACCCGATGTTGTTTCAATGCTGGCCTATCATCTGTGACGTTATACCAACATTGAACCAACATTAGATAAATCATCCCAGTGACCAGGAGGATGTGACATTTACATACATCACAGCCTCCCAGTGACGGAGATGCTGATAATGACACACAGCTCTGTTGTTATCATTTCCTACCTTCCCCTGATACAGGATGTAACATTTACATACCACAGCCTCCCAGTGACGGAGATGCTGATAATGACACACAGCTCTGTTGTTATCATTTCCTACCTTCCCCTGATACAGGATGTAACATTTACATACCACAGCCTCCCAGTGACGGAGATGCTGATAATGACACACAGCTCTGTTGTTATCATTTCCTACCTTCCCCTGATACAGGATGTAACATTTACATACCACAGCCTCCCAGTGACGGAGATGCTGATAATGATACACAGCTCTTTTGTTATCATTCACCATCTTCAGCGTTTACGAGTTTTGATAACATCTGCCTTAATTTGGGGGATAGTCGGGGCTGTCCCCTACAGGCCCCTACTGTATCTCCGATTCCGTGTAGCCACGCGGGATGTGGCGAGATCTGGTGATGAGATGGAGATATCGTCGAGGCCACGACCCTTTGCACAAGAGCTCCCCCTGGTTTCATCCCGGCGCTGATAAGATATATTTTGACGTGCGTCTGGTCGACTAACCCCCTCCCCCCGTCGTCCGGCAGGACTCGCGTTTGTCTGCCACCCCGCCCTCCCTCCCAGGGTTACACATCCCAGGTATAAATAAAAACATGTTATCCTAAGAATGTATTTTAATGTAGGCCTATCCTGTCCAGCCAAAAAAGCAGTATCTACTCACCTTATAAGTGAGCAGATACTGCCTTTTGGCTGCACAGAACAGTACAGTGCATATTGGCATAGGCAGTATTGCACACTACAAGCATCTGAACAGTTTGGAGCATTGTATATCATGTATATGCATAACCACGATGACAACATCTGGCCAGACGGTATTCTAACCTAGTGCTTCAGAGTTCTTAACTCTATGATCAGAGCAAAATAATCATTTCTCGTTCCAGATGAACATTATTGCAATCTCTATTTGACTGTAATTTGAAATTGTTTTGGATCCCGTAGTCATGATAGTGTTTTATACAAAACTATCAAATTAAACGATTATTAATAAAACTTTCGTCAGCAATCACACATTTTTGTACATATTCATGTGAGGTGGTTTTAATACTCTTTATAAAATCACGTGATTTAATTTTGTATTTAACATGTCTAAGCTGACAGATTTACTAACACCAGTAATGTATACCTTGAACCTCGATGCTGTTACTAAAATGACCTGATTTTAATTTGTATCCATGCAACTGAAATGATTGCCTAACACCGGTACTGCAAGCACCCTTTAAACCCCGTTATTGTAACCCTTTAGTCCCTGGGTTATTGTTGATTTGGGGTAACCGAAGAACTGGTCATTTGTGCAAAACATCATCAAAGCGGCATTTTGAATACCCGAAATTGAAAAAAATGTTGTGATATATAGGTGAACCATGAGTGAATGAGCGGTGTCTGCACAATCATGGCAATATCGCGACAGAAGGAAGATCAAAGTCTTATCTCTAAGCGGCCTTTATAGCGCATTTTTTGACAAAAGAAACAATATATCGTGATGAACCAATGCTGGTTTAATATTAGGCCAGCGTCGCAGACAGCGGGCCAACATCACACCAGCATTGGCTCAGCATCTCGTGGTTGCCGGCTTATAGGCCTATAGTTTACACCATCACACAGAAACAGAAGGAATAACCACCTAGCTAAGCTCTAGCTTCTAAATTACTGGTATATATTGACACCTAATATTGATTTTTCAACTTTGTTATGTTTTTTTATATTGTATGTTTTTATTAGTTTGAAAAGCTGATAACCTATATTTTGTCCCCACGCTTGTCACAGATCTATATAGACTAGCAGCAGGCCTATCGCTAGCCTTTTGCGATGAGACCAAATAGGCTTAGCCTATAGATTGCTGAGGATTATATGCACTCTATGTGACCTTACAATGTGAAATATAACACGTCCCTGATTTTTAAATACATAATAGCAGTTTTTGGCCCATATTTTTGTTAAAAAACCCAATATTTTAATGTAGCTTACTACAAGTATTGACAGAAGGTCTAGTAGGCCTAGTACTACGGTACCTGGTAGTACTAGGCCTAGGCCTACTCTGTGGATTGTACTATAGGCCTACAGGTAACACACACCACTAGGCCTAGATCTACATTATGTTGTTTGTTGGAACCATAATGCGAGCGCCCATAATGTTTACTCAGTCATGACGAGCCAGCTACTTTTACCCTTGTAGGCCTATAAAACATGAAGACCAAAGGGTTTTTTCAGTTTGAAATATAAATTTCTTAGCCCTTTCCCCTTCATTTTAATACCTATTGTTTTCTCAATTCTTTTAGTACGGAGACAGTCTTTAGACAACAGAATCTGACGTCACCGTCTTTAGACAACAGAATCTGACGTCACCGTCTTTAGACAACAGAATCTGACGTCACCGTCTTTAGACAACAGAATTTGACGTCACCGTCTTTAGACTACAGAATCTGACGTCACCGTCTTTAGACTACAGAATCTGACGCCACCGTCTTTAGACACCAGAATCTGACGTCACCGTCTTCAGACAACAGAATTTGACGTCACCGTCTTTAGACAACAGAATCTGACGTCACCGTCCTTAGACAACATAATCTGACGTCCAAAGACGCGTCTAAAGACGGTCCCCGCACTGAAAGGGTTAATATACTACCTTAATTACGTGACTGGTTTTGTTGACAAACTTCTGAGAGACAATCAAGTATGACGTCATAATTATATATTCAATATGGTGTCACAATTTTAATTTGGAATCTTTTACATCTGGCTGTAGGCTACACTGCAGTGCACAATAATTATAGTTTGTCCAAATTTCATAATTCATAATTAATTTAATGGCTCATTTGCCATTTGGGTCATCCCTTTATTTCGCTAGTGGTTATTTAATGTCGTCTAAAATAATATAATATCTAGTACTTCCAATAGTATGCTATAAATCACATTAACTCGTCACCACATCAGGCCCTCGCCTAAAGGCTCGGGCTTGATGTGGTGACTTGTGTCGAGATGAGCCCATCTCGCCTTCGCAGGACGCTGTATGCATATAATCATGATAATAACGTCAAAGATTTAGGGCTTAATAAATGATAATAACAGTCTAATTTAGAATTAGAGGTCATGTTGGAAAGTGCCCCACATAAAAAACAAGTGCATTTTTATACATCTATGACGTCACAAGCATGGACTGATTTTTGTCCCCTCATAACCCATACAATAACCATTCATACAATGTTGGTTCAATGTTGGCTCAGGTCAGGCTGACTAGCAAAGATTTAAAATCAATAAAAAAATGATTTATGCCATAAATTGGTTTATAAAGCAGTAGCTTGACGGGATTTCTTGATAAGATTCGTTTGCGATGGCCAGGGCTTTTAATCGGTAGCATATGCTGCTTGAATTGATAGGGCTGCCAAGTAACATTTAGGCCTACGTATTTATCAATATTTAACTAAATTTGCATTTGATTTCATTGTTAAAACAATTCTGTGCAATGTGTATTGTGAATCTGTTGGTGAGCATGGTGAGTAGGGACTATAGGCCTACTCAATAAACATTAGATGTACACCCAATGTTGAACTAAAGATGGGCCAGTGTTTAAGACTGTGGAACAGCATTAATTCAACATTGGGCAAATGTGTTGTGTTGAATGTATATCCGACCCAATGTTGCGTTATTGTTGAGCAAGCGTCGCAAACGGTGGGCCAACATCAAAAAGTAAACAAAATACGTTGAGTAGCCTAAGTCAAAAACAAAGTAAGTCTAATGCTGAGTCAGCGTCGTAGGTCAACGGGAAAACATCATCATGGTTACGCAGGGCACACACCTTCACATGAGCGAACTTATTGTGAGCGACAGGCTATCAAACAGGGGAACGTCATTACAATCACACATGTGAAATTATGTGTGTAAACGCCTCTAGAGGAGCGAAATTACTCTGAGCGACAGGTTCCCCAACGGGGGACATACTGATAGTCACGCAGGCCAAACGCCTCTAGAGGAGCGAAATTACTCTGAGCGACAGGTTATCCAATGGGGGACATACTGATAGTCACGCAGGCTAAACGCCTCCATAGGAGCGAAATTACTCTGAGAGACAGGTTATCCAGCAGGGGAAATACTGATAGTCACGCAGGCCAAACGCCTCTAGAGGAACGAAATTACTCTGAGCGACAGGCTATCCAACGGGGGACATACTGATAGTCACGCAGGCCAAACGCCTCTAGAGGAGCGAAATTACTCTGAGCGACAGGTTATCCAACGGGGGACATACTCTGTGGATTGTACCAGAGATTATTTATATTGAGATATTCCACCGAGTGCTACTTCCGTTACCGCAATGGGTGGGAGCGCCACCTGGCCGCCAAGGAGTAATATGATCAGTAATCAAATGATTCAGTTTGGAAGATGCCTATTTTTCATAGATAATATTATTTTCTTTCATTTCATTCATTTGAAGCTGGATATTGTGTTGGCAATTCCAGCTTCAAATGAATTAAAAATACTCACAAACAATTCAACAGCACCAGGGTTAAATCTGGTGCCACTTTTGGCTGAGAAAATAAATTGGCACAACCTGTTTATGAGAGACAATTGCTTGAATAACTTTCAAAAACATTTATCATTTTTCATGAATAGGTAATCACGACAATGCTTGAAGTAATTGATTGATGCCTTTTTTAACGCTGACTTTAAATTCTTGAGAAACAAATCTGGTTTCAAATGGTGTGTGTAAAACTAAACTTCCAGCAGCCCTTAACATGCTTAATAATTCCTCCAGGAATTGAAATGGTCATTCCCTTATGATTATATACATGTATGTACTATTACACTGTCATAAATATTTTTTTATTACTGTATGTACATAAACAAAATTGTATTGGTTTTGTATTTATATCAATTTATTTGTAGGAAGAAAAGAAATTGTGGACATCTGTGCATCCACCAGTGCAATGCATATGGTTTCCAGGAAGATGATGACATAAATTTCTCCCACAAGCTCATTGATAATGATCATTTTGAGGAATGACCAAGTGGCCTCCCATAGGAGGTTGGCTGCTCATAAAAGTGGCTGCTCATAGCATGTTCTACTGTATATAATGACTTATATAACCCATGAAGGACTGTGGTATCACAAATGCATCATTTATCTGAAACTATATAATCCACTTCAATTTGGATAACCTGACACATTATATCAAGAATATACAACCACATTCTTGATTATCTTTAATAATTATACATAAGACACTTTATATTTGCTTAAACATGTTAAAGGTATTTGGTGAAATGAGATATTTCTTGCTGACTTTAGAATGTCAGTTGTGTTGCTTATCAATTTTCATGTTGAGATTGTCAAGGTTGAATTAGATTTAAAGAAAATATTTGATAACATGAAATAGTGCTACAATAAAATGTATCATGGCACAAATTGATAGTCTATTTTACTCAAGTGAATCAATAAAAAGTTTCAAATTTAGACTTTTCCTCATTTTTATGCCTCCGCGAACCTGCGGCCAGAGGCATCCTGCGGCCGGAAGCATTATGTAGTCGGATTGTCCGTTCGGCTGTCTGTCTGGATTTTTTTTCGAATGGGAGAGTAAGACAGGAAGGGGGGATGATCCAGGCCAATTAAAAAAATTCAGGCAGGGTGGGCACATGGGGGTTTTAGCAAATATTTATTTTTACGGTCTTTTTTTTATTTAACGAAGTAGCCTCAGTGGACATTTATTTACCGGCTGGGAAGGACAAGGCCAATTTGATTTTTTTTGCCAAGGGGGGCTGTGGGTGGTTCAAAACAAATTTGAACAAAAAAGTAGGGGGGTGAAGATAATTTTTTTTTCCTGTAACTTCTGTCCTGATTACTTTTTTATCAAATGGGAAGGTAAGGCAGGAAAGGGGGGGGGGGGGGTGATCCAGGCCAATTAAAAAAATTCAGGCAGGGTGGGCACATGGGTGGTTTTAACAAATATTTCGTTTAAGGGTCATTTTTATTTATTTATCGCAGTAGCCTCTCTGGATTACATTTCTTTACAAGCGGGGATAGTCAGGCCAGGGGGTGGTGGGGGTTATTCAAGGCTAATTTGATTATTTTTTTTCAAGGGGGGGGGGTTCAAAACAAATTTAAACAAAAAAGTAGGGGGGGCCAAGATAAATAATTTTTTTTGTCTATGACCTTCGTTCGGAATACATTTTTTTGAATGGGAGGGTAAGGCAGGAAGGGGGGTGATAGCCTTTACAGCGGAGGCATAGTCATCGGCGCCTGCGTCGATACACCTTTCTAGTTTATTTTACTCCTAACACTTTTCATAAGTGCCCACTTATGCAGTATTTGACTTGTTGGTGAAATTAAATTCAGTGGAAATGTACAGTAGATTTCCGCAAATTTCTGATTTGGGGACTTTAGAATTCACGAGTTTTCTTTAGTAGCGCTATTATAATAATAACTTTCGCAAGATTCTTGAATTTGCGAAAATTTAAATTGAACCCTGTGAACCACCTTGTCTGATGTCAGTAATTCATTTTTGAATTATGGACTCATCAGGCCTATAACCTATTAGTAAAAAGATAGACTACCTGTATAGGCCTATGTGTCAAAATTGATCTCAAGAAGTCAAGTTAAATTAGGCCTATATCTTGAAGTATTGAAAAACTATGAGCATGAAATGCACATCAAAAATTTGCAAAACTAGGTCTAGGGCCTATAGGCCCCCTCGTCTACATTAAATTTTTTTTTTATCCGTATTCCGTAATTCATTTTGTAGGCCCCTAGGCCCTAGTCTATCTCTGAAAAAGTTTCTTTCCGAATTTGGTTAGTAAATAGATCTAAAGTAGTTTATCCCGGTGGGTAATCAGATTTACCAATGGAAGGGGTGCTCAATGCCCATACTTGCCTCGTGGCCCAACTTCCCTCCTTCTCCCGTATAGGCCTACACTACAGTCACGTTAGCTGTTGACACTCAATCTAACTGTTGACAAATCCATGAAATCGGAAGATCCAATTAGCCTCTGAATCTCAACTTTAGTGGCAATATTTTTTTTATAAAGTAGAAACTGTTAGATTATATTATATTTACATATATTATTGATTTTCCCGTTTGCCAGGGTACAACTTCTAGCTGTCCGTCACTCCTCACTCGATCTATTGGGTAAAACCAAAAATTGGGGTAACTTTGTAGCATCAAAAATGGCAGTGAGGTGACCATCAAAGAGGAGGAAAACTACTTTATAGGTTTGGTGCACTGATCCCAATAGAGCATGAAAAAGCCACTGGCTGCGCTAGAAATTTTTTTTTTGCTTCAAAAAATCATTTTAAAAAAGTTGCAGCATTCCACTTACTACTCCGTTACCAAATCCAAACCATTTAAAAAATTCTGTTACTTTGTTTAGCTTGACATCACACTTTTAAACGTGATATCCTTATTGAAGCATAATACTAAACAATCGTACATCAAAACTGCTAAAAATTAAAAAAAAATTGATGGGATGAACAAAAATCTTTATTTCAACTCCGTTACCAAGCCAAAAAATACTCAACTCCGTTACCAAATGTTTGGCTCGACATAAATATAAACTGTATATTTTCTTATCATAACATCGATCACAAATGGGTGCTCTATTAATATGGGGACAACGAGCCATGTTTTAAAAGACTATATCATCAATCATTATGACTGTAAAACCCATAAAAGTTGACAATTCACCACTCCGTTCCCTTTTCTTGGTAACGGAGTAGAGTGGAACGGAGTAGTAAAATTAAAAGTATTCTAGGGATTAATGAAAAGATCTGGGCAATAATTCAAAAATATATCATAAGGGTGGAGATAGTCCCCATAGCAACTGTTGGAGGCATACAATCATAAAACCCAACTTGTTTTTATACCCACAAGGCTAGGAACGGAGTAGTAAAAACAAAAGTATATTTTCTAACTTTTTGGTAATACCTGTTTCGAATAACTTGTAACTCAACAATATTAATTCTCTCAAGGTGAAAAACTCGTATAAGGCCCTTTAGTGTGTCAAACTACACTTGATATAATTTTAGTTCATGATTATTCCCTTGATGGGGCATGCTACAATAATGGTAACGGAGTAGAGTGCAAATGTGGGGACATGTATATTCATCAAAATTATTTATATCGATATCAATTTTAAGTCGAATTTTGATCATTGATTAGTTAAAGTGAACAATGTCTAGCCATGAAATGTAATTGCTAGAATTATATTGTGATTTTGTATCCTACAGTAAAGTTTTAAATAGTGGAATTTTCTCTGGGGACATGCCATTCTCCACGTTTCCATGACATAGCGCTCTTATAAAACCATATATATATATATTTTTTTACAAATAATCTAAACATTATTAAGTAGTAATGCCTAAACGTGAAGTTGTACCATTTATTTTTAATATTATTATATTTAAATCAAAATGCGGACCTTTTAAGTCCTGGGGACACTAATTTTATGTAAAATTACCCCAATTTTCGGTTTTACCCTATTGCAGTCACTAACCTGCGGCTGACAAACAACGGCGTCAATCGGCGAGTCGGTTACTTGTACAGTTTTGCTATTTTACTTCATAAAATACGACGTTAGAAGTATAATTTTCAATGTGAATTTGTTTAATAAACATTTATTTCACTAAAATGAGGTGATAGTAATGTTGTCATCCATTGTAATGTTTATTTTGGCCTGTTTTCTGAACCGGTACCGACACGGCTTCTCTATAACATGTAGTTTTTTTAGGCTGTCTTTGAGAAATGACTCCAAACCGGCATCTGGCTCGCCCATGTAGTAACACTTCCGGTTTAGTACTGTCAAGTATACAGCCAATGAGAGTGGAATATCTCGTTATTATAATATCTCTGATTGTACTATAGGCCTACAGGTAACACACACCACTAGGCCTAGATCTACATTATGTTGTTTGTTGGAACCATAAGGCGAGCGCCCATAATGTTTACTCAGTCATGACGAGCCAGCTACTCTTACCCTTAGGCCTCCACCAAATATTTATGTATAAACCATGGAGACCAAGGGGTTTTTTCAGTTTGAAATATAAATTTCTTAGCCCTTTCCGCTTTATTTTATTACCTATTGTTTTTTCAATTCTTTTGTACGGGGACAGTCTTTAGACAACAGAATCTGACGTCACCGTCTTTAGACAACAGAATCTGACGTCTAAAGACGGTCCCCGCACTGAAAGGGTTAATCTACTACCTTAATCACGTGACTGGTTTTGTTGACAAACTTCTGAGAGACAGTCAAGTATGACGTCATAATTATATATTCAATATGGTGTCACAATTTTAATTTGGAATCTTTTACATCTGGCTGTAGGCTACACTGCAGTGCACAATAATTATAGTTTGTCCAAATTTCAGGATTCATAATTGATTTAATGGCTCATTTGCCATTTGGGTCATCTCTTTATTTCTATAGTGGTTATTTAATGTCGTCTAAAATAATATAATATCTAGTACTTCCAATAGTAGGCTATAAATCACATTAACTCGTCACCACATCAGGCCCTCGCCTAAAGGCTCGGGCTTGATGTGGTGACTTGTGTCGAGATGAGCCCATCTCGCCTTCGCAGGACGCTGTATGCATATAATCATGATAATAGCGTCAAGAATTCAGGGCTTAATAAATGATAATAACAGTTTAATTTAGAATTAGAGGTCATGTTGGAAAGTGCCCCACATAAAAAACAAGTGCATTTTTATACATTTATGACGTCACAAGCATGGAATGATTTTTGTCCCCTCATAACCCATACAAAAACCATTCATACAATGTTGGTTCAATGTTGGCTCAGCATCTGAGGTCAGGCTGCCTAGCAAAAATTTAAAATCAATAAAAACATGATTAGGCCTATAGAAACAATAATAATTATAAACAAATGATGTCTTTTATACAACGGCGGCGCAACGTTGGCTCAATGTTGGCATCTCAGACTGTCCAGCATAAACTAAATACTGACTTAATGTCAAATTAACCATTACAAGGCTGAAATATGTGTGTATAAACCATGGAGACCAAAGCCTCAAGGGTTGTTTCAATTTGAAATCATCATAAATGTCTTCTATTTTCGCTTCATTTGAATAGGCCTACCTATGTGATGGCATGGGTCTACGGCCATTATAAATCTTCAATTCTTTCGATGCGGGGACGTCTTTAGACGTCAGAATCTGACATCTGTAGACGTCAAATTCTGACGTTTACGGACGGTCTTCACGCGGAAAGGGTTAAAGTGGATGCAACGTGAAACCAGCATTGGGTCACTCAATATAGTGTTTGACGGATGGAAACAAATCCACAGTGAAGGAAAATTACCCCCATTTTTAACAAATATCAAATTGAAGACTGAATCTATAGACTACCGATTTTAATGTAGGGATAACATGAAAACAAGTGCATGAAAAATCATTTCCATAATTTAATTATTTCATTAATCTTACACACCTAGTGGTATTCTACATTGAACTATTCTATAGTTTTATACAACATAATGTCAGCTGACATACATGGGTCTCGAAGGGTCAATAATTATTTAACAATGGCAGAATCATAGCATTTCAACTGATATGTCGGGTTAAGCAGAGTTTGTAAAGAAATCGTTTATTAAAAAAACACATTTCGTGTGATGTGATGTTGTTATTGTTTGGCTCCAACTGTAAACTGTTGTTGTCAAAACTCGCCCAGCAAATTATTCAATAGGCCCAGCACCCTATTGTCATCAGGGGAAAAAACTATGATTATATGATTAGGTTTTTCATTTTTCCACCAATAATTACAAACAAGTTTAGTAATGTTAGGCTACAATCAATTCTTTGATTTATCAAAACGGTGATTTTTCATTATTTTAAAATATTATGGTATAAATTAGTATAAGCCTAGAACGTAGGCCTATTTTCGTCACATGTCACCATTCTGATGACATTTGCGCCTCTGAGCTCGGATCACCAAGGATTTATGCGCTATAAAAGTGTATTATTATTATCATTAATATCAGTGCACAGGCATTGCCCCAATGTTGGCTTAATGTTGGTCCACCGTCTACGGCGTTGGCCCAGCATACACACGGCTATGCGGCTCTCCAAAGCCAAAGGACAATATTTACCACTTATAAGTGGAAGTAGATATCTGCCTACTTGCAAAGACCATCAATTGCAAATTGCAGGCAATATGGACTCCCAAATGCCGCACTTAGTTACTCAGCCAAAAGGCAGTATCTGCTTACTTGTAATGTAATCAGATACTCGGTACTTTTTGGCTTTATACCATAAAATGGTGTCGTACGAAGCCAAAAGGCAGTATCTGCTAACTTGTAATGTAATCAGATACTGGTTGGCTTTACACGTACAATTATGCCGTATAAAGCCAAAAGGCAGTATCTGCTAACTTGTACAGTAAGGCAGTATCTGCTTACTTGCAAAGTAAGCAGATACTGCCTTTCAGCTTCACAGAGCAGAGTGTTAACCCTTTCAGCACTGATCCCACATTTAGCTATTATTACACACTTATATTGTCATTTTAATTCACCTCATTCATAAAGGGTCGGTTTAAACATTCCACAATAACTTTATATCGGACGATAAAATAACATCGAGCTAGAATCGATGTTATTGATATTAGTGAGGCCATTTACACACGTGATCAACTGCTTTATCTCGGGATAATGTCAAATAGGAATAGAAGCGATATTTAAATATCACGTAATGAATTGTACCTTGACCAAATCAAAAGAACGCTATGCTGGCGTAACAGTAAAGCAGATAGCACAAACTCTGCAAATGGGCTCAAAATCAAGCGATAATTATTTAATTAATTAATTATTAATTAATTAAATAATTAATTATTTAATTAAATAATTAATGCAATGATCCATGGACCGGTTAGATAATTTGTAGCATGGACCGGTTAGATAATTTGTAGCGTTTGCATTTGATATTTTAATACCAGACCCACACCAACATGAATTCTAACAGTCCAACTCCCTTGATTAATTAAGAATGTCATTATAATAGAAATAGCAATGTCGTGATTGTAATACACGCTGCCAGATTTGATTTGAATTTTTTTTTTGTCAAAATAATTAAATTATTATGTTCGGCTTAGATCTGTCAAAAATCAGAAAATAATTTATATATAATGTAGATTAGAAATAACGTTACATTATTCAAAAATGTTTATCACAAGGTCTTGTAAACGTATTTACAGCATCAGCCCAATGCCGGGCCAATGTATACAGCGTTGGCCATCTATTGAACTAACACTATCACGGCAAACAGGATAACAGGTAGGTAAGTAGGTATTATATACAGCATATTGAACCAATGCTGGTTTGATGTTGGCCCAGCGTCGCAGACGGTGGGCCGGCATTACACCAGAATTGGTTACACCAGGAGTCGTGTTGGCCTGGACAGGGTCCTTCTGAGGTGTTTTTACTTCCAGATAAGAAATATCTGTTCTGAATCAGCAGAGATGCTAATCAAGGTCTAGTGATGACAGCACACTGAAGATTAATTCTGCTGATGGAATGGGAAGAGGTTCAACTGAAAACCCTATAAGGCCGACTTCACAAAAATAACATGCAATGTTTGGTAATATAATATTTGTTATGAACTGAAATATGTGTTTCATGAACTGCTGAATTCACAGCTGCTGGAATTTCTGTGTTGCCTGTGCTATTTACAAGGACGTTTGTCTGATGATTTTAGGATTCTTTTTGAGCTTAAAGGGTTTAAATTCCAACCTCTTTCTCACGTCCACACTGAGGCTGGATGTTTATTAGAGGGCTTGTTTTCTTTGATATATTTTATCAACCCCCTTGACTGATCCAGACGTTATCTCGTAGTTTATTGTCACTTCAATAGAAAGATAATTAAAACTTCCATAATTACTGAATATATATTTTTTCCAGAAATACAAGCCGTTTTTGTTTTAATTGCGCTAAATATAAGATAACAATTCCGGTGGGTTGTTTTCAGTAATTTTATGGAAAATGAACGCTCAGTGAACGCGTAGCCTACATTGATTCAATGTTGGCTCAATGTTGGGCCAACATCTGCGACGATGGCCCAACACTGAACCAACATTCTGATAACATCACAGTATTGTGTGGTAAAAATGAAATGAATCGGGCTTTAGGCCACCTTTGTGCACATATAGGCTAAACTGGGCCAGGAGAACCTCCTGAGGATGGTGAGATGATTGAGATGACACTGTCCTCCAGACACAGGATTCGAAATTCGAGCCCTGGCGGTCTGAGGCCGAGCACGCTACCTCTCGGTCACGGAGGCTCCCCACAATACTGACTTTCACACGTGGATGGGGAAGAAACAATTTTTGTTTCTTTCAAACCGCCGAGACCGGGAGCCGAACCCCGAACTCTGGCGTGAAAGGCAGCGGTGCTAACCACTACCCTAGGGCCCCCACCCAGTATTGTGTGGTACTGGGTCAATACAACATCCATATTATCAGAAATAGATATCTATTTCTGATATTATGTATTGACCCTTTATTGGGGGCCAAATATGTAGCCCTAGTTAAAACGGCTGAATACCGAATCTTAACGTTCAATACCGTCGTTAGTAGCAGACAGGTGCTTTGTCACTGACATGAATCGGCATGCGGCGCAATATTGACCCACGGAAGGTCTGGACTGAATGATGGGTAAAATGACGGACTTTCTGTCAAACGCACTTCATTGTTACAGATATTTCCTTGTCATGTAAATATAATTATCTCTTTGAAAAATCTGTGTGGTGGCTCAAACTAAGGAAAATATAATCATGTAATTAATAGTAAGCGAAAGGTTTCCTGTCTTAAGAAGTCGATACTGTGTGATGGAATAGACATAGCTGCAATTACACCTCCCTGATAATAACAAGGATGTTATATAACCTTCCTGGTAGTAGCATGAGGTTATATAACCTTCCTGGTAGTAGCAAGGAGGTTATATAACCACCCTTGTTGTAGCAAGGAGGTTATATAACCCCAACATAATAGCAAGGAAGTTATCTAATCTCCCTAATAATAGCAAGGAGATTATAATTATAACCTCCCTGTTAGTAGCAAAGAGTTTTTATTACTTCACTGCTAGTAGAAGGAGGTTATATAACCTCACTGTTAGTAGCAAGGAGGTTATATAACCTCCATGATAATGGTTATATAAACTCCCTGTTAGTAGCGGGAGGTTATATACCCTCCCTGGCAGTAGCATGATGTTATATAACATCCCTGGTAGTAGCAAGGAGGTTATATAACCTCCCTGGTAGTAGCAATGAGGTAATATAACCTACCTGGTGGTAGCAATAAGATTATATAACCTCCCTGTTAGTAGCAAGGAGGTTATATAACCTACCTGGTAGTAGCAAGGAGGTTATATAACCTCCATGCTGCTAGCAAGGAGGTTATATAACCTACCTGGTCATAGCAAGGAAGTTATAACTACTGACTTGACAAGTAATCAGTTAATTACTGTCAGTTAGAGGCAGTATATAGTTTGTCTGGGATGTGTACACACACTATAGCAGATTGACCAGGTACAAAATCGTGGGACATTTATTTGGACGGTCATATCTAAGTATTGTCCTCGAATAATCAGGTCGAGACTATGTTTTTAGAATCAGTAACATTTCTGCAACGATATCGCATGCTGAGCTCATTTCCCACACAGTCATGAGAAAGTTATGGACATATTTCGGACCCTGGGATTGAGATCACCCTCAGTCACCGTCATGTTGAGAAACGTTGATTTTTCCTGGGAAAATAAATACAGCAATCCACGGCCTCGGAGAGGATGTCACGGATGTCACGGACACACACACAACATAATATTATATATCATTGATCGATCATCTTTAGGCTTAATTGTTTCTGTCACATAATATCCACCATCAGTACTTATAATAATTCAAACCCAATTTCTCAACTATTGGGCGCGATTGTAAACAGATTTATATATATCAGCATTAGAAAAGTAACAGGGGTCTTTACGGGTGGGTCACTTATCAACAGACTAAATTAATTCGCTCTGGATACTCAATTTAAACGTTTCATCTCAATTTATAGTCAGGCAGAATATTGGAATCTTGGGGCGGAATCTTGCAATGTCGCATTACAAATATTTTTTTTTGCATTTTAACAACCATTGTATTGTTATATTGATACCAGGTATTTACAGATATATATCGCCAGGCTGTGTGTTACAACTGACAGACTTCCAATATGTCTTTGTTCAATTGTTGTGACATTTTTGCACCTGATAACATACCCTTGGAGCAGATGAGCTAAGCCAATAAAAAAATTAAGAATCTCCCAGATTTATTTAATACGAGTTTGCGCAGTGAACAATTGTCTGATTAAAACAGTTCAGTGTTGCTCACCGTGTGGCGTGTTGTTATTGAAAAAGGTGTATTAGTTTATCAAAGGAGTTCACCACTGTAATGAATACGTTATCTGACCGATAATGGACAGTTACCTGATAATAGACAGCGCTTTGTTGTGGTTTTTGACGTGGTACACGTACAGCACTTCGACGGTTCTTTATTTTCTTCTCTATCCATAGAACTCGTCTTGATCATTGTGGCCCAATCTTGGGTCAATGGTGGGTCAATGGTGGGTCACCGTTGTAGGCGGTGACTCACCATTGGCCCAATGTTGGGTCAATGGTGGGTCACTGTTGTGGACGGTGACCCACCATTGACCCAATGTTGGGTCAATGGTGGGTCACCGTTGTGGACAGTGACCCATCATTGACCTAATGTTGGGTGAAAGCTGACCAGTAGCCTTTACCAGTCATTGCATTGATGTTTTTTTAAGGCTGATTATTGATGCAGTTAAAGATATATTCAGAACCTGCCGGATGACATCTTGTCATCCCTGAGCAATTTGCGCCGGGGGGGGGGGGGGGCAAAATTCAAGGTCAAAGGTCGATGTCAAGGTAGGAAAAAGTGTAATACCTCTTGTTGTGTAGTTTCGACTGAAAAAAATCATTTCTTATATTATTTTCATGTAATCTTCAAGGTCAAAAGGTCACCGGATCGAATCCCGAGCCTGACAGTTATTAACCAAAGAGACCAAAGGGTTTTTTCAATTTGAAATTATCATATCAATCATGACTTTAGTTTCACTGGTTATGGGTTCAAATATTTTACTTTTTCAGTTCGGGGACCGACTTTAGACGTCTGATTCTGACGTCTAAAGTCGGTCCCCGCACTTAAAGGGTTAAGTCGGTCCCCGCACTGAAAGGGTTCACTGACGACGCTGGCCCAACATTAAACCAACCATCTTGTGTTTACTGGTTGGTGGCGAGCACATTTAACTTACTATATTACTCTATAGATGTGGCTTTGCCATCGTGGAATTAACACTTTCAGTTCGGGAGACGTCAAATTCTGACGTCCAAGCCTATAGAGCCATCAGATCCTGACATCTAATGTCGATCCCCGCGCCGAAAGGGTCAAACATATTTTGTAATGCAGTAGAGCCATAACATATATATTCAAATGAAGCGGAAACAGCTAAGACTTTTACGATGATTTAAATTGAAAAAAACGCTTTGGTTTCCAAGGCAGGGTTCCCCACAGAAAAAAAAATCATGTGGTCGTTATCTTAAAAATCTTAACTTAGTGCGCGCGAGCAGCATAATAAAATATTTACTGTTGCATGCGCGCGCGCAATAAAAAATATCAAAGCTTTTTTTATTTGTGTTGTTTGCCTGACTGTCTGTGTGCCGTCACCATACTCCAGCATACCCAGCATACGTCAGAGTTACGTAATTTTGATTGAATTTGAGTGGAATAGTCTAAAAGTGTCTGAAGTTGATAATTTGGAAAATAGAAAGTTCCTAGAAGCGTCTCATCCTAATTTGTGAAATTAAGAAAGTTCGCTTACAAAGTTCTGAATTGTCTGTCTGTTATTTTGTCTTGTTGATTTGATGGTTGGTGAGTTATGTATTTGAGTGTAGGCCTATGCATGTTTTCTTGGTGTTTTATGCGTTTTTGTTTGTTGGTGAGAGTTATTATTCTCTAATTTATAAGTGTTGTTGTCTATGCGTGACAAGGTTTGTGAGTTAGTATCACTCACTGACCAAGGTGGTGCCACTTTGGTGAGTGACAATGAACGTGTCGTGGTGACTGGTAACGCTAGAAGTGTTGGCCCGTCAACGCTGTTATCACATTCTCGAGTACTGCCAGCTCCGCCAGCGTCGCGCCAATGCCGGTTCAGCGCTGTTAGCACTGGACTGACATTGGCACAGCGGTGGCCACACTGTGAAAGCACTTTCTACACTTGCTGTCAGCGCTGCTTCTGCCAGGTGTAGGCCTACATCTATGTTATGTAACATACAGTACATTCATGACGGGTGGCCCAGAGGAGGGGGGATTATGGGGGGGTGGTTACACGTATGTTATGTGTACATTTTTGTGTTCACTGTACATCGGCTAGCCGTGGATCAGGCGATTCGCTCCGCTTATCAGCGCTATACATCGGCAATAGGCCTATATACGCGCACACCAGTCTTACACGTACTCGCTGATCGCTAGACCAACACAGTATGACACTAGCGACAGGAATATTGGCTAATCTACCAGATGGATAACAGCCGGATGTGACCTATTACATGCTGGTCGGCATAAAATTCATCGGGTCGGTATGCCGGCATTTCCGGCACTGTGGGGAACCCTGTTCCAAGGGTTATACAAACATATGACAGCGTTGTAGGGTTAGGTGCTTTATTGGGTAAATCCTCCCCATTTCTCTCCATTTGATCCTTTAATGCATCGTGAGGGCTTTAAGGGTTAAGTACCCTAGTGACCCAAGGGTTAATGTTAGTAATTAAACACCTGAGTGTCTCAAGGGTTAATGCTCTTAATATAGTAATCACATATTATAGACATTTAAAGGCCTAACTGTGTTAAGTCCGTTTAATGAGCATGTCTGCTTACCAATAGGCCTATATTTGCTGAATTTGAGACTAATCTAGTGTTAAAGTTCGAAATCGTAGAATATTAAGTAGAGTGTGCTATGCTAACATTCAGGCAATCAATTATTAGAGCTTGACTTGAGTTTTAGCGTTGTACCAACGCCGTACTGACAATGACAGGGAGGCCGGATCCGCGAGGCACTGGAATGTGGACGCGGCCCTCAGGCGATGTGCCTGGAATGTGATGCAGAGAGCAAGTAGGGTAGTGCGGCCTTTTGCCAGTGAGTGTCGTGCGCGCCGTCAACACGGCCGCTGTCAGAAACGGCTGCTCACAGAGATTGTGACATTTATCTTTTACAATAGTGTTTTAATAAATAAGACTACCACGTTCTATTATTATCATGTTTACCATCTATGCATGAGACTGAATCCTGTGAAATACTTTTCATCAATAAAGAAGCTTGAAACTGTATTCTTATTCAGATTTCTCCTCGTAAGATAAACGATCCTATATTTAATATATTAAGTTAGTTTCCAAATATCCTAATAAAGGGAACTAACACTAGTCTCTAGTGGACGAGCCTATGTAAAGGCCTACTCTAGAGTCAACGTGATACATTGATATGATGCTGTGATAATGTTGGTCCACCGTCTACGAAGCCGGCACAACATTAGCCCAACATCGGCTCAATGTCTGACGTTAGAGCCTGTGTGTGTGGGAGGCACCCTATACCCCCTGACAGCCTGATACTATATGGCGTATCTATGTAACCTGGGAGCTTAAAGGGTCAATTTGTGACGTCTAAATGATAATATAAGTGTAAAAATGGACCTGGGAGCTTAAAGGGACAATCTGTGACGTGTAAATAATAATATAAGTCTGAAAATGGACCTGGGAGCTTAAAGGGTCAATCTGTGACGTCTAAATAATGATAGTGTGAAAATGGAACTGGGAGCTTAAAGGGTCAATCTGTGACTTCTAAATAATAATATAAGTCTGAAAATGGACCTGGGAGCTTAAAGGGTCAATCTGTGACGTTTAAATAATAAGTGTGAAAATGGACCTGGGAGCTTAAAGGGTCAATCTGTGACGTCTTAATAATAAGTGTGTGACAATGGACGTGGGAGCTTAAAGGGTTGATCTGTGACGTCTAAATAATAATATGAGTGTGAAAATGGACCTGGGAGCTTAAAGGGTCAATCTGTGACGTCTGAATAATAATATAAGTCGGGGCGTCAGAATAGACGTCAGATTCTGACGTCCCGACTTTAGACATCAGAATCAGACGTCTAAAGTCGGGACGTCAGAATCTGACGTCTATTCTGACTTCTAAATTCGATCCCCACGCTGTAAGAATATGACGTCTACAGACGTGAGATTCTAAAGTTGGGCGTCAGATTCTGACGTCCCGACTTTAGACGTCAGATTCTGACGTCTAAAGTCGGGACGTCAGAATTTGACGTCTATTCTGACTTCTAAAGTCGATCCCCGCGCTGTAAGAATCTAACGTCTACAGACGTCTAAATAATAATATAAGTGTGAAAATGGACCTGGGAGCTTAAAGGGTCATTCTGTGACGTCTAAATAATAATATAAGTCGGGGCGTCAGAATAGACGTCAGATTCTGACGTCCCGACTTTAGACGTCAAATTCTGATGTCTAAAGTAGGGACGTCAGAATCTGACGTCTATTCTGACTCGTCAGATTCTGATGTCTAAAGTAGGGACGTCAGAATCTGACGTCTATTCTGACTTCAGAAGTCGATCCCCGCGCTGAAAGAATCTGACGTCTACAGACGTCAGATTCTGACGTCTAAAGTCGGGACGTCAGAATGTGACGTCTATTCTGACGTCTAAAGTCGATCCTTGGGCTGTAAGGGTTACGCTTTGCTGTCTAAATAATGTACATGGGGTGTAAAGGGTGCAGAGAGTGCGGGCTGATATCTGATCCCTGCATGAAACAGGACGCTGACCAGGGATTGTTTGATGACCCCTAATGACCCCTGTGTCCCCTAATGACCCCTGTCACCCATAATGACCCCTGTCACCCCTAATGACCCCTGTCACCCATAATGACCCCTGTCACCCCTAATGACCCCTGTCACCCCTAATGACCCCTGTCACCCATAATGACATTCTACCAGATGAACGAACAACAAACACTTTTTGGGCGGGGGCCCTAGGGTAGTGGTTAGCACCGCTGCCTTTCACGCCAGAGTCCGGGGTTCGGTTCCCGGTTTCGGCGGTTTGAAAGAAACAATATAATTTCTTCCCCATCCACGTGTGAAAGTTAGTATTGTGGGGAGCCTCCGTGACCGAGAGGTAGCGTGCTCGGCCTCAGACCGCCAGGGCTCGAATTTCGAATCCTGTGTCTGGAGGACAGTGTCATCTCAATCATCTCACCATCCTCAGGAGGTTCTTCTGGCCCAGTTTAGCCTATATGTGCATAAAGGTGGCCTAAAGCCCGATTCATTTCATTTTTTTTACAAACACTTTCTTTCTCCAAAATCAGCTTTTCAGCTTCACTATAATAATATCGTATTTACAAACCAGGAACATATTATTAATTTCAATAATATTACCTTGGGTCTTTTTCATATAGCGGTACTCTCTTTGTTTTTCAATGGCAGATAGAACACAATACGGACACCCAATGTTAGATAAATGTTGGCCGACCATCACAACGCTGGCCCAACATTCATCTGCCATTGGGTGAACGTTCCCACACTTTTTAAAATACAAAATTGAAGGATTTTCAAGGACCTTTCTACCCGGTATGACTGGGCCTAACTCATCTACTGCGCGAGGCCCAGTCACACTGACCGCCATTTTGTTTACAAAGCCAGCTGTGTACGTATAAACGACACTCGCGCAGACTACCAAAAAACTCGGATGCCAAGAATTTAAGACGAATATTTCAAGTGCCTATAAAACTAGGCCATTTTCAGCAGGCGTAAACTTGTCAACCTATTGGAACTATTACATTTACAAATTAAAAAATGGAGGTCACTGTGTCAGAGCCTTGCGATGTCATCAGGGTAGGACCTTTCAAGGACTTCTCAATATTTTTCAAGGACCTTTTTTGTGCATGTTAAAAATTGGTTGGCGGATTACAAAAATAATTCGTCCCTTAATCATGTTAATGTCTTATTCGTGTCAAATTACAGACTGCAGTATTAGATTTAGCGTTTGTAAGAAATGACTATTATTGGGATTATCTCCGAGATTGAGTTATTGAGATATATTTGGCAAATTTCTGACCGGTTTTGTTCACTAATTAATTCTGCTCTGCAAAGTTAAAAGGGGTATGTACTAAAACCCCCACAGCCCCACAACCCACAATCCAAGGGGCTGTGGGTTGTGGGGGTTTCAGTAAAATATGAATAAAGTTCACTGTACCTTGCGGGTTGTGGGGGTTTTAGTAATTGTGCTTATGTCAACTACTAAAACCCCCACAACCCTCAGTCATTGGGTCAGATTAAGGTGTTGTGGGGGGTTTACTAAAATATGAATAACGTCAACTGTACCTTGTGGGCTGTGGGGGTTTTTGTAATTGTACTTATGCCAACTACTAAAACCCCCACAACCCTCAGCCATTGTGGCTACCTGGATGCAGTTGTTTTAAAACATTTCGTTGGTTTGGGGTTCTAGCAATTACTCTATAGGCCAACTACTAAAAACCCCACAGCCATTGGGGATTGCTATGCTTCAGAGAATCCGGGCAATGTGGATCAGATTCTGCTGGATTCTCCCTATTCTACACTGGCAGATGATCCCAGTAGCTTACTTCACAATTCAAGACTTGACTCACAATTTGCGTATTTTTAAAGAAATACAGTTTGAATGCGACTTCTTACTATATTATAAGACATGACATAAAAAAAAATCCCCAATACGTCCTATCCCGGGTCACATAGGAACTTTGTGACGTCATGGAAATTCCCTGACTAAAACCCATACGTCACAAGGATTTCCCTCTTTCCTTGAAAAATTGTGATAAAATGATGAGGCCAGGTATATTATTGAGTTTAGGATTTGCTAACAAGTATAACAATACACTCCTCACAAAAAACCAACAAAGTGGTGTAAACTCAATGTTGGACAACATTATTACACCATAAAGACGTTCACCCAATGTTAGATGAATGTTGGGCCAGCGACGTGACGTTGGACTAACATTCATCTAACAAATTGGGTGACTGTCTTGTGTTTGCTGGGTTCTATCTGTCATTGAGAAATAATGAGATTTCATGAAAAAGACGAAAGTAAACATTAATAAAAGTTATAAATAGCCCTATGTTTCTGATTTGTAATTCTGCAAACAAGGAATTCTTAGTGTACGCTGAAATCATCTGGTTTTATCTAATTAGGGGTCATGAGGGTCATTAGGGGTCATAAAAGAATCACTGGTCAATGTGCTGTTCTTCGTGCAGGCATCACACTGCAACCTTCGCACTCCATGATATTCTACTCCCAAGGACCGATATAACTGGTATCACCAACATGTGTTTGACACTGATCAACTCATTACTTGGATTAACATTGTTGTCCAATGCTCGAGACGCTGAGCCAACATTTAATCAACATCCGGACTTGTATTGTCAGATAAATTACTTCTAAAAATTTAAACCTTGATTGTAGTAGCCTAATCATGACCTTAGAGGGGAAATGTCCCAGTCAACACCAGACGTTCACCCAATGTTGGTTCAATGCTGGGCCATCGTCGGGAACGTCGAGCTACCATTAAGCCAACATTGGGTTCGCATCTGGTGTTTGCCGAGATGTGCGTCCTGTGTAAGTGTGGCCGCCAGGGGGGGGGGGGGGGGGGTCACAGGAGGTCACGTTTGACCTATCGTGATCCCTCGCCCACTAAAGCTACATGTTAGTCCCTGCTTATAAGCAGAGACTATCTTAATAGTCCGGCAGCCAAGGGGGTAACCTCGTTTTGGCCGCTATACTTTTTTTCTCGACTGATTATGCATCTCTAGCATCCTAGTGATGATATCTCGGCGGATGTGGGTTTCTAACTCTTAAGGGATTTTTTTTTAAACGCAAAATTCAAAATGGCTCAATATTTGAGATAGAAACTAGATTTTTTCACCAAATCATATGTTTTCGGTATCAAGAAATACAATGAAACACATGGAAACTTTATTTGACACCATTATCATGCACAATTCAAAATGGCCGCCATGAAGTCATCAAAGTTATCATATTTTCCTCAATATTTCAGATAGAGACCTGATTTTTTCACCAAATCATATGTTTTCTTTATCAAGGAGTACAATAAAATACATGGAAACTTTATTAGACATCACTATCATGCAAAATTCAAAATGGCCGCCATGCAATCACTAAAGTTATCATATATTCCTCATTATTTCAGACAGAGGATTGATTTTGTCACCAAATCGTATGTTTCCGATATCAAGGGAATACAATAAAACACATGGAAATTTTATTCGACATCACTGCCATGCACAATTCAAAATGTCCGCCATATAAAATCACAAATTTTATCAGAATTATCTTCATCAATAATTGAGATAAGGACGATATTATTTCACAACCATTTGTTACGATATCGGGAATTCAATACAATACACGATCCCTTTATTAATTTGACATCATTCTTTTGATAGCAATTTTATGTTAACACTCAATACTGTGTTAATGACAGTTACCAATAAAAGTACATCTGCTTATGTGTATACCGTCCTCAACATTTCAGATAGAGACTTGATGTTTTCACCAAACAGTGAATGCAATGACACTGCTTTTAACTTGTTTTTTGAAATCAGGATCATGCATGAAAGACTATATTTCATAAAAAAAGATTACGCTGGATGTTCTCTTCCATACATAACAAAGCACGCTGCAGAAGCGTGAATGGGTGACCCTGGTGTAGTGGTAAAAGTTGTTTGACTGTCACATCGAAGATCAAAGGTTCATCCCCCGCTCTGGATTGGTTGTTTAAAAAATGTTTCCCCTCCACACACTTAAGAATCAGTATTGTGAGGAGTCGTCATGACCGTGAGCAGCGTGCTTCTCAGACTGTCAGGGCTAGAATAATTATTGTAAATTGTGTATCTAGACGGCAGTGTGATTGATAGACCAGAGATCATACCAGAAGGTCAAACGAATCCATTATTAGTGTGCGTGTATTTATCCTTGATCAGCATCGAACCAGCATGGACAGACGTACCATTTATATTAACAACGCAATGTTTTGGAAGGAGGACTTATGTCCGGCCATAAAAGAGGCTGTATCCGGGATAGGACATAGGCTGATTATTGTAACGTAGGTACATGTAGATCAGGGGAATCATTGCACTGATGAATCAGTGAATCCTCTTTTAAGACAGGATGATTTAGTCAGACGGTATGCCGTGTTCACCACGTCCGGTATTCTCGTACAAGTTGAGATATATCGTAGGATTCTGATTGGTCGAGACAGCCATCTCGACCAATCAGAAGCCTACGATATAGCTTAACTTGTACGAGAATACGGTGCCACATACTTTTCGTGGGATGTGGATTTGCGTTTCTTTGAAAGAACGGATCGACTCTAATTTAGTCCCCCGGGGTAGCCCGAAAGGACTTTCATAGATTCATTTGTGACAATTTTTGCCATTCTCACTTCGCCAATACGACTGTTATGTGTAACACCTCTCGCTTACGATCACTTACATGATGGACATTACCAATGAGATATGTTCACATGTCACGGAAATATCAACAACAATAAAACCCGTTAGATGCAAAACACCACCATTTTAATCAGCGCTCAATCGAGGCCTCCCACGGGTGTCCCCTGCTAACGGATTATGTTGGCGCCGCATACGGATTCATGTCTGTAGGCCTATCAAAGCAGAGTGACTCGTGTTCAGCAGTGTATTTATATTGTCGCCATCCACACACCACAGTAACAGGAAATCAAATGCGTTCCGTCTGCGGGTAACCGATAAATCATTTAAATTTAAATTCTTTCCATTATTTGATTCATCCTTCAAGTATGGGCGACTGAGGGTTGTGGGGGTTTTAGTAGCTGACATAAGCACAATTACTAAAACCCCCACAACCCACAGTGTACAGTGTACATATTTTACTAAAACCCCCACAACCCCCGGCCTCGGGTTGTGGGGCTGTGGGGGCTTTAGTACATACCGTTAAAAGGCGGTATCTGCTTGATTGTAAAGTAAGTAGATACTGTCTTTTGACTTTGCAAGGCAGAATTTTAATTGGGCCTATACTTGGCCTATACTCCTGGAAAAATAACCATGATAACAACTGGATGACGGGCTGTGGTATGGTGGGCCTACTCTACTGCTGTTAAAATAACAACTGCATGACGGGCTGTGATTAGCTGATTCCCTCATGTGGCAGATCTAATCTGCTCTGCAAAGAAAGAAGGCAGTATCTGCTTACTTGTAAAGTAAGCAGATACTGCCTTTTGCCTTTGTACGGCAGTATTCTGTAATAATTGATCTGATATTCATTATTTTTATTATTCATTTGATAATGTGGCATATAGACATAATGGTGTATGACTACTGGTGCGATCTTATTAATAGATTAAGAATTAGATTGAGAATTTAGGTGTTTACCAAAAAATATGTGGTGAAATAGATCTATACATACGTTTTACATGGGCCCTACCTATATTACATATACCGAGCTAAAAAAACAACAAAATTATTATTTCCATCCTAAGGAAAGTTTTGTTGAAAAAAAAATTCTTTATACATACATATCTCACTGAAATCTATTAACAGTGTAAGCCTCAAATTGATAACATACCTTAACGCTCAAAGAGGCAATGCGGACACTAAGCGACTTACAGAGCTCAAAGAGTCAGCAGTGAGAGACAATATGGAGCTTACAATCAATTTATATACAATTAGCATGATTAGCAGTTATTTTGTATATAATATTAAAAATGTAATTATTTTCATAACAAATTTGATGTGTGCTTATTTTTTTGAGTCATTCCTCATGATCAACGTAATTCAGCCCAAAATTAGCTTCTCCATCAACAGGTTGTTTATCTCAAAAATAATTCTGAGATTAAATCACAATTTTGCAGGAAACATTCTTGTAGGCCTAGACCTACCCCCATGCAATGACCCCAGTACCCAGAAACATAGGGTAGTCCTAATGTCCGTGTGATGTTCTTACAACCTGCCATTTCCTTCTCATTTATTTTTTTAATGAGAAAAGACAAACAGCAGTAACTGCTTACTACTCAAGTTATCAGTTACTACTGTTTGCCGTTACCCACCAGTATAGTATGACCTATACTACTGTAGCTCATAAGGCTTCATATTTATGACCAAGGAATATATATACTAGTAGGCCTACGTCTAGATTCCTTGTAAGAGACAGATTATTGACCAAAATAAAATAGGCAGGCACACACCAGTCAGATTGAACTTCGCCAATGTTGTCCCAATGTTTGGCCATCATCTGTGATGCTGACCAGACATTGAGACAACGCTGGTACTGCGACACGTGTGTCTGTACACACCACCACTGTGACCTTATACTAGCTACTATACACACCACCCTCACACCACTGTGACCTTATACACACACACTGTATACAGACAGAGAACCAACGCCAGCTAAACTTCAGAGTTTGTAACTAAAAAAAAACACATGCTCAGATTTGATGCTGATTTCATGATAGATGATATATAAAATATGGTTATCGTAGAGTTTAGTGCTCTGTTTAGAAGGCAATGCTGTGTTTGTGAATAGACGTAAAATGCGTTATTATCAGGTAGGTGTTCTATGTTCTGGGGAATGATGATGCCAGTGGACCCCAGCCACCTGTCAATCACATCTATACACGCCCACACACGTGACTGATACGACCAATCACATCACTTCAACATATGTCATCTCGGGGGATCTCGTGTTTACAATGAGATAGGGCGAGAATTAATTTGTTATTTTAATTATCTGCACTGCGCCAGCTATTATCTGGGAATGGATAGACCTATATTACTAAGACTGATTTATAGCCTATGTCAATATTATTTTATATTATTTATGTTATGATTAACGGTTGATGACCTATCAAATTATTCGCATATGCCCCCCCCCCCCTCATAGACCTTCACAATATGACATATTGGTGCCAATTGATACTATAATAGATTATTCGGGGAATCAAAGGGTTAAAGCCTTAACCTCATACATCTCTACCTGACTTTGGTATCAAAGGGTCGTATCTGTCATATATAACGACATGGTACAAAAACTGATTATAGGAATCAGACGGTTCAATAACTAAACTAGTACAGCGTCACCTTGGTATCAAAGGGTGGCTAGATTATAAAGTGACTGAGACGGCCCTTTAAGGACAAGATGACGAAGTGTTCCAGATACTGGTCCTTCTGCCTGGCAAAGGCAAACAGTGGTAACTGCTTATTTTACAAGTCAGCAGTTACTACTCTTTGCCTTTGACACCCCAGATACTAGTCCTTCTGCCTGGCAAAGGCAAACAGTGGTAACTGCTTATTTTACAAGTTAGCAGTTACTGTTGTTTGCCTTTTATGCGCCATGTGGTCTAACCAGGGCCAACCTTTATACAAAATGTCTTTATCATGTTTATTATTAGACTCTACTTATATTAATGAAAAATGTCATACCCTGCTTCCCTGGACGGTCAAATTTTGAGCCAGGCCGTCCTTATGGAGTTCTATGGGGCTGTGCCATTAAATTAAATACAAGGCTATTCCGCCTGCAGCTGTTTGTCGTTCATTTCTCAGTCAATAATTTTATTCGCAGATTTTCATGACATTTTGCAAACATCATATTTCAACGGAATCCCAATATCCATGCAAATTTCATAAACTTATATGCAGTATTTCAAAAGTTAGACCATTTGACATGTAGTAAATTTAATTTATAAACCCATCACACTGACTCTGGAATTGTTCTACAATAGTCTAATTGAATATTCAAAATTCAATATAATTTTGCGAAATGTTTACCTATGTTAATAGGATTTGACTAGAAAATGGGCCATGAAGGAAAAATGTCAAGGAAATCGGTTCAGAATTGACAAGAAACCCACATATTCAGCAAAATAATCATGATAATTTATGTCGCTCGGGTTTTTATTTTATAAACTATAGCCATGCACCATAGTGTAGGCCATAGGCCTAACCAACAAACACGCGACGTTGGGCCAATGTTGGTTTAATGTTGGGCCGACATCGCCCATTCCACGTTGCACCCTGTGATCTATAGGCCTATTATTAGATCCAGGCTATAGAGCTATATTTTGTGCCGAACTTATTTTTTCACAAAATGTTGCTGTTGGGCTTACTAGTAGGCCTACATAGGGCTAGGTTATAGACCAGCAAACACGGGACGTTAGCCCGATGTTGGCTTAATGTTGGCCCACCGTCTGCAACGCTGGCCCAACGTTAACCCAACAACATAATGACAAGTAGCCTATTGCTAGGCCTAGGCTATGGTGATTAATGTGCTTGATTAGTTTATTATTATAATATTATTAATACTATATATGTACAGTATAATAAATATAGTAAGTATAGCCTATATAATAATTGAAATGCGTTGTACAGCGTTTCACTTCTTCTCTGAACATTTTATGTGCAGCGAATTCTAAATTTAGACAATTTAAACATTTCAGCACAAAAAATACCTTCTTGTCTTATATGGATACAAGTAGTGTTCACTTTATCATTCATTTATATTACATGTCTCCAAAATCTTCACTTGTAATAATGTGTGTATCAACTGAATGTTTGATTTAAATGACATACTTAAATGTTACCTTGGTTACTATGTATATTGCCCACATAAACCTACATAATATATGTGATAATCATTTTTTTGACAAATCATATATACTGTACTGTATAACATTATATGTATATGTAAGCTCAATAATCTGTACAAATATCCATATAGTTATTGTCGACATATATTATGTTTATTATTTCTTAATCAGACTTGATGCCCAGTCTGGTCGTGGTGTAAATGATCCCGTCATTTTCTACAGATTTCACTTTGTTGGATTTAATAGGCTTGTTTTCACCGAGTAACTTATAGTAGTCATACACCACCACGTGTCCCGGGATAGTATATGTACCAACATACAGCTTGTCCTGCTGCTGATCCAGATATAAACTGTGAGGTGAAGTGATCTTGTCTTTGACCAGACATCTCACGTCACCTCCATCTTTACTGAACAACAACAGCTGGTTTTTAGCACGATCAGCCACCAGGTATCTGTTCTCTGAGTCTCTTACTACACCACAGAGACGAGACAGTGCTACACCACATGCCGTGCCTTTATGACGTCTCTGCTGAGCTCCCTGTCCATCAATCCAGATGATCTGCCTTGGGTTGTAGTCAGTAACAATGTAGCCACCAGAGGGATCTGATGACAAGTACCACGGTGTTACACCAGATGGCAGCTTGATCGTGCTGATTTCATCTCCTGAACTGTTATACACGTGAAGACTGCGATTATGTAGATCTGCTACAACCAGGTTATTATTGTGATTTACACAAAGTCCCCACGGCGGGTAGTTGAGTTGTTTTCTGTGTGTGGTGCCGAGTGTACAAGTGTCACCTGCGCTCTGTACAGGAATGTAATATAAACAGTGTGGATTCCGTGATGTAATGATCAGCTTGTCACCGTCATCCTGTGTCATCACCGTCACATCACATGATTGCTTCGTTCCATCCACTACGTGTCTCTTCATCAAGTCACCACTACTGCTGTACATGTACAATGCATCATCACTCTCTACCAGGATTATAGTGTTGTATAGACATATACCTTCCACCACTCTATCAGCATCAAACCTAGTAATTTCTCCTGACTCTGATGTTTGTTGATCAGGCTTGTTACATACAGCACCAGTCACATTTACAGCACCTCCCTCTAGAAATGTCACCTTGTCGATGCCGGTATCGCCCTCTGGACACTGTAACACAGTTGTATGAGAGGTTTCTGTCAGAGTGAGATGATCTACATCAGACATATTGATCTTCTTCTCATCCTGGTCTGATTCATCCATCCACACCACACCAGGTATCTCTGTCCTCCACCTCTTCTCCACAGCCTCCTCTAGGCTGGGCAGGTTGTTCATCTGGTCATACACGTCACCTGTCAGCAGACTCTGTCCCAGGAAGCGGAGGCTTTCCAAGTTGACCTCTGCCAGTTGTTGTTCATCTTCTGTTGATGCGGCCACTTTGTCCACCCTGATGGCTGCTCTCTCCAGATCTGACATCAGTCTCTCCTCCTGTTGAGCCAGCTTCTCTCTAATCTGTTTGAACGTGCTGCTCACCTGCGTCTTCAGGCTGACAATGTGATGTTGAGCCTTATCTACCTGTTGCTGAGAGGTCTGTCTGGCCAGATCTACACACTTCAGTAACTTGTCAATCCTCTTTAGTAATGTGTCCAGTCTCTCTTCACAGGGCGTGACAAAGGAACATAGAGATGTAATATGATGGTCGATGTGGTCCGTGTCAAAGCATTCATGGCAGATGATCTCATCACATGTCTTACAGTACATGTTTAGCACCTGGTTTGGATGTCGGCCACATGGGTGATGTGATTTAGTTGATGACGTCACCTTGCTCTTGGCTTCCGCTGCTGTTATGGTTTGATGTTTTTTGGTGAATCTATGGTTAGCATGCTCGTCAGTACATGTCTGACACAGATACTCTTGATCTACTGTACAATACATAACAGCTTCACCCTGACAATCCTCTAGTGAACATACCACCACCTCTCTATCAGCACTAGCCATCACTTTCATCTCATCTTCATCACCATCAGTCTCATTAGTGATCAGCTCCTTCAGGTTGTCCATGAAGAAGTTTGGAGGCAGGTTGGTGAGGTCACCATCAGGAAGGGTTGTGACCTTTCTACAAATAGGACAGATTATCTTCTGTGGGTCAGTGGCTTGAGCTATGTACTTCTGTAGACAATCTACACAGAAACTATGGTGACACTGTAGAATACAGGATCTCTGCATGTCCTCCATGCACAGAGTACACTGTAGGTACTCCATCAACACAGACTTCTTCACGCTGGCCATGATCACAGATACAATCTAAAACAAACAAAGGGAAATGTTAGATGAATTGTATAGAATATTCCTACTCAGTGAGACATATATAAGATGGTTTTTAGTGAGACAATCCTACTAGAGTCCAAAAAACTAAAGTGATACCTATCACTTTGTTTGTTTCTATAACTGAATGTTCACGAGTGAAATGTCTCAGTTTATATTGAGGGTGCTAACTCATTGATTTAACTAAAATGTGTATGACCCTTCCACTAATACTCCTTGTCGGCGACATATACCTTGTTGTTTAATCGAGTCAAAATTGAAGGTGATTTTTTGTATGATTCCGTGACAATTGTGATATCCATCCTCTCAATGCCAATCATAGCAATACCGCGACAGAAGGAAGCCCGGAGTCGGGATAATGCAGTGACACAATGTTGTTTTAATGTTGGCCCGCCGTCTTCGATATCGGCCCAACATTAAAACAACATTGGGTCAATGGCTTGTGTTAGTTGGGAACCCTTCAAACAACAGACATTGAACCAATCGTGGTTTACTGCTGGAGCACCCTCATCAACGTTGGCCCAACATTCAACCAACATTGGTTCAACGTGGTTTACAGCTGAACCAACATTCATCTAACATTGGTTCAACGTGGTTTACAGCTGAACCAACATTCAACCAACATTGGTTTAACGTGGTTTACAGCTGAACCAACATTCATCTAACATTGGTTTAACGTGGTTTACAGCTGAACCAACATTCAACCAACATTGGTTCAACGTGGTTTACTGCTGAACCAACATTCATCTAACATTGGTTCAACGTGGTTTACAGCTGAACCAACATTCATCCAACATTGGTTCAACGTGGTTTACTGCTAAACCAACATTCATCTAACATTGGTTCAACGTGGTTTACTGCTGAACCAACATTCATCTAACATTGGTTCAACGTGGTTTACTGCTGAACCAACATTCAACCAACATTGGCTCAACGTGGTTTACTGCTGAACCAACATTCATCTAACATTGGTTCAACGTGGTTTACTGCTGAACCAACATTCATCTAACATTGGTTCAACGTGGTTTACTGCTGAACCAACATTCATCTAACATTGGTTCAACGTGGTTTACTGCTGAACCAACATTCATCTAACATTGGTTCAACGTGGTTTACTGCTGAACCAACATTCATCTAACATTGGTTCAACGTGGTTTACTGCTGAACCAACATTCATCTAACATTGGCTCAACGTGGTTTACTGCTGAACCAACATTCATCTAACATTGGTTCAACGTGGTTTACTGCTGAACCAACACTCATCTAACATTGGTTCAACGTGGTTTACAGCTGAACCAGCATTCATCTAACATTGGTTCAACGTGGTTTACTGCTGAACCAACATTCATCTAACATTGGTTCAACGTGGTTTATTGCTGAACCAACATTAAACCAACATTAGTTCAATGTGGTTTACAGCTGAACCAACATTCATCTAACATTGGTTCAACGTGGTTTACAGCTGAACCAACATTCATCTAACATTGGCTCAACGTGGTTTACAGCTGAACCAACATTCATCTAACATTGGTTCAACGTGGTTTACTGCTGAACCAACATTCATCTAGCATTGGTTCAACGTGGTTTACTGCTGAACCAACATTCATCTAACATTGGTCCAACGTGGTTTACAGCTGAACCAACATTCATCTAACATTGGTTCAACGTGGTTTACAGCTGAACCAACATTCATCTAACATTGGTTCAATGTGGTTTATTGCTGAACCAACATTAAACCAACATTAGTTCAATGTGGTTTACAGCTGAACCAACATTCATCTAACATTGGTTCAACGTGGTTTACTGCTGAACCAACATTCATCTAACATTGGTTCAACGTGGTTTACAGCTGAACCAACATTCATCTAACATTGGTTCAACGTGGTTTACAGCTGAACCAACATTCATCTAACATTGGTTCAACGTGGTTTACAGCTGAACCAACATTCATCTAACATTGGTTCAACGTGGTTTACAGCTGAACCAACATTCATCTAACATTGGTTCAACGTGGTTTACAGCTGAACCAACATTCATCTAACATTGGTTCAACGTGGTTTACAGCTGAACCAACATTCATCTAACATTGGTTCAACGTGGTTTACAGCTGAACCAACATTCATCTAACATTGGTTCAACGTGGTTTACTGCTGAACCAACATTCATCTAACATTGGTTCAACGTGGTTTACAGCTGAACCAACATTCATCTAACATTGGTTCAACGTGGTTTACAGCTGAACCAACATTCATCTAACATTGGTTCAACGTGGTTTACAGCTGAACCAACATTTAACATTGATCTAACATTGGTTCAACGTGGTTTACTGCTGAACCAACATTCATCTAACATTGGTTCAACGTGGTTTACTGCTGAACCAGCATTCATCTAACATTGGTTCAACGTCTCATGTTTGCTGGTAGGGTAGATCCGGGTAAGATGACGCACAGGGGAGGATGACTCCCAGCTATAACACCACCTGGGGAAGTCAACATAACCCCACCTGGTGAAGGCATCATAACTACTTAATAAGATTTCTCGCCTCAGGTTATTACGACACAATTTGTTTGGAAGGAAAATTAAAACATTTTAATCCCTTGTTGAATTTCGAAAGGTGCGTGAAAGGGTGATGTTGCGGAAACAAATTTTCAGTATATATTATTATTTTTTCAAGTAATAATTCTTGACTTATTGCTAAAGCTGTGACAAATTCACAACGTACACCATACATAATACAGTGATATTAATTGGGAGTATTGGTCCATGGTATAACAGCAATGATACGCTCTCGAAGTCTTTGAGGCTTTCTAGGATGTAATTTATATCGGCAATTGTAATTAATAATGCGTCATCTTACCCCACACAAAATGGGGAAGATGACTCACACTTGAATGTTTTCTTTTTAATTTATGTTGAAGAATAACTGATATAAAGGTATATAAATTGTGTATTTAGTAGCATGAGTAAATTACTTAGAAAAAACCCAAATGATTTGACATCTATTTAATAGAAATTTTATATTTATAATTTTTTCATCTTACCCCAAATTGGCGGGGTAAGATGGCGCGGGATATTGATAATATAACATTGCTATAACTTGTTCCAATAGGTGTTTACCAAAAAAATTATTTTGCTAAAAGATGTAGTACAGACAGAAGTTTTTCTAAGAAATATAAGTTCTGCTAGATAGCTTGCACATTTTTTAAAATTTAAAAGTATTTGCTTACATTCGTCGTTTTCCCCCGGTCTACCCTAATTAAGATCTGCTCTGATGACGCTAATGATTCTATGGGGTCTGAACCAGCGTTGTTACAGCGTTGTTACCGCGTTGTTATAGCGTTGTTATAGCGTTGATCTGGATCTGACTGTTTGTCTCTGCACTATAACCTGATAACATGTATAAATACCAGACATGGTGTCTGGCCCTACGCAGCAAACAAAAAACTTTTGTATAACATTTGTACAATGTTGGGCTAACGTCGAAGACGTTGGGCCGACGTTGTACAAATGTTATACAAATGTTTTGTGTTTTCTGGGTATTGTGGGCTCGTCGTCTGCGACGCTGGCCCAACTTTAACCCAGCGACTGCAGTACATTTGGTCATACGAAAAATGACACCGTTTGTGAACACCTTTTGCACTAATTTAAGTGGAAAGGTGTCTGGTGGGCGGGGCCACAGAACTAGAGGCGGGGCTTGGTGCTACACATGACTCAATACTAATACAATCTTGGGACTTGTTTCCGTCACGATTTCGTTTCCTTTTTTTAAGGTTGTGGAAGTATCAAAATCACTAACTCTAAATAATACAGGTTAAGTTTCAGTTGACAAATGTGTTATGTCAGAGTATGTAGGTCATGTCATATGACAGGCAATGTACATGGATCCAGAGATCATCACAGTTACTATAGTCATGCGGCCCCTAGGGGCCAATGTAGGTCATGTCATATGACAGGCAATGTACATCGATCAGAGATCATCACAGTTACTATAGTCATGCGGCCCCTAGGGGGCCAATGTAGGTCATGTCATATGACAGGCAATGTACATCGATCGAGAGATCATCACAGTTACTATAGTTATGCGGCCCCTAGGGGCCAATGTAGGTCATGTCATATGACAGGCAATGTACATCGATCCAGAGATCATCACAGTTACTATAGTCATGCGGCCCCTAGGGGCCAATGTAGGTCATGTCATATGACAGGCAATGTACATCGATCGAGAGATCATCACAGTTACTATAGTCATGCAGCCCCTAGGGGCCAATGTAGGTCATGTCATATGACAGGCAATGTACATCGATCAGAGATCATCACAGTTACTATAGTCATGCGGCCCCTAGGGGGCCAATGTAGGTCATGTCATATGACAGGCAATGTACATCGATCAGAGATCATCACAGTTACTATAGTCATGCGGCCCCTAGGGGCCAATGTAGGTCATGTCATATGACAGGCAATGTACATGGATCGAGAGATCATCACAGTTACTATAGTCATGCGGCCCCTAGGGGCCAATGTAGGTCATGTCATATGACAGGCAATGTACATCGATCGAGAGATCATCACAGTTACTATAGTCATGCGGCCCCTAGGGGCCAATGTAGGTCATGTCATATGACAGGCAATGTACATCGATCGAGAGATCATCACAGTTACTATAGTCATGCGGCCCCTAGGGGCCAATGTAGGTCATGTCATATGACAGGCAATGTACATCGATCAGAGATCATCCACAGTTACTATAGTCATGCGGCCCCTAGGGGCCAATGTAGGTCATGTCATATGACAGGCAATGTACATCGATCGAGAGATCATCACAGTTACTATAGTTATGCGGCCCCTAGGGGCCAATGTAGGTCATGTCATATGACAGGCAATGTACATCGATCCAGAGATCATCACAGTTACTATAGTCATGCGGCCCCTAGGGGCCAATGTAGGTCATGTCATATGACAGGCAATGTACATCGATCGAGAGATCATCACAGTTACTATAGTCATGCAGCCCCTAGGGGCCAATGTAGGTCATGTCATATGACAGGCAATGTACATCGATCAGAGATCATCACAGTTACTATAGTCATGCGGCCCCTAGGGGCCAATGTAGGTCATGTCATATGACAGGCAATGTACATCGATCAGAGATCATCACAGTTACTATAGTCATGCGGCCCCTAGGGGCCAATGTAGGTCATGTCATATGACAGGCAATGTACATCGATCGAGAGATCATCTCAGTTACTATAGTCATGCGGCCCCTAGGGGCCAATGTAGGTCATGTCATATGACAGGCAATGTACATCGATCCAGAGATCATCCACAGTTACTATAGTCATGCGGCCCCTAGGGGCCAATGTAGGTCATGTCATATGACAGGCAATGTACATCGATCCAGAGATCATCACAGTTACTATAGTCATGCGGCCCCTAGGGGCCAATGTAGGTCATGTCATATGACAGGCAATGTACATCGATCAGAGATCATCACAGTTACTATAGTCATGCGGCCCCTAGGGGCCAATGTAGGTCATGTCATATGACAGGCAATGTACATCGATCCAGAGATCATCCACAGTTACTATAGTCATGCGGCCCCTAGGGGCCAATGAACAGGCCCACGTTTTAGTGTATGGAACATTTATTGTTCAATTCAAAATAACATAATTCAGCGTGTAGTGACCCCCATCCCCAAGAGATGAGATCATCAGATTTTGTGCTATATTAACATTCTGAGTATGACGTGTCTCATGTATTAACCCTCTGTGGACCAGACTACCATATTTTCTCCATGTTAACCGTCTGATGCCTAGAGTATTACATCCTTATTTTCTAAGCCTTTGTGGACCAGAGTATCACGTGTAATAACCCTCTGTGGTCTAGGGTATCACGTTTCTAATGTATTAACCCTCTGTGGACTACACTATCATTTTTATATTATTTGAACCTACTGATGCCTAAATCATCACATATGTTATTTATTAACCCTCTAGAGGCTAGAGTATCACGTGCATTAACCCTCTGAGGTCCAGAGAGCCGATAGTATCACGTGTCCCATGTATTAATTTACCCTCTGTTGATTAGATTATTATATTAATTATATATTAACCTTTGATGCCTAGAGTATCACGTGTGTCATGTAATAACCCTCTGTGGGCTAGTATATCATATTTCTCCTATGTTAACCTTCTGATGCCTAGATTATCATATTTGACCTATGTTATCATTCCTAAGACTAGAGTATGACATGTATTTATTAACCCTCTGCAGATTAGAATATTTAATAATTAACCCTCTGGGGTCTAGAGTATCACTTATCTTATGTATAATCCTCTGTGGACTAGATTGTCATATTTTTGTTATATTAATCTTCTGATTCCTACAGTAGACAGTTCACATGTTGTATTTACCAACCCTCTGCGGACTAGAGTATCCCATGTCTCTAGGGGCTATAGGCTATCATGATTTACGTCTCAACACTGTGCGTGCTAGATACTTAATACACCCATTCTCAGTGTTCTGTCTCCCACTCTACGGATGGCAGTGTAAATAATTATATGTGTCTCATGTATTAACCCTTTGTGGACTAGATTACCATTTTTCTTCCGCTCTCATGGTACCAAAGGGTCGGGTCTGCCGACCTTTTGTTTCCATTGTATCTGAATAAAGTGCTTTGTTTCATTCTTCCTTGTCGAGCCGAAGGGCAGCATTTGCTTACTTTACAAGTGTGCAGTTGCTGCCTTTTGGCTCTGCACAAGCTGTATCGATATAATATTATTATAATATCATGACAAGCTAGTCTACATTTTTGTTGGGACGACCGTCTCATTATCATTTTGCTGTATATTTGAAATAAATTTGTATAAATCCATCTACATTTTTGCGCGTTTGTAGATATTTATTATGTAATCATTGGTACAATATCGTTTTCTTCATAATCATTGCCCCTTTCCAACTTGAATATCTTGAAATTATTTGTTTTTGTGTGAAAGGTGGCCATAGTGGTAGCGGCATTTTTTGTCTTAGCTATAGTCTCCTGACTATTATTTGTACTTTTCACTTTATTTGTAATTAATTATGTTTGGTCAAATAAAGCTTCTTCTTCTTAACCTTTTGATGCCTAGAGTACCATGTCTTAATTATCAACCCTATACGGACACATGTAACACATGTATCAACCCTATGCAGTCTGAAGTATCGTGTAGCCCATGTATTAACCCTTTTCCATGCGGAATATTCCTGGACTAATCGCTCATTATTTGCGGAATTAAATTGTAAAAAAATGACTAATTTCAGGTCATATTTACATCATTTGGATAGGCCTCCATCACATCCTAAGGATACCAAAATGGATATCAATGTTGGTATGGACTGGAGTTAGACTATTCCGGCATTCAAGGTCATCCCAAGGTCAAGTCACACGCAAATTAAAAGATATATCACATTTTGTACTGTTTTTTGCATTCTACTGAAGATCTAAACGTTGGACATTAGTATATACCATTTAATTTCAGCTGATCACTCTCCCCATACATGTTAGGGTTGGTTATTAACATTCCGGAGTCAAAGGGGGGGGGGTGGTAGTAACCTTCTCTGAACTTTCCAAGGTCATCTCGGATAAAAGTGTGCAATTTATTTATTCCTGCCTATACCATGTATAATACAACTGGGTATGAAGGATGACATGGTCTGGAGTTGCTTTTTACCCGTTTACAAGTTTTAGTACCATGACAAGACACGCCAAGGTCATCTCAAGGTCATTTTAAATGGGCTCACAAATGATGAAAATTCTAATTTTGCATAGTTTTTGCTAATTTGACCTTGAAATAACCCTGAGGCTACCTTGGTATGACCTTGAGAACATACCTGTTTAAATAAGAATCCCAGAGCATGTTATTATTTCTGACTATACATGGGTCATGTTTGTAAAATCAGAATAATTAGTCACTACAAGTACCCCCTCCCCACGAATTAAAGGGCGGTTAAACAGGTTATGACAGAATTCCAGCGTTTAAGGGGTCAATAAGGGGTTGATACCCCCCCGCCCCCTCCCGAAGTAAAACAGGGGTAGATTCTACATACATGGATTACAAAATGACATCTGAATGCTCCCCAACATAATTTGGTGGCAATTCACACACATGGCTTTGTCAGTACCAGTACTGGACTTACCAGTGATGACCTGTAACTGAACATAATCCCGGCTGGGGTCTGGGAGCCGCAAATAAGGAGCGCTTTCAGATCCCGGCTGGAGCCGCATGGAAAGGGTTAACCCTCTGTAAACTAATCCATATTTCTTCTATGTTAACCTTCTGATGCTAGAGTATCACATGATTCATTTGTTAACCCTCTGGAGCGGAGTGCACCATTCGGGGGTAACTGCAACCCCAGAGGTAACTCTGAGGTAACTCTGGGGGTAAATCAGAAATTCAATTACCCCCAGTGCACCACGCACAAAAATCAATAAAAACTACCTCTGGGGTGTGAAGTTGAGAGGTAAAATTTGCACCTGCTAGGGGGGTGGTGTAATTCTGCTAACCACGGAGGTAGAGGCGTGATCTGACTGAAGTGTTTCCTTGGAACTCAACATTTAAAGCCCCGCTTGCGCGCAATGTGACCAATAACGTTGTACCTTTACGTCATAAATCGTAATAATGAGATGTGCAACTGCAGATTTCATCAATAGGCCTATCTGGCATTTTTTGTTGTTGTAAAAAATCAACTTGATAGGCCTACCGCTCAACTGCGCTGCAATCTCCCTTTTAATTTGTTTGAAGTTTGCAGTGCTCACGCAATTGCCAGTTTCAAATGAATGAAAAATACATATACATGTACGTTTAAAAATTCAAATACGCTTAAACGCACCGCCCTTACTGAAGCACCATGCACCCTTACTGACAAAAAGCATCGCTCCACTGACTGATCAGCTGGAAATAGCCCTCTGTGATCAATATATTTCAGCATATTGTTATTATCACTGTCCATCAAAGTATAAATTTAAATAATTCATATCCTCTGAACACCAGACAACGGTGAGACGATTAGCAGCATTTATCTATTTATTTTCAAAATATTGTAATTATTTTTTGTCTTCACCCTAATCACTGTTAACTGCCGTACATGTGTGTATTGAAGAATTACTTTGTAGCCTTGATCTTACATTATGTAAGACTATTTGTGCAGCCTGTGAACCTTATTGTTTAGCAACTTTGCTCTACTGTTTTATAACAATTGGACCTAATTTATAGATAGTATGATATATTTTTTAGTTTTGGCAGATGCCTATTGTCGCAATGCGGCCCGTCCGTCCGGCCGTCCGTCTGTCCACCATTTTTAGCACTATTAGTTAAGCAGCCAAGAAGGGTAACCTTGTCTTGGCTGATAAGTGTTTTTTCTCTACTGATTATGCATCACTAGCATCTTTGTGATGATATCTCGGCGGATGTGGGTGTCCATCCCTTGAACATTTTTTTTCAAAACGCAAAATTCAAATTGGCCGCCATGAAATTACTAAAGTTATTATATATTCTATAAGTGTTCTACTTGTATTTGTTTTAACGGTTTTTACACTTTCCAGAGTGTCTTTTTTGCTGCTATTAGAATAATATGTAGCTATTTTACATCTGCTTTTGACGCGGGAGACATCTATTTTATATAGTATGTATATTAAAGTTATCATTTACACCTTAACTTGAAATCAAAGCATAGTAAATAAAAAATAATAGCTCGGGTGAGTTCAAAAATGGTGCGTATCAGACAAAACTAGGTCAGGTGGCCAAAATGACAGACTTTCAGCAATTATGTGTTTAATATGCGTAGGCCTAATATCTGCCGAATGGCTAGACTATTACTATAAAGCGAAGTGTGCGGTTTCAGGGAGGAACATGCCCTGAAATTTTTAAACTTAAATAAAATTCAAAATGGCCAAATTGCGGCTTTCATTTACTTCAATATGCATTACACTGGAAAACGTGGCAGATAGCTAGACCGATACTATAAACAAAATGTGCGGCTTCAGGGATTGATGTGCTAACAAATTTCAACCCGATAAAATTGAAAATGGCACACTTGTGGCCAGTATTGACTTTAATATGAGTAATACTTGGAAAATCGTGTCAGGTATAGCCATACCCTTATAAAACAACGTATGCAGCTTCATGGAAGAATGCAAGCTCAAACAATTCAACTCGATCAAATTCGAAAAAAAACAGACTTTCGACCATTATTAAGCAGCCCTCGCCGTTCACTCGTGTCACCAGTGTCTCCATCTCTACTTCAGACACTGGTCATCTTCCCCAGATCAGCTAATATTAACCACCAGGGGACAGAGATTTCACAGCCACTCTCTGTACTGCCGCATCTAGGTGCGTGGGAAAAAGCCCGCTTCTTTCAGAATGATGGCCTCACAGAGTGCAAAATAACTCGATTCATGTTATTACAATTGACGCTTCTGAAAATGAGATAAAAATATCTAGGCTGAATATACACTGATATATACCGTATGTAGTAAAAATTGTGCTTAGCTCATACTTTTAAAAACTCCATTAAATTAATTATCAATAAATATAAAATTGAAAGTGGAACACTCATGGATACCCTCAGGTTTGTATGACGAGCACTGCGTGCACAAATTCCCATGTGTTGGCAGCGGATGGGCAGGTGTGCATTTAAACACAACTGGCCAATCACGATCTACCTCACCGCTGGTGGCTCATTTATGAACTGCTGGCTGCTGGTTGGCAGACGGTGACGTAACAGACGACAGAGACCCTTGGTGTTGGATATGTGTAAGTGCCACACAAAATCTCAGTGGGTGACTGTGACACTCACTGATAGCTGAGTGTACCCTCGCCGAGGCGGGCTGCTTACTGTATTCCACACGATCCGCCGCCGCCGCAGTTATTTGTTTTCAAGATAGCTACTAATCTTTCAACTTCTGCTTCCTCATACTTCACATAGCCATCACATACCACTGGGGAATTGTTTTGGTGACATTTTGATCCCCATATCATCAACCCTTTAATTACTATGGCCACTAACTAAATGCTCGTTAGCGCATTTCCGGAAAAAGTTGCCATCAGATCTTCTTTTACTTTGGCAAATATGTTCAGCTATGTCAGCCAATGACCTGACTAACTTTTGGGATCAAACAATTTCAAAATAGCCGTTTAGCGGCCATTTTGAATTTTGTAATATTTACTTAACTCAAGAAATGCAAAATGACTGGACCATGAATATAAAACAAAATGTAATGTCTCACACAAGGATAAACTATGACAAATTTCATACTAAAAAATCCAAAATGGCTGCCAGTCGGCAATTTTTTATTTTTTTTTCACTATTCCGGAAATCTTGCATGATAGCTTATCTATGAATTTCTGCTTCCTCATACCTCACATAGCCATCATATACCACTGGGGGATTTTTTGTGACATTTTGATCCCCATATAATCAACCCTTTAATTACTAGGGCCACTAATACTTGTTCGCGCGTTTCAGGAAAAAAGTTTCAAGCAGATCTTCTTATTTGGCAATTATACACAGCAATGTCAGCCAATGACCTGATTAACTTTTGGGAGCAAACAATTTTAAAATAGTGGTCGAGCGATAACGGAGGGCTGCTTTCGTGTTCGTTTCCGAACAACTCTTTCTAGTTTATTTTGACATTTGTTAAAAACTGATAACTTTGTCTCATATTATCTGTATTACGTGACTAATTAGAAATAAGTGGTGATGAGATAGTAGAGTTTAAACTGTAAATGTTATAATTATACGTTTTTTCGCTTTTAAACGATGATAAGAGAATGAGGCCTACTTCCGTCGTTGACGGGGCTTGTTAGTGTAGTTGTAGCATCCATTTTGACTCAGCTTTGTGGTAGACAGCAAATTGGGGCTTTAAAATTTTATTTTAGCAATTTAATCTGATGTTTGCATAAATATATAAAAATATTTAAACAAATTGCGCTTTCGAGAGGTAAAAATTTGAGCGTCATTTCTTTCTCATGCTTCATACCATAATGCATAAGAGACAATGCATTTCTGCTCATACATAATTTACCAAATATAATTATGAGTGTCGCAGCAATGATCGTAGGAGCAATGATCGTAGGAGCAATGAGAAGACACCAATGGGGATACTCTACACATGATTATATAAAACGCATCTTAAATATTCAAAATGTCACAAGAGATAGGCCTATGTGAATTTTATGCCAAAGGTTGTCGATAGGAAAATACCATGAATAATACAATTCAATACTAGTCATGCTGAAAAGCAAGATAGCAGACAGACGAGAGAAGTCGTGGGTGACTAAAAATGTGTTTTTTAAGACAAACTGAGGCTAACTAAATCTATATTTTTAATAAATGCATAGGGGCTTAATATTCCTAAAGTATGATATTAATTTTCGCAACGTATTGAAAATAGCCTTTAGTTATTATAAATCATGACTATTTTCCGAATATTATAATAATATATTTCAAGTTCTATAATATTGCTCGTCATGCTTCCTATTCGAATGGTCCGTCTGTTTTTTTACAATAAAGTTTTAAAATATTTCTGACAATTCAGTTCACGCCGATGAATAAATATAGAATACCAGCGTGCTGTCTTGCGTGCGTAGCCAGATAGAGGTAGAAATAAGAAAGATTAGATCAATTTTAGACTGGTTTAGATATGAGAAATGTGCACCATTAGTATCAGCCAGTTTGATGTAACGTTTGAGGGGATTGAACTTGTGGTGCATCTTTTTCGCTGTTTTCTCTACTGAATTTCATGACTATTGTCCAGACCCCCGCCAAATACCAAATACATCTCGTAAATTGCTAGTTACGACGTCCCCCTATAAATAAAAAAATAAAGTCCGTCTTAAGCCTTGAATCGTATTACATGCCAAATGGTGTAACTTTTAAAATACTCGCCATTACTTTATGGTAGGGTAGACAGCAGGGGATTAGAAATTAGTGTATGTAAAATTTCAAGAAAATTGATTGTGAATTGACTGAGAAATAGGCGAAAAACATGTGCTACAAGTTATTGTGACTTCAAATATAGGCCTAGTAGTAAAAGCCTTAGCTCTTTAACCGCTATGCCATTTAATTCAAATGTATACCATGTCTTAGTTGTGCGAATAAGTAAAATATATAATATTTCTTTAATTTCGAACAAACATTTGCAATTATTGTTGATAAAACATGAATTGTATTCACATGAACAGTATTGGATAGGGTAATAACAAAAATAGATACGATTAGAGTGAAATTATTAGAATATAATATGCAGTTTGTTATGAAATACTGTATAGGCCTATTATATCGCATTTGTCGTAATTTGGAACAAGCAGCATTAAAAAAACACGTTGTTAATGGTCGATGCAGCGTCAATGAAATAACAAAATACAACCTTACGTTAGTTATTAGGCCCTTATGATGTTTAAATCTATATCATTATTTCCAAGCAGTGTACCAACTTTGTTATTGATAAAACATCAAGTGAAGATAGCTATGTAAAATTATTTTTCCTGTATAATTTTCATAGAAGAAGACTTTCTCATAATAGTATCATAGATTATGAAGTCACAAGTTTCTACAGTCGCTTAGAAATAATATAATGACGTTGAAGATTGTTTTTCAACATAATCAAACACTGTGTAGGTGAAACAACGCAAAAATGACGTCGTGAATCGTAAGTGTCCCAATTAATTTGCACAGTACTGTACACCTCGAGGGGTAAATATGGGACAACCTCAGAGGTCCTTACCTAACTGCGTTTTGAACATGGTTCACTCGGTGTAAAGTTGTTGAGGTTAGTACTCCTGAGGTAAGGACCTCTGGGGTAAGGCAATTTACCCCTGCGAGTTACCCCTCCAATGGTGAACTCGGCCCCTGGAGGCTACAGTATCACTCCCTGGGGGTCTAGAAGGTCGAGAGGATCACTTGTCTAAAATATTAACCTTCTGTGGGCTACATTATCGTATTTATCTTTATCGTATTTATCTATATTTTAACCTCCTGATCTTCTGGTTCCTGGATCATCATATGTTTTTTTTTAAACCTGGCTAAAGTATTACCTGTATAACCGTTTAGGGTCTAGAGTATCACATGACTTATTTATTACCGTACACTTATTACTGGAGGAGCTAGGTAGGGTTCAGTAGGACTGTCGAGGTCCATTAGGTTTGACTTTAAAATTTGATTATATAATGTCTGGAGATCCAAGAAAGTTTGAAGTCATGTTTCGGCTCATGGTCATTTGACCTCAATATGGGGTCAAAGGTCACAAAAATCGATAAAAATTAAATCTCCGTTACATAGTCATATTTATACTCGAACTCTCGGAAATTTTATGCTGATTGCCGACGTTGTACAAATGTTATACAAATGTTTTGTGTTTTCAGGGTATTGTGGGCTCGTCGTCTGCGACGCTGGCCCAGCTTTAACCCAACGACTGGAGGGTCCTGGTGCTGTAACTCGAAGCAGTCGCTAATTTTCCGTTTACGTCTGACATACCGCATGCCTAAAGGCAGTCCATATTTTAAAAAAGTAGCGTAACTCGAAGCATGCGTTAAGCAGACGTTAGACATGCGTTATGTAGTCGTTAGCAAAGTGTAACTCAATTTTTTACGCACACGGCGTACTTGTGATAGTATCTGATACTACGGTGGCCCGTAACAGACAAACAAAATAACAAGTTATCCCAGACAACACTAGACGTTGACCCACGGCTGATATAGTGTTGTACCATCGTCTGCGACGCTGGCGCATCGTTAAACCAACATTGGGTGGACTTCTCATGTTGTTTTTTTTTGTGATGTAATTAGAAGCAAACGTTTGACAACACATATATTTCGATATTATTCCGCACTCTGTGGATTTAAAGGTCCTATCAGCAGCTTTTAAACGTGATAAATAGTTCATAATGAATCCCCAGTGGACCATTTTAGGATTCAACGATTCACACACGCCAGTGGAAAGAAAATTATAATGCAAATTAACACAAATTCATTTTGAATAAAGCATATTGATTTCACCATAAAATATCGTCTATGTATCTAAATACCATGAATTTCACATCACAGCTCCTAGCAAAATTGTCACGTTCTGCCAAATGGTGAAGGCCCCGAAATATAACGCAATCATTCAACAATACCATACTATATCAATAGATCAGAGGCTGTGATCTGGCAAAAAAATATTTAATAAAATTCCAAGTAGCCTACTGTATGTTACATTTGGCCATTGATTCTCGTCAACGCGCTGGAAACGAAAATAGGCGACCGAATACTACGTCAGGGCCGATTGAAATTAATGTAAGCGTTGTGGCCCCCTATTTAGGCCTATCGTTTTAACTCATTGCTAAGGCATTTTCATGAACTCCAGGAAATTTAAAATGTAAATCATTGACACATAGATCTAGCCTGACCCATGCTAGGCCTATAGCATACAGTGCACCAGTTTCATTTTGTCAATTTTATTTCGTCGATTACAGAAAACCGCACTTTATGTATGTTTACATTTTACTTTAAATTGATAGAAAAAGGATTACATCATAATTATAGTTTTTAGAAGCATGGTAATACAACCCCCCCCCCCTACTAGGTTTATTGATTTGAACCCTCAACCACACGACGTAGCTACTCTAATGTATGAACCGCTGTATCATATTAGTAATAACACAATAAAATATTTGTTGCACAATATTGTATGTTTATAGTCCTAAATGGTGGAATGTGTAACATGGCCTAAACAATAATTATTATAATTATTTAATGCTGGCACAGAGTCGTTGATTATGGGCTATCATTAAACCAACATTGGGTTTTCGTGCATTGCCTACTGGCATATACCACTAGTCTATGTAGGCCTATCGTGTAAATGGAATATGTACTGACATTCGTTAAATATTGATGGATGAATGTTATCGTATATCAATTAATGTTAATTCTGTATATTGACGAAAAATGAATAAGCTACTCGTAACTTATTCCCAGCAAACACCAGACTTTGACCCGATGTTGGTTTAATGTTGGCCCACCGTTTTTGACGCTATCCCAACATAAAACCAACATTGGGCCAATGTCTCGTGTTTGCTGGGTTATTAGCAATGTGTTTTTAATAGCTTGCATATTATGAGGTGATCAGGCGTACGCCTTAATCTGACAGAATATCATGCCGCACGTGAATTGCACGAATTACTTGACTGTTTTTTTTATATGTCAACCGTTTTGTCTAAAATCTGTAAATTTGTCGTTCAAACAACTAATTATATTTGCCTTTGAACTTATGCAATTTAAATATTAGGCATTTACATTATTTATTTCGATTTAGGATACATAATATACAAAAAATATATTGTTACATTTTATAATTAGGTAGACGTGTTTCCGTTTGAAATCTAATTCGTTTTAGTTAATCCAACCCACCAACACTTAGGCACGCAGTGCACATCATTTCCTACGGCATGTACTTTTTGTTATGTTTGTAAGGCACTCAGAAAAAAGTATAATATATTGTATTGTAAACTACCACTGCTCATTCTGTTACACCGTAATACAGTCATTCACTCCAGGCACAAGTTTCTTCATCAGGCATAATTAAAAATGACCTATATTTGACCTTCCAATTCAAAATGGTTACCGCCAGCATACAAACAAAACGTTATTTTTTATCCATCTGAACTATAATATAGCAAAGAACATATTTAATGGAAATCTAAAAAAAGAGACTAGGTAATACGGCAGATAAGATTACAAGGCATTAAGCACAGTAAATTCTAACATACTTTTATGCGCTTAGTATTTAGAATTTTAATTGTAAATAAATAAAATTAAGACCATCGTGGATTTTACCTAGGCCTATTACATAGGTCATTGCATTGCGGCACCCCAGTCACGCAAAGCCATAGGTTGAGCATTCCCAATTGTCCATATGAAGGTGAATGTCGCGGCCATTGTGGATTATTTCGTTAAACATTACTCGTTAGTAACGTTTATTCGTGGCCCACTAAATTACTACAAATGAGTCATATATTATCGTCAGCATATTTCGAGGAATAATTATAGTAGCAGTAAGTATATAACTGGTGAACAGTTGATTTTATATTATACTGTCATATGCCCTATACTGTATATCTGTATATCGTTAATCTCGCGAGGAGGACAAATTCGCGAATTCAAGAATCTCGCAAAAAATATTTTTATAATAGCGATACTAAAGAAAAATGAAAATTTGCGAATTTAAAACTTCGTGAAAAGTCCCAAAATGAAATGAAATGAATGGGGTTTAGACCACCTTTGTGCACATATAGGCTAAACTAGGCCAGGAGAACCTCCTAAGGATGGTGAGATGAATGAGATGGCACTGCTCTCCAGACACAGGATTCGAAATTCGAGCCCTGGCAGTCTGAGGCCGCGCACGCTACCTCTCTGCCACGGAGGCCCCCCACAATATTGACTCTTTACGCGTGAGCGGAGAAGAAACATTTTGTTTCATTAAAACTTGAAGGCTAGAGTGGGATTCGAACCTGCGATCTCCGATTTTGGAAGCAGGCAACTTTAACCACTGCACCAGTGCTACCGCTTTGCCCTAAAATAAGACATTTGCAAAAATTAAAAAACGCGAAAATCACCAGATCTACAGTATTTATTATTATATCATTTTAATTCACTAATATGGTTGACAGGCTTTGTAGAGGTCGTCTCCGTTCTCGTCAATCAAAGTTAATAACATATTGGAAAAAATACTCAATTAATATTATTGTTATTGTACCATTTTTGCCTATTTCACTGGAAGTCAAATAAATATTTAGCCATAACAACGGCTTCAGCACACCCAAATTAGTTAAGCACATGTAGATAAAAAGATTTACACTTAAATGCAGAGCAAAGCTCAATGTTTCAGATTTCAGCCCAGGCTAAATGCACACATTTTCACAAAAGGCGGCAAATGACATTTATAAATCTAAATACCAGTTTTAGGCATATAAATGTTTGTTTAAGCATACACACATCCGAGTTCAGAAAACATAGTTCAAATATAGACACGGCCAATAATTAAGTTCTATTGACCATGTTGATTCTGATTATTTTGTGATCAAAATTATGTTTGAACGTATGTTAAGAGACCACTATTTACTCCACTGTACCATATATCATTGGACCGGTAATTTAATTATCGTTTATATGGTGTATTACATGTATGTATTGGTAAACTAACGACAGGCGTTTAGGTAGCCCTACGCCCTATTTCTAGACGGGTTGGGGGTATAAGCGGTTGGCTCCAGGACATTTCGCACCACAGACGTTTCGCCCCTCAAGACGTTTCGCACCCATCTTCAAGACGTTTCGCCCCCGTCGCCGTTCCAAGTTCCATGTTTAGGTCGGCGATCAGATCGATAGCACAATAAATTAAAGTGGCTGAATCAAGGAATGAGAACTGTAAGCGATAGTAAAATGCATGAACAACAAGGTAGCCCAAGTGAGCACGGCTGGGCACACACACATGTCTTAATTATGAAAAGGGTGCGAAACGTCTTTCCAAATTATGACTATAGGGGGCGAAACGCATTTCTGATTAGGGGGCGAAACGTCTTTCCAAAATATGAAGAGGGAGCGAAACGTCTTTCCTAATATTAAATGGGTGCAAAACGTCTTTCCTAAATATGATTTGTGGGCGAAACGTCTTTCTGAAATATGGTTTGGGTGCGAAACGTCTTTCTGAAATATGGTTTGGGTGCGAAACGTCTTCCTGAACTATGAAGACGGTGGCGAAACGTCTTTTCTATTTATGGAGAGGGGGCGAAACGTCTTTCCTGAGTATGAGTTGGGGGCAAAACGTCTCACTAAAAAATGGTGCGAACTGACTATGGGGTGAAAAGTCTGTGTACCGTTTGGGGGTATAGGCGGTCAAAATATAAAGCTCGTCCCTATTTTTTTACAGTTAACATCTTATTTCATGTTTTAGGCATACCAATACTAAGAAAAAAATGGTGTGGGTAAGCTGTGTGTGTGTATGCGGGGGGGGGGGGGGCTGCATGGTGGTAGTATCCTATGGCCTATTGGCAGTTGGTGTAATCGGTAGTACCAAGGAATATAAGACTTCTATATTCCTTGGTAGTACAGCCATCGAAGGCTAACTATGTTTACGCCAAGTTAGCGACTGCTTAATGGGCGGTCTCGACCACACGTTAAAATTGGCGCTAACTTCGGTTTTAACGTGTGCTTAAGGATCATCGTTAATTAGCGCATGTATCCAGTTACAGTCGGTAAATTGAAGTTGTGCTTAACGACAATCCTTAACTGACGTGTGCTTAGCGACTGCTTCGAGTTACAGACACCTGGATGTGAAGAAAGGGGGCACAGGGAGGTCGGCTACAACCAACGACTGGCGGGTCCAAGATGTGAAAAAAGGGGCACAGGGAGGTTGGGTAAATAGGCTAACATAGTAGACTTCTTAAAGTATTGGGCGAAAATAGGGGGCTCGCCGCTGTTGCCTAGACAGGGCACCTGTCTGGGGCCTGTAACTCGAAGCAGTCGCTAAGCACACGTTATATAGTTAAGGACTGTCGTTAAGCACAACTTCAATTTACCGACTGTAACTGGACACATGCGCTAATTAACGATGATCCTTGAGCACACATTAAGCCCGCCAATTTTAACGTGTGGTCGAGACCGCCCATTAAGCAGTCGCTAACTTGGCGTAAACATATTTAGCCTTCAATGGCTGTACTACCGATTACACCAACTGCCAATAGGCCATGGGCTACTACCACCCTGCGTGCACCCTTCCCCATCCCCCCCCCCACACACACACACAGCTTACTCACACCAATTTTTTTTCTTAGCCTTGGTATGTCCAAACATGAAATGAGATGTTAACTGTAAAAAAATGGGGACGAGCTTTATATTCTTACCGCTGATATGAGGATACCCCCCAACCCGTCTAAAAATTGGGGTAAGGTTACTTAAACGTCTGTCGTTGCTGTTCTAATTTACCAATATTTACATGCAATATACCATATAAACGATAACTAAATTACTGTTATAATGATATATTGCCTGGTATACAGTGGAGTGAATAGTTATCTCCTGATATACCTTCAAACATAATTTTTATTACAAAATAATCAAAATCAACATGGTCGATGGAAGCGACTTAATGGAACATAATTATTGGCCATGTCTATATTTGACCTATGATTTCTAAACCCGGATGTGTATATGCTTAAAAGTGAGTGGTATTTACATTTATAAATGTCATATTTATTTTGAATGAAATAATATTGCCACTTTTTCTAAAAATGTGTGTATTTAGCTTGGGCTGAATCTAAAACATTGAACTTTGCTCTGCATTTGAGTGTACATCTTTTTATTCACTTGTTTCTACTTATTTGGGTGTGCTGAATTCGAACCTCTCGGATAACATTCTCTATTTGGTGACCTTCAACTTCAAATTAACAAAACACAAAATGGCCTCCAAAACGTAAAGAAAACCCCATATTTTCTATAGCTGGCTGCACATGAGAACATTATTAATGGTTTATGCAAGATATTTATTTGGAATTTTTTTTTCAAGCGTCTTAGGAAAGAAATAACCTGGATTTGACATTCAAATCCAAGACGTCTGCCGTTTTTATGGTTCATGGTTCATTTGACTTCCAGATAAAACATGCAAAAATGGTACAATATCATTATTTTTAATTGAGTATTTTTTACCAATATGTTATTAACTTTGGTTGACGGTAAAAGAGACGACCTCTACAAGGCCTGTCAACTATATTAGTGAATTGAAATTATATAATAATTTTTTTTGTAGATCTGGTGATTTTCGCGCGTTTCAATTTTCGTGAATGTCTGATTTTAGTAGGCCTACAGGGCACTGGTGCAGTGGTTAAAGCTTCCTGCTAGGAATGAAATGTTTCTTCTCCGCTCACTCGTAAAGATTTAATATTGTGAGGACCTCCAGGGCTCGAATTTCGAATCATGTGTCTGGAGGGCAGTGTCATCTCATTCATCTCACCATCCTCAGGAGGTTCTGCTTGCCCAGTTTAGCCTATGTGTACACAAAGATTGCCTAAAACCCCATTCAGTTCATTTCATTTTGGAAAATTTCACGAATTCGCGATTTTTTTTTTAGTATAGCTATTATATAAATATTTTTTACGAGATTCTTGAATTCGCGAATTTGTTCTCCTCGCGAAAATTAAAACCTGAGAAATATTACCAGATCCATAGTGCATATGACCTTATTACATAAAAGCAACTGTTCACCAGTTATATACTTACTGCTACTATAATTATACCTCTAAATATGCTGACGATAATATATGACTCATTTGTAGTAACTTTGTGGGCCACGAATAAACGTTACTGACGACTAAATTTCAAAGGAAAAATCCACAATGGCCGCGAAATTCACCTTCATATGAACCAAAACCAAAATGACTATCAAAATGTAGTCTAAAGAGCACTCCTTGTTTTGGTTTGTCGCACGGGAATGCTCAACTTATGGCTTTTGCATGACTTGGGTGCCGCAACGCACATTTCCGATGTTTGATTTTCATTGTCTGACCTATGAAATAAGTGAAATCTACAATGGCCGTAATTTTATATATTTACAATTAAAATCATGACGCACATAGAAGCATGTTAGAATATACTATGTTTAATGCCTTGTAATCTAATATGCCGTGTTACTTAGTCTATTTCCTTAGACTTCCATTAAAAAATGTTATTTACTATATCATAGTTCAGATGGATAAAAAATGATTTTTTTATTTGTGTGCTGGCGGCAACCATTTTGGATTTGAAGGTTTAATATAGGTCATTTTTAATTAGGCCTAATGAAGAAACTTGTGCCTAGAGTGAACTACTGTATTACGGTGTCACAGAATGAGCAGTAGTAGTTGACAAAATAATATATTAGATTTTTTTTCTGAGTGCCTTCCAACATAAAAAGGTATTATCATTACTGAGTGGCTTCCAACATAAAAAGGTATTATCATTACTACATTTTCACTCATTTGAAGTTGTGTCTCGCTACCGCAACCAACAACTTCAAGTGGGTGAAAATTACACATCTCTGCTTAATTTGGGACCAAACATTTGCAAATCTTGATGTCTAAACACACATTTCATTCCAATAAAGTGGAAAACACATAGGACGCGAGCGACACGCGAGCGACACACTACAGATGCGCGAGCGTCGCGCGACAGATCAAAACACATAGGACGCGTTAACTCGCGAGCGTTAAGCGTTAAATAGTAGATCTGAGCAATCAACATCAAAGGATTTGCTAAATTTAATATTTCAATTTGTGCATTCTCGTGATAATTACAGAACTGTCACTTTTGGTCAGTTAAGATTGTTTTTAGAATAAAAACATAGGCCTATAAGGAACATATTTGATCATAAATCTATACAAAGCCAATGATCGAAGCGACATTTGAATTCGCATTAAGTTTAAACTCAATATAATGAGTTAATAACTCGATATAATTATTGACTTCAGAACTCGATATTTTGGCTTTATAACTCGATCAATTGAGTTTTGAACTCAATATATTGAGGTGTCAGCTCGATATATCGAGAAAAGAAACTCAATTTATTGAGTTGTGACAACTCAATATATTGAGTTGTAAACCCAATATATTGAGTTGTCAAGGCTATCTAACGTGTCTAATGAGTTGTGACAATTCAGTATATTGATTTGACAACTCATAATATTGAGTTGTCAACTCTATGAAGTTGTCATAACTCGATATATTTAGTTTTCAACTCGATATATTGAGTTCACAACTCATTATATCGAGTTGTGAACTCAATATATGAGTTCATAGCTCAATATATCTAATAGACAACTCCATATATTGATTTGACAACTCAATATATTGAGTTATCAGCTCGATATATTGAGGAGCCTATTTTCTGCGCTTTTACATTTCGGGATTAAATGTATACGTAATTGAAACAAAGTTTGTTTTACCGAAAACACGTCACCCACACACATTTGCTGGATCACGTGGATGTGTGGGGGTCCCCAATAAATCATCACATGCTGACGTCATACTGTGGATTCACCTCGCGTAAAGCTCGCGTCACGCGTTAAATGTCGCTCCAGAAGTGATCGGTGACGCTCGCGTGCCGCGTGACGCTAGCAAGCGAAGAAAACTGATTAAAAACGACAATAGTCGCGCTTAGCACTTTAAAGGTTAAAATGATGAAAACGCTTGTAGTCGATGATCAGTAAGTCGATTGTAGTCGATGATCAGTAAATCGATTGTAGTCGATGATCAGTAAATCGATTGTAGTCGATGATCAGTAAATCGATTGTAGTCGATGATCAGTAAATCAAATAACTCAAGTTGAGATGTCTAATTTCTATGATCAAATATATAATAATATGATCAAATAACTCAAGTTGGGTTTGTTTATTTTATCATCAGTAAATCAAATAGGCCGAAGTCAAATTGAGAAATGTCTAATTTTCAGTAATATACTATTTTTTCTTTCATTTGAAGCTGTAAATGGCGTTAGCTTCAAATGAATGAAAACTACATAGATAGGAAGGGTATTCCCCCTGCACCGGCCAGGGGGAATACCCTTCCTATCTATGTATGTTTCGTTATATGAATGAAAAATAGAAAAAAATAATTCCGAATATTTACTCGCCTACTTTGATTCTTTGACAGCTACACACAACTGTTGTCGTTTTTAACCTTTATCCTGCTAATTTAATATATATAAATTTTCACCCACTTGAGGTTGTGTCTCGCTACCGCGATCCACAACCTCAAGTGGCTGAAAATTATTCATATTTGTTTAATTTGAGACCAAGCATTTACATCTTGATGTCTAAACAGTCATTCTATTCCCAATATCAGTGATTTAATCGGCCGATGAAACAGATTAAAAACGACTATTGTCGTGATCAGCATGCAAAGGGTTAATCCATTTGATGGATCGATCAAATCACTGTTATTGGCAATAAAATGAGTGTTTAAACATCAATATTTGCAAGTGTTTGGGCACAAATTAATGAAAGTTAACTTAACAGTTTAGGGTTTAAACTGATTGAAAAAATACGTTTAAAATACGTTCACATTTGGGCGGAGGCTTGGTGTAGTAGGTTGTTACGCTGCCCCTCTGTCTCATGTCGAACACGCTACCTCTCTGTCACAGAGGCTCCCCACAATACTAGCCTATATCTTTACAAATGTGCGGAGAAAAAACATTTTAGACAAGCAGCGTTAACCATTAGATTAGGCATCGTGTCTATATACATGTAAGAAATGTAAATGTGTTTTTTCGCTACCTGTCGTACATCTACCATGGCAACAGAGTCTAGAATTAGTCAAACCAATAATTACCTTAGATCATTTTCCCGAGCTGACAGTAACAGATAATTTTCCTGAGTTGACAGTAACAGAAATATCAGTTACACTATTATAATTTATAATGGGATTAAAAATTGAAGAATTGGGTTTGTTGATATTGAAATTATCGTTAATTTTTTACCATGACCTTTAGCCGGTTTAGTAAACAATCTTTAAAATCACTGCGGTTATATTATACACACCGATTCGTTAAGCCTATAGGGGGCCTGCCTATGACCAGGACTAGCCCACTTTTATTTTCAATAGCGGATCCCCCGCTTAAGACCCTGCCCCCATATATTCCACGATATTTTCAAAATTTCCCGGTGGAGCATATGTTCTAGCACCCCCCCCCCCCCCTCGACCATGTATGTGTCTAATTAGTAGACAACAAATACAAGTTACTGTTGTTTGCCTTTGACACCCCAGATACTAGTCTTACTGCCTGGCAAAGGCAAACAGTGGTAACTGCTCATTTTACAAGTAAGCAGTTACTGTTGTTTGCCTATGACACCCCAGATACTAGTGCTACTGCCTGGCAAAGGCAAACAGTGGTAACTGCTTATTTTACAAGTCAGCAGTTACTGCTCTTTGCCTTTGACACCCCAGATACTGGTCCTTCTGCCTGGCAAAGGCAAACAGTGGTAACTGCTTATTTTACAAGTCAGCAGTTACTGTTGTTTGCCTTTGACACCCCAGATACTAGTGCTACTGCCTGGCAAAGGCAAACAGTGGTAACTGCTTATTTTACAAGTCAGCAGTTACTGCTCTTTGCCTTTGACACCCCAGATACTGGTCCTTCTGCCTGGCAAAGGCAAACAGTGGTAACTGCTTATTTTACAAGTCAGCAGTTACTGTTGTTTGCCTTTGACACCCCAGATACTAGTCCTACTGCCAGGCAAAGGCAAACAGTGGTAACTGCTTATTTTACAAGTCAGCAGTTACTTTTGTTTGCCTTTGACACCCCAGATACTGGTCCCATCCCGATGGCCACACCCAGCCCCCCGGATCCCTATCCATCCCCCCTTCACACCCCATCCCGATGTCCTCACACAGCCCCCCGGATCCCTATCTGAAAGAACACATGGTTGTGCTATCTCAGCAAACAGGAGCCCTTGTCCCAATGCCGAATCAATGTTGGGCCACCGTCTGCGACGCTGGCCCAACATTGATTCGGCATCGGGACAAGGGCTCGTGTTTTCTAGGATGTCAGCAGATCCCAAAACAAGCAGGAGACCCTGGTTTGATTCTGGGCCAACGTAGTAGACGATGGACCAACATCTACCCAGCATCATATGAGTGTATTTTGAGTGCTAGGTTCATCCCCCCCCCCCCCCCTCAGATAACCAGTTAGGAACCCTTCTCGTCTCAAAGCACACTACAGAATAAATACACACTTGAGAATGTTGAGTATTAAGTCATCCATCCTTAAAAATATGACAAAACAATTCACCAGGCGAACCTTCTGAGGATGGTGAGATAAATGAGATGACACTGCCCTCCAGACACAGGATTCGAAATTCTAGCCCTGGTGGTCTGAGACCGAACACGCTACCTCTCGGTCATAGAGGCTCCCCACAATATTGAATGATTACGAGTCAGAGGTGAAGAAACATTTTGTTTCTTTGAAACTTGAAGGCCAGAGTGGGGTATACAAATTCCAGTACACAATGAGCAGATGAGCTAAGCCAATCAAAAAATTAAGAATCTCCGTAATTTATTTAATAAGTTTATCAAAGGGGTTCACCACTGTCATGAATACGTTATCTGACCGATAATGGACAGTTACCTGATAATAGACAGCGCTTTGTTGTGGTTTGTGACGTGGTACACGTTCGGCACTTTGACGGTTCTTTATTTTCTGCTCTATCTATAGAGCCCGTCTTGATCCTTGTGGCAGCATTGACCCAATGTTGGGTCAATGACTCAATATTGGGTGAATGGTGGGTCACCGTCCACTGGCCCAACATTGGGTCAATGGTGGGTCACCGTTGTAGACGGTAACCCACCATTGGCCCAATCTTGGGTCAATGGTGGGTCACCGTTGTAGACGGTGACCCACTATTGACTCAATGTTGGGTCAATGGTGGGTCACCGTTGTAGACGGTGACCCACTATTGACCCAATATTGGGTGAAAGCTGACCAGTAGCCTTTACCAGTCATTGCATAGATGTTTTTTTAAGGCTGATTATTGATGCAGGTCAGGATATATTCAGAACCTGCCGGATGACATCTTGTCATCCCTGAGCAATTTGCGCCGGGGGGGGGGGCGAAATTCAAGGTCAAAGGTCGATGTCGAAGTGAGAAAAAGTGTAATACCTCTTGTTGTGTAGTTTCGACTGAAAAAAATCATTTCTTATATTCTTTTTATGATTCAATCTAATCTTCAAGGTCAAAGGGTCACCGTATCGAATCCCGAGCCTGACAGTTATTAACCAAAGAGACCAAAGGGATTTTTCAATTTTAAATTATCATATCAATCATGACTTTAGTTTCACTGGTTATGGGTCCAAATATTTTACTCTTTCAGTTCAGGGACCGACTTTAGACGTCAGATTCTGACGTCTAAAGTCGGTCCCCGCACTTAAAGGGTTAAGTCGGTCCCCGCACTGAAAGGGTTCACTGACGACGCTGGCCCAACATTATACCAACCATCTTGTGTTTACTGGTTGGTGGCGAGCACATTTAACTTACTATATTACTCTATAGCTGTAGCTTTGCCATCGTGGAATTAACACTTGACCCAAGGGTTAATGTTAGTAATTAAATACCTGAGTGTCTCAAGGGTTAATGCTCTTAATATAGTAATCACATATTATTGACATTTAAAGGCCTAACTGTGTTAAGTCCGTTTAATGAGCATGTCTGCTTACCAATAGACCTATATTTGCTGAATTTGAGACTAATTTAGTGTTAAACTTCGAAATCGTAGAATATTAAGTAGAGTGTGCTATGCTAACATTCAGTCAATCAATTATTAGAGCTTGACTTGAGTTTTAGCGTTGTACCAACGACGTACTGACAATGGCAGGGAGGTCGGATCCGCAAGGCACTGGAATGTGGACGCGGCCCTCAGGCGATGTGCCTGGAATGTGATGCAGAGAGAAAGTAGGGTAGTGCGGCCTTTTGCCAGTGAGTGTCGTGCGCGCCGTCAACACGGCCGCTGTCAGAAACGGCTACTCACAGAGATTGTGACATTTATCTTTTACAATAGTGTTTTAATAAATAAGACTACCACGTTCTATTATTATCATGTTTACCATTTATGCATGAGACTGAATCCTGTGAAATACTTTTCATCAATAAAGAAGCTTGAAACTGTATTCTTATCCAGACTTCTCCTCGTAAGATAAACGATCCTATATTTAATATATTAAGTTAGTTTCCAAATATCATAATAAAGGGAACTAACACTAGTCTCTAGTGGACGAGCCTATGTAAAGGCCTACTCTAGAGTCAACGTGATACATTGATATGATGCTGTGATAATGTTGGTCCACCGTCTACGAAGCCGGCACAACATTAGCCCAACATCGGCTCAATGTCTGACGTTAGAGCCTGTGTGTGTGGGAGGCACCCTATACCCCCTGACAGCCTGATACTATATGGCGCATATATGTAACCTGGGAGCTTAAAGGGTCAATCTGTGACGTCTAAATGATAATATAAGTGTAAACATGGACCTGGGAGCTTAAAGGGTCAATCTGTGACGTCTAAATAATAATATAAGTGTGAAAATGGACCTGGGAGCTTAAAGGGTCAATCTGTGACGTCTAAATAATAATAGTGTGAAAATGGACCTGGGAGCTTAAAGGGTCAATCTGTGACGTCTAAATAATAATAGTGTGAAAATGGACCTGGGAGCTTGAAGGGTTAATCTGTGACGTCTAAATATTAATATAAGTCTGAAAATGGACCTGGGAGCTTAAAGGGTCAATCTGTGATGTCTAAATAATAATATAACTCGGGGCGTCAGAATAGACGTCAGATTCTGACGTCCCGACTTTAGACATCAGAATCTGACGTCTAAAGTCGGGACGTCAGAATCTGACGTCTATTCTGACTTCTGAAGTCGAACCCCGCACGCTGTAAGAATCTGACGTCTACAGACGTGAGATTCTAAAGTTGGGCGTCAGATTTTGACGTCCCGACTCCCGACGTCTAAAGTCGGGACGTGGCCGACATTAAATGCTATTGCAGCTGTATATTGAAAGTGAGGAGCAGGGGGTCGGGGTGTGTTTTCTGCCTAGTAACACTGTCATTTCTCCGGGATCCAGTTCACAGACTCAGCAGGTGAGAGATTTTTAAGTGCAAAATATAGTCACAGAAGCGTTTTGCCACTGAGAAAAAGAATAATAATAAGAATAAAGAGATTATATCAACAATTCTGTTCAAATTACTGACAAAATTATATTCTATGGCGATTTTTTGCACTGAATAGTAACAATACTCGTGAATTAGTGAAAAGATTGACATAATCACTGGAGCCGTGACTGTACCAGGGTACCAAGGCTGATGTGTCCCAATGTGCACGTGTTTTCAGGTTGGTGGCTTTGATTTATCAATTTTTTCCGCCCTGGCGGATTTACAGGCTCTTTTTTTCAAAATGGCCGCCACCCACGTCTGTGCGGGTGCGTGTATTCGCTGTGGGGTCCGCGCCCGCGGGGGGGGGGGGGTGTAGGGTCGCATCGCATTCAAAATGGCCGCCACCCACGTCTGTGCAGGTGCGTGTATTCGCTGTGGGGTCCGCGCCCGCAGGGGGGGGGGGGTATAGGGTCGAATCGCATTCAAAATCGCCGCCAGTGAGCGCTGAAAAGAGCGCATCAGAGGGCAATATGCAGCTGTATAGGCCTACAGTATGCCCATACTGTACATACATTCTGATATTATATACTGTGTGTGTGTGATGTACTGTATTGTGATCAAAGACAAGACAAAGCGGGAGGATATGCTCAAAAATCTTCCAAAGGTGAGTCATGTAAAAAAAAACTGTCGCTTTTCATGCAGGTGGACAATCTCCTAAATTCACCCCGAATTCTGTCAAATGCAGGCAAAACAGAATAATATGAGCCGATTTTAGACTATTTTCACACTAATTCGATTCAAGATGGCGGCCATTCAAGCTGTGTAAGTGTAGGAGCGATTCGCCCAGCGCTGCATGTGGTATTTGCACAGTGTATGAATGCATGTATCAATGCATACATGCATTCAAACATACATACATCATTGGTTCTATATGTTCCATGGGTATGTATTATACCTTATATATTAAGCCTCAGCATACATGTGTCTTAAAATAAAAAATAATTCGGAGTTAAGACTGTGTTAAAAACTATGAAAAAATATGTATTTTCAGTGACAAAATCACTGAAATAGCATTTTTTCTCCACAAGCGACTGTAGATATGCAGTGATGCACTGACTGGAAGATGCACTCCAGTAGGCGCAAGGTGTCGGGGTATGTATTCAGTGTGGTACCGCAGGTACTATGCTGTACCGCCGTTTTTGTTAGAGATAATATGTATTTTCAGTGACAAAAATCACTGAAATAGCAGTGTTTCTGCATCAGCGACTTTAGATATGTAGTGATGCACTGACTGGAAGATACACTGGAGTCGGGGGCAAGGGGTCTGGGTATGTATTCTGGGTGGTACTCGGCTGCTGTTTTTTAAATGGCCGACAATAAATGCTATTGCAGCTGTATATTGAAAGTGAGGAGCAGGGGGTCGGGGTGTGTTTTCTGCCTAGTAACACTGTCATTTCTCCGGGATCCAGTTCACAGACTCAGCAGGTGAGAGATTTTTAAGTGCAAAATATAGTCACAGAGCGTTTTGCTACTGAGAAAAAGAATAATAATAAGAATAAAGAGATTATATCAACAATTCTGTTCAAATTACTGACAAAATTATATTCTTTAGCGATTTTTTGCACTGAATAGTAACAATACTCGTGAATTAGTGAAAAGATTGACATAATCACTGGAGCCGTGACTGTACCAGGGTACCAAGGCTGATGTGTCCCGATGTGCACGTGTTTTAAGGGGTGGCTTTGATTTATCAATTTTTTTCCGCCCTACGGGCAAATTTACAGGCTCTTTTTTTCAAAATGGCCGCCACCCACGTCTGTGCAGATGCGTGTATTCGCTGTGGGGTCCGCGGGGGGGGGGGGTGTAGGGTCGCATCGCATTCAAAATGGCCGCCACCCACGTCTGTGCAGGTGCGTGTATTCGCTGTTGGGTCCGCGCCCGCAGGGGGGGGGGGGTATAGGGTCGAATCGCATTCAAAATCGCCGCCAGTGAGCGCTGAAAAGAGCGCATTAGAGGGCAATATGCAGCTGTATAGGCCTACAGTATGCCCATACTGTACATATATTCTGATATTATATACTGTGTGTGTGTGATGTGCCAAAACTCGCCCAGCAAATTATTCAATAGGCCCAGCACCCTATTGTCATCAGGGAAAAAAGCTATGATTATATGATTAGTTTTTTTCCTTTTCCACCAATAATTACAAACAAGTTTAGTAATGTTAGGCTACAATCAATTCTTTGATTTATCAAAACGGTGATTTTTCATTATTTTAAAATATTATGGTATAAATTAGTATAGACCTAGAACGTAGGCCTATTTTCGTCACATGTCACCATTCTGATGACATTTGCGCCTCTGAGCTCGGATCACCAAGGATTTATGCGCTATAAAAGTGTATTATTATTATCATTAATATCAGTGCACAGGCATTGTCCCAATGTTGGCTTAATGTTGGTCCACCGTCTACGGCGTTGGCCCAGCATACACACGGCTATGCGGCTCTCCAAAGCCAAAGGACAATATTTACCACTTATAAGTGGAAGTAGATATCTGCCTACTTGCAAAGACCATCAATTGCAAATTGCAGGCAATATGGACTCCCAAATGCCGCACTTAGTTACTCAGCCAAAAGGCAATATCTGCTTACTTGTAATGTAATCAGATACTCGGTACTTTTTGGCTTTATACCATAAAATGGTGTCGTACAAAGCCAAAAGGCAGTATCTGCTAACTTGTAATGTAATCAGATACTGGTTGGCTTTACACCGTACAATTATGCCGTATAAAGCCAAAAGGCAGTATCTGCTAACTTGTACAGTAAGGCAGTATCTGCTTACTTGCAAAGTAAGCAGATACTGCCTTTTAGCTTCACAGAGCAGAATGTTAACCCTTTCAGCACTGATCCCACATTTAGCTATTATTACACACTTATATTGTCATTTTAATTCACCTCATTCATAAAGGGTCGGTTTAAACATTCCACAATAACCTTATATCGGACGATAAAATAACATCGAGCTAGAATCGATGTTATTGATATTAGTGAGGCCATTTACACACGTGATCAACTGCTTCATCTCGGGATAATGTCAAATAGGAATAGAAGCGATATTTAAATATCGCGCAATGAATTGTACCTTGACCAAATCAAAAGAACGCTATGCTGGCGTAACAGTAAAGAAGATAGCACAAACTCTGCAAATGGGCTCAAAATCATGCGATAATTAATTAATTATTAATTATTTAAATAATTAATTATTTAATTTAATAATTAATGCAATGATCCATGGACCGGTTAGATAATTTGTAGCGTTTGCATTTGATATTTTAATACCAGACAAAAATGAAATGAAATGAATCGGGCTTTAGGCCACCTTTGTGCACATATAGGCTAAACTGGGCCAGGGGAACCTCCTGAGGATGGTGAGATGATTGAGATGACAGTGTCCTCCAGACACAGGATTCGAAATTCGAGCCCTGGCGGTCTGAGGCCGAGCACGCTACCTCTCGGTCACGGAGGCTCCCCACAATACTAACTTTCACACGTGGATGGGGAAGAAACAATTTTGTTTCTTTCAAACCGCCGAAACCGGGAATAGAACCCCGGACTCTGGCGTGAAAGGCAGCGGTGCTAACCACTACCTTAGGGCCCCCGCCCTTTTTAATACCAGACACACACCAACATGAGTTCTAACAGTCCAACTCCCTTGATTAATTAAGAATGTCATTATAATAGAAATAGCAATGTCGTGATTGTAATACACGCTGCCAGATTTGATTTGAATTATTTTTTTTTTGTCAAAATAATTAAATTATTATGTTCGGCTTAGATCTGTCAAAAATCAGAAAATAATTTATATATAATGAAAATTAGAAATAACGTTACATTATTCAAAAATGTTTATCACAAGGTCTTGTAAATGTACTTACAGCATCAGCCCAATGCCGGGCCAATGTATACAGCGTTGGCCATCTATTGAACTAACACTTTCACGGCAAACAGGATAACAGGTAGGTAAGTAGGTATTATATACAGCATATTGAACCAATGCTGGTTTGATGTTGGCCCAGCGTCGCAGACGGTGGGCCGGCATTACACCAGAATTGGTTACACCAGGAGTCGTGTTGGCCTGGACAGGGTCCTTCTGATGTGTTTTTACTTCCAGATAAGAAATATCTGTTCTGAATCAGCAGAGATGCTAATCAAGGTCTAGTGATGACAGCACACTGAAGATTAATTCTGCTGATGGAATGGGAAGAGGTTCAACTGGAAACCCTATAAGGCCGACTTCACAAAAATAACATGCAATGTTTGGTAATATAATATTTGTTATGAACTAAAATATGAGTTTCATGAACTGCTGAATTCACAGCTGCTGGAATTTCTGTGTTGCCTGTGCTATTTACAAGGACGTTTGTCTGATGATTTTAGGATTCTTTCTGAGCTTAAAGGGTTATAATTCCAACTTCTTTCTCACGGACCAAATGAGAAATCGAGGCCGGCCATATCATCAAGTGTCCCTGGGTATCGAGCCGCAACCGGACCAAATGAGCCATCGGGGCTGGCCACATCATCAAGTGTCCCTGAGTATTGAGCCACACCCGGGCCAAATGAGCCATCGGGGCCGGTCATATCATCAAGTGTCGCTGGGTATCGAGCCACACCCGGGCCAAATGAGCCATCGGGGCCGCCATATCATCAAGTGTCCCTGAGTATTGAGCCACAACCGGACCAAATGATCCATCGGGGCCGGCCATATCATCAAGTGTCACAATCGGACCAAATGAGCCATCGGGGCAGGCCATATCATCAAGTGTCCCTGAGTATTGAGCCACAACCGGACCAAATGAGCCATCGGGGCTGGCCATATCATCAAGTGTCACAACCGGACCAAATGAGCCATCGGGGCCGGCCATATCATCAAGTGTCCCTGAGTATTTAGCCACAACCGGACCAAATGAGCCATCGGGGCTGGCCATATCATCAAGTGTCACAACCGGACCAAATGAGCCATCGGGGCAGGCCATATCATCAAGTGTCACAACCGGACCAAATGAGCCATCGGGGCAGGCCATATCATCAAGTGTCACCGAGTATCGAGCCACACCCGGACCAAATGAGCCATTGGGGCCGCCATATCATCAAGTGTCCCTGAGTATTGAGCCACAACCGGACCAAATGAGCCATCGGGGCTGGTCATATCATCAAGTGTCGCTGAGTATAGAGCCACAACCGGACCAAATGAGCCATCGGGGCCGCCATATCATCAAGTGTCCCTGAGGATTGAGCCACAACCGGACCAAATGAGCCATCGGGGCTGGCCATATCATCAAGTGTCCCTGAGTATCGAGCCACACCCAGACCAAATGAGCCATCGGGGCCGCCATATCATCAAGTGTCACCGAGTATCGAGCCACACCCGGACCAAATGAGCCATTGGGGCCGCCATATCATCAAGTGTCCCTGAGTATTGAGCCACAACCGGACCAAATGAGCCATCGGGGCTGGTCATATCATCAAGTGTCGCTGAGTATAGAGCCACAACCGGACCAAATGAGCCATCGGGGCCGCCATATCATCAAGTGTCCCTGAGGATTGAGCCACAACCGGACCAAATGAGCCATCGGGGCTGGCCATATCATCAAGTGTCACAACCGGACCAAATGAGCCATCGGGGCTGGCCATATCATCAAGTATCCCTGAGTATTGAGCCACAACCGGACCAAATGAGCCATCGGGGCTGGCCATATCATCAAGTGTCCCTGAGTATTGAGCCACAACCGGACCAAATGAGCCATCGGGGCTGGCCATATCATCAAGTGTCCCTGAGTATTGAGCCACAACCGGACCAAATGAGCCATCGGGGCTGGCCATATCATCAAGTGTCACAACCGGACCAAATGAGCCATCGGGGCTGGCCATATCATCAAGTGTCGCTGAGTATTGAGCCACAACCGGACCAAATGAGCCATCGGGGCTGGCCATATAAAGTGTCACAACCGGACCAAATGAGCCTTCGGGGCAGGCCATATCATCAAGTGTCGCTGAGTATCGAGCCACAACCGGACCAAATGAGCCATCAGGGCCGGCCATATCATCAAGTGTCCCTGAATATTGAGCCACAACCGGACCAAATGAGCCATCAGGGCCGGCCATATCATCAAGTGTCCCTGAGTATTGAGCCACAACCGGACCAAATGAGCTATCGGGGCAGGCCATATCATCAAGTGTCGCTGAGTATCGAGCCACAACCGGACCAAATGAGCCATCAGGGCCGGCCATATCATCAAGTGTCCCTGAGTATTGAGCCACAACCGGACCAAATGAGCCATCAGGGCCGGCCATATCATAAAGTGTCACAACCGGACCAAATGAGCCTTCGGGGCAGGCCATATCATCAAGTGTCGCTGAGTATCGAGCCACAACCGGACCAAATGAGCCATCAGGGCCGGCCATATCATCAAGTGTCCCTGAGTATTGAGCAACAACCGGACCAAATGAGCCATTAGGGCCGGCCATATCATCAAGTGTCCCTGAGTATTGAGCAACAACCGGACCAAATGAGCCATCAGGGCCGGCCATATCATCAAGTGTCCCTGAGTATTGAGCCACAACCGGACCAAATGAGCCATCGGGGCTGGCCATATCATCAAGTGTCACAACCGGACCAAATGAGCCATTGGGGCCGGCATATCATCAAGTGTCGCTGAGTATCGAGCCACAACCGGACCAAATGAGCCATCGGGGCTGGCCATATCATCAAGTGTCACAACCGGACCAAATGAGCCATCAGGGCCGGCATATCATCAAGTGTCGCTGAGTATCAAGCCACAACCGGACCAAATGAGCCATCGGGGCTGGCCATATTATCAAGTGTCACAACCGGACCAAATGAGCCATCGGGGCTGGCCATATCATCAAGTGTCACAACCGGACCAAATGAGCCATCGGGGCAGGCCATATCATCAAGTGTCCCTGAGTATTGAGCCACAACCGGACCAAATGAGCCATCGGGGCCGCCATAGCATCAAGTTTCGCTGAGTATCGAGCCACAACCGGACCAATTGAGCCATCGGGCCTGGCCATATCATCAAGTGTCACAACCGGACCAAATGAGCCATCGAGGCTGGCCATATCATCAAGTGTCACAACCGGACCAAATGAGCCATCGGGGCCGGCCATATCATCAAGTGTCCCTGAGTATTGAGCCACAACCGGACCAAATGAGCCATCGGGGCTGGCCATATCATCAAGTGTCACAACCGGACCAAATGAGCCATCAGGGCCGGCATATCATCAAGTGTCGCTGAGTATCGAGCCACAACCGGACCAAATGAGCCATCGGGGCTGGCCATATCATCAAGTGTCACAACCGGACCAAATGAGCCATCGGGGCCGGCCATATCATCAAGTGTCCCTGAGTATTGAGCCACAACCGGACCAAATGAGCCATCGGGGCCGGCCATATCATCAAGTGTCCCTGAGTATTGAGCCACAACCGGACCAAATGAGCCATCGGGGCTGGCCATATCATCAAGTGTCACAACCGGACCAAATGAGCCATCGGGGCTGGCCATATCATCAAGTATCCCTGAGTATTGAGCCACAACCGGACCAAATGAGCCATCGGGGCTGGCCATATCATCAAGTGTCCCTGAGTATTGAGCCACAACCGGACCAAATGAGCCATCGGGGCTGGCCATATCATCAAGTTTCCCTGAGTATTGAGCCACAACCGGACCAAATGAGCCATCGGGGCTGGCCATATCATCAAGTGTCACAACCGGACCAAATGAGCCATCGGGGCTGGCCATATAAAGTGTCACAACCGGACCAAATGAGCCTTCGGGGCAGGCCATATCATCAAGTGTCGCTGAGTATCGAGCCACAACCGGACCAAATGAGCCATCAGGGCCGGCCATATCATCAAGTGTCCCTGAGTATTGAGCCACAACCGGACCAAATGAGCCATCAGGGCCGGCCATATCATCAAGTGTCCCTGAGTATTGAGCCACAACCGGACCAAATGAGCTATCAGGGCAGGCCATATCATCAAGTGTCGCTGAGTATCGAGCCACAACCGGACCAAATGAGCCATCAGGGCCGGCCATATCATCAAGTGTCCCTGAGTATTGAGCCACAACCGGACCAAATGAGCCATCAGGGCCGGCCATATCATAAAGTGTCACAACCGGACCAAATGAGCCTTCGGGGCAGGCCATATCATCAAGTGTCGCTGAGTATCGAGCCACAACCGGACCAAATGAGCCATCAGGGCCGGCCATATCATCAAGTGTCCCTGAGTATTGAGCAACAACCGGACCAAATGAGCCATCAGGGCCGGCCATATCATCAAGTGTCCCTGAGTATTGAGCCACAACCGGACCAAATGAGCCATCGGGGCTGGCCATATCATCAAGTGTCACAACCGGACCAAATGAGCCATTGGGGCCGGCATATCATCAAGTGTCGCTGAGTATCGAGCCACAACCGGACCAAATGAGCCATCGGGGCTGGCCATATCATCAAGTGTCACAACCGGACCAAATGAGCCATCAGGGCCGGCATATCATCAAGTGTCGCTGAGTATCGAGCCACAACCGGACCAAATGAGCCATCGGGGCTGGCCATATTATCAAGTGTCACAACCGGACCAAATGAGCCATCGGGGCTGGCCATATCATCAAGTGTCACAACCGGACCAAATGAGCCATCGGGGCAGGCCATATCATCAAGTGTCCCTGAGTATTGAGCCACAACCGGACCAAATGAGCCATCGGGGCCGCCATAGCATCAAGTGTCGCTGAGTATCGAGCCACAACCGGACCAATTGAGCCATCGGGCCTGGCCATATCATCAAGTGTCACAACCGGACCAAATGAGCCATCGAGGCTGGCCATATCATCAAGTGTCACAACCGGACCAAATGAGCCATCGGGGCCGGCCATATCATCAAGTGTCCCTGAGTATTGAGCCACAACCGGACCAAATGAGACATCGGGGCTGGCCATATCATCAAGTGTCACAACCGGACCAAATGAGCCATCAGGGCCGGCATATCATCAAGTGTCGCTGAGTATCGAGCCACAACCGGACCAAATGAGCCATCGGGGCTGGCCATATCATCAAGTGTCACAACCGGACCAAATGAGCCATCGGGGCTGGCCATATCATCAAGTGTCCCTGAGTGTTGAGCCACAACCGGACCAAATGAGCCATCGGGGCCGGCCATATCATCAAGTGTCCCTGAGTATTGAGCCACAACCGGACCAAATGAGCCATCGGGGCCGGCCATATCATCAAGTGTCCCTGAGTGTTGAGCCACAACCGGACCAAATGAGCCATCGGGGCCGGCCATATCATCAAGTGTCCCTGAGTATTGAGCCACAACCGGACCAAATGAGCCATCGGGGCTGGCCATATCATCAAGTGTCCCTGAGTATTGAGCCCCAACCGGACCAAATGAGCCATCGGGGCCGGCCATATCATCAAGTGTCGCTGAGTATTGAGCCACAACCGGACCAAATGAGCCATTGGGGCTGGCCATATCATCAAGTGTCCCTGAGTATTGAGCCACAACCGGACCAAATGAGCCATCGGGGCTGGCCATATCATCAAGTGTCCCTGAGTATTGAGCCACAACCGGACCAAATGAGCCATCGGGGCCGGCCATATCATCAAGTGTCGCTGAGTATTGATCAACAACCGGACCAAATGAGCCATCGGGGCAGGCCATATCATCAAGTGTCACAACCGGACCAAATGAGCCATCGGGGCTGCCCATATCATCAAGTGTCGCTGCAGTGAAAGGGTTTACCCTTCAAAGAACAGACCTTGAACCGATCTTGGTTTACTGCTGGAGCACCGTCACCACCCCGCCCAACATTCATCTATTATTGCTCTGATCACGCTAATGATTCTATGAGTTCTGAACCAGCATTGTTACAGCGTTGATCTGGGTCCAACTGTTTGTCTCTCTATAAATACCAGACGTGATCCCAGTGTTGGTTTAATGTTGGCGCATCGTCCGCGACGCTGGCCCAACTTTAACCCAACCACTGGCGGGTCCCTGATGTGAAGAAAGGGGGCACCTTCCTAGCTCACTGGATCCGGTTTTACGTCCTGTCTGTGTTGGGATTGGTTAGGGTCTGTTGAATGATTACGAAACGCTTATGGGGGGAGGGGGTTATGGAATGCGCTACGGATCGTAACATAGTTACGGAGGAGGGGGGGTCAAAAATCTTCCACAAAAGCGTTACGTAATTGTTGAACGGTCCCTTGAATGATCCCAGAAAACACGGATTGACCCAATGTTTTCTCAAAATTGAAACAGAGTCTGTGACACTGACCCTGATTTGAAACAACATTGGGTCAACGTCTTCTAATGTTTGCTGTTATTGCTGCTATGATTATTTTGGCCCGGTGTCTGCGACATCTACCCATCAACTCAATATTTGGTCAGCACCTGGGTATAATCTATCTGAGCAAGTTAGTAAACGTCACCCTCCTCTAACATCTGAGCTGGCATGGCTACAGAGGTGGGCAAGTGGTCGCCACATCCTCACATGTGGCGACAGAAGCAAAATATCTGTAATGTAAATATTTAAAAATTACCACTGAGAGCACCTAAATATGCTAAAAGTAGCCATTTGTGGCGACAGGACTCATTTCGCCTGCCCACACCTGGGCTAATATCATGAATATAGCGAAGTCAGTGTCAGTGTAGGCTATGTAGGCCTCAGAGTCTATATAGGCCTAGGCCTTTAACATTACATCAAACGTCATAGCTAAAATAGCAAACGTCACCCTCCACGGCGGGGGCGAGATGCTTCTAACTAATCTGAGCTGGCATGGCTAATGTAGAGCTTATGTAGGCCTCAGAGTATACCCCTGAGTATTCCTACTAGGCCTATAGCCTATATAGGCCCATAACATTACATCAAACGCCATAGCTGAAATAGCAAACGTCACCCTCCACAGCGGGGGCGAGATGCTTCTAACTAATCTGAGCTGGCATGGCTAATGTAGAGTTAATGTAGGCCTCAGAGTATACCCCCTGAGAGATGCTTCTAACTAATCTGAGCTGGCATGGCTAATGTAGAGTTAATGTAGGCCTCAGAGTATACCCCTGAGTATGCCTACCAGGCCTATGGCCTATATAGGCCCAGAGCATTACATCAAACGCCATAGCTAATCTATTATTAGGCAGAGTTTACGGTAAAGTTTACACACATATTAGAGGTAATACTATGGGCTACTTACTCATTCAGATTCCTATCAATTCCATTGTTTTCTCTTATTTATTTGTCTGGATACAGTACACCTGTCTCTGTCCTGGCGATTGTGGCGTGATATTTATCAGATCAGTCCACAAGTCCACACACTGCTCTGTGTACACATTAGTTCACACACAGAGAGGTCAATAACTAGATAACCACCTGTTTAACCACCTGTATAACCACCGTGACGTATACCAGATGTCAGGACTACACAGAAAACACCAGACGTTCAACCAATGCTGGTTTAATGTTGGGCCAGCGTCGTAGACGATGGCCCAACAATAATCCAGCATGGAACAATGCCTCGTGTTTGTTGAGCTGTAGCCTGACCAGGGGTGTATCCAGTGTGGGGGGCTCAGGTTTGTGGCTCAGGTATTTGAGGAAGTAGCCTGTTTACATTACCGTTAGTGCCCAGATATGGTAGGCATATAACATCCCATCTTTGAATAAGCAATCTAAGGTGTCGCTATTTTATATTATCAATTAATTATAATAATTGAAGTGAGTGAATAAATCGTTCAATAACGTCACTTTTCTATCGGGACGGGTCATTTAAATGCGTCAGTAATATGTAAAATACAGTTCATTGTGTATAATTTGATATGGTATGGTAGGTTATTGGTATTCTTCAATTGAGTACGACATCAGGGTTGAAAGGGTTAACCCTTTAAGTGCTGTGCTACTACTTCATAATGTTTCATTTAAAGCTAACATTGCAAATTTAACCCTTTCATTGCTACGCACGAATATAACCATTGTTAATGTAATTACTAGCTGAACCCTTGACATGCTAGGGCCGTATATCGGGTTCCTTCATGATACAGTTCAAATATAATGTCATTTAATTATCCCACTAAGCTAATATATTTACACTTGCATGGACTCGCAACCCACAACGTCAAGTGGGTGAAAAGTCACATATTTGTTTAATTTGAGACCAAACATTTGCAAATCTTGATGTTTAAACACACATTTCGTCCCAATAACAGTGACTCAGCCGGATAATAACACTTATTAGAAGCGACTGTAGTCACGCTTAGAGCTTTAAGGGTTAAATTGATGAAATCGATTGTAGTCGATGATCAGTAAATCGATTGTAGTCGATGATCAGTAAATCGATTGTAGTCGATGATCAGTAAATCGATTGTAGTCGATGATCAGTAAATCGATTGTAGTCGATGATCAGTAAATCGATTGTAGTCGATGATCAGTAAATCGATTGTAGTCGATGATCAGTAAATCGATTGTAGTCGATGATCAGTAAATCGATTGTAGTCGATGATCAGTAAATCGATTGTAGTCGATGATCAGTAAATCAATTGTATTCGATGATCAGTAAATCGATTGTAGTCGATGATCAGTAAATCGATTGTAGTCGATGATCAGTAAATCGATTGTAGTCGATGATCAGTAAATCGATTGTAGTCGATGATCAGTAAATCAATTGTAATTGATGATCAGTAAATCGATTGTAATTGATGATCAGTAAATTGATTGTAGTCGATACTCAGTAAATCGATTGTAGTCGATGATCAGTAAATCGATTGTAGTCGATGGTCAGTAAATCGATTGTAATTGATGATCAGTTAATCGATTGTAATTGATGATCAGTAAATCGATTGTAATTGATGATCAGTAAATCGATTGTAGTCGATGATCAGTAAATCGATTGTAGTCGATGGTCAGTAAATCAATTGTAATTGATGATCAGTAAATCGATTGTAATTGATGATCAGTAAATCGATTGTAGTCGATGATCAGTAAATCGATTGTAGTCGATGATCAGTAAATCTATTGTAGTCGATGATCAGTAAATCGATTGTAGTCGATGATCAGTAAATCGATTGTAGTCGATGATCAGTAAATCGATTGTAGTCAATGATCAGTAAATCGATTGTAGTCGATGATCAGTAAATCGATTGTAGTCGATGATCAGTAAATCAATTGTAATTGATGATCAGTAAATCGATTGTAATTGATGATCAGTAAATTGATTGTAGTCGATACTCAGTAAATCGATTGTAGTCGATGATCAATAAATCGATTGTAGTCGATGGTCAGTAAATCGATTGTAATTGATGATCAGTAAATCGATTGTAATTGATGATCAGTAAATCGATTGTAATTGATGATCAGTAAATCGATTGTAGTCGATGATCAGTAAATCGATTGTAGTCGATGGTCAGTAAATCAATTGTAATTGATGATCAGTAAATCGATTGTAATTGATGATCAGTAAATCGATTGTAGTCGATGATCAGTAAATCGATTGTAGTCGATGATCAGTAAATCGATTGTAGTCGATGGTCAGTAAATCGATTGTAATTGATGATCAGTAAATCTATTGTAATTGATGATCAGTAAATCGATTGTAATTGATGATCAGTAAATCGATTGTAGTCGATGATCAGTAAATCGATTGTAGTCGATGGTCAGTAAATCAATTGTAATTGATGATCAGTAAATCGATTGTAATTGATGATCAGTAAATCGATTGTAGTCGATGATCAGTGAATCGATTGTAGTCGATGGTCAGTAAATCAATTGTAATTGATGATCAGTAAATCGATTGTAGTCGATGATCAGTAAATCGATTGTAGTCGATGATCAGTAAATCGATTGTAGTCGATGATCAGTAAATCGATTGTAGTCGATGATCAGTAAATCGATTGTAATTGATGATCAGTAAATTGATTGTAGTCGATACTCAGTAAATCGATTGTAGTCGATGATCAGTATATCAAATAACTCAAGTTGAGATGTCTAATTTCTATGATCAAATATATAATAATATGATCAAATAACTCAAGTTGGGTTTGTTTATTTTATCATCAGTAAATCAAATAGGCCGAAGTCAAATTGAGGGATGTCTAATTTTCAGTAATATACTATTTTTTCTTTCATTTGAAGCTGTACATTGCGTTAGCAATTCCAGCTTCAAATGAATTAAAACTACATAGATAGGAAGGGTATTCCCCCTGCACCGGCCAGGGGGAATACCCTTCCTATCTATGTATGTTTCGTTATTGGAATGGAAAATAGAAAAAAATAATAGAACGAAAATTAATTGAGCAGCACAAGGATCAACCTTTCATTCTCCACACTCGAATATATCCGGGATAGGAATCTATCTGTCAACTCAACCAAATATATCAGGAATAAAACACGAGGGGAACTCTGTAGATTTCACCACAATAACCTGGGGTGGAAAGGGTTGAAGCAAATGAGTCGTCATGCTTGACTGAACCACTATATTTACATGGCGGTGGACCCCACTTCACGTCGACCATGGATCCCACTCCACGTCGACCATGGACCCCACTCCACCTGGATGTTGATCATTCTGTGCATGCATTGTATTGTGCGCCCACAATATTTACTCAGTGAATCATGACGACTCGCCTACTTTGATCCTTTGACAGCTACACACAACTGTTGTCGTCTTTAACCTTTATCCTGCTAATTTAATATATATAAATTTCCATCCACTTGAGGTTGTGTCTCGCTACCGCGATCCACAACCTCAAGTGGCTGAAAATTATTCATATTTGTTTAATTTGAGACCAAGCATTTACATCTTGATGTCTAAACAGTCATTCTATTCCCAATATCAGTGATTTAATCGGCCCATGAAACAGATTAAAAACGACTATTGTCGTGATCAGCATGCAAAGGGTTAATCCATTTGATGGATCGATCAAATCACTGTTATTGGCAATAAAATGAGTGTTTAAACATCGATATTTGCAAGTGTTTCGGCACAAATTAATGAAAGTTAACTTAACAGTTTAGGGTTTAAACTGATTGAAAAAATACGTTTAAAATACGTTCACATTTGGGCGGAGGCTGTGGTGTAGTAGGTTGTTACGCTGCCCCTCTGTCTCAGGTCGAACACGCTACCTCTCTGTCACAGAGGCTCCCCACAATACTAGCCTATATCTTTACAAATGTGCGGAGAAAAAACATTTTAGACAAGCAGCGTTAACCATATTAAAATTATCGTTAATTTTTTACCATGACCTTTAGCCGGTTTAGTAAACAATCTTTAAAATCACTGCGGTTATATTATACACACCGATTCGTTAAGCCTATAGGTAGCCTGCCTATGACCAGGACTAGCCCACTTTTATTTTCAATAGCGGATCTCCCGCTTAAGACCCTGCCCCCATATATTCCACGATATTTTCAAAATTTCCCGGTGGAGCATAGGTTCTAGCCTACCCCTCCCCCCCCCCCCCGGACTTCTCTCGACCATGTATGTGTCTAATTAGTAGATACAAACAAATACAAACTCTAGTGTTGTGATAAACAGAGCCACCTGGTGAATAACTAAGAAACTCCTTGCATTCACCCCTTGAAACTATACCCGGGATCTCCCAGAATCTTCCCCGGGGTAGATTCTAAATTGTACCCCTGGGTAGATCCTGGTGCTTCCAGAATCTACCCGTCCCTCCCAGGATCTACTCCCCTTTTCGTGTTTTGCTGAAGTGTCTTCGGATCCCAGATTCTGGGAGGGTCGCACATATGAATTAGTTGAAAATGGTGATATATTCTGGGAGGGGGAGGTAGATTATGGGAGGGTCGCATATAGTTTTTGAAAAGGGGAGTATATTCTGGGAGGGAGGGGTAGATTCTGGGAGGGTCGCATAACATTATAGTTGTTGAAAATGGGGTAAATTCTGGGAGGGTCGCACATATAAATTGGTTGAAAAGGGGGGTATATTCTGGGAGGGAGGGGTAGGTTTTGGAAGGGTCGCATAATATTATAGTTGCTAAAAAGGGGGGTATGTTCTGGGAGGGAAGGGTAGATCCTGGGAGGGTCGATTATAGTTGCTAAAAAGGGGGGTATGTTCTGGGAGGGAAGGGTAGATTCTGGGAGGATCGCATATAGTTGTTGAAAAGAGTGGGGGGGGGGGTAGATTCTGGGAGGGAAGGGTCAATTCTGGGAGCGGAATATACTTCACATAATCACAACAAAGGGGGTTGATCCTGGGAGGGAGAGCTAGATTCTGGGAGCCACCGTAATTTCCCCCGGGGGAATAGTTTAGGATCTACCCCGGGGTCGATTCTGAGGCGCCCGCAATGTACCCGGGCATAATCTGGAAGGGGGGTATATTTTCAGACTTTACACCGGCTGACCAGCTGCCTATTGAAAAAAACACTAGAGGCACCAGTTCGATTTTTGCACGCCGACATCTGACTGTCTAGTGGTGTACAATCAATTTGTGACGCTGAAAAAGCGTCTGCCCACCACTTCTAATAACTTTTTATGGTCACGTTAAGAAAATATAAACAATTAAAAATTCGAATTACGCTGGTATGAACAGTATAAACGGCCGCCATATACACCTTTCTCAATAACAACACGCCACACAGTGAGCAGCGCCGAACTGTTTTAATCAGACAACTGTTACACACTGTTCAATGACAACACGCCACACAGTGAGCAACGCCGAACTGTTTTAATCAGACAAACTTTTCACGCTCAAACTCGTGCAAGCAATCTATTGCTTGAATTTCTCGAGTCTATAAACAACATTCAGCTCCCTTTCTGGAAACGAAGTGTCAGACAGGCATCCCGTCTAATTCACACATAGTGTGAATAAATGTGGGTTACAAATGCAATCACCAGACGGCGACACTATGTTAGTTTACTGTTCGACCAACGTCGCAGACGCCAAGACAACGCGTAATTCTTTTTATCATACAGAATACCAGAAGTACATCTGACTATACATATAACACAAACTGAAAAAATACAATTTACATTCAACTTTTATACATAATGTTATTCATGTACATACTGTTAATATTTTATTTGGTATTACTTTACAAAATTAAACACAATATTAATTGTTTATACTGTTTTCAATCAATAGTAGACCTACCAATTACGGTCGCACTGAGCAGTTATGTATGTTCATCAATGTTGTTCACCAATGTGTTCACATCCATCAAATAAGGCATTTTTATTGGGATAACATGGTTTAAAAGTAGCATAAGGTGAGCTAGTATACAATATACCATCCATGCTACAAGATGGCCGCTTCTATCAGTGATTCAAAATGGCTGCCATGAACCAAAATGGATGCCAATCCGTAATTGATTATGATATAATCCAAGATTACGTCCAAAATCCATAATCATAGATGGATGCTATAATCAGTAATTAAAAAAGGCTGTCAGATTCAAGGGTCATTGGTGACGTTATGTAATGTATAAATGCGGCGATGGAGGTCAAAGGGTCATTGGTGACGTTATGTGATGTATGAATGAAGCGATGAAGATTAAGAATCATTGGTGACGTTATGTGATGTATAAATGCTGCGATGGAGGTTAAAGGGTCATTGGTGACGTTAAACAAAATGATAGACCTCTTATGTTATCTTGGCATTGCCTTTTTATTTATTTTTAATTTTATTTTTAATTGATTTTTTAGTATATTATCGAAATACCCAATTTTTATTTTGGCAATGCCACTTAACATGATTTTAGTTGTGTATGTCATACCATGTATATTATCATATGATTTTAACAAATTAACAATCTTGTATATACATGTACATATATCTCTTTCATTTCTATGACAAATAAGTCTGTAATGACTTTTCTTTTTTGTCAATAAAATATCTGTCTGTCTGTCTGTCTGTTATGTGATGTACATGCGGCGATGGAGATTAAAGTGTCATTGGTGATGTTATGTGATATTATAAATGCGGCGATGGAGATTAAAGGGTCATTGGTGACGTTATGTGATGTATAAATGCGGCAATGGAGGTTAAATGGTCATTGGTGACGTTATGATTGTGATGTATAAATGAGGCGATGGAGGTTAAAGGGTCATTGGTGACGTTATGTGATGTGTAAATGCGGCGATGGAGGTTAAAGGGTCATTGATGACGTTATGTGGTGTATAAATGCGGAGATGGAGGTCAAAGGGTCATTGGTGACGTTATGTGATGTATAAATGCGGCGATGGAGGTCAAAGGGTCATTGATTCACTGTGAATTGGTCATTTTGGGCTTTACCTTATGCTGAACGGCGGCCATCTTGGATTTTCACATGAAGGAAATACACAATTTTAAAAATAACCCCAAAAATCGATTCCCCACTCCAAAAATATATAAAAAAAGAGGTGTTACATGAAATATTAAGTCAGCCAGATCAAAAGTTGGCTGTTTATAACGGATAGCACCCCTCGGTGACTCGTTTTCCTATTTTGAGGGTATAAATCTTACATTTTCACAATTATATGGTAAATAATACTACTATGATCTCAATAAATCCATTTTCTACATAAATGCATTCAAAAATGTGTTCCACTTGGAGACCAGTGGATGAAATAAGTGAATTCTTGCTTTTCACCGTGACCGATGGCGGCCATTTTGGATTTTACGCTCTGTGGAAAATTCTGCCCGCCTTTTTAAAAGAGGCGTAGGAGCTTATTTTTTTTACAAATACCTAAGCTACCCAAAACAACCGTCAAACGTTACTTGCAGAAGGTTGGTCACGGAATCATGGTTTTGAACCCTACTATAAAAAGTCTCAGTTTATATTGAGGGTGCTAACGCATTGATTAAACTAAGATGTGTATGACCCTTCCACTAATACTCCATGTCGGTGACATATACCTTGTTGTTTAATCAATGCTAATGATTCTTTGAGGTCTGTTACAGCGTTGTTACAGCGTTGTTACAGATCTGGATCTGACTGTTTGTCTCTTTACTATAACATGTCTGGCCCTACCCAGCAAACAAAAAAAAACTTCTGTATAACATTTTTACAATGTTGGGCCAACGTCGAAGACGTTGGGCCGACGTTGTACAAATGTTATACAAATATTTTGTGTTTCTGGGTATTGTGGGCTCGTCATCTGCGGCGCTGGCCCAACTTTAACCCAACGACTGGCGGGTCCAAGATGTGAAGAAAGGGGGCACAGGGGGGTCGGCTACAACCAACGACTGGCGGGTCCAAGATGTGAAGAAAGGGGCACAGGGAGGTCGGGTAAATTCATAAGAGACTTTTTAAAGTATTGGGCGAAAATAGGTTGCTCGCCGCTGAGCCTCTTCCTAGCTCACCGGATCTGTGTTGCCTAGACAGGGCACCTGTCTGGCACTTCGTTTCCAGAGGCGGAGCTGGATGTTGTTTATGGACTCAAGAAATTAAAACCAAATGGCCGCCGTTTATACTGTTCATACCAGCTCGATTCGAATTTTAAATTGTTTATGTTTTCCTGACGCGACCTTAAAAACTTATTAACGGTGGCTGCCATACACTTTTTCAGCGTCACAAATTGATTGTACACCACTAGACAGTCAGATGAGGGTGTGCAAACATCACACTGGTGCCTCGCCTGTTTTTTCAATAGGCAGCTTGTCGACCGGGGGCGTGACCGGTTGACAATGTTGACTATGCGCTGCCAACCTTGGTTTGACGTCCTGTGTTTGCTGGGAGTGGTTGAATGTTATATCCCAGAAAACAAGGGTTCCTCCAAGGTTTCCTCAAAGTTGAATCACAGTCTGCGACACTGACCCAGCTTTGAGCCAACATTGGGTCAACATCTTGTGTGTGATGTCAGTGTATTGTGACTGCCTGTCAGGCCAACCCAGCAAACACAATATTGTATTGAATTAATTTGGTTTTGTGACATCGATCTATCACCTGTTGGTGAGTGCCTCCGGTTTGCTGGGTGTAGGGTAGGCCTAGTCAGTATGCTCACTGAGTATTCCCCTGAATTTATATTGCTCACAGCTAATATAATTATTAGTCAGACTTTACAGTAAATTTTACACACATATTAGAGGTAATACTATGGGCTACTTACTCATTCAGATTCTGATAAATTGCATTATTTTCTCTTATTTATTTGTCTGGATACAGTACACCTGTCTCTGTCCTGGCGATTGTGGCGTGATATTTATCAGATCAGTTCCCAAGTCCACACACTGCTCTGTGTACACAGTAGTCCACAAACAGAGAGGTCAATAACTAGATAACCACCTGTATAACCACCTCTATAACCACCGTGACGTATACCAGATGTCAGGACTACACAGAAAACACGATACGTTCCACCAATGCTGGTTTAATGTTGGGCCAGCGTCGTAGACGATGGCCCAACATTAAATCATCATTGGTGGAACGTATCGCCCTCTAATAACCGCGCAGTAGGCAGGTATTTTGAAATGTTTGGAATGGAGGTAGATTCATATTATTCACCCTTAAAGTGTATTCTGGTAATTTTCATCTATCGCCCTCTAATAACCGCACTGTAGGCAGTATGCAGGTATTTTGAAATGTTTGGAATGGAGGTAGATTCATATTATTCACCCTTAAAGTGTATTCTGGTAATTTTCATCCATCCCCCTCTAATAACCGCAGTGTGGGCAGTATGCAGGTATTTTGAAATGTTTGGAATGGAGGTAGACTCATATTATTCACCCTTAAAGTGTAGACTATTCTGGTAATTTTCATCTATCCCCCTCTAATAACCGCACTGTAGGCAGTAGGCAGGTATTTTGAAATGTTTGGAATGGAGGTAGACTCATATTATTCACCCTTGAAGTGTATTCTGGTAATTTTCATCCATCCCCCTCTAATAACCGCACTGTAGGCAGTAGGCAGTATGCAGGTATTTTGAAATGTTTGGAATGGAGGTAAACTCATAATATTCATCCTTAAAGTGTTACAGCTACTATTATATTTTCACCCACTTTAAGTTGTGTCTCGCTACCGCGACCCACAAATTGAAGTGAGTGAAAATTGCTGATATTTGTTTAATCTGAAACCAGACATTTGTAGATGTTGCTATTTAAACACTCATTTCATTCCCAATGACAGTGATTTAACTAGCAAGCTGGTTAGGGGGGCCACCATTTAATCTCCCGGGCGGGGGGGGGGGAGCTGGAATTTTTGTCGCGGCAAATTATTTATTTGAACCTAGCTCGGCTGACAATTTTAAATTTTATTACATGGTTATATAGGACAGTTCTTGAAGTAAATTACTGATTTCACGTAGGGTCCGCCTGAAATTATTTATTTTAAAAATACTACAGCCCCCCCCCCCCCCCTCGAGATTGAATGATGGGCACTTAGGCCTTAGGGAGATGCTGTTAGTGTTTGTTGATACTGCCCTGTATAAACAAACAACAGTAACTGCTTACTTTACAAGTCGGAAGTTACTGCTGTTTGTCTAAAATCAAGTGGAAACATTACTGTCAGTTTGATAACATTTTTCTGCTATTATGACGTCACCATTCTATATTTAATTTGGACCGTGTAGCCTATACACTGCTAGCTTTTTCAAAATATTATCAAAATCATGTTCCAATTCTCTGTCAAAATGTAACCTCTACATAATTATTTAGCCATATATTAATTATAATCCTAATCTGTAAACCATGTAAACGGTGTTCATTTGAGTGGGTTAGGTGTGAGCCTTTAGGCGAACACTTTATTCATTGCAGTGCTGCTATATCCTATTTAAAGTCGCCGGATTCATTAATTCATTCTACCAATCTCTTGTGAGTTCCACCCAAGCGGTATTTATTTTAATCCAGCCCAGATATATACATGCACAAGGCCATCAGAAAATAGTGAATACTGCAAATCAGTTATTTTATATTTCTCCAATAGTTTATGCCGTGAAATATGTCACCTGTGTCAACCACTTTATTGGTTCTTAAGGTTTAAAGTGTCAACCTTTTCAGTACTGAGAAATAATGAATATATCATAGTCGCCCATAGCATTTCACGGGTTATAATACTTAGGATAAGGAACTATAAGGTTTAAAGTGTCAACCTTCTCAGTGCTGAGAAATAATGAATATATCATAGTCGCCCATAGCATTTTACGGGTTATAATACTTAGGATAAGGAACTATAAGGTTTAAAGTGTCAACCTTCTAAGTGCGGAGAAATAATGAATATATCATAGTCGCCCATAGCATTTTACGGGTTATAATACTTAGGATAAGGAACTATAAGGTTTAAAGTGTCAACCTTCTCAGGACTGAGACATAATGAATATATCATAGTCGCCCATAGCATTTTACGGGTTAATAATACTTAGGATAAGGAACTATAAGGTTTAAAGTGTCAACCTTCTCAGTGCTGAGAAATAATGAATATATCATAGATCTCTCGCCACCCCTTCCAGATCTCTATCTACCCCCCCCCCCCCTTCACACCCCATCCCGATGTCCACACACAACCCCCCGGATCCCTATCTACCCCCCCCCCCCCGCGATCCCGCCCCCTGAAAGAACACATGGTTGTGCCATCTCAGAAAACAGGAGCCCTTGTCCCAATGCCGCTTCAATGTTGGGCCACCGTCTGCGACGCTGGCCCAACATTGATTCGGCATTGGGACAAGGGCTCGTGTTTTCTAGGATGTCAGCTGATCCCAAAACAAGCAGGAGACCCTGGTTTGATTCTGGGCCAACGTAGTAGACGATGGACCAACATCTACCCAGCATCATATGAGCGTATTTTGAGTGCTAGGTTCATCCCCCCCCCCCCTCAGATAACCAGTTAGGAGCCCTTCTCGTCTCAAAGCACACTACAGAATAAATACACACTTGAGAATGTTGAGTATTCAGTCAGCCATCCCTAAAAATATGACAAAACAATTCACCAGGCGAACCTTCTGAGGATGGTGAGATAAATGAGATGACACTGCCCTCCAGACACAGGATTCGAAATTCTAGCCCTGGTGGTCTGAGACCGAGCACGCTACCTCTCGATCACAGAGGCTCCCCACAATATTGAATGATTACGAGTCAGAGGTGAAGAAACATTTTGTTTCTTTGAAACTTGAAGGCCAGAGTGGGGTATACAAATTCCGGTACACAATGAGCAGATGAGCTAAGCCAATCAAAAAATTAAGAATCTCCGTGATTTATTTAATTGGTTTATCCAAGGGGTTCAACACTGTTATGAATACGTTATCTGACCGATAATGGACAGTTACCTTATAATAGACAGCGCTGTTGTGGTTTGTGATTTGGTACACGTTCAGCACTTTGACGGTTTTTTATTTTCTGCTCCATCTATAGAACCCGTGTTGATCCTTGTGGCAGCATTGACCCAATGTTGGGTCAATGACTCAATATTGGGTGAATGGTGGGTCACCGTTGTAGACGGTGACCCACCATTGACTCGACATTGGGTCAATGGTGGGTTACCGTTGTAGACGGTGACCCACCATTGGCCCAACATTGGGTCAATGGTGGGTCACCGTTGTAGACGGTGACCCACCATTGGCCCAATATTGGGTCAATGGTGGGTCACCGTTGTAGACGGTGACCCAATATTGGGTGAAAGCTGACCAGTAGCCTTTACCAGTCATTGCATTGATGTTTTTTTAAGGCTGATTATTGATGCAGTTAAGGATATATTCAGAACCTGCCGGATGACATCTTGTCATCCCTGAGCAATTTGCGCCGGGGGGGGGGGGCAAAATTCAAGGTCAAAGGTCGAGGTGAGAAAATGTGTAATACCTCTTGTTGTGTAGTTTCGACTGAAAAAAATCATTTCTTATATTATTTTTATGATTCAATGTAATTTTCAAGGTCAAAGGGTCACCAGATCGAATCCCGAGCCTGACAGTTATTAACCAAAGAGACCAAAGGGTTTTTTCAATTTGAAATTATCATATCAATCATGACCTTAGTTTCACTGAAAGGGTTAAGTCGGCCCCCGCACTGAAAGGGTTCACTGACGACGCTGGCCCAACATTAAACCAGCCATCTTGTGTTTACTGGTTGGTGGCGAGCACATTTAACTTACTATATTACTCTATAGCTGTGGCTTTGCGATCGTGGAATTAACACTTTCAGTTCGGGAGACGTCAGAATCTGACGTCCAAGCCTATAAAGACATCAGATCCTGACTTCTAATGTCGATCCCCGCGCCGAAAGGGTAAAACATATTTTATAATGCAGTATAGCCATAACATATATATTCAAATGAAGCGGAAACAGCTAAGACTTTTACGATGATTTAAATTGAAAAAAACGCTTTGGTTTCCAAGGGTTATACAAACATATGACAGCGTTGTAGGGTTAGGTGCTTTCTTGGGTAAATCCTCGCCATTTCTCCCCATTTGATCCTTTAATGCATCGTGAGGGCTTAAAGGGTTAAGTACCCTAGTGACCCAAGGGTTAATGTTAGTAATTAAATACCTGAGTGTCTCAAGGGTTAATGCTCTTAATATAGTAATCACATATTATTGACATTTAAAGGCCTAACTGTGTTAAGTCCGTTTAATGAGCATGTCTGCTTACCAATAGGCCTATATTTGCTGAATTTCAGACTAATCTAGTCTCTAGTGGACGAGCCTATGTAAAGGCCTACTCTAGAGTAAACGTGATAGATTGATATGATGCTGTGATAATGTTGGTCCACCGTCTACGAAGCCAGCACAACATTAGCCCAACATCGGCTCAATGTCTGCCGTTAGAGCCTGTGTGTGTGGGAGGCACCCTATACCCCCTGACAGCCTGATACTATATGGCGCATCTATGTAACCTGGGAGCTTAAAGGGTCAATCTGTGACGTCTAAATAATAATATAAGTGTAAAAATGGACCTGGGAGCTTAAAGGGTCAATCTGTGACGTCTAAATAATGATATAAGTGTGAAAATGGACCTGGGAGCTTAAAAGGTCAATCTGTGACGTCTAAATAATAATATAAGTGTGAAAATGGACCTGGGAGCTTAAAGGGTCAATCTGCGAGGTCTAAATAATATTATAAGTTGGGGCGTCAGAATAGCCGTCAGATTCTGACGTCCCGACTTCTGGAGTCGATCCTCGCGCTGTAAGAATCTGATGTCTACAGACGTGAGATTTTAAAGTTGGGCGTCAGATTCTGACGTCCCGACGTCTAAAGTCGGGACGTCGGAATCTGACGTCTATTCTGACTTCTAAAGTCGATCCCCGCGCTGTAAGAATCTGACGTCTACAGACGTGAGATTCTAAAGTTGGGCGTCAGATTCTGACGTCCCGACGTCTAAAGTCGGGACGTCGGAATCTGACGTCTATTCTGACTTCTAAAGTCGATCCCCGCGCTGTAAGAATCTGACGTCTACAGACGTGAGATTCTGACGTCTAAAGTCGGACGTCAGAATCTGACGTCTATTTTGACTTCTAAAGTCGATCCCCGCGCTGTAAGAATCTGACGTCTACAGACGTGAGATTCTAAAGTTGGGCGTCAGATTCTGACGTCCCGACGTCTAAAGTCGGGACGTCAGAATCTGACGTCTATTCTGACTTCTAAAGTCGATCCCCGCGCTGTAAGAATCTGACGTCTACAGACGTGAGATTCTAAAGTTGGGCGTCAGATTCTGACGTCCCGACTTTAGACGTCAGATTCTGACGTCTAAAGTAGGGACGTCAGAATTTGCCGTCTATTCTGACTTCAGAGGTCGATCCCCGCGCTGAAAGAATCTGACGTCTACAGACGTCGGATTCTGACGTCTAAAGTAGGGACGTCAGAATCTGACGTCTATTCTGACTTCTAAAGTCGATCCCCGCACTGTAAGAATCTGACGTCTACAGACGTCGGATTCTGACGTCTAAAGTAGGGACGTCAGAATCTGACGTCTATTCTGACTTCTAAAGTCGATCCCCGCGCTGTAAGAATCTGACGTCTACAGACGTCAGATTCTGACGTCTAAAGTCGGACGTCAGAATCTGACGTCTATTTTGACTTCTAAAGTCGATCCCCGCGCTGTAAGAATCTGACGTCTACAGACGTGAGATTCTAAAGTTGGGCGTCAGATTCTGACGTCCCGACGTCTAAAGTCGGGACGTCAGAATCTGACGTCTATTCTGACTTCTAAAGTCGATCCCCGCGCTGTAAGAATCTGACGTCTACAGACGTGAGATTCTAAAGTTGGGCGTCAGATGCTGACGTCCCGACGTCTAAAGTCGGGACGTCAGAATCTGACGTCTATTCTGACTTCTAAAGTCGATCCCCGCGCTGTAAGAATCTGACGTTTACAGACGTCAGATTCTGACGTCTAAAGTTGGGACGTCAAAATCTGACGTCTATTTTGACTTCCAAAGTCGATCCCCGCGCTGAAAGAATCTGACGTCTACAGACGTCAGATTCTGACGTCTAAAGTCGGACGTCAAAATCTGACGTCTATTTTGACTTCTAAAGTCGATCCCCGCGCTGTAAGAATCTGACGTCTACAGACGTGAGATTCTAAAGTTGGGCGTCAGATTCTGACGTCCCGACGTCTAAAGTCGGGACGTCAGAATGTGACGTCTATTTTGACTTCTAAAGTCGATCCCCGCGCTGTAAGAATCTGACGTCTACAGACGTGAGATTCTAAAGTTGGGCGTCAGATTCTGACGTCCCGACTTTAGACGTCAGATTCTGACGTCTAAAGTAGGGACGTCAGAATTTGCCGTCTATTCTGACTTCAGAGGTCGACCCCCGCGCTGAAAGAATCTGACGTCTACAGACGTCGGATTCTGACGTCTAAAGTAGGGACGTCAGAATCTGACGTCTATTCTGACTTCTAAAGTCGATCCCCGCACTGTAAGAATCTGACGTCTACAGACGTCGGATTCTGACGTCTAAAGTAGGGACGTCAGAATCTGACGTCTATTCTGACTTCTAAAGTCGATCCCCGCGCTGTAAGAATCTGACGTCTACAGACGTCAGATTCTGACGTCTAAAGTCGGACGTCAGAATCTGACGTCTATTTTGACTTCTAAAGTCGATCCCCGCGCTGTAAGAATCTGACGTCTACAGACGTGAGATTCTAAAGTTGGGCGTCAGATTCTGACGTCCCGACGTCTAAAGTCGGGACGTCAGAATCTGACGTCTATTCTGACTTCTAAAGTCGATCCCCGCGCTGTAAGAATCTGACGTCTACAGACGTGAGATTCTAAAGTTGGGCGTCAGATGCTGACGTCCCGACGTCTAAAGTCGGGACGTCAGAATCTGACGTCTATTCTGACTTCTAAAGTCGATCCCCGCGCTGTAAGAATCTGACGTTTACAGACGTCAGATTCTGACGTCTAAAGTTGGGACGTCAAAATCTGACGTCTATTCTGACTTCCAAAGTCGATGCCCGCGCTGAAAGAATCTGACGTCTAAAGTCGGACGTCAGAATCTGACGTCTATTTTGACTTCTAAAGTCGATCCCCGCGCTGTAAGAATCTGACGTCTACAGACGTGAGATTCTAAAGTTGGGCGTCAGATTCTGACGTCCCGACTTTAGACGTCAGATTCTGACGTCTAAAGTAGGGACGTCAGAATTTGCCGTCTATTCTGACTTCAGAGGTCGATCCCCGCGCTGAAAGAATCTGACGTCTACAGACGTCGGATTCTGACGTCTAAAGTAGGGACGTCAGAATCTGACGTCTATTCTGACTTCTAAAGTCGATCCCCGCGCTGTAAGAATCTGACGTCTACAGACGTCAGATTCTGACGTCTAAAGTAGGGACGTCAGAATCTGACGTCTATTCTGACTTCAGAGGTCGATCCCCGCGCTGAAAGAATCTGACGTCTACAGACGTGAGATTCTGACGTCTAAAGTCGGGACGTCAGAATGTGACGTCTATTCTGACGTCTAAAGTTGATCCTTGGGCTGTAAGGGTAAAGGGTTAAGCTTTGCTGTCTAAATAATGTACATGGGGTGTAGAGGGTGCAGAGAGTGCGGGCTGATATCTGATCCCTGCATGAAACAGGACGATGACCAGGGATTGTTTGATGACCCCTAATGACCCCTGTGCCCCCTAATGATCCCTGTCACCCCTAATGACCCCTGTCACCCATAATGACATTCTATCAGATGAACGAACAACAAACACGTTCTTTCTCCAAAATCAGCTGGCTTTTCAGCTTCACTATAATAATATCGTATTTACAAACCAGGAACATATTATTAATTGTAATAATATTAACTTTGGTCTTTTTCATATAGCGGTACGCTCTTTGTTTTTCAATGGCAGATAGAACACAATACGGACACCCAATGTTGGATGAATGGTGGCCGACCATCACAGCGCTGGCCCAACATTCATCTGACATTGGGTGAACGTTCCCACACTTTTTAAAATACAAAATTGAAGGATTTTCAAGGACCTTTCTACCCGGTATGACTGGGCCTAACTCATCTACTGCGCGAGGCCCAGTCACACTGACCGCCATTTTGTTTACAAAGCCAGCTGTGTACGTATAAACGACACTCGCGCAGCCTACCAAAAAACTCGGATGCCAAGAAATTAAGACGAATATTTCAAGTGCCTATAAAACTAGGCCATTTTCAGCAGGCATAAACTTGTCAACCTATTGGAACTATTACATTTAAAAATTAAAAAAGGGAGGTCACTGTGTCAGAGCCTTGCGATGTCATCAGGGTAGGACCTTTCAAGGACTTCTCAATATTTTTTAAGGAACTTTTTTGTGCATGTTAAAAATTGGTTGGCGGATTACAAAAATAATTCGTCCCTTAATCATGTTAATGTCTTATTCGTGTCAAATTACAGACTGCAGTATTAGATTTAGCGTTTGTAAGAAATAAATATTATTGGAATTATCTCCGAGATTGAGTTATTGAGATATATTTGGCAGTTTTTCTAAAATAATTTTAATCGCGCTAAATTTCTGACCGGTTTTGTCCACTAATCAATTCTGCTTTGCAAAGTTAAAATGCGGTATCTGCCTAATTGTATTGTAAGTAGATACTGTCTTTTGACTTTGCAGAATTTTAATTGGGCCTATACTTGGCCTATACTCCTGGAAAAATAACCATGATAACAACTGGATGACGGGCTGTGGTATGGTGGCCTACTTTACTGCTGTTAAAATAACAACTGCATGACGGGCTGTGATTAGCTGATTCCCTCATGTGACAGATCTATTCTGCTCTGCAAAGAAAAAAGGCAGTATCTGCTTACTTGTAAAGTAAGCAGATACTGCCTTTTGCCTTTGGACGGCAGTATTCTTTAATAATTGATCTGATATTCATTATTTTTATTATTCATTTGATAATGTGGCATATAGACATAATGGTGTATGACTACTGGTGCGATCTTATCAATAGATTAAGAATTAGATTGAGAATTTAGGTGTTTACCAAAAAATATGTGGTGAAATAGATCTATACATACGTTTTACATGGGCCCTACCTATATTACATATACCGAGCTAAAAAAACAACAATATTATTATTTCCATCCTAAGGAAAGTTTTGTTGAAAAAAAAAATTCTTTATACATACATATTTCACTGAAATCTATTAACAGTGTAAGCCTCAAATTGATAACATACCTTAACGCTCAAAGAGGCAATGCGGACACTAAGCGACTTACAGAGCTCAAAGAGTCAGCAGTGAGAGACAATATGCAGCTTACAATCAATTTATATACAATTAGCATGATTAGCAGTTATTTTGTATATAATATTAAAAATGTAATTATTTTCATAACAAATTTGATGTGTGCTTATTTTTTTGAGTCATTCCTCATGATCAACGTAATTCAGCCCAAAATTAGCTTCTCCATCAACAGGTTATTTTTTCAAAAATAATTCTGAGAATAAATCACAATTTTGCAGGAAACATTTTTGTAGGCCTAGGCCTACCCCCATGCAATGACCCCAGTACCCAGAAACATAGGGTAGTCCTACTGTCCGTGTGATGTTCTTCCAACCTGCCATTTCCTTTTCATTTATTTTTTGCATGAGAAAAGACAAACAGCAGTAACTGCTTACTACTCAAGTTATCAGTTACTACTGTTTGCCGTTACCCGCCAGTATAGTATGACCTATACTACTGTAGCTCATAAGGCTTCATATTTATGACCAAGGAATATATATACTAGTAGGCCTACGTCTAGATTCCTTGTAAGAGACAGATTATTGACCAAAATAAAATAGGCAGGCACACACCAGTCAGATTGAAACTTCGCCAATGTTGTCCCAATGTTTGGCCATCATCTGTGATGCTGACCAGACATTGAGACAACGTTGGTACTGAGACACGTGTGTCTGTACACACCACTACTGTGACCTTATACTAACCACTATACACACCACCCTCACACCACCACTGTGACCTTATACTAGCTACTATACACACCACCCTCACACCACCACTGTGACCTTATACACACACACTGTATACAGACAGAGAACCAACGCCAGGTAAACTTCAGAGTTTGTAACTAAAAAAAACACATTCTCAGATTTGATGCTGATTTCATGATGGATGATATATAAAATATGGCTATCGTAGAGTTTAGTGCTCTGTTTAGAAGGCAATGCTGTGTTTGTGAATGGACGTAAAATGCGTTATTATCAGGTAGGTGTTCTATGTTCTGGAGTTATGATGATGCCAGTGGACCCAAGCCACCTGTCAATCACATCTATACACGCCCACACACGTGACTGATACGACCAATCACATCACTTCAACCTATATCATCTCGGGGGATCTCGTGTTTACAATGAGATAGGGCGAGAATTAATTTGTTATTTTAATTATCTGCACGGCGCCAGATATTATCTGGGAATGGATAGACCTATATTACTACGACTGATTTATAGCCTATGTCAATATTATTTTATATTATTTATATTATGATTAACGGTTGATGACCTATCAAATTATTCGCATAGCCCCCCCCCCCCCCCCTCATAGACCTACACAATATGACATATTGGAGCCAATTGATACTATAATAGATTATTCGGGGAATCAAAGGGTTAAAGCCTTAACCTCATACATCTCTACCTGACTTTGGTATCAAAGGGTCGTATCTGTCATATATAACGACATGGTACAAAAACTGATTATAGGAATCAGACGGTTCAATAACTGAACTAGTACAGCGTCACCTTGTTATCAAAGGGTGGCTAGATTATAAAGTGACTGAGACGACCCTTTAAGGACAAGATGACGAAGTGTTCCAGATACTGGTCCTACTGCCTGGCAAAGGCAAACAGTGGTAACTGCTCATTTTACAAGTCAGCAGTTACTGCTCTTTGCCTTTGACACCCCAGATACTGGTCCTACTGCCTGGCAAAGGCAAACAGTGGTAACTGCTTATTTTACAAACAGTGGTAACTGCTTATTTTAATAGTCAGCAGTTACTGTTGTTTGCCTTTGACACCCCAGATACTAGTCCTACTGCCTGGCAAAGTCAAACAGTGGTAACTGCTTATTTTACAAGTCAGCAGTTACTGCTCTTTGCCTTTGACACCCCAGATACTGGTCCTACTGCCTGGCAAAGTCAAACAGTGGTAACTGCTTATTTTACAAGTCAGCAGTTACTGTTGTTTGCCTTTGACACCCCAGATACTGGTCCTACTGCCTGGCAAAGGCAAACAGTGGTAACTGCTTATTTTACAAGTCAGCAGTTACTGCTCTTTGCCTTTGACACCCCAGATACTGGTCCTACTGCCTGGTAAAGTCAAACAGTGGTAACTGCTTATTTTACAAGTCAGCAGTTACTGTTGTTTGCCTTTGACACCCCAGATACTGGTCCTACTGCCTGGCAAAGGCAAAATGTGGTAACTGCTTATTTTACAAGTCAGCAGTTACTGCTGTTTGCCTTTGACACCCGAGATACTGGTCCTACTGCCTGGCAAAGGCAAACAGTGGTAACTGCTTATTTTACAAGTCAGCAGTTACTGCTGTTTGCCTTTGACACCCCAGATACTAGTCCTACTGCCTGGCAAAGGCAAACAGTGGTAACTGCTTATTTTACAAGTCAGCAGTTACTGCTGTTTGCCTTTGACACCCCAGATACTAGTCCCACTACCTGGCAAAGGCAAACAGTGGTAACTGCTTATTTTACAAGTCAGCAGTTACTGCTCTTTGCCTTTGACACCCGAGATACTGGTCCTACTGCCTGGCAAAGGCAAACAGTGGTAACTGCTTATTTTACAAGTCAGCAGTTACTGTTGTTTGCCTATGACACCCCAGATACTAGTCCTACTGCCTGGCAAAGGCAAACAGTGGTAACTGCTTATTTTACAAGTCAGCAGTTACTGTTGTTTGCCTTTTATGCGCCATGTGGTCTAACCAGGGCCAACCTTTATACAAAATGTCTTTATCATGTTTATTATTAGACTCTACTTATATTAATGTAAAATGTCATGCCCTGCTTCCCTGGACAGTCAAATTTTGAGCCAGGCCGTCCTTATGGAGTTCTATGGGGCTGTACCATTAAATTGAATACAAGGCTATTCCGCCTGCAGCTGTTTGTCGTTCATTTCTCAGTCAATAATTTTATTCGCAGATTTTCATGACATTTTGCAAACATCATATTTCAACGGAATCCCAATATCCATGCAAATTTCTTAAACTTATATGCAGTATTTCAAAAGTTAGACCATTTGACATGTAGTAAATTTAATTTATAAACCCATCACACTGACTCTGGAATTGTTCTACAATAGTCTAATTGAATATTCAAAATTCAATATAATTTTGCGAAATGTTTACCTATGTTAATAGGATTTGACTAGAAAATGGGCCATGAAGGAAAAATGTCAAGGAAATCGGTTCAGAATTGACAAGAAACCCACATATTCAGCAAAATAATCATGATAATTTATGTCGCTCGGGTTTTTATTTTATAAACTATAGCCATGCACCATAGTGTAGGCCATAGGCCTAACCAACAAACACGCGACGTTGGGCCAATGTTGGTTTAATGTTGGGCCGACATCGCCCATTCCACGTTGCACCCTGTGATCTATAGGCCTATTATTAGATCCAGGCTATAGAGCTATATTTTGTGCCGAACTTATTTTTTCACAAAATGTTGCTGTTGGGCTTACTAGTAGGCCTACATAGGGCTAGGTTATAGACCAGCAAACACGGGACGTTAGCCCGATGTTGGCTTAATGTTGGCCCACCGTCTGCAACGCTGGCCCAACGTTAACCCAACAACATAATGACAAGTAGCCTATTGCTAGGCCTAGGCTATGGTGATTAATGTGCTTGATTAGTTTAATATTATAATATTATTAATACTATATATGTACAGTATAATAAATATAGTAAGTATAGCCTATATAATAATTGAAATGCGTTGTACAGCGTTTCACTTTTTCTCTGAACATTTTATGTGCAGCGAATTCTAAATTTAGACAATTTAAACATTTCAGCACAAACAATACCTTCTTGTCTTATATGGATACAAGTAGTGTCCACTTTATCATTCATTTATATTACATGTCTCCAAAATCTTCACTTGTAATAATGTGTGTATCAACTGAATGTTTGATTTAAATGACATACTTAAATGTTACCATGGTTACTGTGTATATTGCCCACAGAAACCTATATAATATATGTGATAATCATTATTTTGACCAATCATATATACTGTACTGTATGACATTATATGTATATGTAAGCTCAATAATCTGTACAAATATCCATATAGTTATTGTCGACATATATTATGTTTATTATTTCTTAATTAGACTTGATGCCCAGTCTGGTCGTGGTGTAAATGATACCGTCATTTTCTACAGATTTCACCTTGTTATATTTTACAGGTTTGTTTTCACCGAGCAACTTATAGTAGTCATACACCACCACTTGTCCCGGGCTAGTATTTGTACCAACATACAGCTTGTCCTGCTGCTGATCCAGATATAAACTCAGAGGTGAAGTGATCTTGTCTTTGACCAGACATCTCACGTCACCTCCATCTTTACTGAACAACAACAGCTGGTTGTTACCACGATCAGCCACCAGGTATCTGTTCTCTGAGTCTCTCACTACACCACTAGGAGCAGACAGTGCTACACCACATGCCGTGCCTTTATGACGTCTCTGCTGAGCTCCCTGTCCATCAATCCAGATGATCTGCCTTGAGGCGCCGTCAGTAACAATGTAGCCACCAGAGGGATCTGATGTCAAGTACCACGGTGTAACACCAGATGGCAGCTTGATCGTGTTGATCTCATCTCCTGAACTGTTATACAAGTGAAGACTGCCATTATGTAGATCTGCTACAACCAGGTTTTTATTGTGATTTACACAAAGTCCCCACGGCGCGTAGTTGAGTTGTTTTCTGTGTGTGGTGCCGAGTGTACAAGTGTCACCTGCGCTCTGTACAGGAATGTAATATAAACAGTGTGGATTATATGCTGTAATGATCAGCTTGTCACCGTCATCCTGTGTCATCACCGTCACATCCCATGATTCCTTCATTCCATCCACTACGTGTCTCTTCATCAAGTCATCACTACTACTGTACATGTACAATGCCCCATCCCCCTCTACCAGGAATATAGTGTTGTTGTACAGACATATACCTGCCACCACTCTATCAGCATCAAACCTAGTAATTTCTTCTGACTCTGATGTTTGTTGATCAGGCTTATTACATACAGCAGCAGCCACATTTACAGCACCTCCATCTAGAAATGTCACCTTGTCGATGCCGGTATCGCCTTCTGGACACTGTAACACAGTAGTATGAGAGGTTTCTGTCAGAGTAAGATGATCTACATCAGACATGTTGATCTTTTTCTCATCCATCCACACCACACCAGGTATCTCTGTCCTCCACCTTTTCTCCACAGCCTCCTCCAGGCTGGGCAGGTTGCTCATCTGGTCATACACGTCACCTGTCAGCAGACTTCGCCCAAGGAAACGTAGACTTTCTAAGTTGACCTCTGCGAGCTGTTGTATGTCTTGTGTAGATGAGGCCACTTTGTCCACCCTGGCTGCTGCTTTTTCTAGATCTGACACCAGCCTCTCCTCCTGCTGAGCCAGCTTCTCTCGGATTTGTTTGAATGTGCTCGTCACCTGCGTCTTCAGGCTGACAATGTGATGCTGAGCCTTGTCTACCTGTTGCTGAGAGGTCTGTCTGGCCAGATCTACACACTTCAGTAACTTGTCAATCCTCTTCAGTAATTTGTCCAGTCTCTCCTCACAAGGCTTGACAAACGTATGCAGAGATGTTAGATGGTGACCTACATGCTCAGTGTTACAACATTCACTGCACATGGTTTCCCCACATGTTTCACAGAACATATTCAGCATCTGGTTTGGATGTCGCCCACATGGGTGATGTGATTTAATTGATGACGTCACTTTGCCCTTCACTTCCGCTGCTGTTATGGTCTGATGTTTTCTGGTGAAACGATGGACAGCATGCTCGGCAGTACATGTCTGACACAGATACTCCTGATCATTTGTACAATACATAACGGCTTCACCCTGACAATCCTCTAGTGAACATATCACCATCTCTCTATCAGCACTAGCCGTCACTTTCACCTCATCTTCATCACCATCAGTCTCCTTAGTGATCAGCTCCTTCAGGTTGTCCATGAAGAAGTTTGGAGGCAGGTTGGTGAGGTCACCATCAGGAAGGGTTGTGACCTTTCTACAAATAGGACAGGTCAACTTCTGTGGGTCAGTGGCTTGAGCTATGTACTTCTGTAGACAATCTACACAGAAACTATGATGACACTGTAGAATACAGGATCTCTGCATGTCCTCCATGCACAGAGTACACTGTAGGTACTCCATCAAAACAGACTTCTTCACGCTGGCCATGATCACAGATACAATCTAAAACAAACAAAGGGAATTGTTAGATAAATTGTATAGAATATTCCTACTCAGTGAGACATATATAAGATGTTTTTTAGTGAGACAATCCTACTAGAGTCCAAAAAACTAAAGTGATACCTATCACTTTGTTTGTTTCTATAACTGAATGTTCACGAGTGAAAAGTCTCAGTTTATATATTGAGGGTGCTAAGGCATAGATTTAACTAAAATGTGTATGACCCTTCCACTAATACTCCTTGTTGGCGACATATACCTTGTTGTTTAATCGAGTCAAATTGAAGGTGATTTTTTGTATGATTCCGTGACAATTGTGATATCCATCCTCTCAATGCCAATCATAGCAATACCGCGACAAAAGGAAGCCCGGAGTCGGGATAATGCAGTGACACAATGTTGTTTTAATGTTGGCCCGCCGTCTTCGACGTCGGCCCAACATTAAAACAACATTGGGTCAATGGCTTGTGTTAGTTGAGAAACCTTCAAACAACAGACATTGAACCAATCGTGGTTTACTGCTGGAGCACCCTCATCAACGCTGGCCCACCATTCAACCAACATTGGTTCAATGTGGTTTACAGCTGAACCAACATTCATCTAACATTGGTTCAACGTGGTTTACTGCTGAACCAACATTCATCTAACATTGGTTCAACGTGGTTTACTGCTGAACCAACATTCAACCAACATTGGTTCAACGTGGTTTACTGCTGAACCAACATTCAACCAACATTGGTTCAACGTGGTTTACAGCTGAACCAACATTCATCTAACATTGGTTCAACGTGGTTTACTGCTTTAAAACCAACATTCATCCAACATTGGTTCAACGTGGTTTACAGCTGAACCAACATTCAACCAACATTGGTTCAACGTGGTTTACAGCTGAACCAACATTCATCTAACATTGGTTCAACGTGGTTTACTGCTGAACCAACATTCATCTAACATTGGTTCAACGTGGTTTACTGCTGAACCAACATTCATCTAACATTGGTTCAACGTGGTTTACTGCTGAACCAACATTCATCTAACATTGGTTCAACGTGGTTTACTGCTAAACCAACATTCATCTAACATTGGTTCAACGTGGTTTACTGCTGAACCAACATTCATCTAACATTGGTCCAACGTGGTTTACTGCTGAACCAACATTCATCTAACATTGGTTCAACGTGGTTTACTGCTGAGCCAACATTCATCTAACATTGGTTCAACGTGGTTTACTGCTGAGCCAACATTCATCTAACATTGGTTCAACGTGGTTTACTGCTGAACCAACATTCATCTAACATTGGTTCAACGTGGTTTACAGCTGAACCAACATTCATCTAACATTGGTTCAACGTGGTTTACTGCTGAACCAACATTCATCTAACATTGGTTCAACGTCTCCTGTTTGCTGGTAATCAAGGTCTGCTCTAATAAGATCTGCTCTGATCACGCTAATGATTCTAAGAGCCAGCATTGTTACAGCGTTGTTACAGCGTTGATCTGGATCTGACTGTTTGTCTCTGCACTATAAATACCAGACGTGATCCCAGTGTCGGTTTAATGTTGGCGCATCGTCTGCGACGCTGGCCCAACATAAACCCAACCGCTGGCGGGTGCAGGATGTGAAGCAAGTAGGCACAGGGAGGCTGGGTAAACATGGTGTACTTATTAGACCAACTTAGGAGACTTTTAAAAGTAAAAAAATAGTCAGCTAACGTCACCCTCCACAACGTGTTTCAGAATATAGTGGAGGGCAGGGTCCTTCTAGCTAGCAAAAATAGGGGGTTGGCTGCTGAGTACCTCGATCCTAGATGACGGGATCTGTGCAGCCATCATTGGTTTGACGTCCTGTGTTTGCCGGGAGTGGTTGAATGTTATATCTCAGAAAACACGGATTTACCCAATGTTTCCTCAAAGTTGAGTCTGCGACACTGAACCAAATTACAGATACCCAAGTGAACAACGATCTCTTGGCGATTCCTTCCAGTTTGCTGAGTATCTGGTCAGTATCACGCGCGAAATAGCCCCTCTACCAACCTCATTATCTGATTATTATAGAATAAAGACATTATTTATAATGACAAGGTTGGTAGGAGAGATCGGTGAGTATAACCTCATAGAGGGTTACATGTCATTGGTCAGATACACCATTGGTCCCTCGCACACTATTGGTCCGACACACCATTGGTTCGACAATCCATGGTAGGCCTATAAACTTGAGTTTAGTTACAAGAAAACTTCAGTTGAGTTACAAGAAAACTTACAAGGAAACTTGAGCTGACTTACTAGAAAATTTGAGTTATGATACAAGAAATTTGTGTTGAGTGACAAGAAAACTTAATTTAGTTGAGTTACAAGAAAATTTGAGTTGAGTTACAAGAAAACTTGAGTTGAGTTACAAGAAATTTGAGTTCAGTGACAAGGAAACTTAGGTTGAGTAACACTAAATTCGAGTTGAGTGACAAGAAAACTTGAGTTGAGTAACAACAGGACTAAATGGAGTTGAGTGACCCCAATGGGCCACCGTAGTTTTGTCATCAAATACATCTACATGGTTATTTTTTACCTCCAACTCCTGTAACGGGGTCGGCCTTCTTTTACGAAGTCCCATTATTAGTCCGAATTACCCGTAAACCTGAACCTAGTAGATATCCTTCGTTCCACGTTACAGGTAATCATTTAGTCCTATTATTCCGAAATAAAATGAACTTATAGATACACTACCGTATCAATGACAATTTGGTCTAAATACCAGATTTAATAAACACATTGCTTAAAGGGAATAACTCGGGCTAAAATCATAAAAAAAATCGGTGATTTTATTTTGGCTTATTAATATGACCATATGATGTAAACATGTCCATAGACTGGTACTGCAAAAGCTTTCAAATTTTTGTGCTGCGCATTTACCAATTAGACTAGATATAGAGACGAAATTCCCGTATTTCTTATTTTTGACATGGTTGTCCAAAATATGTCTATGGACATGTTTACATCATAATGTAATATTAAGAAGCAAAAATAAAATCACTGATTTGTTGATGATTTTAGCCTGGGTATGGGTAACTACCTGGCAAATACGATCTTGGCTGGGTTAATGTTGAACTATCGTCTGTGACGTTGCCCTAACCCAGGTTCAATGTAGACCTACATAATTTTTTATTTCATTCATAACACTAATAGGCCTACATGTGCTTTTAGAGCTGTTTGCAGCTGAGTCAAAACGCATGCGTTATGTTACGACATAAGCTACAACACAATGCATCACGTGGCATGCATTGTGCCAATGCTATTTCAATCAAAACATGGGCTAAGTCAATATAACATGAGTACTGTCAACGTAACATCGTTATATCTCGACAAAACCCCGTTTTTTTTAAATAAATTAGCATTTAAACAAGACAACATAAGTCCAGGAGCTCCCGCTCCGAATTAGAATTTGATTTAAGCAATTTTGTGTAGGATTATTAATGTAGTCCTAGGCTAGGTCAAAAATCAAGACGCAAGACAACTAGGCACGCAAGACAACTAGGTCTGACAGTCTGTCAGAGATTGCAAACCTGCATTGAAATTAATGATCCTAATCAGTATCCAAGTAATGGTCTACCTATCCGGCACGGTTTACCCGATATCAGGCCAATCGAGGTAACTAATAGCTGATTTACGGTCATTTTGAATTCGATATAAATTAGTTAAAAACTTAGAGTGCATCCTCCCCCGAAACCTCAAATTTTGTTTTATAGTAATGGACTAACATCTAACACAGTTTGCAAAATATTGGGCATGTGAAAGTAAATAATGGCCGATAGGGGGCCATTTTGAATTTGATCGAGTCAGAATTTTTCAAGATGCATTCTCAGCTGAAATCTCACTTTTCATTCTATAGTAATCGTCTAGCTATCTAGCACGGTTTACCAAATATCGGCCATGTGAAAGTGAATAATGGCCTAAAGGCGGCCATTGTGAATTTGATCAAGTCAAAATTTTTCAAAATGCATCCTCAGCTGAAATCTCACATTTCATTCTATAGTAATGGTCTAGCCATCTAGCACGGTTTACCAAATATCGCCCATGTGAAAGTGAATAATGGCCGATAGGAGGCCATTTTGAATTTGATCAAGTCAAAATTTTTCAAGATGCATCCTCTCCTTAAATCTCACATTTTGTTTTATAGTAATGGTCTAGCCATCTAGTACGGATACCAAAAACCGGCTATGTGAAAGTGAATAATGGCCGATAGGCGGCCATTTTGAATTTGATCGAGTCATTTTTTTTCAAGATGCATCCTCTCTTGTAATCTCACATTTTGTTTTATAGTAATGGTCCAGCTATCTAACACGGTTTATCAAATATCAGCAATGTGAAAGTAAATAGTGGCCGATAGGCGGCCATTTTGAATTCGATTGAGTCAAAAGTTTTTAAAAGGCATCCTCTCTCGAAACGTCACATTTTGTTTTATAGTAATGGTCTAGCTATCTAGCACGGTTTACCTGATATCAGGCCTATCGAGGTAAATAATGCTGATTGTCGGCCATTTTGAATTCGTAAGTTTAAAATTTTCAGGGTGCATCCTCCCCCGAAAACTCACACTTTGTTTTATAGTAATCAGGAAATGGTCTAGCCATCTAGCACGGTTTACCAAATATCAGCCATGTGAAAATAAATAATGGCCGAAAAGGCGGCCATTTTGAATTTGATCAAGTCAATTTTTTTTAGGATGCATCCTCATCTGAAATCTCACATTTCGTCTTATAGTAACGGTCTAGCCATCTAGCACGGTTTACCAAATAACGGCCATGTGAAAGTGAATAATGGCCGATTGGCGGCCATTTTGAACTTGGACGAGTTGATTTTTTTCAAAATGCATCCTCTCCTGAAACCTTACAATTTGTTTTATAGTAATGGTGTAGCTATCTTGAGTGGTTTTCATGATATTCCGCAATATCAGGCCTGTCGAGGTGAATAATGGCCGATAGGCGGCCATTTAGAATTTTATCAACTTGAAATTTTTCAAGATGCATCCTCTCCTGAAACCTTACAATTTATTTGATATTAATGGTGTAGCTATCTTGAGCGGTTTTCATGATATTCCGCAATATCAGGCCTGTCGAGGTGAATAATGGCCGATAGGCGGCCATTTTTAATTTTATCGACTTGAAATTTGTCAAGATGCATCCTCTCCTGAAACCTCACAATTTGTTTTATAGTAATGGTGTAGCTATCTTGAGCGGTTTTCATGATATTCCGCAAAATCATTCAGTCGGATTTACCGATGTTATAAATTAGGTCAATGTGCTGGGTCAACTTCAAGGTCAAGGTCCAAAAACCTGAAAAGGCACAACTAGGGGCCTTAGAGAACATGTATGTGCAATATGACTGTCATCGGCCCAGTACTTTTCGAGATCTGCTCCGGAAACGAAGTGCGCGTCAAAACGTCTAAATAGGTCATAGTTCTGAACCAGAAGTAGGTCAAAGTTCAAATACCCCAAAAGGCACAACTAGACCCCCTAAGGGTGTTGTGTATCAAATTTGAAGACAATCGGACAAGTACTTTCGGAGATATGCTCCGGAAACAAATTGTTTACGGACGGCCCAACGGCCCCGCGGCCCAACGCCGTAACATCATCATTTTCTCCTCTGCGACCTTGCGTATTGAATTCAGATTAAAAATATTTTAACCTGTCCATTATCCACCTGGAAGTAACCCACATACCAAAAATTGTTATCCTAGCTTATTTTCTTACAAAGTTATAGGCAAAAGAAGATGCAAAAAAAACTGGAGGTAGAATCCATAGCTCCCTATGTCTCACCTACGGTGACGGCGGGAGCTAAAAATACACAAATTAATATAGTATTCGTTCCCGTCCAGTGCAACGCGTTTAATCCATAGCCTGGGATTTAATGTTGTATTCAATCATTTGTATTAGATAATTAATGCTTCCAAGTTGCGACACATTTAAGAGAGGACATGCCAGAAATGTGCTAGAAATGTGTCGAAATCTTGCTTTTACTTTTTATTTAAATTAGGGGCGGACCGGATGAAACGTGGGGGCGGGGGGGGGGTGGGTTCTGAAAAAAGTTTGTTCGGTAAATCCCAGGAAAAAATAATTTGTTAGGTTATGCAAGGAAAACAAGTTTGCTCCGTTGGTAGAACTCATAGGGGTCAGTGTTACACATTTTCTCAATTTAAATTCAATTTTAAATATGAAGTACTGGTCAAACTCTCCTCTGCTTGGTGAAATAGTAGCTGAAACATCAAGTTCAAGTGTAAAAAAATAGGTTCTAAATTTCGACTTGTATGTACTCTTAGAAAAAACTGTTTTTGAAGGTTCTATGTTGTATTAAAGTAATATAGAGACAGGTCCTAGATATATACCTATAGATTTAGTTAACAAAATCAAACATTTCGGTACTGATATCTACACCAGACATATTAAAGGTCAAATTAATTAATCTTTATCAGCTTAGCTGGGGGCTATATACACACGAAATTAAACATTGCGCGAGACGTTGGCTTTGACCCAGGAAACATTTACCCAATGTTGGTACAATGTGAACCCATAGTCTCAGACACTGACCCAACATTGTACCAACATTGGGTGAACGTCTCGTGTTTGCTGGGCTGAATCATATTACTGCCGTCAAGAAGTGTAGAACGTGCGGCTCCTCCTTTGTTGGGGGTACGGTGTCAAAGGCAGTGGCCCAGCATTAAACCAATGCTCACATCGTGAACATATGTTTGCCGGGTTTTATTTGCTCTTTAGCCCCTCACTAATCCCTTACACGTTAGGTGCATTTAGCCAACGCTGGGGAAATGTTTTGAAAAGGACATAAGCAGTGCCACAATCACTATACAAACAAGTGGCGGTCACACAATTACCGTGACTGACCATGACAGAACAATGAGACGCTTACGTCATGCATGATTTAATCCTTTCGTCATCAAGATTGGATGACTGAGGCTGACAACGCGACGGAACAACGGGACACTTATTCATTGATTTGAGCCTTTCGTCCCCGAAATTTGATGACGGAGGCGGACATCAGAATGACGGAACATAGAAGCAAAAATACATTGGGCAGATCCGTTCACATCAAAACCAAGACGGATGTAGAAGAAGACGGAACATCGGAGGACGGATCTCTGAGGCCTGTCTGTATACCGGAATAGATATGGAACCTGGCATTTTTATGTCTCCCTCTGTGTTGCTTCGCACTGCTCATTTCTCTGTCCGATGTCCGTCCGATGTGCGTTCATCTATGCTGCAGGCGTTCAAACACGAGACGTTGACCCAATGTCGGGCTTTTGTTGGCCACCATCTACGACGCTAGCCAACATTAGCCCAGTATTGGGTTACCGTGTCGTGTTTGACGCCACGCTGAGTGTGGGCCAGCGTCACAGACGGCGGGCCAACATTAACCCAGGCCCAATGTCGCAGCATTCGATTCAAGGTCTATTCCATTGAAAGAAAGGCTGTATAGGGGTGTATTAGCTGAGCTCGACGGTTCGCTTGACCCTCTGATTACCAGGGGGTAATAATTAAAATACATCGATCTAATAATATTTCAGTGACGGGCCAGTGTCGCGAACAGTGGCCCAGCATTGAACCAACATTGGGTGTTTGATATAAACGATTTAAAAATTAACAAGTAACAGTTGTAATTACACAGGGGAATGAATTAATGCAGTTTTAGGCCAAATTTGTGCACATATAGGCTAAACTGGGCCAAGAGAACCTCCTGATGATGGTGAAATGAATGATATCACAGTGGAGGAGAGGAGAAAGAGAGAATGGTTAGTCGAAGTACAAAGTCGCAAACCGTCGCAAGCGATCTTAAACGGTTGCAAATGGTCGCAAACCGTCGCTAACGATCGCAAACGGTCGCAAACGATCGCAAATGGTCGCAAACGATCGCAAGTGGTCGCAAACGGTCGCAAACGATCGCAAATGGTCGCAAACGATCGCAAACGGTCGCAAACGATCGCAAATGGTCGCAAACGATCACAAATTGTCGCAAACGTTCGCAAACGATTGCGAATGGTCGCAAGCGATCGCAAATGGTCGTAAACGATCGCAAATGGTCGCAAATGATCGCAAATGGTCGCAAACGATCGCAAAAGGACGCAAACCGTCGCAAACGATCGCCAATGGTCGCAAACGATCGCAAATGGTCACAAAAAGTCGCAAACTATCGCAAACGGTCCCAAGCGATCGCAAACCGTCGCAAACGATCGCAAATGGTCGCTAACGATCACAAATAGTCACAAACCGTCGCAAATGATCGCAAATGGTCGCAAACGTTCGCAAACGATCGCAATTGGTCGCAAACGATCGCAAACGGTCGCAAACGATCGCAAATGGTTGCAAACCGTAACAAACGACCGCAAATGGTCGCAAACGGTCACAAACGATCGCAAATGGTTGCAAGCCGTCGCAAACGATCGCAAATGGTCGCAAACGATTGCAAATGGTCACAAACGAAGTACGCATTAGAACCGAATGCCTACTGGCCAGCACCGTCGACGCTGGCCCAACATTTAACATACATTGGGTCGGTGTCGGCTTGTAATCGCCGCCGGACCAGCTACTATTCCCAGCAAACACAAAACATTTGTATAACATTTGTACAACGCCGGCCCAACGTCTTCGACGCATTGTACAAATGTTATACAAATGTTTTGTGTTTGATGGGTTGAACGCAGCCAAGCAAACACGAGGCGTTGAACCAGTGCTGGTTTGATGCTGGGCCTGCGTCGCAGACAGTGGGCCAGCATTGCACCAGCATCTGTTCGGGTCGTGTTTGCTGGGTGTGTAGACAAGCACCAAAACGGAATAATAAATTCCGCTTAATACATATAGTCTCTACTGTCCACAGGAGCCATTTAATAACATTAATTACAAAAGCCATTGACACTACATCTATTAGCTATCAACCTTTATGGTTATGCTGCTGGAGGGGAGACATCTCCAGTTTTTTGTCCTCAAAAAACTAGACCCTTCTAGTTTCTATCTGCTTACCAATGTTATTTTTAACAATGAAATTTTTACCGAATATTATCTTAATAGATCCCTGAGTAGGCCTATTCCTAGGCCTATATAGGTCTAGGCCTAGCTCACAGCTAATCTAGTAATAGTCAGTCTTTACAGTAAAGTTTACACACATATTAGAGGTATTAATATAGGTTACTTACTCATTCAGATTCCTGTAAATGGCCTTGTTTTATCTTATTTATTTGTCTGGATACACCGCACCTGTGTCTCGCTGTGAGGCGTGATATTTAATATTAGATCGGTCCATAAGTTCACACACTGCTCTGTGTACACAGTAGTCCACAAACAGAGAGGTCAATAACTAGATAACCACCTGTATAACCACCTGTATAACCACCGTGACGTTACCAAGTGTCAGGACAGCACAGCAAACACGAGACGTTCAACCGATGCTGGTTTAATGTTGGGCCAGCGTCGTAGACGGTGGCCCAACATTAAAACAGCATTTAACAATGCCTCGTGTTTGTTGAGCTGTAGCCTGACCAGGGGTGTATCCAGTGTGTGTGTGTGTGGGGGGGGGGACTCATGTTTGTGGCTCAGGTATTTGTGGAAGTAGCCTATTTACATTACCGTTAGTGCTCGGATATGGTAGGCATATTCCATCCCATCTTTGAATAAGCAATCTAAGGTGTCGCTATTTTATATTATCAATAATTATAATAATTGAAGTAAGTGATTTAAATTGTTCCTTAACGTCACGTTTCTAGCGGGACAGGTCATTTAAATGTGTCAGTAATATGTAAAATACAGTTCATTGTGTATAATGTGATATGGTATGGTGGGTTATTGGGATTCTTCAATTGAGTACGACATCAGGGTTGAAAGGGTTAACCCTTTAAGTGCTGTGCTACTACTTCATAATGTTTCATTTAAAGCTTCGTCCCAATAACAGTGACTTAGCCGGCTGATAAAAATTATAGGAAAGGACTATAATTAGGCTTAGAGCCTTAAGGGTTAAATTGATGAAAACGATTGTAGTCGATGATCAGTAGGCCTAAATCGATTGTAGTCGATGATCAGTAAATCGATTGTAGTCGATGATCAGTAAATCGATTGTAGTCAATGATCAGTAAATCAATTGTAGTCGATGATCAGTAAATCGATTGTAGTCGATGATCAGTAAATCGATTGTAGTCGATGATCAGTAAATCGATTGTAGTCGATGATCAGTAAATCGATTGTAGTCGATGATCAGTAAATCGATTGTAGTCAATGATCAGTAAATCGATTGTAGTCAATGATCAGTAAATCGATTGTAGTCGATGATCAGTAAATCGATTGTAGTCAATGATCAGTAAATCGATTGTAGTCAATGATCAGTAAATCGATTGTAGTCGATGATCAGTAAATCGATTGTAGTCGATGATCAGTAAATCAATTGTAGTCGATGATCAGTAAATCGATTGTAGTCGATGATCAGTAAATCGATTGTAGTCAATGATCAGTAAATCAATTGTAGTCAATGATCAGTAAATCGATTGTAGTCAATGATCAGTAAATCGATTGTAGTCGATGATCAGTAAATCGATTGTAGTCGATGATCAGTAAATCAATTGTAGTCGATGATCAGTAAATCGATTGTAGTCGATGATCAGTAAATCGATTGTAGTCGATGATCAGTAAATCGATTGTAGTCGATGATCAGTAAATCGATTGTAGTCGATGATCAGTAAATCGATTGTAGTCAATGATCAGTAAATCGATTGTAGTCAATGATCAGTAAATCGATTGTAGTCGATGATCAGTATATCAAATAACTCAAGTTGAGATGTCTAATTTCTATGATCAAATATATAATAATATAAGCAAATAACTCAAGTTGGGTTTGTTTATTTTATCATCAGTAAATCAAATAGGCCGAAGTCAAATTGAGGGATGTCTAATTTTCAGTAATATACTATGTTTCTTTAATATGAAGCTGTACATTGCGTTAGCAATTCCAGCTTAAAATGAATGAAAACTACATAGATAGGAAGGGTATTCCCCCTGCACCGGCCAGGGGGAATACCCTTCCTATCTATGTATGTTTCGTTATTGGAATGAAAAATAGAAGAAAAAAAATAGAACGAAAATTAATTGAGCAGCACAAGGATTAACCTTTCATACTCCATACTCGAATATATCCGGGATAGGAATCTATCTGTCAACTCAACCAAATATATCAGGGATAAAACACGAGGGGAACTCTGTAGATTTCACCACAATAACCTGGGGTGGAAGGGGTTGAAGCAGATGAGTCGTCATGCTTGACTGAACCACTATATTTACATGGCGGTGGACCCCACTTCACGTCGACCATGGAACCCACTTCACGTCGACCATGGACCCCACTCCACCTGGATGTTGATCATTCTGTGCATGCATTGTATTGTGAGCCCACAATATTTACTCAGTGAATCATGACGACTCGCCTACTTTGATTCTTTGACAGCTACACACAACTGTTGTCGTTTTTAACCTTTATCCTGCTAATTTAATATATATAAATTTTCAGCCACTTGAGGTTGTGTCTCGCTACCGCGATCCACAACCTCAAGTGGCTGAAAATTATTCATATTTGCTTAATTTGAGACCAAGCATTCACATCTTGATGTCTAAACAGTCATTCTATTCCCAATATCAGTGATTTAATCGGCCGATGACACAGATTAAAAACGACTATTGTCGTGATCAGCATGCAAAGGGTTAATCCATTTGATGGATCGATCAAATCACTGTTATTGGCAATAAAATGAGTGTTTAAACATCAATATTTGCAAGTGTTTGGGCACAAATTAATGAAAGTTAACTTAACAGTTTAGGGTTTAAACTGATTGAAAAAATACGTTTAAAATACGTTCACATTTGGGCGGAGGCTGTGGTGTAGTAGGTTGTTACGCTGCCCCTCTGTCTCAGGTCGAACACGCTACCTCTCTGTCACAGAGGCCCCCCACAATACTAGCCTATATCTTTACGAATGTGCGGAGAAAAAACATTTTAGACAAGCAGCGTTAACCATTAGATCAGGCATCGAGTCTATATACATGTAAGAAATGTAAATGTGTTTTTTCGCTACCTAGAATTAGTCATACCAATAATTGCCTTGGATCATTTTCCCGAGCTGACAGTAACAGATCATTTTCCTGAGTTGCCAGTAACAGAAATATCAGTTACACTATTATAATTTATAATGGGATTAAAAATTGAAGAGTTGGGTTTGTTGAAATTAAAATTATCGTTAATTTTTTACCATGACCTTTAGCCGGTTTAGTAAACAATCTTTAAAATCACTGCGGTTATATTATACACACCGATTCGTTAAGCCTATAGGGGGCCTGCCTATGACCAGGACTAGCCCACATTTTTTTCAATAGCGGATCTCCCGCTTAAGACCCTGCCCCCATATATTCCACGATATTTTCAAAATTTCCCGGTGGAGCATAGGTTCTAGCCCCCCCCCCCCCCCCCCGGACTTCTCTCGACCATGTATGTGTCTAATTAGTAGATACAAACAAATACAAACTCTAACGTTGTGATAAACAGAGCCACCTGGTGAATAACTAAGAAACTCCTTACATTCACGCATAGCTGGCGAGGTGGCCGTTCACAGCCCAGTGTAACTCCCTACTCTGGTTCCTGAGCCACACTACGCGGCGCGGCCGAGCTTCATGTAGCCTCTGGTAGGCCCCATTGGCGAATGTTTGTGACTAGTTGCTATTTTTAGATGAAAATAGGGTAATCCCCGAATTTAGACATTTTTGAAAGGTCACTTCCATGGATGTAGTGTTGTTTACAGTATTGTATCTCCCCTCTGACGCACTTCCTATGATTTGACCCAGAAAATTATTCGACCCCCTGAATAACACAGGCATGAAAGTCACGTGACTAAGGAGCTTAGCTTCTTCCTGGCCATAAATGAAATTGGCCGGGCTCGCCAGGCAATGTAACTCCCCGGATATACACCCCTTGAAACTATACCCGGGATCTCCCAGAATCTACCCCGGGGTAGATTCTAAATTATACCCCTGGGTAGATCCTGGTGCTTCCAGAATCTACCCGTCCCTCCCAGGATCTACTCCCCTTTTCGTGTTTTGCTGAAGTGTTTTCGGATCCCAGATTCTGGGAGGGTCGCACATATGAATTAGTTGAAAATGGTGATATATTCTGGGAGGGAGAGGTAGATTATGGGAGGGTCGCATATAGTTTTTGAAAAAGGGGGTATATTCTGGGAGGGAGGGGTAGATTCTGGGAGGGTCGCATAACATTATAGTTGTTGAAAAGGGGGGTATATTCCGGGAGGGAGGGGTAGATTCTGGGAGGATCGCATAACATTATAGTTGTTGAAAATGGGGGTATATTCTGGGAAGGAGGGGTAGATTCTGGGAGGGTCGCACATATAAATTGGTTGAAAAGGGGGGTATATTCTGGGAGGGAGGGGTAGGTTTTGGAAGGGTCGCATAATATTATAGTTGTTAAAAAGGGGGGTATGTTCTGGGAGGGAAGGGTAGATCCTGGGAGGGTCGATTATAGTTGTTAAAAAGGGGGGTATGTTCTGGGAGGGAAGGGTAGATTCTGGGAGGATCGCATATAGATGTTGAAAAAGGGGGGGTAGATTCTGGGAAGGAAGGGTCAATTCTGGGAGCGGAATATACTTCACATAATCACAACAAAGGGGGTAGATCCTGGGAGGGAGAGCTAGATTCTGGCAGCCACCGTAATTTCCCCCGGGGGAATAGTTTAGGATCTACCCCGGGGTAGACTCTGAGGCGTCCGCAATGTACCCGGGCATAATCTGGGAGGGGGATATATTTTCAAACTTTACACGGGCTGACCAGCTGCCTATTGAAAAAAACACTAGAGGCACCAGTTCAATTTTTGCCCGCAGACATCTGACTGTCTAGTGGTGTACAATCAATTTGTGACTCAATAACAACACGCCACACAGTGAGCAGCGCCGAACTGTTTTAATCAGACAACTGTTACACACTGTTCAATGACAACACGCCACACAGTGAGCAACGCCGAACTGTTTTAATCAGACAAACTTTTCACGCTCAAACTCGTGCAAGCAATCTATTGTTTGAATTTCTCGAGTCTATAAACAACATTCAGCTCCCTTTCTGGAAACGAAGTGTCAGACAGGCATCCCGTCTAATTCACACATAGTCTGAATAAATGTGGGTTACAAATGCAATCACCAGACGGCGACACTATGTTAGTTTACTGTTCGACCAACGTCGCAGACGCCAAGACAACGCGTAATTCTTTTTATCATACAGAATACCAGAAGTACATCTGACTATACATATAACACAAACTAAAAAAATACAATTTACATTCAACTTTTATACATAATGTTATTCATGTACATACTGTTAATATTTTATTTGGTATTACTTTACAAAATTAAACACAATATTAATTGTTTATACTATTTTCAATCAATAGTAGACCTACCAATTACGGTCGCACTGAGCAGTTATGTATGTTCATCGATGTTGTTCACCCATGTGTTCACATCCATAAAAAAAGGCATTTTTATTGGGATAACATGGTTTAAAAGTAGTATAAGGTGAGCTAGTATACAATATACCATCCATGCTACAAGATGGCCGCTTCTATCAGTAATTCAAAATGGCTGCCATGAACCAAAACGGATGCCAATCCGTACTAACTTGATTATGATATAATTCAAGATTACGTCCAAAATCCATAATGTATGCTATAATCAGTAATTAAAAAAGGCTGTCAGATTCAAGGGTCATTGGTGACGTTATGTAATGTATAAATGCGGCGATGGAGGTCAAAGGGTCATTGGTGACGTTATGTGATGTATGAATGAAGCGATGGAGATTAAGAATCATTGGTGACGTTATGTGATGTATAAATGCTGCGATGGAGGATAAAGGGTCATTGGTGACGTTATGTGATGTACATGCGGCGATGGAGATTAAAGTGTCATTGGTGACGTAATGTGATGTATAAATGCGGCGATGGAGGTTAAATGGTCATTGGTGACGTTATGTGATATATAAATGCGGCGATGGAGGTTAAAGGGTCATTGGTGACGTTATGTGATGTATAAATGCTGCGATGGAGGTTAAAGGGTCATTGGTGACGTTATGTGATGTACATGCGGCGATGGAAATTAAAGGGTCATTGGTGACGTAATGTGATGTATAAATGCGGCGATGGAGGTTAAATGGTCATTGGTGACGTTATGTGATATATAAATGCGGCGATGGAGGTCAAATGGTCATTGGTGAAGTTATGTGATATATAAATGCGGCGATGGAGGTTAAAGGGTCATTGGTGACGCTATGTGATGTATAAATGCGGCGATGGAGGTTAAATGGTCATTGGTGACGTTATGTGATGTATAAATGCGGCGATGGAGGTTAAATGGTCATTGGTGACGTTATGATTGTGATGTATAAATGAGGCGATGGAGGTTAAATGGTCATTGGTGAAGTTATGTGATATATAAATGCGGCGATGGAGGTTAAAGGGTCATTGGTGACGTTATATGATGTATAAATGCGGCGATGGAGATTAAAGGGTCATTGGTGACGTTAAATGATGTGTAAATGCGGCGATGGAGGTTAAAGGGTCATTGGTGACATTATGTGATGTGTAAATGCGGCGATGGAGGTTAAAGGGTCATTGGTGACGTTATGTGATGTATAAATGCGGCGATGGAGATTAAAAGGTCATTGGTGACGTTATGTGATGTGTAAATGCGGCGATGGAGGTTAAAGGGTCATTGATGACGTTATGTGATGTATAAATGCGGAGATGGAGGTCAAAGGGTCTTTGGTGACGATATGTGATGTGTAAATGCGGCGATGGAGGTCAAAGGGTCATTGATTCACTGTGAATTGGTCATTTTGGGCTTTACCTTATGCTGAACGGCGGCCATCTTGGATTTTCACATAAAGGAAATACACAATTTTAAAAATAACCCCACAAATCGATTCCCCACTCTAAAAATATATAAAAAAGAGGTGTTACATGAAATATTAGGTCAGCCAGATCAAAAGTTGGCTGTTTATAACGGATAGCACCCCTCGGTGACGCGTTTTCCTATTTTGAGGGTATACATCTTACATTTTCACAATTATATGGTAAATAATACTACTATGACCCCAATAAATCCATTTCTACATAAATGCAGTCAAAAATGTGTTCCACTTGGAGACCAGTGGATGAAATAAGTGAATTCTTGCTTTCCACCGTGACCGATGGCGGCCATTTTGGATTTTACGCTCTGGAAAATTCCGCCCGCCTTTTTTAAAGAGGCGTAGGAGCTTATTTTTTTTACAAATACCTTAAGCTACCCAAAACAACCGTCAAACGTTACTTGCAGAAGGTTGGTCACGGAATCATGGTTTTGGACCCTACTATGAAAAGTCTCAGTTTATATTGAGGGTGCTAACGCATTGATTAAACTAAGATGTGTATGACCCTTCCACTAATACTCCATGTCGGTGACATATACCTTGTTGTTTAATCAATGCTAATGATTCTATAAGGTCTGTTACAGCGTTGTTACAGCGTTGTTACAGCGTTGTTACAGATCTGGATCTGACTGTTTGTCTCTTCACTATAACATGTATAAATACCAGACATGTACGGAATACGGCGTTCGCTCATCGATATCTGCTCTATCACTGAAGTTAAGCGACGTCGCGCCCGGTTCATAAGTGGATGGGTGACCGCCTGGGACTGCCAGGTGCCGTATACACTATCGTGGGGCTCGGAGAACCACGTAAATCAGATGGCTCGTCTGACTGACTTTGAGTTGGACGTAAAAGAACCTCAATGGACGTAGGCGCAGTTTCCATCCGGCGAGACCCCAAAAAATCCACAATATGGAGTACTTGGCACATATATAAGGCCATGAATGATATCATGAATGATAACATACCTTTCTAAGTTACTCCCGTGGCGCGATAGCACAATAGTGCGTACTGCCACGTAATATACAGATACAGATGGTGTCTGGCCCTACCCAGCAAAAAAAACAAACTTTTGTATAACATTTTTACAATGTTGGGCCAAAGTCGAAGACGTTGGGCCGACGTTGTAGAAATGTTATACAAATGTTTTGTGTTTCTGGGTATTGTGGGCTCGTCGTCTGCGACGCTGGCCCAACTTTAACCCAACGACTGGAGGGTCCAGGATGTGAAGAAAGGGGGCACAGGGAGGTCGGCTACAACCAACGACTGGCGGGTCCAAGATGTGAAGAAAGGGGGCACAGGGGGGTCGGCTACAACCAACGACTGGCGGGTCCAAGATGTGAAGAAAGGGGGTACAGGGAGGTCGGGTAAATTCAGGCTAACATCAGAGACTTTTTAAAGTATTGGGCGAAAATAGGTTGCTCGCCGCTGAGCCTCTTCCTAGCTCACCGGATCTGTGTTGCCTAGACAGGGCACCTGGCTGGCACTTCGTTTCCAGAGGCAGAGCTGGATGTTGTTTATAGACTCCAGAAATTAAAACCAAATGGCCGCCGTTTATACTGTTCATACCAGCTCGATTCGAATTTTAAATTGTTTATGTTTTTCTGACGCGACCTTAAAAACTTATTAACGGTGGCGGCCATACACTTTTTCAGCGGCACAAATTGATTGTACACCACTAGACAGTCAGATGAGGGTGAGCAGACATCACACTGGTGCCTCGCCTGTTTTTTCAATAGGCAGCTTGTCGACCGGGGGCGTGACCGGTTGACAATGTTGACTATGCGCTGCCAACCTTGGTTTGACGTCCTGTGTTTGCTGGGAGTGGTTGAATGTTATATCCCAGAAAACACGGGTTGCTGCAAGGTTTCCTCAAAGTTGAATCACAGTCTGCGACACTGACCCAGCTTTGAACCAACATTGGGTCAACATCTTTTATGTGCTGTCAGTGTATTGTCACTGCATGTTAGGCCAACCCAGCAAACACAATATTGTATTGAATTAATTTGGTTTTGTGACATCGATCTATCACCTGTTGGTGAGTGCCTCCGGTTTGCTGGGTGTAGGGTAGGCCTAGTCAGTATGCTCACTGAGTATTCCCCTGAATTTATATTGCTCACAGCTAATATAATTATTAGTCAGACTTTACAGTAAATTTTACACACATATCAGAGGTAATACTATGGCCTACTTACTCATTCAGATTCTGATCAATTCCATTATTTTCTATTATTTATTTGTCTGGATACAGTACACCTGTCTCTGTCCTGACGATTGTGGCGTGATATCTATCAGATCAGTTCACAAGTCCACACACTGCTCTGTGTACACAGTAGTCCACAAACAGAGAGGTCAATAACTAGATAACCACCTGTATAACCACCTGTATAACCACCGTGACGTATACCAGATGTCAGGACTACACATCAAACACGAGACGTTCAACCAATGTTGGTTTAATGTTGGGCCAGCGTCGTAGACGATGGCCCAACAATAAACCAGCATCGGGTCAACCCTTTAAGTGCTGCGTTACTCCTTGATAATGTTTTATTTGAGGTAACATTGCAAACTTAACCCTTTCACTGCTACGTACGCACGACTATAACTATTGCTGATGTAATTACTGGCTGAACCCTTGTCCTGCTAGGGCCGTATATATTATATATAGTTATATATTAGTTATATATAGTTCCTTCGTGATACAGTCCAAATATAATGTCATTCAGCCCTCCCACTAAGGTAATATATGTACACTTTTATGCACTTGGAACTTGTGTCTGGCTATCGCCCCAGCGAACAGCAAACATGTGTAGACTATAACATTTGTAAAATGTTGGACCAACGTCGAAGACGTTAGGCCGACGTTATAAAAATATTATACACATGTTTTGTGTTTGCTAGGGCAACCCAGAAATTCAAGTGGGTGAAAATTACACATATTTGTTCAATTTGAGACCAAACTGTTATGTATTGTAATTACTCTTTATCTCAGCGGTTGAGATTAATAAAAAGACAAATCACCTGTACCGTGAATTCAACAACGCACATAATTCTTTATTCCCTTTGATTAGTACAATTAAAGTCATGAACTACTTAAATGCGAATCATGATGAACAGTGAATAAAAGTGATGATTTGACATTCACCAGGTGGCGCTTACATACTACGCTGACTACACTGTATTAAATTTATTGAATATAATACAAACAATTGTAAATATTGATGTTTAAACACACATTTCGTCACAATAACAATGATTTATTCGGCTAATAGAACTGATTAAAAACGACTCTAGTCGCGCTTAGCGCTTCAAGGCTTAAAAACGACTCTAGTCGCGCTAAGCGCTTCAAGGGTTAAAACGACTCCAGTCGCGCTTAGCGCCTCAAGGGTTAAAAACGACTTAGTCGCGCTTAGCGCTTCAAGGGTTAAAAACGACTCTAGTCGCGCTTAGCGCTTCAAGGGTTAAAACGACTCTAGTCGCGCTTAGCGCTTCAAGGGTTAAAAACGACTCTAGTCGCGCTTAGCGCTTCAAGGGTTAAAACGACTCTAGTCGCGCTTAGCGCTTTAAAGGTTAAAAACGACTCTAGTCGCGCTTAGCGCTTCAAGGGTTAAAAACGACTCTAGTCGCGCTTAGCGCTTCAAGGGTTAAAAACGACTGTAGTCGCGCTTAGCGCTTCGAGGGTTAAAAACGACTCTAGTCGCCCTTAGAGCTTCAAGGGTTAAAAACGACTCTAGTCGCGCTTAGCGCTTCAAGGGTTAAAAACGACTCTAGTCGCGCTTAGCGCTTTAAGGGTTAAAAACGACTCTAGTCGCGCTTAACGCTTCAAAGGTTAAAAACAACTCTAGTCGCGCTTAGAGCTTCAAGGGTTAAAAACGACTCTAGTCGCGCTTAGAGCTTCAAGGGTTAAAAACGCCTCTAGTCGCGCTTAGCGCTTCAAGGGTTAAAAACGACTCTAGTCGCGCTTAGCGCTTTAAGGGTTAAAAACGACTCTAGTCGCGCTTAGCGCTTCAAGGGTTAAAAACGACTCTAGTCGCGCTTAGCGCTTTAAGGGTTAAAAACGACTCTAGTCGCGCTTAGCGCTTCAAGGGTTAAAAACGACTCTAGTCGCGCTTAGCGCTTCAAGGGTTAAAAACGACTCAAGTCGCGCTTAGAGCTTCAAGGGTTCAGTTGATGAAATCGTTTGTAGTCGATGATCAGTAAATGAAATAACTCAAGTTGAGTGATGTCTACTTTTATGATCAGTAAATGAAATAACTCAAGTTAAGTGATGTCTACCTTTATGATCAGTGAATCAAATAATTCAAGTTAAACGATGTCTATTTTTATGATCAGTGAATCAAATAACTCAATTTCACAGGATAGATATTTCACGAGATGTATTTCCACAGTCTTTTATATGTTGGTACAAAAATGTCACTTCTTTACACAGATAGGCTAAACTGGGCTATAAATGAGACCCTAGCATGCCTGAGTAGCCTAAGGTGGGGAGATAAACATGACATTCGCAAATACAGGATTTGAAACTTGATTCTGTTTTTGGTCATTTCTGTACACGCGTAGGCTAAATCGGCCCGGTGTGAAGCCATCTGATTAAATTTGTTCCTTCCTACACTGTATTTAATTTAATGAATATAATACAAACAATTGTAAATATTGATGTTTAAACACACATTTCGTCACAATAACAATGATTTATTCGGCTAATAGAACTGATTAAAAACGACTCTAGTCGCGCTTAGCGCTTCAAGGCTTAAAAACGACTCTAGTCGCGCTTAGCGCTTCAAGGGTTAAAACGACTCTAGTCGCGCTTAGCGCTTCAAGGGTTAAAAACGACTTAGTCGCGCTTAGCGCTCCAAGGGTTAAAAACGACTCTAGTCGCGCTTAGCGCTTCAAGGGTTAAAACGACTCTAGTCGCGCTTAGCGCTTCAAGGGTTAAAAACGACTCTAGTCGCGCTTAGCGCTTCAAGGGTTAAAACGACTCTAGTCGCGCTTAGCGCTTCAAGGGTTAAAAACGACTCTAGTCGCGCTTAGCGCTTCAAGGGTTAAAAACGACTCTAGTCGCGCTTAGCGCTTCAAGGGTTAAAAACGACTGTAGTCGCCCTTAGCGCTTCGAGGGTTAAAAACGACTCTAGTCGCCCTTAGAGCTTCAAGGGTTAAAAACGACTCTAGTCGCGCTTAGCGCTTCAAGGGTTAAAAACGACTCTAGTCGCGCTTAGCGCTTTAAGGGTTAAAAACGACTCTAGTCGCGCTTAGCGCTTTAAGGGTTAAAAACGACTCTAGTCGCGCTTAGCGCTTCAAGGGTTAAAAACTACTCTAGTCGCGCTTAGCGCTTTAAGGGTTAAAAACGACTCTAGTCGCGCTTAACGCTTCAAAGGTTAAAAACAACTCTAGTCGCGCTTAGAGCTTCAAGGGTTAAAAACGACTCTAGTCGCGCTTAGAGCTTCAAGGGTTAAAAACGACTCTAGTCGCGCTTAGCGCTTCAAGGGTTAAAAACGACTTTAGTCGCGCTTAGCGCTTCAAGGGTTAAAAACGACTCTAGTCGCTCTTAGAGCTTCAAGGGTTAAAAACGACTCTAGTCGCGCTTAGGGCTTCAAGGGTTAAAAACGACTCTAGTCGCGCTTAGCGCTTCAAGGGTTAAAAACGACTCTAGTCGCGCTTAGCGCTTCAAGGGTTAACAAGAGCACACTCGATAATAGCCCGCCGCCGAATTATGATAAAGAAAGTAAAGACGAATGTCATCACGTAAATAACAACCCAAGATATAAATGGTATGTTAAATAAGATAGATACATGTATAATATGATATAATATATAATACTTGCATAGACTACAAGCAGATCTATAAAAAACCAGCCGCTTCGACCATTTTGATTTTTTTACCGGCCATTATTGAGCTTGTCCAAGAACTGCTTATTAGTAACATGCATAACAAACTTGAAGAGGATACTTGTGAAAATGTTGAAGTTATCGCGCCTACAAGGTCAAATTATTGACGTAAAATGAGAAAAATCGCAATAAATCGGCCATTTTGAATTTTTTTTCAGCCATTATTGAACTTGTCCAAGAACTACTTATTAGTAACATGCATAACAAATTTGATGAGGATATGTGAAAAACTTTTCAAGTTATCGCGCCCACAAGGTCAAATTATTGACGTAAAATGAGAAAAATCACAATAAATCGGCCATTTTTTTTTTTTTTTCAGCCATTATTGAACTTGTCCAAGAACTACTTATAAGTAACATACATAACAAATTTGAAGAGAATATGTGAAAAACTTTTCAAGTTATCGCGCCCACAGGGTCAAATTATTGACGTAAAATGAGAAAAATCGCAATAAATCGGCCTTTTTTTTTTTTTTTTCGGCCATTATTGAACTTCTCCAAGAACTACTTATTAGTAATATGCATAACCAATTTTAAGAGGATATGTGAAAAACTTTTCAAGTTTTCGCGCCCACAAGGTCAAATTATTGACGTAAAATGTGAAAAATCGCAATAAATCGGCCATTTTTTTTTTTTTTTGGGCCATTATTGAACTTGTCCAAGAACTACTTATTAGTAACATGCATAACCAATTTGAAGAGGATATGTGAAAAACTTTTCAACTTATCGCGCCCACAAGGTCAAATTATTGACGTAAAATGTGAAAAATCGCAATAAATCGGTCATTTTTTTTTTTTTTCGGCCATTATTGAACTTGTCCGAGAACTGGTCATTAGTAACATGCATAACAAATTTGAAAAGGATATGTGAAAAACTTTTCAAGTTATCGCGCCCACAAGGTCAAATTATTGACGTAAAATGTGAAAAATCGCAATAAATCGGCCATTTTTTTTTTTTTTCGGCCATTATTGAACTTGTCCGAGAACTGGTCATTAGTAACATGAATAACAAATTTGAAAAGGATACGTGAAAAACTTTTCAAGTTATCGCGCCCACAAGGTCAAATTATTGACGTAAAAGGTGAAAAATCGCAATAAGTCGGCCATTTTGAATTTTTTTTCAGCCATTATTGAACTTGTCCGAGAAGTGGTCATTAGTAACATGCAAAACAAATTTGGGAAGGAAAAATGAAAAACTTTTCAAGTTATCGCGCCCACAAGTAAATGTTAACGCCGACGCCGACGCCGACGCCGACGACGCCGAACTTCAATTGCAATAGCCCACCTTTTTTAATTCAAATTAAAAGGCGGGCTAAAAACGACTCAAGTCGCGCTTAGAGCTTCAAGGGTTCAGTTGATGAAATCGTTTGTAGTCGATGATCAGTAAATGAAATAACTCAAGTTGAGTGATGTCTACTTTTATGATCAGTAAATGAAATAACTCAAGTTAAGTGATGTCTACCTTTATGATCAGTGAATCAAATAATTCAAGTTAAGCGATGTCTATTTTTATGATCAGTGAATCAAATAACTCAATTTCACAGGATAGATATTTCACGAGATGTATTTCCACAGTCTCTTATATGTTGGTACAAAAATGTCACTTCATTACACAGATAGGCTAAACTGGGCTATAAATGAGACCCTAGCATGCCTGAGTAGCCTAAGGTGGGGAGATAAACATGACATTCGCAAATACAGGATTTGAAACTTGATTCTGTTTTTGGTCATTTCTGTACACGCGTAGGCTAAATCGGCCCGGTGTGAGGCCATCTGATTAAATTTGTTCCTTCCTACACTGTATTTAATTTAATGAATATAATACAAACAATTGTAAATATTGATGTTTAAACACACATTTCGTCACAATAACAATGATTTATTCGGCTAATAGAACTGATTAAAAACGACTCTAGTCGCGCTTAGCGCTTCAAGGCTTAAAAACGACTCTAGTCGCGCTTAGCGCTTCAAGGGTTAAAACGACTCTAGTCGCGCTTAGCGCTTCAAGGGTTAAAAACGACTTAGTCGCACTTAGCGCTTCAAGGGTTAAAAACGACTCTAGTCGCGCTTAGCGCTTCAAGGGTTAAAACGACTCTAGTCGCGCTTAGCGCTTCAAGGGTTAAAAACGACTCTAGTCGCGCTTAGCGCTTCAAGGGTTAAAACGACTCTAGTCGCGCTTAGCGCTTCAAGGGTTAAAAACGACTCTAGTCGCGCTTAGCGCTTCAAGGGTTAAAAACGACTCTAGTCGCGCTTAGCGCTTCAAGGGTTAAAAACGACTGTAGTCGCGTTTAGCGCTTCGAGGGTTAAAAACGACTCTAGTCGCCCTTAGAGCTTCAAGGGTTAAAAACGACTCTAGTCGCGCTTAGCGCTTCAAGGGTTAAAAACGACTCTAGTCGCGCTTAGCGCTTTAAGGGTTAAAAACGACTCTAGTCGCGCTTAGCGCTTTAAGGGTTAAAAACGACTCTAGTCGCGCTTAGCGCTTCAAGGGTTAAAAACGACTCTAGTCGCGCTTAGCGCTTTAAGGGTTAAAAACGACTCTAGTCGCGCTTAGCGCTTTAAGGGTTAAAAACGACTCTAGTCGCGCTTAACGCTTCAAAGGTTAAAAACAACTCTAGTCGCGCTTAGAGCTTCAAGGGTTAAAAACGACTCTAGTCGCGCTTAGAGCTTCAAGGGTTAAAAACGACTCTAGTCGCGCTTAGCGCTTCAAGGGTTACAAACGACTTTAGTCGCGCTTAGCGCTTCAAGGGTTAAAAACGACTCTAGTCGCTTTTAGAGCTTCAAGGGTTAAAAACGACTCTAGTCGCGCTTAGAGCTTCAAGGGTTAAAAACGACTCTAGTCGTGCTTAGCGCTTCAAGGATTAAAAACGACTCTAGTCGCGCTTAGCGCTTTAAGGGTTAAAAACGACTCTAGTCGCGCTTAGCGCTTCAAGGGTTAAAAACGACTCTAGTCGCGCTTAGCGCTTCAAGGGTTAAAAACAACTCAAGTCGCGCTTAGAGCTTCAAGGGTTCAGTTGATGAAATCGTTTGTAGTCGATGATCAGTAAATGAAATAACTCAAGTTGAGTGATGTCTACTTTTATGATCAGTAAATGAAATAACTCAAGTTAGGTGATGTCTACCTTTATGATCAGTGAATCAAATAATTCAAGTTAAGCGATGTCTATTTTTATGATCAGTGAATCAAATAACTCAATTTCACAGGATAGATATTTCACGAGATGTATTTCCACAGGCTTTTATATGTTGGTACAAAAATGTCAGTTCTTTACACAGATAGGCTAAACTGGGCTATAAATGAGACCCTAGCATGCCTGAGTAGCCTAAGGTGGGGAGATAAACATGACATTCGCAAATACAGGATTTGAAACTTGATTCTGTTTTTGGTCATTTCTGTACACGCGTAGGCTAAATCGGCCCGGTGTGAGGCCATCTGATTAAATTTGTTCCTTCCTACACTGTATTTAATTTAATGAATATAATACAAACAATTGTAAATATTGATGTTTAAACACACATTTCGTCACAATAACAATGATTTATTCGGCTAATAGAACTGATTAAAAACGACTCTAGTCGCACTTAGCGCTTCAAGGCTTAAAAACGACTCTAGTCGCGCTTAGCTCTTCAAGTGTAAAAACGACTCTAGTCGCGCTTAGCGCTTCAAGGGTTAAAAACGACTTAGTCGCGCTTAGCGCTTCAAGGGTTAAAAACGACTCTAGTCGCGCTTAGCGCTTCAAGGGTTAAAACGACTCTAGTCGCGCTTAGCGCTTCAAGGGTTAAAAACGACTTAGTCGCGCTTAGCGCTTCAAGGGTTAAAAACGACTCTAGTCGCGCTTAGAGCTTCAAGGGTTAAAACGACTCTAGTCGCGCTTATGAACTTTATAAACACAAATTATTACCTTTATACAAAAAAAACACTACTTGGGAAGGTCTCTTTATTGAAATAGAAAATTTAAACGAAAAAATTATTCTAGGAAACGTATACAGGCCCCCACGCGAAAGAAATGAGAACTACCAATCCTTCATAAATGAATTAGTCCCTATTTTCAATAAATTAGATAATAACAAATGCGAAATAGTTCTAACAGGTGACTTTAATATAAACTTACTTAAAGTAAACCAAAAACCTATTTTTAATGAATTTTTTGACACCATAACATCACATAGTTTTTACCCCCATATTACTCTTCCAACGAGATTATCCGAGAAGTCAGGTTCACTCATAGACAATTTCTTTTGTAAGTTAACTTACAATCTCATAGATACATCAGCCTGCATATTAACTAGTAACATATCAGATCATTTTCCCTATCTACTTTCCATAAACATTAATCATACTCAAACACCGGTTAATAAATACATCTATGTAAATAACATTTCGTCTGATTCTCTAAATAATTTCAAAACCGAAATAAGATCAGCAAATCTGAATGAAAAAATTAGTGCAGATTTAACTTCAGACCCCAATACAAATTATCGTATAATTGAGAACGTTTTAACTAAAGCAAAACAAAACAACTTATCCCGCAAGAAAGTAAAATTTAATAAATTTAAACACGCAAAATCAGAGTGGATCACAGCTGGAATTATAAAATCAATTAAAAGACGTGACACATTGTACCGAGATCTTAAAAACACTCCTACTAACTCGCTTGACTATGAGCAAAGAAAAATAAATCTCCGTACGCTTAACGTTATCTTAAAAAGAAGTATTTTCATCGCGAAGAAAACTTATTACCATTCTCTCTTTACTAAATACGCATTTAACATTAAAAAAACATGGTCAGCTATAAAAAATATTTTAAGTACAAAAAAGACAATTTCGCCCGACAAAATGTTAATAGATAATAATATAACTAGTAAGACTCAAACCATTCTGAATCACTTCAATCAGTATTTTGTCAACATTGGTCACACTCTGGCTTCAAAACTCAACGATGTTGAACCAGATTCACATAAAAAATATTTGAAGAGCCCAACTTCAAAATTATTTTCATTTCAACTAGTTACCGAAGACGTCATATCCAAAATTTTTGATAATATTCCCCACAAAAACAGTACAGGTGTAGACGATATATCAACTTTCTTAATAAAATCTGTTAAATTCGATTTAATAAAAGCTGTGACAACAACAGTAAACCAATCACTAACCACAGGCATTTTCCCAGACAATCTTAAATTAGCAAAAGTCATTCCTCTTTTCAAAAAAGTTGATCCTACCTCTATAAATAATTATCGACCAATATCTCTTTTACCAGCACTGTCAAAGATATTTGAACGTGTAATTTACAACCAAATAAATAACTATTTTACATTAAACAATCTTTATTATGAAGGACAATACGGCTTTCGTAGTAAACATTCTACTGAATTGGCTGCCCTTGACATCATCGACACTATTACAAGTAGAATGGAAAAAGGCAATATACCGATAACCATATATTTGGACTTATCCAAAGCATTTGATACCCTAAACCATACAATTTTACTAGACAAACTTAAATTTTACGGTATCCAAGGTAGCTCACTAAACTTAATCGAAAATTACTTAAAAAATCGAAAACAATGCGTCGAAATAAATAATATTAGATCAGCCTTCACAAATATTTGAACTGGAGTCCCACAAGGATCGATTTTAGGTCCGCTTTTATTCATAATCTATATGAATGATATACCTTTTGCTAGCACTATTTTTAAAACTATTATTTACGCAGATGACACCACACTTTTAGCCAATTTAAGTGACTTCTATTTTAAAAATAACACAAAAGTAAACATAAAAATGTTGAATAACGAATTGGACAAAATTAGGCTATGGTTAAGGGCGAACAAACTTACTTTAAATACACAGAAATCTAAATTTATGTTATTTTATCAGCCCAAAAAACGCTTAGAAATTCCAAAGATAGAAATAAACAATGAAAAAATTGAGTGTGTTGAACAATTTGATTTTCTAGGACTAATTTTGCACAAACATCTAATTTGGAAAAGTCATGTGACCAAAGTAGCAAATAAAATTTCAAAAACTATAGGAATAATTAATAAATTAAAATACCAGCTCCCTCAAACAACACTCCTAACAATTTACAATTCTCTAATCCTCCCGCATCTTAATTATTGTTTACTGGCATGGGGACACGACTCTAAGCGTATCCACAAATTGCAAAAAAAAGGCTATTCGAATAATAGACAAAAGTCATTTCTTTTCTCATACTGATCCCATATTTAAGAAGCTTAACGTATTAAAAATATATGACCTACATTATGTTCAACAGCTAAAATTTTATTTTAAATATACAAATAATTGTCTTCCTGTGTATTTTCAAAATTTTACTTTCCAAACTGGTTTAGAAACTCACAATTACAATACTAGAGGATGCACTAATTTGCGAAACCCCATAGTTAAACACGAATTCTCACGTAAATGCATTAGATATCAATTACCCATTGTCATTAACAATACACCTTTAATAATATTAAATAAAGCAACTACACACAGTATGACTGGTTTCACTGAATACATTAAAAAATTCTGTATTGGTAAATATAATACTGTATGTAATATAAATCACTGTTATATATGTAACATGTTGAATCAAAATTGATTTTAATGGTATTTAGCATGTTAAACCATATTTCATTTTACTCTTTCATAATTTCCTTTTTCGCTCTGATGGTACCAAAGGGTCGGGTCTGCCGACCTTTTGTTTCCATTGGAGCTGAGTAAAGTGCTTTGTTTCATTCTTCCTTGTTGAGCCGAAGGGCAGCATCCGCTTACTTTACAAGTGTGCAGTTGCTGTCTTTTGGCTCTGCACAAGCTGTATTGACATAATATTATTTTATTATTATTATGATATCATGACAAGCTAGTTTACATTTTTGTTGGGACGACCGTCTCATTATCATTTTGCTATATATTTGAAATATATCTGTATAAATCAATCTACATTTTTGCATGTTTGTAGATATTTATTATGTAATCACTGGTACAATATCGTTTTCATTATAATTTTTGACCCTTTTGCAACTTGAATATCTTGAAATTATGTTTTCTTGTGTGAAAGGTGGCCATAGTGGTAGCGGCATTTTTTTGTCTTAACTATGGTCTCCTGACTTTTATTTGTTATTTGTACTTTTCACTTTATTTGTAATTAATTATGTTTTGGTCAAATAAATTTATTTTCTTCTTCTTCTTATTTTCTTCTTAGCGCTTCAAGGGTTAAAAACGACTCTAGTCGCGCTTAGCGCTTCAAGGGTTAAAACGACTCTAGTCGCGCTTAGCGCTTCAAGGGTTAAAAACGACTCTAGTCGCGCTTAGCGCTTCAAGGGTTAAAAACGACTCTAGTCGCGCTTAGCGCTTCAAGGGTTAAAAACGACTGTAGTCGCGCTTAGCGCTTCGAGGGTTAAAAACGACTCTAGTCGCCCTTAGAGCTTCAAGGGTTAAAAACGACTCTAGTCGCGCTTAGCGCTTCAAGGGTTAAAAACGACTCTAGTCGCGCTTAGCGCTTTAAGGGTTAAAAACGACTCTAGTCGCGCTTAGCGCTTCAAGAATTAAAAACGACTCTAGTCGCGCTTAGCGCTTTAAGGGTTAAAAACGACTCTAGTCGCGCTTAACGCTTCAAAGGTTAAAAACAACTCTAGTCGCGCTTAGAGCTTCAAGGGTTAAAAACGACTCTAGTCGCGCTTAGAGCTTCAAGGGTTAAAAACGACTCTAGTCGCGCTTAGCGCTTCAAGGGTTAAAAACGACTTTAGTCGCGCTTAGCGCTTCAAGGGTTAAAAACGACTCTAGTCGCGCTTAGAGCTTCAAGGGTTAAAAACGACTCTAGTCGCGCTTAGAGCTTCAAGGGTTAAAAACGACTCTAGTCGCGCTTAGCGCTCCAAGGGGTAAAAACGACTCTAGTCGCGCTTAGCGCTTTAAGGGTTAAAAACGACTCTAGTCGCGCTTAGCGCTTCAAGGGTTAAAAACGACTCTAGTCGCGCTTAGCGCTTCAAGGGTTAAAAACGACTCAAGTCGCGCTTAGAGCTTCAAGGGTTCAGTTGATGAAATCGCTTGTAGTCGATGATCAGTAAATGAAATAACTCAAGTTGAGTGATGTCTACTTTTATGATCAGTTAATGAAATAACTCAAGTTAAGTGATGTCTACCTTTATGATCAGTAAATGAAATAACTCAAGTTGAGTGATGTCTACCTTTATGATCAGTGAATCAAATAACTCAAGTTAAGTGATGTCTACCTTTATGATCAGTGAATCAAATAATTCAAGTTAAGCGATGTCTATTTTTATGATCAGTGAATCAAATAACTCAATTTCACAGGATAGATATTTCACGAGATGTATTTCTACAGTCTTTTATAAGTTGGTACAAAAATGTCACTTCTTTACACAGATAGGCTAAACTGGGCTATAAATGAGACCCTAGCATGCCTGAGTAGCCTAAGGTGGGGAGATAAACATGACATTCGCAAATACAGGATTTGAAACTTGATTCTGTTTTTGGTCATTTCTGTACACGCGTAGGCTAAATCGGCCCGGTGTGACGCCATCTGATTAAATTTGTTCCTTCCCAGACACCCCAGTCAACACGTGACGTTGGCCCAGCGTTGTCTGAATGCTGGCACAACGTTAGCGATTCTGGCCCAGTGTTGATACGGCAGTTGACCAGCGCCCTGTTTTTTTCTGAAACGTGATTAGAAAGTGTATTCTGGTAATTTTCATTTATCCCCCTCTAAAAACCGCACTGTAGGCAGTAGGCAGGTATTTTGAAATATTTGGAATGGAGGTAGATTCATATTACTCACCTTTAAAGTGCTACAGTTACTATTTATATTTTCACCCACTTCAAGTTGTGTCTCGCTACCGCGACCCACAACTTGAAGTGAGTGAAAATTGCTGATATTTGTTTAATCTGACACCAGACATTTGTAAATGTTGCTATTTAAACACTCATTTCATTCCCAATGACAGTGATTTAACTTGCAAGCTGGTTAGGGGGGCACCATTCAATCTCCCGAGCGCGGGGGGGGGGGGGGGTTGGAATTTTTGTCGCGGCGAATTGTTTATTTGAACCTAGCTCGGCTGACAATTTTAAATTTTATTACATGGTTATATAGGACAGTTCTTGAAGTAAATTACTGATTGGAAATTATTTATTTTAAAAATACTACACCCCCCCCCCCTCGAGATTTAATGGTGGGCACTTAGGCCTTAGGGAGATGCTGTTAGTGTTTGTTGATACTGCCCTGTATAGACAAACAACAGTAACTGCTTACTTTACAAGTCGGAAGTTACTGCTGTTTGTCTAAAATCAAGTGGAAACATAACTGTCAGTTTGATAACATTTTTCTGCTATTATGACGTCACCATTCTATATTTAATTTGGACCGTGTAGCCTATACACTGCTAGTTTTTTCAAAATATTATCAAAATCATGTTCCAATTCTCTGTCAAAATGTAACCTCTACATAATTATTTGGCCATATATTATTTATAATCCTAATCTGTAAACCATGTAAACGGTGTTCATTTGAGTGGGTTAGGTGTGAGCCTTTAGGCGAACACTTCATTCATTGCACCATACTTGCCCACCTTTTGATTTAAAAAATCGGTAGGTTTTGACCTGGTCCGCAGAATGCGTGCTCCCGGGTGCGCCGAAGGTGTGCCCGGCCTGCTTGGGGGTGCAGAGGCATGCCCCCCCCCCCCCGAATCATTTCCTGCATTCCAGCCACAGTTCTGTAAACCATGTAAACGGTGTTCATTTGAGTGGGTTAGGTGTGAGCCTTTAGGCGAACACTTTATTCATTGCAGTGCTGGTATATCCTATTTAAAGTTGCCGGATTCATTAATTCATTCTACCAATCTCTTGTGAGTTCCACCCAAGCGGTATTTATTTTAATCCAGCCCAGATATATACATGCACAAGGCCATCAGAAAATAGTGAATAGTGTAAATCAGTTGTTTTATATTTCTCCAATAGTTTATGCCGTGAAATATGTCACCTGTGTCAACCACTTTATTGGTTCTTAAGGTTTAAAGTGTCAACCTTTTCAGTGCTGAGAAATAATGAATATATCATAGTCGCCCATAGCATTTTACGGGTTAATAATACCTAGGATAAGGAACTATAAGGTTTAAAGTGTCAACCTTCTCAGTGCTGAGAAATAATGAATATATCATAGTCGCCCATAGCATTTTACGGGTTATAATACTTAGGATAAGGAACTATAAGGTTTAAAGTGTCAACCTTCTCAGTGCTGAGAAATAATGAATATATCATAGTCGCCCATAGCATTTTACGGGTTAATAATAACTAGGATAAGGAACTATAAGGTTTAAAGTGTCAACCTTCTCAGTACTGAGACATAATGAACATATCATAGTCGCCCATAGCATTTTACGGGTTATAATACTTAGGATAAGGAACTATAAGGTTTAAAGTGTCAACCTTCTAAGTGCGGAGACATAATAAATAATCAACATATCAAGCAAAGTAACATGGTATACACAAGGTCGCTTCATATCAAGCTAAGTGACATGGTATACACAAGGTCGCTTCATATCAAGCTAAGTGACATGGTATACACAAGGTCGCTTCATATCAAGCAAAGTAACATGGTATACACAAGGTCGCTTTATATCAAGCTAAGTAACATGGTATACACAAGGTCGCTTCATATCAAGCAAAGTGACATGGTATACACAAGGTCGCTTCATATCAAGCCAAGTAACATGGTATACACAAGGTCGCTTTATATCAAGCTAAGTGACATGGTATACACAAGGTCACTTCATATCAAGCTAAGTAACATGGTATACACAAGGTCGCTTCATATCAAGCAAAGTAACATGGTATACACAAGGTCGCTTTATAGCAAGCTAAGTGACATGGTATACGCAAGGTCGCTTCATATCAAGCTAAGTAACATGGTATACACAAGGTCGCTTCATATCAAGCAAAGTGACATGGTATACACAAGGTCGCTTCATATCAAGCAAAGTAACATGGTATACACAAGGTCGCTTCATATCAAGCTAAGTAACATGGTATACACAAGGTCGCTTTATATCAAGCAAAGCAACATGGTATACACAAGGTCGCTTCATATCAAGCAAAGTAACATGGTATAAACAAGGTCGCTTCATATCAAGCTAAGTAACATGGTATACACAAGGTCGCTTCATATCAAGCTAAGTGACATGGTATACACAAGGTCGCTTCTTATCAAGCTAAGTGACATGGTATACACAAGCTCGCTTCATATCAAGCTAAGTGACATGGTTTACACAAGGTCGCTTCATATCAAGCAAAGTGATATGGTATACACAAGGTCGCTTTATATCAAGCAAAGTGACATGGTATAAACAAGGTCGCTTTATATCAAGGAGAGTAACATGGTATAAACAAGGTCGCTTTATATCAAGCTAAGTAACATGGTATACACAAGGTCGCTTCATATCAACAACGTGATATGGTATACACAAGGTCGCTTCTAGTCTATTGGCAAATTTAGACGAAGTCAGGAAAAATCAGAGAAATTTCAAAAGCTTTCTGAAATTTATATTTTTTCAAATAAAGCCCTTAGCGCCGGTTTAACCCTTTGCGCTGCTGAATTATTTGTTTCTAGTTTTCATTCAGTAGAAGCTGGAATTGCTAACGTAATTTCCAGCTTTAAATGACAAACACTATTTCTATCCATGTGGGGAAAAATAGGCAGCGTCGTAGACGGTGGGCCAGCATTAGCCCAGCATTGGGTCAACGTGTCGTGTTGGCTGGGTAAACCCTTTCACTGGACGGTCCACGTATAAAGACGGCCCCCGCACTGAAAGGGCTAAAATATTTATAATGGCCGTAGACCCATAACATAGGTATTTAAGTGAAGCAGAAAGAGCTGACTAAGATATGTATGATGATTTCAAATTGAAAAACCCCGTCAGCCCGTCAGCGCTCAAAGGGTTATGTGGAGCCCCGTCAGCCCGTCAGCGCTTAAAGGGTTATGTGAAACCCCGTCAGCCGTCAGCGCTCAAAGGGTTATGTCAAACCCCGTCAGCCGTCAGCGCTTAAAGGGTTATGTCAAACCCTGTCAGCCGTCAGCGCTCAAAGGGTTATGTGAAACCCCGTCAGCCGTCAGCGCTTAAAAGGTTATGTCAAACCCTGTCAGCCGTCAGCGCTTAAAGGGTTATGTCAAACCCTGTCAGCCGTCAGCGCTCAAAGGGTTATGTGAAACCCCGTCAGCCGTCAGCGCTTAAAGGGTTATGTCAAACCCCGTCAGCCGTCAGCGCTTAAAGGGTTATGTGAAACCCCGTCAGCCGTCAGCGCTTAAAGGGTTATGTCAAACCCTGTCAGCCGTCAGCGCTTAAAGGGTTATGTCAAACCCTGTCAGCCGTCAGCGCTCAAAGGGTTATGTGAAACCCCGTCAGCCATCAGCACTCAAAGGGTTATGTCAAACCCCGTCAGCCGTCAGCGCTTATAAGGTTATGTGAAACCCGGTCAGCCGTCAGCGCTTAAAGGGTTATGTCAAACCCCGTCAGCCGTCAGCGCTTAAAGGGTTATGTCAAACCCCGTCAGCCGTCAACGCTTAAAGGGTTATGTGAAACCCTGTCAGCCGTCAGCGCTTGAAGGGTTATGTGAAACCCTGTCAGCCGTCAGCGCTTAAAGGGTTATGTGAAACCCTGTCAGCCGTCAGCGCTCAAAGGGTTATGTCAAACCCTGTCAGCCGTCAGCGCTTAAAGGGTTATGTGAAACCCTGTCAGCCGTCAGCGCTTAAAGGGTTATGTCAAACCCCGTCAGCCGTCAGCGCTTAAAGGGTTATGTGAAACCCCGTCAGCCGTCAGCGCTTAAAGGGTTATGTGAAACCCTGTCAGCCGTCAGCGCTCAAAGAGTTATGTCAAACCCCGTCAGCCGTCAGCGCTTAAAGGGTTATGTCAAACCCCGTCAGCCGTCAGCGCTCAAAGGGTTATGTATTCATTCTGATGAAAAAATAGGATATTTCTCAAAAATCGAAATTAATGGGATTATTATCTTTTTATCGAGGATTATCGGGTAATTATGTTTTTGCTCTCCTCTCTACAATTTCAAGTAAATCAAATTCAATATTCCAGTCTATATGTACAAAAATATGGGATCAAGTATAGTATTCTACCCCGACCAATCAAATAGTGGCTCATACTGAGACGTGACCAGATCAGCCGTTATTTAGTTGTTATTTAAATTAGGTGGTAAAACATCGCAGTTGCGCTTGCAATAGATAATCCCTGGTTTCATATAAACACTAATTACAATCAGGTCGGCGAACTATAAACCACGAAAATAATTATCTGATTATAATTATTGATTTTAACAATATGTGACCTATCGGCATTTAATCGGGTAATCAGGCACATGACGAATTTACTTGAAGTGCAGAAATGCCAAAACAAAAAATGAAAATATTTCATTTTTTTGTTGTATTGAATCAATGGATAAATAATATACATGGTATAGCTGGGCGACAGCAGTGGTTTTCGCTGGATATTTTTGCAGGGAATTCCAAAGAGAGACGCCATGAATTAATGCCGTCTTCTGAAGCCGGCACGGCATTGGGCCAACGCTTAATGTGTTGGGCCAATGCTTTACTGATCTTAATCACACAGCAGTAAGTCCATCCACCCCAGGGATCTGTGTATACATCACTTGACACTAAACTGTAGATATTGACCCAATGCTGGCCTAATGCTGGTCCACGGTGTACGGCGCTGGGCCAACAATAACCCAACATTGGGTTAATGTCACGTGCTTCCTGTTACCCTGTACCCTGGGGCTCGCTCCATGCCTCTACCCTGTTCCCTGTCAGAGGACAGGGGTTGTTGACCCAATGCTGGCTTAGTGTTGGGCCAGTGTGGTAGACGGTGGACCAACATTCAGGTGACATTGGGTGAATGTCTGGTGTTTTTTGGGTTAATTAAGTAAGGTACCTTGCACCCTGATCCTAGTGCAGGTGTACTGGGATCTCCCTGATCCTAGTGCAGGTGTACTGGAATCTCCCTGATCCTAGTGCAGGTGTACTGGAATCGCCCTGATCCTAGTGCAGGTGTACTGGGATCTCTCTGATCCTAGTGCAGGTGTACTGGAATCTCCCTGATCCTAGTGCAGGTGTACTGGGATCTCCCTGATCCTAGTGCCAGTGTACTGGAATCTCCCTGATTCTAGTGCAGGTGTACTGGAATCTCCCTGATCCTAGTGCAGGTGTACTGGAATCTCCCTGATCCTAGTGCAGATGTACTGGAATCTCTCTGATCCTAGTGCAGGTGTACTGGGATATCCCTGATCCTAGTGCAGGTGTACTGGAATCTCCCTGATCCTAGTGCAGGTGTACTGGGATCTCCCTGATCCTAGTGCAGGTGTACTGGGATCTCCCTGATCCTAGTGCAGGTGTACTGGAATCTCTTGCCACCCCTTCCAGATCCCTATCTACCCCCCCCCCTTCACACCCCAGCCCGATGCCCCGCCCCCCCCCCCGCGATCCCGCCCCCTGAAAGAACACATGGTTGTGCTATCTCAGCAAACAGGAGCCCTTGTCCCAATGCCGCTTCAATGTTGGGCCACCGTCTGCGACGCTGGCCCAACATTGATTCGCATTGGGACAAGGGCTCATGTTTTCTAGGATGTCAGCTGATCCCAAAACAAGCAGGAGACTCTGGTTTGATTCTGGGCCAACGTAGTAGACGATGGACCAACATCTACCCAGCATCATATGAGCGTATTTTGAGTGCTAGGTTCATCCCCCCCCCCCTCAGATAACCAGTTAGGAACCCTTCTCGTCTCAAAGCACACTACAGAATAAATACACACTTGAGAATGTTGAGTATTAAGTCATCCATCCTTAAAAATATGACAAAACAATTCACCAGGCGAACCTTCTGAGGATGGTGAGATAAATGAGATGACACTGCCCTCCAGACACAGGATTCGAAATTCTAGCCCTGGTGGTCTGAGACCGAGCACGCTACCTCGCGATCACAGAGGCTCCCCACAATATTGAATGATTACGAGTCAGAGGTGAAGAAACATTTTGTTTCTTTGAAACTTGAAGGCCAGAGTGGGGTATACAAATTCCGGTACACAATGAGCAGATGAGCTAAGCCAACAAAAAATTAAGAATCTCCGTGATTTATTTAATAAGTTTATCAAAGGGGTTCACTACTGTTATGAATACGTTATCTGACCGATAATGGACAGCGCTTTGTTGTGGTTTGTGACGTTGTACACGTTCGGCACTTTGACGGTTCTTTATTTTCTGCTCTATCTATAGAGCCCGTCTTGATCCTTGTGGCAGCATTGGCCCAATGTTGGGTCAATGGTGGGTGACCCACCATTGACTCGATATTGGGTAAATGGTAGGTCACCGTCCACTAGCCCAACATTGGGTCAATGGTGGGTCACCGTTGTAGACGGTAACCCACCATTGGCCCAATGTTGGGTCAATGATGGGTCAGCGTTGTAGACGGTGACCCACCATTGACTCAATATTGGGTCAATGGTGGGTCACCGTTGTAGACGGTAACCCACCATTGGCCCAATATTGGGTCAATGGTGGGTCACCGTTGTAGACGGTGACCCACCATTGACCCAATATTGGGTGAAAGCTGACCAGTAGCCTTTACCAGTCATTGCATTGATGTTTTTTTAAGGCTGATTATTGATGCAGTTAAGGATATATTCAGAACCTGCCGGATGACATCTTGTCATCCCTGAGCAATTTGCGCCGGGGTGGGGGGGGGCAAAATTCAAGGTCAAAGGTCGATGTCAAGGTGAGAAAAAGTGTAATACCTCTTGTTGTGTAATTTCGACTGAAAAAAAATCATTTCTTATATTATTTTTATGATTCAAAGTAATCTTCAAGGTCAAAGGGTCACCGGATCGAATCCCGAGCCTGACAGTTATTAACCAAAGAGACCAAAGGGTTTTTTCGATTTGAAATTAGCATATCAATCATGACCTTAGTTTCATTGGTTATGGGTCCAAATATTTTACTCTTTCAGTTTGGGGACCGACTTTAGACGTCAGATTCTGACGTCTAAATTCGGTCCCCGCACTGAAAGGGTTAAGTCGGCCCCCGCACTGAAAGGGTTCACTGACGACGCTGGCCCAACATTAAACCAACCATCGTGTGTTTACTGGTTGGTGGGGAGCTCCTTTAACTTACTATATTACTCTATAGCTGTGGCTTTGCCATCGTGGAATTAACACTTTCAGTTCGGGAGGCGTCAGATTCTGACGTCCAAACCTATAGAGCCATCAGATCCTGACATCTAATGTCGATCCCCGCGCCGAAAGGGTAAAACATATTTTATAATGCAGTAGATCCATAACATATATATTCAAATGAAGCGGAAACAGCTAAGACTTTTACGATGATTAAAATGGAAAAAAACGCTTTGGTTTCCAAGGGTTATACAAACATATGACAGCGTTGTACGGGTTAGGTGCTTTCTTGGGTAAATCCTCGCTATTTCTCCCCATTTGATCCTTTAATGCATCGTGAGGGCTTAAAGGGTTAAGTACCCTAGTGACCCAAGGGTTAATGTTAGTAATTAAACACCTGAGTGTCTCAAGGGTTAATGCTCTTAATATAGTAATCACATATTATTGACATTTAAAGGCCTAACTGTGTTAAGTCCGTTTAATGAGCATGTCTGCTTACCAATAGGCCTATATTTGCTGAATTTCAGACTAATCTAGTCTCTATTGGACGAGTCTATGCACAGGCCTACTCTAGAGTCAACGTGATACATTGATATGATGCTGGGATAATGTTGGTCCACCGTCTACGAAGCCGGCACAACATTAGCCCAACATCGGTTCAATGTCTGACGTTAGAGCCTGTGTGTGTGGGAGGCACCCTATACCCCCTGACAGCCTGATACTATATGGCGCATCTATGTAACCTGGGAGCTTAAAGGGTCAATCTGTGACGTCTAAATAATAATATAAGTGTAAAAATGGACCTGGGAGCCTCAAGGGTCAATCTGTGACGTCTAAATAATGATATAAATGTGAAAATGGACCTGGGAGCTTAAAAGGTCAATCTGTGACGTCTAAATAATAATATAAGAGTAGAAATGGACCTGGGAGCTTAAAGGGTCAATCTGTGAGGTCTAAATAATAATATAAGTTGGGGCGTCAGAATAGACGTCAGATTCTGACGTCCCGACTTTAGACATCAGAATCTGACGTCTAAAGTCGGGAAGTCAGAATCTGACGTCTATTCTGACTTCTGGAGTCGATCCCCGCGCTGTAAGAATCTGATGTCTACAGACGTGAGATTCTAAAGTTGGGCGTCAGATTCTGACGTCCCGACGTCTAAAGTCGGGACGTCAGAATCTGACCTCTATTCTGACTTCTAAAGTCGATCCCCGCGCTGTAAGAATCTGACGTCTACAGACGTGAGATTCTAAAGTTGGGCGTCAAATTCTGACGTCCCGACTTTAGACGTCAGATTCTGACGTCTAAAGTAGGGAAGTCAGAATTTGACGTCTTTTCTGACTTCAGAGGTCGATCCCCGCGCTGAAAGAATCTGACGTCTACGTCGGATTCTGACGTCTAAAGTAGGGACGTCAGAATCTGACGTCTATTCTGACTTCTAAAGTTGATCCCCGCGCTGAAAGAATCTGACGTCTACAGACGTGAGATTCTGACGTCTAAAGTCGGGACGTCAGAATGTGACGTCTATTCTGACGTCTAAAGTCGATCCTTGGGCTGTAAGGGTTAAAGGGTTACGCTTTGCTGTCTAAATAATGTACATGGGGTGTAAAGGGTGCAGAGAGTGCGGGCTGATATCTGATGACCCCTGTGCCCCCTGTCACCCCTAATGACCCTTGTCACCCACAATGACATTCTACCAGATGAATGAACAACAAACACTTTCTCTCTCCAAAATCAGCTGGCTTTTCAGCTTCACTATAATAATATCGTATTTACAAACCAGGAACATATTATTAATTTTAATAATATTAACTTTGGTCTTTTTCATATAGCGGTACTCTCTTTGTTTTTCAACATTCGTCTAACATTGAGTGAACGTTCCCACACTTTTTAAAATACAAAATTGAAGGATTTTCAAGGACCTTTCAAGGGCTTCTCAATATTTTTCAAGGACCTTTTTTGTGCATGTTAAAAAATTGGTTGGCGGATTACAATAATAATTCGTCCCTTAATCATGTTAATGTCTTATTCGTGTCAAATTACAGACTGCAGTTTTTGATTTAGCGTTTGTAAGAAATTATCTCCGAGATTGAGTTATTTAGATATATTTGGCAGTTTTTTCTAAAATAATTTTAATCGCTCTAAATTTCTCACCGGTTTTGCTTATTAATTAATTCTGCTCTGCAAAGGTAAAATACCTATATAACATAGGCTACACCGAGCTAAAAAAAAACAATTTATATTATTATTTCCATCCTAAGGAATATTTTGTTTAAAAAAAAAAAATCTTTATACATAGGTTACATATTTCACTGAAATCTATTAACAGTGTAAGCCTCAAATTGATAACATACTTTAACGCTCAAAGAGTCAATGCGGACACTAAGCGATGTGACCTTATACTAACTACTATACACACCACCGTCACACCACCACTGTGACCTTATACACACACACTGTATACAGACAGAGAACCAACGCCAGCTAAACTTCAGAGTTTGTAACTAAAAAAACACATTCTCAGAATAGATGCTGATTTCATGATGGATGATATATAAAATATGGTTATCGTAGATTTTAGTGCTCTGTTTAGAAGGCAGTGCTGTGTTTGTGAATGGACGTAAAATGCGTTATTATCAGGTAGGTGTACTATGTTCTGGAGTTATGATGATGCCAGTGGACCCAAGCCACCTGTCAATCACATCTATACACGCCCACACACGTGACTGATACGACCAATCACATCACTTCAACCTATATCATCTCGGAGGATCTCGTGTTTACAATGAGATAGGACGGGAATTAATTTGCTATTTTAATTATCTGCACGGCGCCAGATATTATCTGGGAATGGATAGACCTATATTACTACGACTGATTTATAGCCTATGTCAATATTATTTTATATTTTTTATATTATGATTAACGGCTGATGACCTATCAAATTATTTGCATATGCCCCCCCCCCCCTCATAGACCTTCACAATATGACATATTGGTGCCAATTGATACTATAATAGATTATTCGGGGAATCAAAGGGTTAAAGCCTTAACCTCATACATCTCTACCTGACTTTGGTATCAAAGGGTCGTATCTGTCATATATAACGACATGGTACAAAAACTGATTATAGGAATCAGACGGTTCAAAAACTAAAATAGTACAGCGTCACCTTGGTATCAAAGGGTGGCTAGATTATAAAGTGACTGAGACGACCCTTTAAGGACAAGATGACGAAGTGTTCCAGATACTGGTCCTACTGCCTGGCAAAGGCAAACAGTGGTAACTGCGAATTTTACAAGTCAGCAGTTACTGCTCTTTGCCTTTGACACCCCAGATACTGGTCCTACTGCCTGGCAAAGGCAAACAGAGGTAACTGCTTATTTTACAAGTCAGCAGTTACTGCTGTTTGCCTTTGACACCCCAGATACTGGTCCTACTGCCTGGCAAAGGCAAACAGTGGTAACTGCTTATTTTACAAGTCAGCAGTTACTGCTCTTTGCCTTTGACACCCCAGATGCTAGTCCTACTGCCTGGCAAAAGCAAACAGTGGTAACTGCTTATTTTACAAGTCAGCAGTTACTTTTGTTTGCCTTTGACACCCCAGATACTAGTCCAAATGCCTGGCAAAGGCAAACAGAGGTAACTGCTTATTTTACAAGTCTGCAGTTACTTTTGTTTGCCTATGACACCCCAGATACTAGTCCAACTGCCTGGCAAAAGCAAACAGTGGTAACTGCTTATTTTACAAGTCAGCAGTTACTTTTGTTTGCCTATGACACCCCGGATACTAGTCCAAATGCCTGGCAAAGGCAAACAGTGGTAACTGCTTATTTTACAAGTCAGCAGTTACTGTTGTTTGCCTTTTATGCGCCATGTGGTCTAACCAGGGCCAACCTTTATACAAAATGTCTTTATCATGTTTATTATTAGACTCTACTTATATTAATGAAAAATGTCATGCCCTGCTTCCCTGGACAGTCAAATTTTGTGCCAGGTCGTCCTTATGGAGTTCTATGGGGCTGTGCCATTAAATTGAATACAAGGCTATTCCGCCTGCAGCTGTTTGTCGTTCATTTCTCAGTCAATAATTTTATTCGCCGATTTTCATGACATTTTGCAAACATCATATTTCAACGGAATCCCAATATCCATGCAAATTTCATAAACTTATATGCAGTATTTCAAAAGTTAGACCATTTGACATGTAGTAAATTTAATTTATAAACCCATCACACTGACTCTGGAATTGTTCTACAATAGTCTAATTGAATATTCAAAATTCAATATAATTTTGCGAAATGTTTACCTATGTTAATGGGATTTGACTAGAAAATGGGCCATGAAGGAAAAATGTCAAGGAAATCGGTTCAGAATTGACAAGAAACCCACATATTCAGCAAAATAATCATGATAATTTATGTCGCTCAGGTTTTTTTTTATAAACTATAGCCATGCACCATAGTGTAGGCCATAGGCCTAACCAACAAACACGCGACGTTGGGCCAATGTTGGTTTAATGTTGGGCCGACATCGCACATTCCACGCTGCACCCTGTGATCTATAGGCCTATTATTAGATCCAGGCCGAACTTATTTCTTCACAAAATGTTGCTGTTGGGCTTACTAGTAGGCCTACATAGGGCTAGGTTATAGCCCAGCAAACACGGGACGTTAGCCCGATGTTGACTTAATGTTGGCCCACCGTCTGCAACGCTGGCCCAACGTTAACCCAACAACATAATGACAAGTAGCCTATTGCTAGGCCTAGGCTATGGTGATTAATGTGCTTGATTAGTTTAATATTATAATATTATTAATACTATATATGTACAGTATAATAAATATAGTAAGTATAGCCTATATAATAATTGAAATGCGTTGTACAGCGTTTCACTTTTTCTCTGAACATTTTATGTGCAGCGAATTCTAAATTTAGACAATTTAAACATTTCAGCACAAACAATACCTTCTTGTCTTATATGGATACAAGTAGTGTCCACTTTATCATTCATTTATATTACATGTCTCCAAAATCTTCACTTGTAATAATGTGTGTATCAACTGAATGTTTGATTTAAATGACATACTTAAATGTTACCATGGTTACTGTGTATATTGCCCACATAAACCTATATAATATATGTAATAATCATTTTTTTGACCAATCATATATACTGTACTGTATAACATTATATGTATATGTAAGCTCAATAATCTGTACAAATATCCATATAGTTATTGTATGGCTGTTTTATTATTAATATTCATTTAGTCTGGATTCTCATTATCACAGTATATTTCATTCCGGCGTGTTTCTCCTAGTAACATATAGTAGTCACACACCACCATGCCTACAGTCTGACACAGGTAGGTCAATGTGTATATATATCTTCTCGCAGACTGTTCTCTATTATCGTCAATTTGTATATCTTGTTGTAGATCACAGTTATTGTCTTTTTATATGTCTTATTCTAGATAACTGTTATCTTGTTAAAGATGTAAGCCGATCAGGTCGATGTATATACAGCTCCTCTATTATCTCTGATCACATAATGTCAACATATAATATGTTTATTATTTATTAATTAGACTTGATGCCCAGTCTGGTTGTGGTGTAAATGATACCGTCATTTTCTACAGATTTCACTTTGTTGGATTTAATAGGTTTGTTTTCACCCAGTAACTTATAGTAGTCATACACCACCACGTGTCCCGGGTTAGTCCATGTACCAACATACAGCTTGTCCTGCTGCTGATCCAGATATAAACTATAAGGTGAAGTGATCTTGTCTTTGACCAGACATCTCACGTCACCTCCATCTTTACTGAACAACAACAGCTGGTCGTTACCCCAATCAGCCACCAGGTATCTGTTCTCTGAGTCTCTCACTACACCACGGAGATTAGACAGTGTTACACCACATGCCGTGTCTTGATGACGTCTCTGCTGAGCTCCCTGTCCATCAATCCAGATGATCTGCCTTGAGCGGCCGTCAGTAACAATGTAGCCACCAGAGGGATCTGATGACAAGTACCACGGTCTAACACCAGATGGCAGCTTGATCGTGTTGATCTCATCACCTGAACTGTTATACACGTGAAGACTGGCATTACCTGGATCTGTTACAACCAGGTTATTATTGTGATTTACACAAAGTCCCCACGGCGTGTAGTTGAGTTGTTTTCTGTGTGTGGTGCCGAGTGTACAAGTGTCACCTACACTCTGTAAAGGAATGTAATATAAACAGCGTGGATTATATGATGTAATGATCAGCTTGTCACCGTCATCCTGTGTCATCACCGTCACATCACATGATTGCTTCGTTCCATCCACTACGTGTCTCTTCATCAAGTCACCACTACTGCTGTACATGTACAATGCATCATCACTCTCTACCAGGATTATAGTGTTGTTGTATAGACATATACCTTCCACCACTCTATCAGCATCAAACCTAGTAATTTCTCCTGACTCTGATGTTTGTTGATCAGGCTTGTTACATACAGCACCAGTCACATTTACAGCACCTCCCTCTAGAAATGTCACCTTGTCGATGCCGGTATCGCCCTCTGGACACTGTAACACAGTTGTATGAGAGGTTTCTGTCAGAGTGAGATGATCTACATCAGACATATTGATCTTCTTCTCATCCTGGTCTGATTCATCCATCCACACCACACCAGGTATCTCTGTCCTCCACCTCTTCTCCACAGCCTCCTCCAGGCTGGGCAGGTTGTTCATCTGGTCATACACGTCACCTGTCAGCAGACTCTGTCCCAGGAAGCGTAGGCTTTCCAAGTTGACCTCTGCCAGTTGTTGTCCATCATGTGTAGATGCGGCCACTTTGTCCACCCTAGATGCTGCTTTCTCTAGATCTGACATCAGCCTCTCCTCCTGCTGAGCCAGCTTCTCTCTAATCTGTTTGAATGTGCTGCTCACCTGTGTCTTCAGGCTGACAATGTGATGTTGAGCCTTGTCTACCTGTTGCTGAGAGGTCTGTCTGGCCAGATCTACACATTTCAGTAACTTGTTAATCCTCTTCAGTAATGTGTCCAGTCTCTCTTCACAGGGTGTGACAAAGGGACGTAGAGATGTAATATGATGGTCGATGTGGTCCGTGTCAAAGCATTCATGGCAGATGATCTCATCACATGTCTTACAGTACATGTTTAACATCTGGTTTGGATGTCGGCCACATGGGTGATGTGATTTAGTTGATGACGTCACCTTGCTCTTGGCTTCCGCTGCTGTTATTGTTTGGTGTTTTCTTGAGAATCGATGGACAGCATGCTCGTCAGTACATGTCTGACACAGATACTCCTGACAAGCTGTACAATATATAACTGCTTCACCCTGGCAATCCTCTTGTGAACATACCACCACCTCTTTATCAGCACTAGCCGTCACTTTCACCTCATCTTCATCACCATCAGTCTCCTTAGTGATCAGCTCCTTCAGGTTGTCCATGAAGAAGTTTGGAGGCAGGTTGGTGAGGTCGCCATCAGGAAGGGTGGTGACCTTTCTACAAATAGGACAGGTCAACTTCTGTGGGTGAGTGGCTTGAGCTATGTACTTCTGTAGACAGTCTACACAGAAACTATGGTGACACTGTAGAATACAAGATCTCTGCATGTCCTCCATGCACAGAGTACACTGTAGGTACTCCATCAGGACAGACTTCTTCACACTGGCCATGGTCACTGACTCAATCTAAAACAAACAAAGGGAATTGTTAGATAAATTGTATAGAATATTCCTACTGCTGGTTTTTAGTGAGACAATCCTACTAGATAAAAACCTAAAGCAATACATATCATTGTGTTTGTTTCTATAACTGAATCTTCAGAAGTGGAAAGTCTCAGTTTATATTGAGGGTGCTAACGCATTGATTAAACTAAAATGTGTCAGACCCTTCCACTAATACTCCATGTCGGAGACATATACCTTTAACATGATTAATTATCAGATTATGCCAAAATTGAAGGTGATTTGTTTTGTATGATTCTAGGAAAATTGTGATATGCATCCTCTCACGATAATAATGAAGATTGTTTTCGATAAAACATGTGGTTTTAATGACGTCATAATTTGAACACTTTGATCACAAAAACGTCATTGTTTCGAGTGAAAGGGTCACAAATATATTATAAATAATGTTTCTCCTTCAAAATGTACATGTGGCAGCTCAAACATGTACATGACTGTAAGCGAAAGGCTTCCTGGCGAAATAATCATCCTGACAACATTTGATATGATCAACAGACTCTCCGGGAGGGGGGGGAGCGCAATCAGTGTGTATAAAGCAAATCTATCTTAATTCAGTGAATGAATATTGCCCAATCATGGAAATATCACGACAGAAGGAAGCCCGAAGTCGGGACTATGCCCTACTCCTATCGAAATACTTCAAGGGTTCCTCATCGTGCACAGTACAATAGACAACACTGCACACCCCATGCCTTTGGACAGTTTGGAGCGCGGTATATGTACAGACCCGATGACAAATATCTGATCCTATTGGGTTTTGAACCCAGTATCTCTGAGTATCGAGCCACACCCTGACCAAATGATTTCACAGTACAATAGACAACATACACTGCTCACCCTAGACACTGCTCCTTAGCATGTTAAAATGTGCAGATGGTTGACGTCATATGTCCCCCGCTCTCAATTTCAAGTATCGTAGTAAGCTTGTGATTGGCCGGCTGTCTTGCTAAAAGTACCCTGATCGGCTGGCGAGAATATTATGGTGGGGGAGGGGTGGGTGTAGATAGACACCTGTGTGGAGCCCAGCAAACGCGAGGATTTGACCCAATGCTGTTTCACTATTGGCCCACCGCCAACGGCGCTGGACCAACATTGAAACAACATCGGGTCAAGGCTTCGTGTTTGCTGGGAGAGCTGTCCGCATTATGATACACGCGGGCCGTCTGTGTCTGGTTGGAACAGGCAGTGCACAGTGCTCTGTGTATAGACAACACTGCACACCCCAGACCTTTGGAAAGTTAAGAGTATCGAGCCGGACGAAATGATTTCAATTGAGCCATATCATCAAGTGTCGCTGAGTATCGAGCCGAACGAAATGATTTCAATTGAGCCATATCATCAAGTGTCTTTGAGTATCGAGCCGGACCAAATGATTTCAATTGAGCCATATCATCAAGTGTCGCTGAGTATCGAGCCGGACCAAATGATCCCAATTGAGCCATATCATCAAGTGTCGCTGAGTCTCGAGCCGGACCAAATGATTTCAAATGAGCCATATCATAAAGTGTCGCTGAGTATCGAGCCGGAAGAAATGATTTCAATTGAGCCATATCATTAAGTGTCGCTGAGTATCGAGCCGGACCAAATGATTTCAATTGAGCCATATCATCAAGTGTCGCTGAGTATCGAGCCGGACGAAATGATTTCAATTGAGCCATATCATCAAGTGTCGCTGAGTATCGAGCCGGACCAAATGATTTCAATTGAGCCATATCATCAAGTGTCTCTGCAATGAAAGAGTTAACCCAGCTAGCACGAGGCATTGACACAATGTTGTTTTAATGTTGGCTCACCGTCTTCGACGTCGGCCCAACATTAAAGCAACATTGGGTCAATGCCTCGTGCTAGTTCAATGTTGTTTTAATGTTGGCCCACCGTCTTCGACGTCGGCCCAACATTAAAACACCATCGGGTCAATGCCTCGTGTTATGTGGGAACCCTTCAAACAAGAAACATTGAACCAATCGTTGTTTACTGCTGGAGCACTCTCATCAACGTTGGCCCAACATTCATCTAACATTGGTTTAATGTGGTTTACAGCTCAACCAACATTCATCTAACATTCGTTCAACGTCTTATGTTTGCTGGTAATTAAGATCTGCTCTGATGACGCTAATGATTCTATGTGGTCTGAACCAGCTTTGTTACAGCGTTGTTACAGCGTTGTTACAGATCTGGATCTGACTGTTTGTCTCTTCACTATAACATGTATAAATACCAGACATGGTGTCTGGCCCTACCCAGCAAACAAAAAAAAACTACTGTATAACATTTGTACAATGTTGGGCCAACGTCGAAGACGTTGGGCCGACGCTGTACAAATGTTATACAAATGTTTTGTGTTTCTTGGTATTGTGGGCTCGACGCTGGCCCAACTCTAACCCAACGACTGGCGGGTCCAGAATGTGAAGCAAGGGGCACAGGGAGGTCGGGTAAATTTAGGCCAACTTTTTGAGACTATTTAAAGTATTGGGTGAAAATAGGTTGCTCGCCGCTGAGCCCCTTTCTAGCTCACGGGATCTGCGCTGCCAACATTGGTTTGACGTTCTGTGTTTGCTGGGACTGGTTGTATTGTATGTTATATCACAGAAAACACGGGTTGACCCAAGGTTTCCTCAAAGTTGAATCACAGTCTGCGACACTGGCCCAATTTTGAGTCAACATTGGTCAACATCTTTTATGTGCTGTCAGTGTATTGTGACTGCCTGTCAGGCCAACCCAGCAAACACAATATTGTATTGGATTAATTTGATTTTGTGACATCGATCTATCACCTGTTGGTGAGTGCCTCCGGTTTGCTGGGTGTAGGGTAGGCCTAGTCAGTATGCTCACTGAGTATTCCCCTGAGTTTATATTGCTCACAGCTAATATAATTATTAGTCAGACTTTACAGTAAATTTTACACACATATTAGAGGTAATACTATGGCCTACTTACTCATTCAGATTCTGATAAATTCCATTGGTTTCTCTTATTTATTTGTCTGGATACAGTACACCTGTCTCTGTCCTGGCGATTGTGGCGTGATATCTATTATTAGATCAGTCCACAAGTCCACATACTGCTCTGTGTACACAGTAGTCCACAAACAGAGAGGTCAATAACTAGATAACCACCTGTATAACCACCTGTATAACCACCGTGACGTATACCAGATGTCAGGACTACACAGCAAGCACAAGACGTTCAACCGATGCTGGTTTAATGTTGGGCCAACGTCGTAGACCATTTAAGTGATGTGTTACTCCTTGATAATGTTTCATTTGAGGTAACATTGAAAACTTAACCATGCTAATGCAAATGCAAGCTCCACCCTTGTCCTGCTAGGGCCCTGGTTTCCTACATGATCCGTCCAAAATAACATGGTATTTGACCCTTAGGTATTATCATTACTACATTTTCACTCATTTGAAGTTGTGTCTCGCTACCGCAACCAACAACTTCAAGTGGGTGAAAATTACACATCTCTGCTTAATTTGGGACCAAACATTTGCAAATCTTGATGTTTAAACACACATTTCATTCCAATAAAGTGGAAAACACATAGGACGCGAGCGACACGCGAGCGACACACTACAGATGCGCGATCGTCGCGCGACAGATCAAAACACATAGGACGCGTTAACTCGCGAGCGTTAAGCGTTAAATAGTAGATCTGAGCAATCAACATCAAAGAATTTGCTAAATTTAATATTTCAATTTGTGCATTCTCGTGATAATTACAGAACTGTCACTTTTGGTCAGTTAAGATTGTTTTTAGAATAAAAACATAGGCCTATAAGGAACATATTTGATCATAAATCTATACGAAGCCAATGAAGCGACATTTGAATTTGCATTGAGTTTAAACTCAATATAATGAGTTTATATATCGAGTTAATAACTCGATATCTTGATTTCATAACTCGATATAATTATTGACTTCAGAACTCGATATTTTGGCTTTATAACTCGATCAATTGAGTTTTGAACTCAATATATTGAGGTGTCAGCTCGATATATCGAGAAAAGAAACTCAATTTATTGAGTTGTGACAACTCAATATATTGAGTTGACACATCATTATATCGACTTCACTACTCAATATGTTGAGTTGTGAACCCAATATATTGAGTTGTCAAGGCTATCTAACATGTCTAATGAGTTGTGACAATTCAGTATATTGATTTGACAACTCATAATATTGAGTTGTCAACTCTATTAAATTGTCATAACTCGATATATTTAGTTTCAACTCGATATATTGAGTTCACAACTCATTATATCGAGTTGTGAACTCAATATATGAGTTCATTGCTCGATATATCTAATTGACAACTCCATATATTGATTTGACAACTCAATATATTGAGTTATCAGCTCTATATATTGAGGAGCCTTTTTTCTGCGCTTTTACATTTTGGGATTAAATGTATACGTAATTGAAACAAAGTTTGTTTTACCGAACACACGTCACCCACACACATTTGCTGGATCACGTGGATGTGTGGGGGGTCCCCAATAAATCATCACATGCTGACGTCATACTGTGGATTCACCTCGCGTAAAGCTCGCGTCACGCGTTAAATGTCGCTCCAGAAGTGATCGGTGACGCTCGCGTGCCGCGTGACGCTAGCAAGCGAAGAAAACTGATTAAAAACGACAATAGTCGCGCTTAGCACTTTAAAGGTTAAAATGATGAAAACGCTTGTAGTCGATGATCAGTAAGTCGATTGTAGTCGATGATCAGTAAATCGATTGTAGTCGATGATCAGTAAATCGATTGTAGTCGATGATCAGTAAATCGATTGTATCGATGATCAGTAAATCAAATAACACAAGTTGAGATGTCTAATTTCTATGATCAAATATATAATAATATGATCAAATAACTCAAGTTGGGTTTGTTTATTTTATTATCAGTAAATCAAATAGGCTGAAGTCAAATTGAGAGATGTCTAATTTTCAGTAACATACTATTTTTTCTTTCATTTGAAGCTGTAAATGGCGTTAGCTTCAAATGAATGAAAACCACATAGATAGGAAGGGTATTCCCCCTGCCTCGGCCAGGGGGAATACCCTTCCTATCTATGTATGTTCCGTTATTTGAATGAAAAATGGAAAAAATAATAGAAAGAAATATAATTAAGCAGCACAAGGATTAACCTTTCATACTTCATACTCGATTCTATCCGGGATAGGAATCTATCTGTCAACTCAACCAAATATATCAGGGATAAAACACGAGGGGAACTCTGTAGATTTCACCACAATAACCTGGGGTGGGAAGGGTTGAAGCAGATGAGTCGTCATGCTTGACTGAACCACTATATTTACATGGCGGTGGACCCCACTTCACGTCGACCATGGACCCCACTTCACGTCGACCATGGACCCCACTCCACCTGGATGTTGATCATTCTGTGCATGCATTGTATTGTGCGCACACAATATTTACTCAGTGAATCATGACGACTCACCTACTTTGATCCTTTGACAGTTACACACAACTGTTGTCTTTTGTAACCTCATCCTGATAATTTACTATATTTAACCTTCATCCTTCTAAACATTCATCCTGATAAATTATAATATTCAAATTTTAAATTTAACAATTTAATTTTTAAATATATTTAAATATTTAAATATTTTAAAGGTTGTGGTGAAGTCACGCGGCCACTTTGCCGAGTGTGCTACCTCTCAGTCACAGAGTCTCTCCACAATACTATGTAATTACGAAACCTCAATACCAAAGTGGAATAAACCGGTAGGGCGTACAGTGCTAACCATTACTCCAGGGCCTAGTTAGATAAGTAAGTCCAGGTAATAAAAATGTACATATGTTTTTTGCTATCTTGCCGTGTGTACCGTCAAAACTGAGAACCATTAAAAAGATAATTCATTTTCTGAGCTAGAATTTATTTACTGAGAGATTTCCATCAACATAATCCCAGCAAGCACAAGACGTTCCGTCAAGGTTGGTCCAATGACATACACCACAGTGGGCAAGCATTGAGCCAGCATTGTACGAGCGTCTATTGTCTGCTGGGAAATAGGTGGCGATGCCATTCACTGTAACATAATTATTAGTAACAATACTAATATTGCATTAGAGTCTCTGGATTTCATAGCTAAGGCCAGGGGCTAGTATAGAGAGTAAACAGTAATGGACCAAGGACGGATCCCTGGGGAATAATAATATTAGAACACTTATAAAGCGCCTAAATCCATCCTAGGGACGTTCATGGGCGCGTGACAGTTTGCTAAATTATACCAGATGTATCTTATGATAAATCCGTTAAAGTCAGCTGAAACGATTTTATAGACAAAATAGGTAATTAACATTTTGAAATAATGAAACATGTTATGAACATTATATTGTCTCTGAGGATATGCCTCGCTAAATATGTGTGTTGTAAGTTTAGCTTTGAAAAATGTTGATGTTTGTTCGCCAGTGATGTAATATAGCAGTTCATTCCACAATAATGGAGCAGCAACAGAGAAAGCACGGCTTCTATAAGAGTCCAATCTAGGCCAAGACACAGACAATAAGGTGTGACTTCAGCTGGACTGGATAAACAATCCATAATGGGGCATTCTGACCTGTCCTTTTTTTCTTATCACACAGCGGGAGATGCTTTATAATCATACCCTATAAGGACGCCTAGCTGATCTTCTTTCCATTTAAACCCTTTAAATGCCTATCACGATTCTTTTCTTCAAGTCTAGAACTAGGAATAAACAGGCAAGCTAAGCTTTTGTGGAATTTTTAAATGTGTTTGATCAATTTCTAGTAATTGTAGTAGAAATAGTAGTAAATTATTGCTTTACGTCACTTTTCAGCACCTTGCGGCTGTTTCACAATTATGCAACAAATATGTTAATTAATATCAGATGACTATTCAGATAAAATATAATGTAACTGACAATATGCTAATTTAAACTAATGTGCTAATAATATTCACATGTATGGTGATAATATGCTTAAGATGAGCTCATACAAGGCTATTAGTCAGCTTAGCCCTTTAACCGCCAAATTATTCAATCTGATTTTTCACCCACTCGAAGTTGTGTCTCGCTGACGCGATCCACAACTTCAAGTGAGTGAAAATTATTCAGATTTGACATAATGGATGTCAACTGATTTCAATTATTGCTGATTGATGTCACATTTGATTTTGAACATGTTCAAAAGGTGGTACATAATGTGCTAATAAAAAATGAAAACCCGAATATATGCGACACCGGTGGCGAAAGGGTTAAATAATGAGCACTATTAGTCAGCTCATGTTATTAATGCTCTTTGACAGCTGATGTATGCGGTGATATTTTTTGTCTTATTCAGCTCATGATTTACTGTAAACATTGTATTGTTAGTCAGCTGATGTAGCTCTGATACTCCAGTTCACCCAGCAAAACATGAATAACCGACATATTTAATACTGAACCATGGTTGAACAGCCAGCATCGTAGACGTTGGCCAAACATCAAAGTAAAACAGTAGTTCTGCATGCACAGATCAGGGTAGTTTTCAGAATATGTAAACTCATTCATGATATCATCAAGCCACAACGATGCGCTGCTGTATGTACTGAATTTGCCTAAATTGTGGGTGACTTCATTCTGCAGAAATAGGTTATATTGCCTAGTAATATCATCACATTTCCATTCATCAATTCTCTTGGCATCAACTAAAATGGTTAGAATCCTCATCAACTTTTTCTTGCATAGTTCTGCATCTTGGAAAATGATGTTTGGAGAAAGAGATCAGCTGTGCTAAACATGCCAGCTGTACTTTACTATCCGAAAATTCACCTTCTTCTTGTCCGATATTTTAGTTGAACTTCACAACCTAGTGGAAGAAAATTCCAAATTTACCTTGGTGTAATTCAATGGCTCGTCACGTGGGAATTTGTATATCGCAAGTTCTCCTTTTGTGTTCATTTGTTCTAAATTGACATCAACATTGTTTTTAAATTCATCACCAATAAAAAGAACCATAGGTGCATCCGCCTCAGTGCACCACCTGCAGCACCACCACCCTGAGACCACCCTGAGACCACCGGACAGGACGCGGTATTGAAGCAGACGACCTGACCCAGGAGATCGCAGGGACGCAAGGTGTGACTGGTGGCAGGGAACGGCGACACCTCGGTTGACCGAGGAAGGTCAGCCCATCTGCCTACGGTGTAGAAGCATCGGCCACACGAGCCGGACATGTGATCGCATATAAACCGAGCCTGTAATATCGGGCGGCTTGTCACGATCACAAGTGGCATCTATGACATAACCTGACAAGCTGATTGCCGAGATGGGCGATCAGCGGTAATCAGCATAAACATTAGAAAAGTCTAAGTATACATTTCCCGGCTATCAAGAAACCCAGGTAAACACCGTTGTTGAAAACTCCATCTAACGATGGCCTGATTGTTTGTCACGCTGACCACCGGCGGCTCGCCACGGCCATTGTTTGCCTACGCGGCCTGGAACTGGCCTATGTTTGTGACACCTCTTAATTGCTGGTCTGGAACTGGCCTATGTTTGTGACACCTCTTAATTGCTGGTCTCGCCCTGGACAAGGGCTCTGGGTTCACCCCCAGCCCCCGCTTCCTGCCGATATTGTGATATCAGGAACCCAGAAGCTGACAACCGAAGAAAGTCAGATGCGTTGTTAAGACTGTTCAACCAGAACACCGATCTTACAAAGAGTGCGGCCAATAAATGAAGGGCAGGTCTGAAAGCAAAGAACGGATGCAAGACTAAGGACGACCGGTGCAGGAGCGGACAAGAAAAAAAGATAGGTCTGAACGCCCCTTTTGTTCAACCTTAAGCATGATATGAACCACCGGCCAGACTAAACATTAAGTGACGGTAATGATCAATGTCTGGATGAAAACTTCTAGGGATGAAAACTTGTAAACAGTATGAGTTTGACGACAACATGCGTGTACAAACTGATAATATGCATTTCTATTTGACACAATTTTGTCACATGTACAATGGTCATAAGATAAACATAAGTTACATAACTGAAATAAGCTACGAAGCACTAATAACATATAATAAAATGATTCTTAATCAGAGTCAACTGAATCTGATAGTTAGCACACAAACATATTGTGACTGTTATAGGATAAACCATATTTTATTCTCCATATTAAATACAATAAGATATAGAAACAGCGTTCTTTTGGGTGTGATATGGGAAAATACAGCAATCGTCCAATGAATAAGGTGTGAGCCTGTAGACGAACACGTTTTTCATCGGACGATATCACACAAAAAATGAAGAGCGTTTGTATTTTTCTCACAGGATCAACTTACACATGATATAAACATGATAACTGCCATACATTGTAGTTCAAGTTACACATGATATAACCATGGTAACTGCCATACATTGTAGTTCAAGTTACACATGATATAAACATGATAACTGCCATACATTGTAGTTCAAGTTACACATGATATAACCATGGTAACTGCCATACATTGTAGTTCAAGTTACACATGATATAACCATGGTAACTGCCATACATTGTAGTTCATGTTACACATGATATAAACATGATAACTGCCATACATTGTAGTTCAAGTTACACATGATATAACCATGGTAACTGCCATACATTGTAGTTCAAGTTACACATGATATAACCATGGTAACTGCCATACATTGTAGTTCAAGCTACACATGATATAAACATGATAACTGCCATACATTGTAGTTCAAGTTACACATGATATAAACATGGTAACTGCCATACATTGTAGTTCAAGTTACACATGATATAAACATGATAACTGCCATACATTGTAGTTCAAGTTACACATGATATAACCATGTAACTGCCATACATTGTAGTTCAAGTTACACATGATATAACCATGTAACTGCCATACATTGTAGAGCAAGAGTGTGAAAAGGTCTGATACCGATATATATTTCATAATGAAATATAAAGTGTGAGAATAACATATAAAAAATGGGTTCATAATTAAACTTAACTAACTGACAGTAGGCACATAAACAAATTGTGACTGTAATAGCGATAAACCATATTACAATCATTTCTTACGATACACTTTTCCTAATGTATATTCAAATCATCTACACCAAAACTAGAATAAGAATGTTAAGTTATTTCAAGAAGGCCTTTTTTCAACAATGCCAATCATTTCTAAACCATTTAAATATGTATATTAAACTTCATTAGCAAAACTAGTGAGCATTTATTAGTTATAATAAACTTATCAGATGCCCTATTGTAATTATTACGTAAATATCAGTTTTCTTTATTAATTATACTGGTGTTCTTAACAAAAACAATTTAAAAAATATTTCTAATGACAATGCTCCTAATAAATCACTATATATATCAACATGTGTTATTTAACTGCTATGTTTGGTGATTCAATTAAGTTTAAGCACATATTATATTATTATCAACTATACATATGTACAATATAATAATTAGAGTTTGATATATGAAACGCTTTGTATAGCTTTATCTTTATTAGATGATTCAAGTACTGCGATAGTGTTTTTCCGAAGATGTACATTACTTAGCATCCCTTCCCCCTCCGCCCGCCATAGTGGGACAAATTATTATTGGCTTCATGTTAGATTGATTATGGGCCATACATAGTCTGTGATGCTGGGCCAGCACTAATTCAACAATTACCCAGCGTATCGTTCATGTAATATAATACAGTAAAACCTGTACATACCGGAATACCTTGGGGACAAAGTTTTATTTCGGTTGGACAGGTTCTGGTTTGGACAGGGTTTTTGCTTTCGGAGGGGAGCAAACAACAATAACTTGTACCATTGACATGAGGGTAATTATTCAGGGTGCGTCGTCGGTAGGTCTGCAAATGATAGGTGGATGTGTGCAAACAAATTGATATATGAAAAGACACTTTTTTAAAGATGTTTTATTATATTAAAATAATAAGCATATAGTAATTATACTGATCTTATCTGCCTGTATTGTGATTTTAATAAGACGTGCCTTTTAACATCTAACTAAACATATCAATAGGCCTACTTTTTTGTAAATTGTGTGTCACATATTTCACACACTGAGCGCATCTGTCATTTTATAAACAATGTTTTTTTAGCGCCTAATCTATAATAACATTCTTGTAATCGCCCTTCAGACATTTCAGACACGAAGCATATTTGTTAACAGCGGCATCAGCTCGTTTAAATAGCAAAGCAATAGGTGAAGTTATGTTTCCGATACAGAGTTAATCATATTGCAGCAGTTTTGTTTATTTAAATGACGACAACACACTTTTTGGTAACTTTTATATATTTTCTGGAATGTATGACGTTGGATTGAACGCTCCCATACTGTATAATTATGACATTTAATACAATTAATGCATTGACTAAGAAGCAAAAATAATATAGGAATAATCCAGCGATGAAAGAATAAATCAAATTTTTGTATATTTTACCCACCGGTAGTTATTTATTTATTGGGTCATTAGGTATCACAAACAGAATAGATGTACAATAAAACAAACTATTTTTCGTGAGAATTATGGGCCTATATGTTTAATGCACTGATATGTTTATGACTTGATATAAACTTTTAATATTTTAATAGTCAATGATTCTGTTACAATATTTCATTAACTAATTATTTTACTAATCCATTATGTTGTTAAAATACCATAGCAATCTCAACGTAAAGGTGTTACAATTTTTTTCTCTTACACGCAAATAGTGTTACCAACACTAATTTCGCACCTTTCCCATTGGGGGGGATGGGTGTCACCTCCGCATGGTCGCCCCTGGGCAACTTCTTAGAAGGCCAAGCACATCCAAACCTTTCATCGAACCAGGTTTTTTGAATTTTTACGACGTGAAGTTTTTTTGTGTTTGCTTTCAGGTGGTTCAGGGTTTTTCACTGAGGTTGTTATGTTTATTTTTGAATAGTTTTCAGTTCAAATTCTTTATATATTCTTTATATATTCATATTTATATATTTTATATATTTTTTCATTATACTTGTGGTGCCTTACAGTGCTCTCACGGATTGTGATCGCTCTGTCGTGCTAACTCTCGATGACAGACCCGATCCCCAGCTGTGGGGGCATTGTAGGTCTACTCATAATTCCTCTATGAGTTGTTTTTTGTGTTTGCAGTGGTTTCTCTGTGGCATCCTGGCGGATAATGCAGCATGTCATAGAGAAGCCACTGCCGTACAATTAGCCTGTGGTGACTTACGGTGTCCTCACGGTTCGTGATCGCTCTGTGATGTTCTTCAATATCACAGACCTTATTACCAGCTGTGGGGGCACTGTAAGTCTTTAATTTTTGAGAATTTTTTGTGGTTTAATGATTTCTGGCCGAAAAGTGAAGTAAAGAAGACATTTACTTACTTACTTAATGGTTTCTCTGTTCATTGTTTATGTCATTCATATTTATGTCTAAATGGGTTTACTTTTTTTGATTATAGTATATAGTATTATAGTATATATTATATATTTGTTTTGACAATGACACTGTTTTGACTTAGACTTGTAGTTTTTACACAATCAATCCAATTTCATGGAGATATAGTGACTTGTAAAGTCGTTCATTTTATAATCACTTCATATTTTACATTATTTATACTGATATTTTTATACCCATTAAACTGTGTTGTAGTGCAGGCGCTTCAACATGTCATCAGACTCGTTACATATAGGTGCCAGGAGCATCGTCATCATATCATATCAAACACTTTAAACTGAATATTTTGGTACGAACATGCTTTTATTAGCTTTGTCTTTCCTTTACTACTTTAACTATACAATATGGGATATTGTAATACCTGGAATTTTCACTTAAATGGCCATACTGGCCGAAAAGTGAAGTGAAGCAAATATTTCACTTACTTACTTACCTTTCCCATTGCATAACAAGCATGATGTAACGTCACCTTGCCGCCACCTCTTTAACCCTTAGTGCACCACATGCGATTTTTAAAAAATTCACAAAAAAAAATCGATTCTGGTTTGAACAGGTTAAATACAAAACAATTTATGCATTTGGGGAAAATAATGAGTCCGGTATTCGGAGGTTTAATTAGTACTGTTTTGAGTGTAATTAATTCGGGACCAAATAATTATTACGGCATAGACAAGAACCCGGGTTGTACAGGGTCCGGTATGTACATGTATAATATATTAACCCGTGTATGAAATAAATACAACTCGATGTTTTGTTTATTACGCATCATGCACATCTCAGCCAATAGACAGCAGCAACACAATGTTGAATCACCGTCTTCGATGCCGGTCCAACAGTAATCTGTAAGTTATGGAATTAAAATGTCAAACAACATGAAGTTGTGACAGTGACCACAAATTCAAGTGGGCTAAAATAACGCATACTTGTTGAACTTGATATCATACATTTGCAAATGGTAATATTTAAACACAGATTCCATTCCCAATAAGAGTGCTCTGATCAGCTGATGAAACAGATTAAAAACAAGTCATGAAACAGATTAAAAACAAGTCATGAAACAGATTAAAAACAAGTCATGAGACAGATTAAAAACAAGTCATGAAACAGATTAAAAACAAGTCATGAAACAGATTATAAACAAGTCATGAAACAGATTATAAACAAGTCATGAAACAGATTAAAAACAAGTCATGAAACAGATTATAAACAAGTCATGAAACAGATTAAAAACAAGTCATGAAACAGATTAAAAACAAGTCATGAAACAGATTAAAAACAAGTCATGAAACAGATTAAAAACAAGTCATGAAACAGATTAAAAACAAGTCATGAAACAGATTGAAAACAAGTCATGAAACAGATTATAAACAAGTCATGAAACAGATTATAAACAAGTCATGAAACAGATTAAAACAAGTCATGAAACAGATTATAAACAAGTCATGAAACAGATTATAAACAAGTCATGAAACAGATTATAAACAAGTCATGAAACAGATTATAAACAAGTCAAACAACATGAAGTTGTGCGAAATATGCGCACATCAGAAGGAAGTATTTTGCATTTAATTCCTTATTTGAGCTATTCAGGGACACCCCTGCAGGTTTTATTATTCAGTTCCTTCGGGAATGTAACCTATATTCTATGTTTTAATTATTAGACTTAGACTTGTAGTTTTTACACAATCACTCCAATTTCATGGAGATATAGTGGCTTGATAAGTCGTTCATTTTATAATAACTTCATATTTTACATTATTTATACTGATATTTTTATACTCATTAAACTGTGTTGTAGTGCAGGCGCTACAACATGTCATCAGATTCGTTACATATAGGTGCCAGGAGCATCGTCATCTTATCATATCAAACACTTTAAACTGAATATTTTAGTACGATCATGCTTTTATTGGCTTTGTCTTTACTTTACTACTTTAACTATACAATATGGGATATTGTAATACCTGGAATTTTCACTTAAATGGCCATACTGGCCGAAAAGTGAAGTAAAGAAAATATTTTACTTACTTACTTACTGAAACTAGAGTAGTTATGGACAATCAAACCAATATTATAGGATTTACTAAAACATCTGGTTGAACCACAACAAGAGCAGCTGCAGCAGCAGCAGCAGCAGTAGCAACAGCATCATCAGCGACAGCAGCAGCAGCAGTAACAACAACAGCAGCAGCAACAGCAACAACAGCAGTATCAGCAACGACAGCGGCAATATATGAAAAACACGGTGGCGGCAACGGCAACAGATGCGACAAGAGCGACGGCAAGAGCGACGGCAAGAACGGCGGCAACAGCGACGGCAACAGCGACGGCAGGAGTGGCGACAACAGCGACGGCAAGAGCGACGGCAACAGCGATGGCAACAGCGACAACAAAAGCGACTGCAAGAGTGGCGACAGCAGTGACGCCAACAAAGACTGCAAGAGTGGCGAAAACAGCGATGGCAAGAGCGACGGCGACAGCGACTGCAAGAGTGGCGACAGCAGTGACGCCAACAAAGACTGCAAGAGTGGCGAAAACAGCGACGGCAACAGCGACGGCAGGAGTGGCGACAACAGCGACGGCAAGAGCGACGGCAACAGCGATGGCAACAGCGACGGCAACAGCGATGGCAAGCAACAGCGACGGCAACAGCGACGGCAACAGCGACGGCAACAGCGACGACAACAGCGACGGCAACAGCGACGGCAACAACGACGGCAACAGCGACGACAACAGCGACGGCAACAGCGACAACAAAAGCGACTGCAAGAGTGGCGACAGCAGTGACGCCAACAAAGACTGCAAGAGTGGCGAAAACAGCGACGGCAACAGCGACGGCAGGAGTGGCGACAACAGCGACGGCAAGAGTGACGGCAACAGCGATGGCAACAGCGACAACAAAAGCGACTGCAAGAGTGGCGACAGCAGTGACGCCAACAAATACTGCAAGAGTTGCGAAAACAGCGATGGCAACAGCGACGCCGACAGCGATGGCAACAGCGATGGCAACAGCGACGGCAACAGCGACGACAACAGCGACGGCAACAGTGACGTCATCACCACCACCAGCAGCAGAAGCAAATTAGGAAGCATTAATTACAGTCAGACAACAACAGCAACAGCCGAACACAGAACGGAACTCCTGAGCTGCAGAATAAACAGTGATAACGACAACAGCAGCGGCGGCAACATTAATGTCACATGGGGATCCACAATAACAGCAACAACAGAATAACAGGCTCAGCAGGAAAAGCAGCAGTTTCCAGAACAGCAACAAGTGAAAAAATCTGCAGCAATACCTGCAACAGCAGCTACATCAGCAGCAGCAGCAGCTGCAGCAGCAACAACAGCAATACCTGCAACAGCAGCTACATCAGCAGCAGCAGCAGCTGCAGCAGCAACAACAGCAATACCTGCAATAGCAGCTACATCAGCAGCAGCAGCAGCTGCAGCAGCAACAACAGCAATACCTGCAATATCAGCTACATCAGCAGCAGCAGCAGCTGCAGCAGCAACAACAGCAATACCTGCAACAGCAGCTACATCAGCAGCAGCAGCAGCTGCAGCAGCAACAAAGGCAATACCTGCAATAGCAGCTACATCAGCAGCAGCAGCAGCTGCAGCAGCAGCAGCAGCTGCAGCAGCAACAACAGCAATACCTGCAATAGCAGCTACATCAGCAGCAGCAGCAGCTGCAGCAGCAACAACAGCAATACCTGCAATAGCAGCTACATCAGCAGCAGCAGCTGCAGCAGCAGCAACAGCAATACCTGCAATAGCAGCTACATCAGCAGCAGCAGCTGCAGCAGCAACAACAACAGCAATACCTGCAATAGCAGCTACATCAGCAGCAGCAGCAGCTGCAGCAGCAGCTGCAGCAGCAGCTGCAGCAGCAACAAAGGCAGTAGGAACAACAACATAACTATCAGTACAATGGGACATAAATCAAGAGCAACGAAATAAATGGAAATCAGTGCAACAGCAGAAGCATCAATAACCAAAACAGCAGAATGTGCTGTAGGTACAATATCATTAACAGCCCAGCAGCATCTTTATCAACAGCATCACTAGCAGCATCCCAACCCATCCCAGAAGTAAGTGGCAGCAGCATAATCATCAGACTGCCAGCAGCAGCATCCTGATCATCAGACTTCCAACAGCTGCAGCATGAAGATCAGTCGGTGGATCTAATGGCTCGCTATGACCACTCAGCCTCAGTCTGACAGCCGGCAGCCTGTAGCAGATGACACAGCTTACAGATGGAGAAGAGCGGAATGGAAACATAAAGTTAGTGATGATAGAATATGTTACCATTGTCAGTGTCTGATGACTGAAATACAGGAGTCTGCAAGGTGTCATCACAGAAAACGTTGTCTACAGAGTGAGAACTAGAAGGAAACACAGTAATTGTCAAAATGTATGGATAACAAAACACGTTGAGTATTCAAGATAGTGTCTATTCACAGCATCAGTCATGACACGAGGTCGGCAGTGTCTAGGAGAAGTGATTGACACGAGGTTGACAGTGTCTAGGAGGAGTGATTGACACGAGGTTGACAGTGTCTAGGAGAAGTGATTGACACGAGGTTAACAGTGGCTAGGAGGAGTGATTGACACGAGGTTGGCAGTGTCTAGGAGGAGTGATTGACACGAGGTTGACAGTGTCTAGGAGAAGTGATTGACACGAGGTTGACAGTGTCTAGGAGAAGTGATGGACACGAGGTTGACAGTGTCTAGGAGGAGTGATTGACACAAGGTTGACAGTGTCTAGGAGGAGTGATTGACACGAGGTTGACAGTGTCTAGGAGGAGTGATTGACACGAGGTTGACAGTGTCTAGGAGGAGTGATTGACACGAGGTTGACAGTGTCTAGGAGAAGTGATTGACACGAGGTTGACAGTTTCTAGGAGGAGTGATTGACACGAGGTTGACAGTGTCTAGGAGAAGTGATTGACACGAGGTTGACAGTGTCAATGAGGAGTGATTGACACCAGGTTGACAGTGTCTAGGAGAAGTGATTGACACGAGGTTGGCAGTGTCTAGCAGGAGTGATTGACACGAGGTTGACAGTGTCTAGGAGAAGTGATTGACACGAGGTTGACAGTGTCTATGAGAAGTGATTGACACGAGGTTGACAGTGTCTAGGAGGAGTGATTGACACGAGGTTGACAGTGTCTAGGAGAAGTGATTGACACGAGGTTGACAGTGTCTAGGAGAAGTGATTGACACGAGGTTGACAGTGTCTAGGAGGAGTGATTGTCACGAGGTTGACAGTGTCTAGGAGGAGTGATTCACACGAGGTTGACAGTGTCAAGGAGAAGTGATTGACACGAGGTTGACAGTGTCTAGGAGAAGTGATTGACACGAGGTTGGCAGTGTCTAGGAGAAGTGATTGACACAAGGTTGACAGTGTCTAGGAGGAGTGATTGACACGAAGTTGACAGTGTCTAGGAGAAGTGATTGACACGAGGTTGACAGTGTCTAGGAGAAGTGATTGACACGAGGTTGACAGTGTCTAGGAGAAGTGATTGACACAAGGTTGACAGTGTCTATGAGAAGTGATTGACACGAGGTTGACAGTGTCTAGGAGGAGTGATTCACACGAGGTTGACAGTGTCTAGGAGAAGTGATTGACACGAGGTTGACAGTGTCTAGGAGAAGTGATTGACACGAGGTTGACAGTGTCTAGGAGAAGTGATTGACACGAGGTTGACAGTGTCTAGGAGAAGTGATTGACACGAGGTTGACAGTGTCTAGGAGAAGTGATTGACACAAGGTTGACAGTGTCTAGGAGGAGTGATTGACACGAGGTTGACAGTGTCTAGGAGAAGTGATTGACACGAGGTTGACAGTGTCTAGGAGAAGTGATTGACACGAGGTTGACAGTGTCTAGGAGAAGTGATTGACACGAGGTTGACAGTGTCTAGGAGAAGTGATTGACACAAGGTTGACAGTGTCTAGGAGGAGTGATTGACACGAGGTTGACAGTGTCTAGGAGAAGTGATTGACACGAGGTTGACAGTGTCTAGGAGGAGTGATTGACACGAGGTTGACAGTGTCTAGGAGAAGTGATTGACACGAGGTTGACAGTGTCTAGGAGAAGTGATTGACACGAGGTTGACAGTGTCTAGGAGAAGTGATTGACACAAGGTTGACAGTGTCTATGAGAAGTGATTGACACAAGGTTGACAGTGTCTAGGAGAAGTGATTGACACGAGGTTGACAGTGTCTAGGAGGAGTGATTGACACGAGGTTGACAGTGTCTAGGAGGAGTGTTTTAGAGTGTCCACATTATTATTAAGCAGGAAGAATAAATAACCGTAGAGGATTATTGGTAATGCAGTGAAGCAGTAAAGGAGTATCAAAAATGATTTCAACCTGAAGAGTGCTTGAAATTGAAGGAGAGTGTTGTTAAAGTGTTGTTAGGAGGAAGCCGTATGTCCTCTGTGGATGTGAGGATGTGATACATGTGCGGGATATATTTGAGATGTGATCCCTCTGAAGTAATTTATTTTAGGAGTGCAAAGTCACCTACATAAGATGATACACAATAATAAAAAAAAAAGTTTTTGATCAAATTTGCTGCTGAGGTATTATTAGCAATATGAAGGAAAGGAAATCTACTTGGTAAGCAATACTATATCTTTATATTTATATTTGACTAACACTTGTAATGCTGCTTTGGTCGTCTGTCTGACTGATCATCATGATTTATTGCCTGGCGTTATTAGTCCACCATCATGTTGCGATGGACAAATAGTCTCAAACCCGTATGGCTGTAAGAGTTTGGTTAAAAAAAATCGAACATGTATGATAATATATTACTGTTTCTTTTTTTGCTGTAAATTCCACATCTGGATAAAAGCACCATAGAGTTGAAAGGGTGTGTTAGTCACTCAGTTAAGTGGTATATTCACCCTTTTATTCCTAAGGGTGCGATATATGAAATATAATTATACGGAACATTGGTCCAATATATGACATATACTTATGATATTTTATATGGAGCATGGGTTAATTGTATGATACATAATTATGCCTTATTTCAAATAATCAAAATGTGGGTGCTTTTATCGCAATGGAAAGCCATTTGTACACAACAAATCTATTGAGTTCCCCTTTTACTATGACCTTTATTCCACCCCCTGTAAATAGAAACATATTTAACTGTCATCTGAAATTTTACATAGGATCATTCTATCTATGTAGGCCTACAAGCTGTGTGCTGTTCCAGAATTGATCAAACGTTGGGCCAAGTTACAGTGTTTCTTTAAATAACACAATATTTCGATGTACGTTATTACCAGGTGGACACCAAGTGGACGGAGGTGATTATCTGGTAATGAGAGTTTGTAATCTAAACCTGGCAGGTCATCTGATTCTCGACAGCTAAATAATGAGCATTTACTCTAAAAATGAATGTGCGGGAAATAAAGGGTAATCAACAAACATAAGTCACTACTGGTTCAATGTTGGCCCAGTATCGTAGTCGGTGGACCAGCAGTATACCAACATTGGTCCAACGTATTTTCTTTGTTAGAATTCCAAATAGCCATTTACTTGACACTCTAACACTCCAACCTCTAGACCGTGAAGACATTTCATCAGGCCTATATTATTATTTTTTATTAATTTTCTCACAATTTGAGATTTCAAGCTTGAACGTCCATTGCGGGCATAACAACATCTTCTGTTCAGAAAGTGGGGACAAATTCACAATAAGTTTTCTTTTCGGCAAAATGTATTTAGTCTCGATCGAACAAACAAGATCACTTCAATCTAGAGCCTTACAATCTAACCAGTTAATGCTGGCTCAATTAATAACATCGATAGGATTTTTCAAATTGAGACATTATGATAATTGTAATTGGACATCTATGTTAATCAATAATCAATAATCAGCTGTTCTTTTCATGCATATTTTTTGCCAATAACTGTAACAGAAGCTCGTTTGGCAGAGTGCACCTGCAAATACTGCAGACATGGGAGGGGGCCTCGCATATATCAATGCACACAGATGCGGGCGTCTGTTTACATAGATATTTCTAAATAATTAGGATGATAGTGTACGGTTGCCTGCACGGAATATTGCAGGTCGGGGTTTCGTACTTCGGTCTGCCATTCATATTTTATAGAAACAAATGTTTCTTTCCCACTCGCTCGTAAAGATTCAGTATTGTGGGAGATTTAGTGTCATCTGATCAATATTACTATCTTCGGAAGGTTCGCCTCACCCTGCTCCGTTGAACCATTAGGGGCACAAACGTGACATGAAGCCTATTTCTTTCATTTATTCATTCATTCATTAATTCACTCGTTCATTCATTCATTCATTCCATCTTTTATGTTAGTTCAGTACATAAATTCCCGCCGCAAAGTGAAATAAATTGTCATGGTTTTATTACATATGTGATATAATATATTGAAACATAATTAGGAACATCATCATTTTGGTATGGATTGCACTATTTTTTTGTGCCCTTATCTTTCAAAAAATTTATAAATTAGAGTTTATGTGTTTCAATGGACCGTCATGCAGCGAAATCAGTCACATAAACTCTATTAGAGTTCACTCATTTCAGTAGACCGTCATGCAGCCAGTCAAATTAACTGAATTCGAGCTTACACGTTTCAGTAGATCATCACGCAGCCAGCCATATAAACCCTATTAGAGTGTACACATTTCAGTAGACCGTCATGCAGCCAGTCATATAAACCCTATTAGAGTGTACACATTTCAGTAGACCGTCATGCAGCCAGTCATATAAACCCTATTAGAGTGTACACATTTCAGTAGACCGTCATGCAGCCAGTCATATAAACCCTATTAGAGTGTACACATTTCAGTAGACCGTCACGCAGCCAGTCATATAAACCCTATTAGAGTGCACACATTTCAGTACACCGTCATGCAGCCAGTCATATACACCCTATTAGAGTGTACACATTTCAGTAGACCGTCATGCAGCCAGTCATATAAACCCTATTAGAGTGTACACATTTCAGTAGACCGTCATGCAGCCAGTCATATAAACCCTATTAGAGTGTACACATTTCAGTAGACCGTCATGCAGCCAGTCATATAAACCCTATTAGAGTGTACACGTTTCAGTAGACCGTCATGCAGCCACTCACATAAACTGCATTAGAGTTTACACATTCCAGTAGACGGCATGCAGCCAGTCACATAAATTGCATTAGAGTTTACACGTTTCAGTAGACCGTCATGCAACCAGTCATATAAACTATATTAGAGTTTACACGTTTAAGTAGACGGCATGCAGTGAGACACATTTATAAACTCAACTGGGGCTTACACGTTTCAGTAGCCCGTCATGTAGCCAGATCAGTCACATGGTCTCCCGGGCATAAAATCTCTTAGATTTTACATGTGGGCGATAAATATTACTAAAAATTGCCTTACAATACCACATGAAATAATAATCACAAAATGTATTTGTTAAATCTTTTGATAACAACACATTTAATTACAAAAAAATACTTCTTTGAACCATTGTTATTCATTGTTTTCATCGGGAAAAATATATTTAAGATGCAGCCGACTGATTATTAAGGAACTTGCTTCAAAATCATAGAGTTTGTGGCGCTCTGTGGCCTAGGCACGAATTTTGCCCCAAATTACACTATGAAAAATATTGAAAATAATAATATAGTGTTTCTTAGGGTTATAGAAGTAACTAAATAATAGGAAAGCTGTATATTTTTATCCATGCTAGGTTGTATTTTTCTTAGAAAAACTGTGAATATTTTTTTTACGATGAACATTTTATTGGTAAGCTAACCTGATATTTGATTTGAAAGCCACATCAGTCGTGAGGAAATATTATATTATAATACTATTATATGTTGCAGATGTGAAAGAGCTCCTCCGACACAAAGCCTTTGTGATGTCACACTTTGACACAAACCTTCCTGGTCAATGAGGCTGAGTGTAAATAGAGAGGTACACGACGCAAATAGAAAGAACTATTGATATCAACCAATAGAATCTGCTTTATCTGAGATTAACCAATCACAGCAGTCCATTATAATCACCAATTATAGCAACGTATAGGACCAGAGTATGGAGTTGCCTACCAAGATTTATCTGCTCAAAGTGCATCATATATTACTGACTTATATTACTTCGAAATGATATATTTCTGTATTATTTCTGGGAATATCTCAACAACTGCAACATCGTTGATTAGTGGCTTCTGAGGCTACACAATGAAATACATGGAGCGCTTTCAAGGAATATTCGTGAATAAAGCTGGAGTAAAATTGTAATGTAATCTTGAGTGGAATATTTGGTCAGCAAATCACATTGTGTAGTGTGATCACAAGACATCGGGTTAACCAACCACAGGGATCACAACATGTTAGCCAATCACAGCCTGTAGTGTGATCACGTGGCATCATGGTTTATGACATGACAAGAGTAGACACCTGCTGACTACAGTGCGTTGTTCGTGATTGGGTATGTCAAATCCAAAAGTGTGATCACATGACACCATGGCTTACAACTTGACATCAGATACATCAATAGGAACATCTGGCTTTGCAATTTCTTCCTACGTGTCGTCTCCATGGGTCGAGTCAGTCAACGTGTCGTCTCCGTGGAATGAATCCATCTACAATGTGTCGTCACCGTGGAATGACTACATCCAGGATTATAACCAGGACTCCTCCATGGAGGTCCATGGAGGTCCTCCAGACTCCGCACCTCTCCAGCACGTGGCCACCATCCTCAGGATGTACTATCAGCCAGTAGTAGCTGGTCTGGGGGTCCTTATTAACCTGGTAACCATGATGATCCTGTTATACAGACCTCTGAGGATATTATCTTGTAATCAGTACATGTTGAGAGTGCTGATATCTCAGATCATCTACCTAGTCACCCTGGTCAACTCGTCACTCACTGATCACGGATACTCCATTTATACCCTTGGTGGATTCTGCCAGCTGACCACTTTCATACAGAAAGGCGCGTCGTTCATGTGTCTCTGGTGTACAGTGGGCTTATCTGTAGATGGACTGATTCGTGTACGCCATCCTGACCTTGAAGTACATATGTGTACACTCTGGCGTGCACGTATATACATTATATCAGTCTGCGTCATCAGTGTTGTAGTTCATCTAAATACAAGCCTTACTGTGGCATTGTACTATTACCCCCCACCAGATGGCACCCCTATCTGTCATGACCTCCACGACCTTATGAGGATACTGAATATACTTGGGATAGTTAACACGTTCGTCAACTCCTTACTACCCTATACTCTCATGCTAGTGGCCTTTTTATTAATATGCATACGCCTTGCTAAGAATGGATACCAACATCGAATGTACATGCGTAATGTTCGGGAAGAAGAGAGACGCAATCGACCTCTGCCTAGCCATGGCAACGTGGAGTGTGAAGGTCGCCCTCTACGTAACCATGGTGACATGGAGTGTGACGGTCGACCTCTTCGTAACCTAGCGTGTGATGATGATGCCCCACCTGGTGGATTATTTGTGGCCTATTTTACCCTCTATTTACTCTTCAGTCTTCCCATGCAAGGTGTTAACCTCTACCTGAACTTGAGGTATATGGCAGATAATTCTGTACAGAAATCTCACACGGAGTATTTTACAGAGGAGATTGTGAAGGTCATCAGTCACACCACATCACTCACAAGCCTCGTTCTTGTCTTCATCTACCCCTCCTTCCGGTACAGGTTGCGTCACGTTCTGCGCATGCTCAGACTCTGTCAGTGCTGCCCTCCAGCGGCACACAGTTTGGTCATCACCAAGACGTCACGTGACAACCTCTCGCTGCATTCCCGTGAAGGTCACGTGATTCATTCTAAGTCAGACAGCAGTTCTCTGGCGGAAGTTGATTCTGAAGTACGAGAACATCTGGTCTAAGTACGAGATAAATGTAATGTATGAGAACATCTGGTCTAAATACTAGATAAACGTAATGTACGAGAACATCTGGTCTAAGTACGAGATAAACGTAATGTACAAGAACATCTGGTCTAAGTACGAGATAAATGTAATATATGAGAACATCTGGTCTAAGTACGAGATAAACGTAATGTACGAGAACATCTGGTCTATGTACGAGATAAACGTAATGTATAAGAACATCTGGTCAAGATACGAGATAAACGTAGTGTACGAGTCTGGTCTAAGTACGAGATAAACTTAATGTATGAGAACATCTGGCCTAAACGAATCTGACGTAAAAGAACAACTGTTCTACGAGATAAACGTAAATAAATAACATTAATACAATTACAAGACAAACATGACTGAATTAACGTAATACAATTACAAGATAAACATATCCATATAACCTTAGTACAGTTACAAGATGAACGTGACTAAATAACCTTACTACAATTACAAGAAAAACGTGACTAAATAACCTTACTGCAACTACAAGATAAAAGTGAGTAAATAACCTTACTGATATTACAAGATAAACATATCCATGTAAACGTAACACAATTACAAAATAAACATGACTATATAACCTTACTACAATTACAAGATAAACATAACTCTATAAACCTTAAGACAATTACAATATATAAGTAACGATATTACAAGATAAACATACCCATGTAAACGTAACACAATTACAAAATAAACATGACTATATAACCTTACTACAATTACAAGATAAACATAACTCTATAAACCTTAATACAATTACAATATATAAGTAACGATATCACAAGATAAACATACATATATAGCCTTGCTACAATCACAAGATAAACATACCTATATAATTTTACTACAATTACAAGATAAACATACCTATAGAACCTTACTACAATAAAAGATAAGTGTAGCTAAATAGCCTTCATACAATTACAATATCAACATAGATAGATGACCTTAATATAACTACAAGATAAATATTGATGAGATAAACCCTAAAGTAACTCCTTGGGATGACATTAATTTTCGTTTTTATTTTTGTAATAAAGTAGTGTATCCCCCAGATCATGAATTTATTTTTTTCAAAGTTTTTAGATTTTTTGAAATATTGTTATCAACTATTTCATGAATCCGCTTAAAACCAAAACACATTTTTTGTATACCTAAACACTTGCTAAGGGACGGTTGAATGTTCCTACAGCATTGGGCCACATGTTGATGCCGTCGGCCCAGCGTTGGGCAGACAATCAGTGTTGCAGATGTATGCCCCTTGTCCTGACTATAAGACACCAATTAGCGGCGATTGCTTTGATCTCACCGTCCAAGACGTGGGAATATGTGGTGTAAAGTGCTGTATATTGCTGACTTTTTTGTTTACATGACAATATATGACCTGGTAAAATATAACTAATATAACTATCTCACTCTTTTTTCGGTGCTTTAAAATTGATTTTTTGTATTTTTAGTTAAGATCAGTAGGCTATATAGCTTCAGATAAATTATTTTTTTAAAATTGACAAAATTGAAAATGTCTCATCCCACGGGGTCCCTTAAATATAATTAAAATAAAAACATTACTAAATAACCTAATGGCATTACGATATGAACGTGACTACATAACCTACATACAATTTGACAAAAAAGCCTAGCTATAGACGTATATAGTACAAAAGTATTTTATTTTACTTATGTAATATTAATACTCACAAATTAGATAAATTTCCACACTATTTTGAGCTGCTAATGTTTTGAATGTTTGTCCTTTGTTTCAGATGTTGGGGAGTTACTCAGTCATCGACGTTTAGATCAAACATAAACCTCATCTTTGATGTTACAATAATGTTATTTTTCATTTACGGAGGATAAACTTCAAGCTCCTGCGTCTGTTCTTATATGGCGGCCCTCCTGGTGAAAACTTGATATACGTCCCGTCTTGGCATCTCAATTAGCAACCAAAATGGGTAATAACATATTATTATGTCAGAACAGATGTTGAACTTTTGTTTTTAAGTATACAGACTTACTTCTACAAATGTTGGGTACTGGATATAGAATACTAATATTCGAATAAAAAGTAATGCCAAAGATTAAAAAGAAACAGGTTCACGAATGGATAACCATTGGCAAGGACTAGATGTAGGCTTATATTCAAAGGAATATATGGAAACTGGCATCTATCGCCATTCAAAAAAAAAACGAGTGTGATATAGGCTGATACCGATATACGTCTCGTAGTGAAAACCACATCATAATAAAACACTTCGCCCGTATGCTAGTTATTGTGCTCATTTGATTGCTGCCTCGTTGCTCCACACTTTATTTGTTTGACATCTGACCTTTCTTGAACCCTTACAGCACGGGTATCGACTTTAAACGACGTCAGATTCAGACGACGAAAGTCGATCTCCGCACTGAAAAACTAAAAAAATTATAAATGTCGTAGACCCATAACATAGGTATTCAAATGAAGCGGAAAGAGCTAACATTTATGATGATTTCAAATTGAAGATAATCCTTTTATCTCTTGGTTTATATAAATATACTTCAGCTCTTTAAGGGCTAAGATTGTGAACTTTCCGGAACATTTCGTATCTAAAGTGTGTAATACATTGTCCTGTTTCAACACCCCAACAAACAGGAGGCGCTGACCAAATACTGGTGTAATATTGCACAGCATTGTGCCAGCATCGGGATAACGATTCGTCTTGACTGGTATGCCAATGCTTATCAATTCGTTTGTTTTCTTGTCTTGTGTGAACATTAAACCTACCAACCAGTTTGCACCACCTGCTGGTTTATATTGTGTGGAGGGCTGGTGTTAAGTTAATATGGAGTATGTGTGAGACAGATAATGAAAGGAAAGTAGGTGGGTCGTTATGCTTTACCGAAGCAAAATATTTGCGTTATGGCAAATACCGCTCGTGCATTCGTGCCGTTGTATTGGGTGCCCTAATTATATTAATGGTGTGATATATTAAATTCGCCTCCGTGTGAGAAAATCAGTTGAATCTGTACCAGATAGGGGGTGTACCTGTAAGCTCGTGCGTGATAGGCATCAGGCGTAACCACCACAACATCCTCCCGCCTGGCGTCTGTGTAAGATAATCTGTTCTGAGGGCTGTCAGTGGAAGATTAGAGGGAGAGATTCGGTACGAGATGAGGAGATGAGGAGAGAGGTTTTACATTAATTAACCTTTTCACTTCCATACATGACGGAAATTTCCGTCGTCATTCGTCAATGAGCGTAACAATAAAATGACACAAATTTTCGTCAAATATATACTACATTTATGTATTTTTCGTCATTTGAAGCTGGAAATTGCGTTAGCAATTCCAGCTTCAAATGACGAAAAATAGAGCTCCTACACCAGTATATCTGGATCCTGGTATGCACCTCGGCCTGGAAGTCAAAGGGTTAAGAGATTAACACCAGCAAATAGGAGGAGTTGACCCAATAATGATTTAATGCTGGTCCAATTCCACCGAAAGTGGCCCCACCTTAAATCAACATTGGGCCATGTTCATGTTTGACAGGGCGTGGGGGATGGGGGAGGGCATAATGCGGCTGCAGCTCTGAGATGATGATTCAGGCACGATATGAGCAAATGACATTGAATTATGGAAATATGAGATAATAATCCTTTAATTATCCTGTGATAATTACACAATAGGCCTGTATGTGTCATGGGAAAAAATGAAATGAATGGAGTTATAGGCCACCTCTGTGCACAAATAGGCTAAACTGGGCTAGGAGAACCTCCTCAGGATGCTGAGATGAGCGAGTGAGATGAGATGAGATGAGATGATCCAACCAATGCCAGTGCAATGTTAGCGTTGGTTCATTTCTTTGTGTTTTCTGGCTACCGGAGACTGAAGGTTTATGGCAGATTAATGTGGCCCAATGCTGGACCAACGTATGTGACAGACCCTGAACCAAACATCCGTCATCCGCTAATGGGGCGTGTGAAGGGACACCTGTGTGGATGAGAGACACTAAACACAGCTCTCACATCTCGTAATATCTCAGGTTTTCCATGAGACTTCAACAATAACACGCCCTGCATCCAGAGCTGTGCTGAGATAGGTTTTGATCTCGCTATAATACTATGACTGACAGTCGTATAAGAATGAATGAATATTGCCTCACGTCACTTTCTACACAATCATGGCTATATCGCGACAGACGGAAGCCCTAAATCGGGACTATGTCCTACTCTTATCGAATGATTTCAAGGGTTCTTTGTAATGTACCGGGTAATATGTTATAAAGAGCTCATACTCATAGTATTATAGTATAGTATATATATCTGGGTACATTGTGTGTTTTTGCTGAAGTCTCATACGTCTGGATACAAAGTGTGAATAACTGAAATTTAAGGTGAAATTCAAAACAGTAAAGTCCTGTCTGGTTGTCCCTAGTAGAGTTCAAAGTGCTACCTTGGGATACTAAATGTCTCCACGGCTAAGTGTAGGTGATGATCTACTGCGGAGATAATTTGCCTTACAATAGTCAGTAGTCTCTTACATGATTTGCCTTTTAGATCTGACTGACTCTAGCTTTCAGGGTCACCGTGACCTCTATTATAACTCAGCAAACATGACGCCTCGAACCAATGGCTGGTTGATGTTGCGCCAGCGTCGCAGACACAATAACGACCATTGGGTGGAAGTGCCGTGTTTGATGGACGATAGATGGCTTTCGTCATTTCTCAGTCATGCTCAAGTGGACATCCAGCAACCATGAGACGTTATAATATTGGTCCACCGTCTACGACGCTGGCCTAACATTAAAGCAACATTTGGTCAACGTCTCATGTTCGCTGGGATGGAGTCTAAATGTTGTTTTCAGGGGCGGATCCAGAACTGGGGTGAAAGGGGGTCGAAATTGTACATCATTTACCTCCCGCTATTTTTAATTTATGCATCAACCAATTTAACAAATCTTTTCAGCAAATAAACGGTTGTTTATTTTAACACCCCCAAAAAACTGTATGGAAAATAATAAATTTTGGCCCATTTTTAAACAGCTTACTTTCCGAAGGGGGTCGTACTGACCCCTCTTTCGGTAATTTAATTGTCTAAAAGTTGATTTTGGCATTTCACACATCTGGATTCGCCACTGGGTTTATAGCTGGGTCACCGACGTCAAGCCAGCACTTGTGTCTTCTGGAGTGATATATAGAACCTGATGGAAAAACTCGACATATGCTGATTCGTAAAACTGAAGGCCAGAGGTCCAACCCACATAAACTCCTAAAATTAAGATTATCCTAATTTCATCTCAACAAGCCTTAACTACCTGTGTACTCTATGACATAATAATAATCACAGCTTTCATACCTCATTCATTGTAATTAGTTTAGTCGGCTCTCTTTGATTGACGCCCGACAAGAACCAAGGTTTCTGCAAACATCATACCAGCCACCTGTTTACCTTGACACCTTCCTGCTGAAGGGGCTGCCATGGTAAGATAAGAATAGACGAGGTCACGTAATTATTTCTAGATGACGTAAAATTGCCTCTTAGTATGTTTACCAGACAGATATATGGCTTCTGTAGACTTTTTCAGGGTGATTTGTTAAAAACAGAATCCCGTGTTCTCTTTGCTTGATTGGCTTAGTTTTATTTCAAAATAATAGACGACTACGCTTTTTATCGTGTGTTTTTCTGCTCAGTACGCGCTATGGATGATTGCCAATTTCCAAAAACGAATTATATTAATGGTGGCAGTTCTGATTGTTTAGCTGTTAATATATTGAACATAATCAAAATTATATCGTAATTTTAAAACGCTCTATATGTAGGCCTATGCTATTTATTGGTTTTCAGCAGCTTAGGTAAAACATGACTACCCAGACCTTCCATAGATAGTTATATACCCTTTATTATCGGGGGTTTTCAGAACAGCTCTCCGTCTTATTACTTCATCATTCCACTATTAGTCATACCCCCATCATTGCTATTGAATTAATCACTTAGATTAATAGCTACACCCCTAAATCTGCACAAGACTCAACAAATAATGTAGTTTTTAAGTTGGCCTATGGTCCACGACGCTGGACCAATAATATGCCAGCATTGAGTCAATATAATACCCGGCCGGTCCCGAGACGGATCAACATGTAGAATCCTGTGGATTAAGGAGGATCATGGGCTGTAAACCCACACAACTGGTGTCGAACCCGCGAGGGAACAAATATCTCATAACCAGCGGCAGAGGATTAACCCTCTGGTCTCCATGGCATCAGGGGTAATTAATGATTTCGAGTCCTGAGCTCTCCTCAGCATAATGATCTAACCCTCTGTGTACTGGCGAAGGGGTCCTGGTGTATCGTTGCTGTACCTTAAAAGCTCATTCAATTATTAATTAATTCTTCATCTATTCATTCATTCACTCATTCATTTAACCATTCATTTCTTTTTTATTATTATTTTTTTATTATTATTCAATCATTCATTTATTTACTTATCTTTTTATTTATTCATTCATTTATTCATTCAGTCTTTCTTTCATTTATTTGTTCATTGATTCATTTATTCATTCATTTATCCATTCATTTATTAATTAATTCATTTATTTCTTCGTTCATTCATTAATGTTTGCTTTCATTCATTCATTTCAATCATCCAGTCACTTAGTCATTTAGTCATTCAGTCATTTAGTCATTCAATCATTCATTCGATCTTTCTTACAATCAATCCCTGATTCAATCATTTATCCACTCATTCAAACACCTGCACGAACATTTTAATGTTGCATTCAAGTATTTAATTGCAATTTCATTGGTTTAATTCATTCGTTCATTCATTAATTCATTTAAAATTACCAGAAGAACTACAAACCTTATCTGAGACTCATCTTATCTGAGGCTTATCTTATCTGAATCTTATCTTATCTGATGTTTATGATATCTGAGTCTTATCTTATCTGATGCTTATCTTATCTGAGGCTAATCTTATCTGAGGCTTATCTTATCTGAGGCTTATCTTATCTGAAGCTTATCTTATCTGATGTTTATGATATCTGAGGCTAATCTTATCTGAGGCTAATCTTATCTGAGGCTGATCTTTTCTGATGCTTATCTTATCTGAGGCTTATCTTTTCTGATGCTTATCTTATCTGAGGCTTATCTTATCTGAATCTTATCTTATCTGATGTTTATGATATCTGAGGCTAATCTTATCTGAGGCTAATCTTATCTGAGGCTTATCTTTTCTGATGCTTATCTTATCTGAGGCTTATCTTTTCTGATGCTTATCCTATCTGAGGCTTATCTTATCTGAATCTTATCTTATCTGATGTTTATGATATCTGATGCTTATCTTATCTGAGGCTTATCTTTTCTGATGCTTATCTTATCTGAGGCTTATCTTATCTGAATCTTATCTTATCTGATGTTTATGATATCTGAGGCTAATCTTATCTGAGGCTAATCTTATCTGAGGCTGATCTTTTCTGATGCTTATCTTATCTGAGGCTTATCTTTTCTGATGCTTATCTTATCTGAGGCTTATCTTATCTGAATCTTATCTTATCTGATGTTTATGATATCTGATGCTTATCTTATCTGAGGCTTATCTTTTCTGATGCTTATCTTATCTGAGGCTTATCTTATCTGAGGCTAATCTTATCTGAGACTTATCTTATCTGAGGCTTATCTTATCTGATGCTTATCTTATCTGAGGCTTATCTTTTCTGATGCTTATCTTATCTGAGGCTTATCTTATCTGAATCTTATCTTATCTGATGTTTATGATATCTGAGGCTTATCTTATTTGAGGCGTATATTTTCTGATGCTTATCTTATCTGAGGCTTATCTTATCTGAGGCTAATCTTATCTGAGACTTATCTTATCTGAGGCTTATCTTATCTGAAGCTTATCTTATCTGCTGCTTCATAACTTGTCAATATACTTCTTCAGCCATTATCATCAGTGTGGCATTTATATTACACAAATTAAGTTAAATCAAATTCAATCTGAAACACAAATCGTGGTTAGTCTGAAATAACCGCTCCCTGACCTTGAGATTGACCTTAAACCGGGGGGGGGGTCAGTCTGGTCTAAAAGGCGGATCGTGCGCGGGACGTCTGACCTTTGTAATCTGTTTTATCTACCTCGCACCCTTTGCCTGTCAGTGCACACTTTGTTCCACTTGGCGTGTAACCCTTAGAGTGCTAGGGGGTATGGTTAATTTTTTTAATGTTTTGTCATTTCACCGAGAAATATTTATTATTGTGATATGATATACATTTTCAGTTGTGTTTATCACAATGATATATATGGGTGGGTATTTGAAAACATATCGCATTTGATGATAAAAATAGATGGCTTTTAAAACTTAAGACTTTGAGATAATATGATGTTCAATCGGTGGAGATTGTACATATTGTATAATCCTCCCTACAGAAGGTACCGTCCATTGTACATATTGTATGATCCTCCCTACAGAAGGTACCGTCCATTGTACATATTGTATGATCCTCCCTACAGAAGGTACCGTCCATTGTACATATTGTATAATCCTCCCTACAGAAGGTACCGTTCATTGTACATATTGTATGATCCTCCCTACAGAAGGTACCGTCCATTGTACATATTGTATAATCCTCCCTACAGAAGGTACCGTCCATTGTACATATTGTATGATCCTCCCTACAGAAGGTACCGTCCATTGTACATATTGTATAATCCTCCCTACAGAAGGTACCGTCCATTGTACATATTGTATGATCCTCCCTACAGAAGGTACCGTCCATTGTACATATTGTATGATCCTCCCTACAGAAGGTACCGTCCATTGTACATATTGTATGATCCTCCCTACAGAAGGTACCGTCCATTGTACATATTGTATAATCCTCCCTACAGAAGGTACCGTCCATTGTACATATTGTATGATCCTCCCTACAGAAGGTACCGTCCATTGTACATATTGTATGATCCTCCCTACAGAAGGTACCGTCCATTGTACATATTGTATGATCCTCCCTACAGAAGGTACCGTCCATTGTACATATTGTATAATCCTCCCTACAGAAGGTACCGTCCATTGTACATATTGTATGATCCTCCCTACAGAAGGTACCGTCCATTGTACATATTGTATAATCCTCCCTACAGAAGGTACCGTCCATTGTACATATTGTATAATCCTCCCTACAGAAGGTACCGTCCATTGTACATATTGTATAATCCTCCCTACAGAAGGTACCGTCCATTGTACATATTGTATGATCCTCCCTACAGAAGGTACCGTCCATTGTACATATTGTATAATCCTCCCTACAGAAGGTACCGTCCATTGTACATATTGTATAATCCTCCCTACAGAAGGTACCGTCCATTGTACATATTGTATGATCCTTCCTACAGAAGGTACCGTCCATTGTACATATTGTATAATCCTCCCTACAGAAGGTACCGTCCATTGTACATATTGTATAATCCTCCCTACAGAAGGTACCGTCCATTGTACATATTGTATGATCCTCCCTACAGAAGGTACCGTCCATTGTACATATTGTATAATCCTCCCTACAGAAGGTACCGTCCATTGTACATATTGTATGATCCTCCCTACAGAAGGTACCGTCCATTGTACATATTGTATAATCCTCCCTACAGAAGGTACCGTCCATTGTACATATTGTATGATCCTCCCTACAGAAGGTACCGTCCATTGTACATATTGTATGATCCTCCCTACAGAAGGTACCGTCCATTGTACATATTGTATGATCCTCCCTACAGAAGGTACCGTCCATTGTACATATTGTATAATCCTCCCTACAGAAGGTACCGTCCATTGTACATATTGTATAATCCTCCCTACAGAAGGTACCGTCCATTGTACATATTGTATGATCCTCCCTACAGAAGGTACCGTCCATTGTACATATTGTATAATCCTCCCTACAGAAGGTACCGTCCATTGTACATATTGTATAATCCTCCCTACAGAAGGTACCGTCCATTGTACATATTGTATAATCCTCCCTACAGAAGGTACCGTCCATTGTACATATTGTATAATCCTCCCTACAGAAGGTACCGTCCATTGTACATATTGTATGATCCTCCCTACAGAAGGTACCGTCCATTGTACATATTGTATAATCCTCCCTACAGAAGGTACCGTCCATTGTACAGATTGTATGATCCTCCCTACAGAAGGTACCGTCCATTGTACATATTGTATAATCCTCCCTACAGAAGGTACCGTCCATTGTACATATTGTATGATCCTCCCTACAGAAGGTACCGTCCATTGTACATATTGTATGATCCTCCCTACAGAAGGTACCGTCCATTGTCCAACCCTTCCTTCCATTCCTCGTTTAGGATTGTACATATTGTATAATCCTCCCTACAGAAGGTACTGTCCATTGTCCAACCATTCCTTCCATTCCTCGTTTAATTAGGGGATTCCCCAGATTCACGCAAACCCAGATAATGTCCTTAAATGACAGGAAGCATTTAGTCAAGCAGAGGGACCATACATTGTTTGATACATTATATCTCTCAGAATTATTTATGTGGAACTTTACAATGTACATGCTTCTGCATTGTACCATTGTTCTGTTTTGATTCACGCTCTCACTTGTTTCTAAGATATTTGTCAGATGGCAAAGCTAGAATTGTCGATCCAATGTATTTGTTATATTTTTCGAGCTGAAGAGCGAAAAAAATATATAATTATATCGATGATCAATGCTGAGTGTAGCCAAGTCAACAAGTAATATAAACTCAAATCTAATGATTACAAGGTCGTAAATAAAACTCAAATATAACACAGAAACTGAAAGCAGCTGGGTCGTTATGCTTCACTGAACCAATACTATTTACATTACGACGGACCCCACTCCTGAGGACGCTGTGCATGCTGCGCATGCGGCTCATCGCAATGTGCGCCCACAATGTTTAGTCAGCGAATCATAACGACATACGCGAATATTATATATTTTGCATCGCGGTAAATATTTGTATTTAATCCAGTAATCTACATTAATCAACAATCAACAAAATAAAGTAGGCCCTATTACGCTACTGTAAATGGCCCCGTGGCTGACCGTACTTTACTTTAAGAAAAAACAGTATTTTTGTATATAGTGGATTACCCACTTTTTATATAGCTTTGTGTGATTATTATTAGTCATAGGTCGAATATTGGTATATATTTTTTCGTGGCTTCACGCTGCCATTCCCCAGATAGCTACACACCTGAATCTCTGCCGATTCTAAACCATGAAATTTGATTTACACTATTATGTATTCATACGGGGACTACCCTGAAATTTTGTTTTAGTATAGTGGCTATTTCAGAAATTACCATTTGACATGTAATTAACTTCTGAGACGAAGTTAATGGGTGTAGGCCTATACACAGGCGACATTTACTAGATATTAGGGAGATTAAATTTAATCTATACCATGTGTTCCACTGAAATTTTCAGGGCAATCCTCGGATCACTTGAAAACAGTGTTTGTAAAATTTCATGAGAATTGGTTGTGCACTGACCGAGAAATCAGCTAAATTAATACACCACGGTCATTGTGAATCCTGGTATAGCCCCGAGAGAGATCAACATGTATAATCCAGTGGATTCACTGAGATCAGGGGAAATCTGACACTAATGGAATCGAACCTTCAAGGGCACACATTGACTGATCCTGAGTAGGTGTCAGGGGTCCCTGACCCCTGACACCTACTCTGGATCCGACACTAATGAGATCGAACCTTCAAGGGCACACATTGACAGATCCAGAGTGGGTGTCAGGGGTCCCTGACACCCACTCTGGATCCGACACTAATGGGAACGAACCTTCAAGGGCACACATTGACAGATCCAGAGTAGGTGTCAGGGGTATCTAACCCCTGGCAACTACTCTGAATCTGACACTAATGGAATCGAACCTTCAAGGGCACACATTGACAGATCCAGAGTGGGTGTCAGGCGTATCTGACCCATCTCCTTTTCTAAAACTAAATTTATTTCGAATTGTTCAAAATTGCCGAAATATTGGTAGGCCCATATTTGACATTCAAAATGTACTAGGGTAGTGCCTCAACTTGAGGCATTAACATAGTAAATTTAGGTCCCCCCCCCCCCCATTTATTAGCTGAGAAGAACAAAATTCATTGATATTAATTTATTGTTTCAACCACAGTTCCATTTTCAGCATTGATCAATTAATCAATTCGGTAACTTCTATATGGCCCAAACCCTCGGAGATATGAGCTCAGAGGCGCAGAATCCAAATCGAAATCATAATTGATTGCTAACTTTTATTTTATTGTTTCAATCGGAGCTCCCCCCCCCCCTCCTTCAAAAAATCTTGGATCTGCCCCTGGAACAAATATCTCACAAATCACAACAGAATATAAACTCTATGGCCCCAGGAAGGACGTGTACATGTCCCGTGAAACCGTGCGGAAATGTATCACGTGAAATAATCAAATACCTAGCGCTCTCAGGGATCATGAAGGATGGCAGGGTGACCTAGACGTCAAGGTCAATCTGATCTTGTGAGAAACGATTCGCGGCTTTGTCCAATTTAGCGAAAGCTCAGAGAAATATCGGATTCATCTCGCAGTAAGCACAAGACGCTGATGCAATGTTGGTTTAACTGTTTCAGCCGCCGGGACCGTCATTAGACGTCAGAAAATGACGTCCATGGGCGCCAGATTTTGACGTCTAAAGTCGATCCCCGCACTGAAATAAATAAAAGTTTATAATGATTGATATTTTATTGACATAACTAAAAAATCTTTAAATATTTTAACTCTTTCAATGCGAGGACCGAGTTTAGACGTCAGAATCTGTCTGGGTGAGCCTTCACAGGGCCATTAAAGATCGTGTTTACCAGGTATCTTTTTTACACCGGGCCTATGACGGCTCAATGCTGGACTACCGTCTTCCACGTTGCCCCATCAAACACGAGACGTTGACCTGGTGTTGGTCTGATGTAAGGCCAGCGTCCCACGGTCCATAGGGGGCGGGGGCCATAGGGTAGTGGTTAGCACCGCTGCCTTTCTTGCTAGAGATCGGGGTTCATTTTCCAGTCCCTGTGGTTTAAAAGAAGCAAAAATGTTCCTTCCCCATCCACTCGTGGGGAGCCTTTGAGACCAAGAGGTAACGTGCTCAGCCCCAGACCTCCAGAGATTGAATTCCCAACCCTGTGTCTGGAGGGCATCTCACTCGTCTCACCATCCTCATGTGGTTCTCTTCGCCCAATTTAGCCTGTTTGTGCACAAACGTCGCCTTAAGCCCGATTCATTTCATTTACCTTTCACAGGTTCAACGTCGAGTGCTTACTGCATGGTTTACTACGAAACCGTAACAGACGTTCGCAGTGAAGTAGTAGTTTTATTGGCGCCTAATGGAGATATATCCAGCCATTTTTCTTCCTGAGTCCATTACCTTGAGAAGTTGCTTACTTTAGGTCTCTAACGACCGTGTATATATATAAGTGCCTAGGCCTGGGAATCAATCTGAAACTGTCTTCCGCTGTAGGGGAGGATACAAAATTTGATAAAATGATTTTTTTTTAATTGAGGCGGACATTTTTTATAGTGTACTTTCAGTTGATAAAAGAGAGTTATGGCATCAACTGAGAAGGTTTAGAATATCAATATAATAGCCCCTTTGAAAACACAATCGGTTTCTGAAAGGCGGCTCAGTTGGGTCAGAACCACTGCCACCACCCCCCCCCCCCCCTCAGAAACTGATTGTTTTTGTAGTCTCGTGAGGTAGAATACAAAGAATACAAATAAGTGTGTTTATTTTCTTTCCACGTCCACGTCAGATTATGAGTCTTGGGTTAACGTTGAACCACCGTCTGCGACGTTGGACCAACATTAACCAACATTAGCAAAACCGCGTGTGAGATAACTACCTATCTCTGTTTCCCATCAGAACGGATTTAAGCAGGCCAGGTGTAAAGTGGTTCTGACATCGACTTCTCTAATGAGACCCTGGTGTGGAGATATATGACTGTGGGACAAGAGAAGAAACGGGAAAAGTCACGTGAAAAGTCACGCGAGACGGGGATAATACATCAGCCTATATTATAGGGAGGGGGGGTTGGAAAAAGAAACCTGACAGATATGCTGTGAGTATTTTAATCCTTAATTAGTGCTGTATATTTTTTATATAAACCATGGCGACCGAAGGGTTTTTCAATTTGAAATCATCATAAATGTCTTATTTAGTCTTTTCCGCTTCATTTGAATACCTATGTTATGGGTGTACGATCATTATCAATATGTTCACTATTACAGTGCGGGGATGACAGGAAGCTTTATCATTTCCGGCCTTATATGACAAAGATTGTATTTTTCGTGAAAATCACACACCCCACAAAATGACTTATTTTATTAATTGAAACATATAGATAACATATTTTATCAGTGTCAGTGACATTTAAGGGGTCTTGTCAATTTAAATAAAAATAAAAAAATCCGAGAAAAACTCGGATTGTCCAGACAACACTCACCCACCCGCCTATCCAATTTTTCATTTTTTTGAAAACATGTATAACGAAAAAAACAACACAAAAAGCACAATATTTCAAAAAAAAGAAATCCGAGTTGGGGCTTGAACCACCCACCAGCCCACTTCCGAGTTTTTGTCGGATTTTTGGAATTTTTTCAAGCCTGATTGCAAAAATGTGCAGACAAATAGACAGGCAAATAAGTTCATTAGCCAATATATACAATATAATGGGCAGGCAAAATATTAACCCTTTCACAACTAAGCAGGACAATAATCAATTTAACCCTTAAAGCGCTGAATTATTTTTATATACACCATGGACATCAAAGGTTTTTTTCATTTTTAAATCATCATAAATGTTCACAGACGTCAGATCCTGACGACTAAAATCGGTCCCCGCGCTGCAAGGGTTAATCAATTATAATAGAAAATACATATGCAAATATACATTATATATTATTATTATTAATGAAACGGTAAATGTACATGTAGATAGCATATACAAAACTACATCGTACAATTATCATGATTATAAATACAAATCGGGTAGAATTGAAATTAACTGACAACGTCATATCCAGTGTTTAAAATAACAATGTTTTTGTGTACATGCTATGTAAAAAATGTACATAGTATAGATTTTAAATTTTGCGATATGTACACATAAAATAAAAAAACAGACAATTGTCTGTCATCTGTTTCCTGCACCAAAACCAGAGATAAAATAGCTACACTGTGCTCTACACCGTGTAAAAAAAAGGACACTCTGGAAAGCGACAAAGAAACTTAGATGTTGAAGATGTTTTGATAATCATGAACAAACATCTGAAATAAGCTGCAGTATTTTATTACTATAAATTATGTATATCTATATATGGGGTCTATTCGGACCCTAGTCGGTGCAATTTGTCTGTAGAATATGTTGATATAAAGAGGGATAAATAATGCCCAGTGGGATAATATATAGGGCCTAATTTTGTATGGAAAAGATGGTGATAGGATGATCTATAATTATAAACAAGGCCTGAGTTTGTTGACTGCCTAGCACAAATCCAGGGTGTATATTAAAAATGGCAGTAAACATGGTGAGTCTTTCTCGTTTGGTTTCATGATGACGTCACAGATTGAGTGGATCCAGACTCACCAGATGTCGCTCTGATCGTCAGCTGAGCCTGCTGTTGAAATTCCTGTCGGCAATTTAGATATATAACCTTCCTTCGAATAGAGAGGGTTTATCTGACACTTTGCATCCCAGGGGGTTATAGCGCTTCCTTTAACCTTTAAGCGTGATACTTGTATAAATCATGGAGACAAAAGTGTAATTTTCCATTTAAATTCATCAGAAATGTCTTAGTTATGTATTTCCGCTTTATTTGAATACATGTGTTATGTGTCTACGGCCATTATAAATATCTTACCCTTTAAGCGCGGGGATCGACTGCAGACGTCAAAATCGGACGTCTACAGACGTCAGATTCTCACGTCTTAAGTCGATCCCCGCACTGTAATATAAGTGTTAAAACTCAAAGGTACTGAGGTCGATTTCAGGCCGCATGGATGTTTGTCATCGTGACTGTCAATATATCCCAACAAACACGAGACGCGATGATGCAGACAGTGGGCCAACATTTATCCAACATTATCCAATGTATCGTGTTTGCTGGAACAGTTTTCCAAACGGTTAAAGGTCTGAGGAGTGCAGTGTTGTCTGTGGAACTGTGCAAAATATGTAGCCCTCAATGTCTCAGAAGTTAGAGGGCCTTGAAGTCCATCATTGTCACTTGATGAAAATGACGGACTTTTCAAACAGATAAGTGTAAATATGTAGCCCTCAATGTCTCAGAAGTTAGAGGGCCTTGGAGTCCATCATTGTCACTTGATGAACATGGCAGACATTTCAAACAGATAAGTGTAAATATGTAGCCCTCAATGTCTCAGAAGTTAGAGGGCCTTGAAGTCCATCATTGTCACTTGATGAACATGGCAGACATTTCAAACAGATAAGTGTAAATATGTAGCCCTCAATGTCTCAGAAGCTAGAGGGCCCTGAAGTCCAGCATTGTTACTTGATGAGCATGACAGACATTTCAAACAGCTAAGTGTAAATATGTAGCCCTCAATGTCTCAGAAGTTAGAGGGCCTTGGAGTCCATCATTGTCACTTGATGAAAATGACGGACTTTTCAAACAGATAAGCTGATTATATCTGGCTGTGCCATTTGTGATGCAAACAGTTGCGATGGAAAAGGACAAAATCCCATGAGACGATATAAATTGAAATATTAAGCTATAAATTGTTTTGACAAGTCAATGATAATTGTGTGAATGTTCAGAATGCATCAATATAATCTGATCTCAGTGATTCAATAATACAAGTCTTAAAAAAAAGCCCGAACAACAAGCCAGTTTATTAAGGTAAATACATCCATTTTATATTGTTTGTCGTGTCGGTGTTGTCCTTTTGTGGACAAAAACCTCGTAATGAATCGCATATTAGAAAGAGTCTGATATTGTAGAAAAGAGGATTCCATAAATTAGCCATTGATGTAAGACTCAAATTTAAATGAGATAAACCCGCGTGCATTGTGCAATGTAAAATAAATTTGCAATCGCAATTTTCTCAGGACATAAGTTATAAATCTCTCAGAGGTAGGCATGCTGAAATATCCAAACGTAAACTTCCCATAGCACGCCGTCCCTAATGCGTCTTTGTCGATGAGATGATTTGATGGTATTCGCTTTTAGGCGTTGTGCCAAGGATAAAGAACAGAGCTCGATAATATATTTGGATAGTTTGTCAATGTTGGTATAGAAAGGCGGATTGTTACGTCAGTGCTGGCTACCACAAACATTTGAACGACCTTCTCTTTGACTTTTCTAATATCTTGTTATTCTTATATCTAGCGTGGACGTCACATAATAATATGTCCAGCAGTTGTATAATCCATTGTAATCTAAAAGGCTCTCTCTGCTTGACAGTATCTACCAGAGCTGTCAAACTAATTCCCCAATTCCAGTTGTGAAAAAAACGGAATGTTTCGTTCCGTCCACTCATAAACGTTCATTATTCTTGGTAAGGGAGCATCTGCGACCGAGAGGTAGTGTGCTTAATTTTAATCATGCACTTACAAAACTTTCGCATCAATTCATTATTTTACCGATTGATTGCTTGCTTGCTTGCTTGCTTGCTTGCTTGATTGATTGATTAATTGATTGATTGATTGATTGATTGATTGATTGATTGATTGATTGATTGATTGATTAATTGATTGATTGATTGATTGATTGATTGATTGATTGATTGATTGATTGATTAATTGATTGATTGATTGATTGATTGATTGATTGATTGATTGATTGATTGATTGATTGATTGATTGATTGATTGATTGATTGATTGATTGATCGATTGATCAACAGGTGAATATAGACACTGGTTGATGTTCCTATAAAACAGAGCGTAAACTGACTATAACTCGCCGTCATAATGTGTCTTTATCGATGGAAGCGTAAGCTGGCATACAATCGCCGCCTGTGATGTCTTTATTACTGATACAGCTTAATGGCCTCCACTTTTAGGCTTCATAAATAAATAAAACCTTATTGGACTCATACCCCCTGATTTAGCTAATGTATTATTAACCCTTTCACCTCTAGTTTAATTTTCACCCACTTGAAGTCGTGTCTCGCTACAGCGACCCACAACTTCATGTGGGAGAATGTTACTCATATTTGTTTAATTTGAGACCCAAAATGTGTGAATTCTGCTGTTTTAATCCACATTTCATGACTAATAACAGTGGTTTAACAGGTTAATAAAACAGTTTAACAAACGACTATAGTGGCGTTTAGGGGTTAATATAACATACATCGCAGTCATGACTAATAACAGTGGTTTAACAGGTTAATAAAACAGGTTAACAAACGACTACAGAGGCGTTTAGGGGTTAACATAACATACATCGTAGTCATGACTAATAACAGTGGTTTAACAGGTTAATAAAACAGGTTAACAAACGACTACAGAGGCGTTTAGGGGTTAATATAACATACATCGTAGTCATGACTAATAACAGTGGTTTAACAGGTGAATAAAACAGGTTAACAAACGACTATAGAGGCGTTCAGGGGTTAATATAACATACATCGTAGTCATGACTAATAACAGTGGTTTAACAGGTTAATAAAACAGGTTAACAAACGACTATAGTGGCGTTTAGGGGTTAACATAACATACATCGTAGTCATGACTAATAACAGTGGTTTAACAGGTTAATAAAACAGGTTAACAAACGACTACAGAGGCGTTTAGGGGTTAATATAACATACATCGTAGTCATGACTAATAACAGTGGTTTAACAGGTTAATAAAACAGGTTAACAAACGACTATAGTGGCGTTCAGGGGTTAATATAACATACATCGTAGTCATGACTAATAACAGTGGTTCAACAGGTTAATAAAACAGGTTAACAAACGACTATAGAGGCGTTTAGGGGTTAATATAACATACATCGTAGTCATGACTAATAACAGTGGTTTAACAGGGTAATAAAACAGGTTAACAAACGACTATAGGGGCGTTTAGGTAATATAACATACATCGTAGTCTGATATGATATGCAAAATGGGTTCACTTCAATGCGCTATGTAGAAATACAGCTTTCGTTCAGTACTCTTTCTTTGGGCTTCAAGAAATGCTAGAGAGTGACCTGGCATTGGACTCCATCTTGTACTTCTAAAACGCAACACCACATTATTTTCTTTTTCTGACAACTACATTCTAAGCCGGGAATGGAGAGTTATTGTTGACCAAGCCCAGACCAATTATCATGGTAGACCTACGGTGCTATAATCAGTCAGGTTTGACAGACCTGTTGATTATGGGGGATCCTCATTACGGTCGGATGTGTTTTAAGTCAGGTAATACCCTCGGCGCTCTATATTCTTAGCTGTGGAAAAAAACTCTGCCTCCGGCCTCGGCCTTTTTCACAGCTAAGAATGTAGAGCTCCTCGGGCTTTATCCTATATAAAATGTCTAGCGGAAATCTTATCTAGGTACATATCGCAGTTTGACGCCTTGACTACTAACGCCTTCAGTGTGGGGATCGACTTTAAACGTCAGAATCTGACTACATCCTCATATTTATGACAAATAGGACTCTTTTGTTTTTTTATGTCAATAAGACATGTATGTTTATCTGTCATAAACAGAAAGCAACATAAAGCACTATTTGCTGTACAATGCGCGGACTAATACATGTGTAGGTGGTCAGCGTGACCGCACCACATTAATACGGGGACAGCGTTTGGATTTCACGTCAGAAACAACCCGGATGAACTAATAAACAACCTAGAGATTACGTGTCACCCATAATGTACTGTTACAACCTGAGCCATATCGGTAGCAGTCCGGTGAATTGGGTATGGCCACTACCGATGTGGCACTGCTTTCCCAGTAAACACAAAACATTTGTATAACAATAATGCAATGTCGGCCCGACGTCTTCGCCATTGGACCAACATTATGTAATTGTTATACAAATGCTTTGTGTTTACTGGGTTTTCCCATAGGAGATCCAGCATGCTGTTGTTTTAAGTGTCTCTGTTTTGCATTCTGACCTCAGCTGCCACACATGATCCTGATTTATCTGCCGTTATTATATCTCTATTACACTTTTCAGTACCAAAACAAAATATTTGCATCACGCATGCGTGATGACGCTCTTTTCGACTTAATACTCATTTTTGTGTTCTCGGATTTTGCAGGTAGAGTTATTCCCTCCGTTAGGTATGGAACAACTGCCTTTTAGTAAATTCCACTCGCCAGTGTCCGCCACCACTAAATTCGCCAACACTAAATATAGTCGAAAAAATGATAACAAAAACTGTTCATCGCAGCGTATTGGGAAAAAGTATCCCTTAAAAGTATCCCTTGATGTTTTTCTATTTCTATGAGAGTAGAAAACTCATAATGTAGCGGAGTAGTGGCGTTTTATATTCACCATTTATATCCAGGACTCACATGTGTGTTTATAAGCCTACCTTGGTGACAGAGATGAAAGGGAGGTTGACTTGAACGACATCTATGTGCGGAGAATGGATGCTTTGCTGATTGACTGGCTATTAGACTGACTGGCTGGCTGACTAGCAGGCAGGCAGGCAGGCTGGCTGGCTGGCTGGCTGGTTGATTCGTTGGCTGGCTGGTTGCTGGGCTGGCTGGCTGGCTGGCTGACTGGCTTGCTGGTTGGCTGGCTGCTGGGCTTGCTGGCTGGCTGGCTGGCTGGCTGGTAGGCTGACTGGCTGACTGAATAGCTGGCTGGCTGGCTGGCTGGCTAGCTGGCTGGCTGGCTGGCTGGCTGGCTGGCTGGCTGGCTGGCTGGATGGATGGCTGGTTGGCTGGCTGGCTGGCTGGCTTGTTGGCTTGTTGGCTTGTTGGCTTGTTGGCTGAATAGCAGCCTGACTAGCAGGCTGACTGGCTGGCTGGCTGGCTGGCTGGCTGGCTAACTGGCTGGCTGGCTGGCTGGCTAACTGGCTGGCTGTTTGGCTGGATGGATGGTTGGCCGGCTGGCCGGCTGGCTGGCTGGCTGGCTGGCTGGATGGATGGCTGGCCGGCTGGCTGGCTGGCTGGCTGGCTGCCTGGCTGGCTGGCTGATTGGTTGGCTGATTGGTTGGCTGATTAGTTAGCTGGCTGGCTGGCTGGCAGGCTGGCTGGCTGGCTAGCTGGCTGTCTAGCTGGATGACTGACTGACTGATAAAATTTGTTGTTTGATCTTTTTCCCTTCCGGTTGAGCTCGTTTCTGGATAGAGCTTATTATTGTTCTTTGTCGGAGGTGTGTGGCTAATATAGCAGGACCCAGTATACCCGGTAAGAAGTATGGATACAAAAAGACACACAAGCAGCATAATGTCAAAAATGGGTGGCTAAGATTTATTCTAAAAGTTGAAATAAAATGATGATCTAAGAAGCACAAAGAATATTTGCTCAAAATACTTGTATTCGTTCTTGTCAGAATATCTGGGCTAAACTGGGGCTCAACCACCTGGTATGGATAATCAAGTCAAATGTATGACACTCGTCATTCTAACATAAGATTTGAACCCTATTTCTGGAGCTCAAATGTCAATCACGTTAATTTTACCAATTTGAACAATTGGAAAATATTTCACTGAAGAAGAGGTCATGTACTAATCACGGCCGGTCCTGATGGCTTATTCGTTCCGGTTGTGGCTCGACACTGGGTTGGAGTCCCAGCCGGGTCGGATATTTGTCAGCGAGGTTGTGCATATACAGTGCTCCAAACTATTCAAAGGCCTGGAGTGGGCGGTGCTGCTGATACTGCGCACTATAAAGAACCCTTGTCATTCAAGAAGAGCAGGGCATAGTCCCGACTTCAGGCGTCCTTTTGTCACGACATTGCGCAGAAAGTGACGTTAAGCAATATTCGCTCACTCACTCATGTTCTGTTCACGGAATGCAATATTTCACCCTGACCCCCTTTTGTCACAGATTCCGACATGTAACGCAATCATTCACAATAATAATGGACTAAAAACGACTATAGTCACGCTTAGCATCATAAGGGTCGAACAAGAGACGGTATGTAGTATTTAGTAATTAGGTTCATGTCACAGTGATCACTTAAAAGCATAGATATTATTGACATTTGTCGCCCAGATAGTATTACTCAGAACAGATGTGTTTTAAGTTATGCTGTACTCAACATTGATTTTCCAGATTATAGATGATATTTGTCATGTGGCCAGTCTGCTAGTTTCCACTTCCTAGCTCAGAACCTGACGTCTATAGACATCAGGCCCCGACGTTTAAAGTCGATCCACGCACTGAAATAGTAAAATATTTATAATACACGCAGACCCATATTATAGGTATTCAAATGAAGCGGCACGGACTAACTAATTGAAAAAAATATGTAGTTTCTTGCTTTAAACAACAAATATGTCAGCGTTGGTCCAAGTCTCGACTCCGAGTAGCCTATGTATTCTCTTTTTCATTCATAGTGAGACGCGAGTCACAATTCCCACAGTAAATGAAAATTACCCAATTTTGTGAAGTACCCCAGTTATTCGCCACTTTGGGTATAAAAGGGTGCATCTGCCACTTTACAAAATGGCAGATGCACCCTTTGATATACAAGGCGACGTCATATATCTAAAAGGAAAACCTCTTTATTGTGCGGGATTACCTTTGATACTAATATGTATCCAATGGATTTTATTTAGATTTGATTCATGGCATGTGGTACCCTGAAGGCATCGCAAGGCTCTGACAAAGTGACCTCAATTTTTAAAAGCAATAGCTCTAATACGATCAAAAGTTTTGAAAATGCTGCTGAAAATGGCCTAGTTTTGATAGGTACTTTAAATATTCGTCCCAATTTCAAGGCATCCGATTTTTTTGGTAGGCAGCGCGTGTGTCGTTTATACACAGCTGGCTGTGGAAAAACAAAATGGCGGTCAGTGTGACCAGTCATATCGGGTAGGCATGTGGTGCAGAAATAGGACGATGGACCTGAATGGGTTAAATACAAAAGTGGTCTTAAATTAGGTGAGCGTCGTGGACGAGTTTATGTAGATTTAAACCCTTCTTGGTAATATGAGGTTTACAACCACATGAATTGACCAGATATTGGTTGATCGCTTAGTGCTTACTGGGCGAGGTTTTGTAGATTTAGACGACTTTTCTTGGAAAAACTGTGGTTTATCTGTGTTTAGTCTGAGAAGATAATGTACCAGCTGTCCACACACACCACATCCCCCTAAATTACCTCACCCCCCCCCCCCTCACTGACCTCACCGCCTCAAATGGTGAGGAACGCGTCTATGTAACTGTAAAAGGTAAAAAAGGTAAAGGTGCAGGTTTATAGTCTGATATCAAGTCTGAAGACCTATCATCCGACTTTACATCTTACCCCCTGGTCACTGGACCTGTTCATTCGTGTGCCATTTCAACTCCACGGAGAGCATACAGTCCTCCCAAAGACACAACATCTTAGCAATGTCCCGAGATTGAGAGGGGAGAAACATGATATTTCTCTGAAAATCCTGCACCAAGCGGGATTCGAAACCGCACGGCAGGCAGCGACATCGGCAGAGCGCCACGCTCTAACCATTGCGCCATGTCCCTCTCGTAAGCCACGCAAGTCGTACCCTAGCAGATAATCACCTATGCACACGCAGTCTAGCCGCTGGGCCAACATTAATCTTCACAACGTTAAAATATTTTGTGTAAACTATGGGTTATTTTCAATTTGATCGACTTTATACGTCAGATTCTGACGTCTACAGACAGTCCCCGCGCTGGAAGGGTTGAATCAGCATTGGATCAATTCATGTTCATTGGATCAATTATGTGGTATAGCCACTGTCAGTAACATTGGGCGAACGTCTCTTGTTTGCTGGGAAGTCACCCTCTCAGACTTTCTACGCGATGAACAGCCATGATGTTTTCCAACAGGTTCCTAATTTTATATTCATCTCTGTGAAATAATACTTCAGCTATGACGTCATTATTTCTCTATTTCCTGATCATTTCCGGAAGTGATTGCTGCCCAAATTTGTTTTGAACCTGTTAACAGACTGCTTTGACTTTTGATGCACAGCGTTTCGACCCTTGACCTAGATTGCCTTGATGCCTCCCATCCTTGGATCGAACAGAACAATTGTTCTTTTATTTTCCTGTTTTACCTTGACTTTTTCATCCCTGACAGATGATTTCATTTTTGGCATAAATCTCTCCTACAGACATGTGTTTCTTGTTTATCATGTTTATCCAGCCAGATCTTCAACCTATGTTGTCTTAACGCTGACCAACCGTCTGCGACCCGCCCGGTCTAACATTAACCCTTTCAGTGCGAGGACTGACTTGAGACGTCAGAATCACCGTCTGCGACCCGCCTGGTCTAACATTAACCCTTTCAGTGCGAGGACTGACTTGAGACGTCAGAATCACCGTCTGCGACCCGCCTGGTCTAACATTAACCCTTTCAGTACGGGGTCCGACTTGAGACGTCAGAATCACCGTCTGCGACCCGCCTGGTCTAACATTAACCCTTTCAGTACGGGGTCCGACTTGAGACGTCAGAATCACCGTCTGCGACCCGCCTGGTCTAACATTAACCCTTTCAGTGCGGGGACTGACTTGAGACGTCAGAATCACCGTCTGTGACCCGCCTGGCTAACATTAACCCTTTCAGTACGGGGTCCGACTTGAGACGTCAGAATCACCGTCTGTTACCCGCCCAGTCTAACATTAACCCTTTCAGTACGGGGACTGACTTGAGACGTCAGAATCACCGTCTGTGACCCGCCTGGCTGACATTAACCCTTTCAGTACGGGGTCCGACTTGAGACGTCAGAATCACCGTCTGCGACCCGCCTGGTCTAACATTAACCCTTTCAGTGCGGGGACCGACTTGAGACGTCAGAATCACCGTCTGCGACCCGCCTGGCTAGCGTTAGCCCTTTCAGTGCGGGGACTGACTTGAGACGTCAGAATCACCGTCTGCGACCCGCCTGGCCCAACATTAACCCTTTCAGTGCGGGATCCGACTTGAGACTTCAGAATCACCGTCTGCGACCCGCCTGGTCTAACATTAACCCTTTCAGAGCGGGGACTGATTTGAGACGTCAGAATCACCGTCTGTTACCCGCCCAGTCTAACATTAACCCTTTCAGTACGGGGACCGACTTGAGACGTCAGAATCACCGTCTGCGACCCGCCTGGCTAACATTGACCCTTTCAGAGCGGGGACTGACTTGAGACGTCAGAATCACCGTCTGTTACCCGCCCAGTCTAACATTAACCCTTTCAGCGCGGGGACTGATTTGAGACGTCAGAATCACCGTCTGCGACCCGCCTGGCTAACATTAACCCTTTCAGCGCGGGGACTGATTTGAGACGTCAGAATCACCGTCTGTGACCCGCCTGGCTAACATTACCCCTTTCAGCGCGGGGACTGACTTGAGACGTCAGAATCACCGTCTGCGACCCGCCTGGCTAACATTAACCCTTTCAGTACAGGAATCGACTTGTGACGTCAGAATCACCGTCTGTGACCCGCCTGGCTAACATTAACCCTTTCAGTGCAGGGTCCGACTTGAGACGTCAGAATCACCGTTTGCGACCCGCCTGGCTAACATTAACCCTTTCAGTACGGGGACCGAATTGAGACGTCAGAATCGTCGTCTGCGACCAGCCTGGCTAACATTAACCCTTTCAGTACGGGGACTGACTTGAGACGTCATAATCACCATCTGTGACCCGCCTGGCTAACATTAACCCTTTCAGTGCGGGGTCCGACTTGAGACGTCAGAATCACCGTCTGTGACCCTACTGGCTAACATTAACCCTTTCAGTGCGGGGACTGACTTGAGACGTCAGAATCACCGTCTGCCACTCGCCCGGTCTAACATTAACCCTTTCAGTGCGGGGACCGACTTGAGACGTCAGAATCACCGTCTGCGACCCTACTGGCTAACATTAACCCTTTCAGTGCGGGGACTGACTTGAGACGTCACAATCACCAACTGCCACCCGCCCGGTCTAACATTAACCCTTTCAGTACGGGGACTGACTTGAGACGTCAGAATCACCGTCTGTGACCCGCCCGGTCTAACATTAACCCTTTCAGTGCGGGGACTGACTTGAGACGTCAGAATCACCGTCTGCGACCCGCCTGGCTAACATTAACCCTTTCAGTGCGGGGTCCGACTTGAGACGTTAGAATCACCGTCTGTGACCCTATTGGCTAACATTAACCCTTTCAGTGCGGGGATCGACTTGAGAAGTCGGAATCTGACGTCTTTCTGACGTCTAAAATAGGTCCCCGCACTGAAAGAGTAAACAAATCATAACGGCCGTAGACCCATAATATAGGTAATCAAATGAAGCGGAAAGACCTTACTAAGATATTTATGATAATTCTAATTGAAAAAACCTTTGGTCCCCATGGCTTATATAAACATTATTTCAAGGTTAAACCAATACAACAGTGATTCGACGTCCCGTGTTTAATAGTATAAAAGCCTGTGTCGTTCAGGTCCTTCTTGAACATATTTATTGCTGACATGTTCCGACCATAAGAACCCCCTTTTTTATTGCTGACTTTTTTAGTTGTAGAGGCCTAATGAAACGTGGGCTCCTAAGTACTTTAGCAGTTTACAGAGGGACATGACATAATTGTTAGAGCGTATTGTGATAACTGGTACCTGTCGTGCGTGTTCTACCCCCACCATCGAAATAGAGCAGATTCCCCATGTAAGTCAAGACTGTCAACCAACGAACAAAAGTCAATGGTGGAGTATTGCCGGGTCAACGTCGAATACGGTGGCCCAACATTAACCCAGCATTGGAAAAACGCCTTATGTTTTATCAGTTTTATCAGTTTGTATGAGGATTCTCACGTCTAAAGTCGATCCCCGTGATTCTTTTTCAATTTGAAACCATCACAGATGTCTTAGTTAGCTCTTTCCGCTTCATTGGAATACTTATGCTATGGGTCTACGGTCATTATAAATATTTTATCATCTTCCAGTGAAGGTATAGCTTTTAAACGTCAGAATATGACGTCTATGAACGTCAGAATCTGACGTCTATAAACATCAGAATTTGTTGTCTATGAACTTCATAATCTGACTTCTATGAATGTCAGAATTTGACGTCTATGTACGTCAGAATCTGACTTCTATGAACGCAAATGTTTGTATAAATTCCCTTGGTTCAGATATGCACCTCCCCCCTGTCTTCAAAACCTGGTTTCGATATACTGATATTGCGGCCCCAGACATTCTTCCAATGCTGGATTCATTTACCCATCGTCTTTGGCCTAAAGCACTATTTACATTACTAAGAGCAGTGTAGCACACGTGTAGGGAGTCCGCGTGACTGCATTACAATAATTTGCGGAGTAGGATAGAATTTCACGTCTGAAAACAACCCGTGATTGACTAATAAACAACCCCAGAGATCACGTGTCACCCATAATGCACTACCTCCTGGCCATATCCATGTGTGCTTTTTACCATCAGCATCCAAGTGACAGACAGTGAACCACTGTTGGTGGGATGCAGGCCAACCGTATTGGACGCTGCCCGGCACCACACAACCATTGGAACCAATGTGGTCCACCGCCTTTGATACTGGCCCACCATCACACCAACATTATACGCTGGGTCACAATTACTTAGGTAAATGTGTAGCTCATGGTTTTCTCAGTCAACTACCAACCGATTTTCTTGAAAATTAGCGAAGATTATTTTCTGCAAACATTTCACAAAAATATATGCGGTATTGCAAATGTTACAATGTTTGTGGGGTTCTTGTTATCATATTTTTTTCTTGTTAGTGAATTTGGTTCCTTTTTACATACCGGTAAATTCGGCTCTGAATCCAGCTTATCAGTGCTGTTTGTTGGATGTGTAGCTAATCTAGCCGGAAACCAGGACGTCTTTGATGCAGGTAAAAACAACTATTCACGACACAATGATCCCGCCTTAGGTCAGAATTCATCGTCCGGAATATGGGCAAAATAATGAGATAATATTTCTCTTTAAAAAATACTGCCACCAAGTACAGGTCAACAGATCATGAGATCGTTAAAAACGATCAGGCTCAAATACAATTCTGGATCAATTGCTGGCTGTAATTCAGGGTGACGGATAAACACTCCTGTTCCCACAGAGAACAGGGGCTCTGCGAGGGACCGTTTTGTGTGACATATCAATGCAGTGAGCTCTCTATCATATCATTGCAGGAGGAGGAGTCTGGTCTTAAGCAATGACCTCTTCACATTGCTAGCTTGGGTGATTGCACAACGGACGCGGATGGTTGGCTAAAGATGACGGTTCAATGATGGTGGTTTCACACACACTGCTCAGAAATCGGAGCACATCTCAGAGTCTCCAGGATCAGTCCTGCCCTTTCCTCTTGCGGCTGGTCGCTCAAGTGGCTGTTTCTATATGGTTCAGCAGCCCTTGTTCCTTGTCTCTCGGACTTACATTACCAATGCTCTGTACAATCACCTGCCTCACCGGGTGAAAAGAGAGAGGCACTATAAGATTTATACCAGAACTAGTGCATAATATCGCGTCAGTCTTCGCGCTGCGCGCTCCTCTACTACAGGTCAACAGCTGGCTTGCCCTTCAGTAATCAGCTTAGGTCAAACAGCTGGCTAGACCTTCAGTAATCAGCACAGGTCAAACAGCTGGCTGTCCCTTCAGTAATCAGCACAGGTCAAACAGCTGGCTAGACCTTCCGTAATCAGCACAGGTCAAACAGCTGGCTAGACCTTCCGTAATCAGCATAGGTCAAACAGCTGGCTAGACCTTCCGTAATCAGCACAGGTCAACAGCTGGCTAGACCTTCAGTAATCAGCACAGGTCAAACAGCTGGCTAGACCTTCAGTAATCAGCACAGGTCAAACAGTTGGCTAGACCTTCCGTAATCAGCATAGGTCAAACAGCTGGCTAGACCTTCCGTAATCAGCAGAGGTCAACAGCTGGCTAGACCTTCAGTAATCAGCACAGGTCAAACAGCTGGCTAGACCTTCCGCAAACCTTGGAGAGGGACATGGCGCAATGGTTAATGGGTGGCACTTTGTCGTCGCTGTCTGTCGTGAGGTTTCGAACCCTGCTTGGTGCGGTATCTTCAGTGAAATATCATGTTTTCCTCTCTCAATCGAAGGGCAATTGTTCGATATTTGTGTCCTTGGACAAGGCACTTTACCCTTAAATTATCCACTTAAAAATGAGTAGGCCTACCTGGTAGGACGGAGATGGCAATGTGTCCACTGGCCAGGCGGTAAAATGTTAAGTCGGATTATAGGTCTTCAGACTTGATATCAGGCGATAAATCTGCACCTTTACCTTTTGTCGCAAACAAAAACATGACAAGGGAATGTGTCACTTGGTTGTTTGTGACAATTATAACATTTGCAAATAGAGGAGAGCGTCCATGTCACCTTGTCGCAGGTGACCACACATATAGCTATATATCAAATCACACATGTTATATTTGAAATGTCTTTTTAGTTTTTCGTAATTATATGTCGAATCATGTAACATATGTGAGATGACGTTTGTTACTTGATTATGTTTTACATTCTAAATGTCACCTATTTGTGTTTGCTTTAATTACAATGACGCCGTTATTATGACTATTATATTTGACCCTTTAAGCGCTGAAAATATTTTTATACAAACCATCAATTTGAAATCATCATAAATGTCTTAGTTAGCACTTTCTGCTTCCTCTGACTACCTATGCTATTGTTCTACGGCTATTATAATTTTTTTTACTTTTTCAGTGCGAGGGTGACTTTAGACGTCATAATCTGACGTCTATAGACGTCACAATCTGACGCCTATAGACGTCAGATTCTGACGTCTCAAGTAGTTCCTCGCGCTGTAAGCGTTAAGGTTTATGCAGACAGCAGGTTCATTATCAAGATTATCTAGTCAGGCTGACTAAACTCAGATAAACCTGATCTCAGAAAGGATTTATATTTGCAGCATTTCCCTGCTCCTGCTCGTGCTCGTGCTCGTTAACAAGATAAATCAGCAGGTAAATTGTAGAGTTTTATTACTAGTCTGATTTTCGGTGGGTTTAATTGGTACGTAGCAATATTTGTTATCATTTAGAAAAAACATAATTCTCTTCCGGTCCAACCAATGTTGGTTTAATGCTGGCCTACCGTCTGCGACGCTGGCCCAGCATCAAACCAACATTGCGTCAAAATATGAAGGACAACCAGGAAACACTTTGAGATCTGACCTAGATTGACGCGGTTTATACCTGAAGCACACAATATATCTGGTCACTTACTTTGAGATCTGTATTTCGTTCTGTTTTATTTTGACCTTTATATTAGATTAGATAATTATTGCCAGATCCTGACTCAGTGTCATTATAAGAACGAAATGTGTGTTTAAACATCACGATTTCAAATGTTTTGTCTCCAATTCAACAAATATGAGTAATTTTCACCTACCGCGACCCACGGCTTCAATTGGGTAAACATTTAAAGGGTTAATGTAACGCTTTAAGGGCTAAGTGTGGGGAATTGTGTTTCATGATTAAATACGACATATCTCTGCTAGTATGTCATCCTGGATTTTTGTCACTAGAATCTATTTCTATTTTATTCAGCAGAATCTGATAGGTCAGACCATAGAAATATACTTAATGTATGTTCTGTGGGTCAGATATGGTGATATTAGTATTTTATCAGGAAATGTGTTACTAGAATCTATCTCTATTTTATTCAGCAGAATCTGATAGGTCAGACCATAGGAATATACTTAATGTATGTTCTGTGGGTCAGATATGGTGATATTAGTATTTCATCCGGCTGGATGTGATTCCACAGGTCATGGTCATGGTGTAGGCGGTGATGCCAAATATCTGTACATATTTTATGTAGCTTACCCACTGGTGAAACTAGGGGCCAAGTCAATATTTGATTACTGCAACAAGGTGCCATCTTGTTTTAGGACTTTCTTTCAAACCTCACGAAACTTGTCAAGAAGGTCCTAACTTACAATGGCACCTTTTTATTCTGTATCTTTAAACTCTCAAGTTTGATCAACAATGTGCCAAAGCAACATGACACATTGTTGCACTCCGGGTGACTTTTCAGTCAAAAATGGACTTGTCACCTTGTTGCTCCACAGGGACGATATAATCCATGCAGGCATTTGAATAGTATGAAGCACTGTATGCAGAATCAAGATAAAAAATATCCCCCTCCCATTCAGAGCTTAACCCCCATACCTACATATTACATATCAAACCTAATGAGTGACATTCGACCTAAGTAAGCTATTTTACTCTACCCCAACCATTCGCAGGCTGTCGAATTAATAAATTGACGGAATGGGCGTGGTTTTGAGTGCTTTTCTTAAGCCATATATACGCCACAAAGCACAAACCTCACAGACCAACATTGACCATTCAAGTGCTGAAATATTTTTGTAGAAACCATGGAGACCAAATGTTTTTTTTTCAATTTGCAATCATCATAAATGTTTTAGTTACGTCTTTCTGCTTCATTTGAATACCTATGTTAAGGGGTCTTGTCAAGTTAAAAAAATTAAAAAAATCGGGAAAAACTCAGACCCCACCCACCCACTCCCCTATACATTTTTTTTCTTTTTCGAACATTTGGAAACATGAAAACAACACAAAATAAACAACAAAAACACAAAATTTCAAAAAAAAAAAAAATCCGAGTTGGGGCTTGACCCACCCACCCACTTCCGAGTTTTTCTCGGATTTTAAAATTGTTTTTGACTTGACAAAACCCCTAAGGGTCTTCGGTCATCATAAATATTTTAACTCCCAGTGCATCATATGTCAGATGCGGATCCCCACGCTGATTCTATCTTAGAACTACAAAGGGGGAAATGTCAAGGTCACATGACGTGATCACATGACGTGGTCACGTGTCCTCGTCTGGTTTGCGACCCGAGATGACAGGCTGTCTCGTTCTCTCTCTATCTCGGTACTTTTTGTCAGAGGGAATTAATTTCCCACTAAACACAATATAACTTCTGCGCAAGGCTGGCCCACTATTACAAACGTTAGCCCAGCATTGTGCCGGTATGGCGGTAGTTTGTCCTCTCATCCGGATATTAATCAGATATTGTGCTCAAGAGATTTATTGTTAATGATGTTAACAGTGAACTAAACATTGGTCACAAAATGGTATCAGGGTGAGTGAGTGAGTGAGTGAGTGAGTGAGTGAGTGAGTGAGTGAGTGAGTGAGTGAGTGAGTGAGTGAGTGAGTGAGTGAGTGAGTGAGTGAGTGGGTGGGTGGTTGGGTGAGTGAGTGAGTGAGTGAGTGAGTGAGTGAGTGAGTGAGTGAGTGAGTGAGTGAGTGAGTGAGTGAGTGAGTGAGTGAGTGAGTGAGTGAGTGAGTGAGTGAGTGAGTGAGTGAGTGAGTGAGTGAGTGAGTGAGTTTATGAGTTAATGAATTAATGAATTAATGAATGAACGAATAAATAAATAAATGGAGGAATGCATATGTCACGAATATATTGAACTATACCATCTAACACTCCTCTTATCACAGACGTATTCCCTTTAATTTTTCTAAACCTTCAGGTCTAAGTGCGACATCTTATATCAAAATGCGGAAAAAAGGTAATTTTTCATTCAGTCAATTTTATTCAAAATCTATCACATGGCGCCATAAATGCGACAAGGAGCTTATCGTGTTAAAAGCAGACTCATTAACGTCATCAACGTATGGCCAGGGATATGGTCACGTGACCTTTGCTATCAATTAGAACAGAATCACGTGATCAGCACGTGATCAAAGTAAATTAAGTTAATATCGTATTTCTAATGATTCGACTGATGTCTTAAGATGTCCTCTAATAAGGAGAATAATCATAGACAATTATAAGAGAACATTCAAAAGAGATGGTGATATCCTGAGGAGCCAGTGCGTGGTTGGTACGTGCAATGACTCTAGAACAGAGGTAGTTTTTTCCGAAGTCTTTGACCTGAGTTCAACACTTGTAGATTGATATATCATCAGTATCACCTTTTACTGGCTTTTGCTGACTCCTTAACTGCATGAGAATCAAATTGCAATTCATTATGAGATGTGAATTCATACCGCATTTCCCACTCTTATTGGGAACAACGAGAGTGCCTAAACATCAAGATTTGGAAATGTTTGGTCTGTAATAAACAAATATGAGTAATTTTCACCCACTTGAAGTTGTGTGTCGCGGTAGCGAGACACAACTTCAAGTGAGTGAAAATTTTAATTATTTAATTTAGCAGTTTAAAAATACATTTTTGTAATTTAGAATGGATGGCCAACAGGCTCACAATTTTCGTCCTATTATAGAACCTTCTACGGTGTAGAGCGTTCTGACAATTTAGTACGATGAATCGGCCTATTAGGCTCGAAAAATCTATACTAAATATACACATATCAGTTATTTAGTCACGAAAAGTACATCACAATTTTAAGTAAAAAAATTCCAGCTGAAGCTTTAGGCCTATTCATCGAGCTAAACTGTTGGAACGTGCTATGCTGTTAGAACGTTCTATTCTGTAAGAATGTTTCATTTATTATGCATCGTGTGACCATTACACTAATTTAAATAATTTGATGTTTTAACCATTTGAAGTTGTGTCTCTCTACCGCGACCCACAACTTCAAGCGGGTGAAAATTACTCATATTTGTTTAATTTGCAAATCTAGGTGTCCAAACACACTTTTTTGTTCCCAATAATTTGATCGGCTAATATCACTTAAGGGGTTAGGAGAACATCGATACATCGCCTGGAGTTTGCCAGTGACAGCCTATGATATGTGCCCCGAGCAGGAATTAAATAATAGGCTGTCTTTTTATTTTTTCATTATCAATGTGAGAGAACCCAGCAAACACAAGCCATTGAACCATCGTTGCTCAATGTTGGGCCAGCGTCGTAGACGGTGGACCAACATTGAACCAACAATGGTTCAACGGCTCGTGTTTGCTGACAATACGTTGATCATAGTCAGTATAAATGAGTCATTCACGAAATATTATAATATTGGGCTGGCGTCGGATCCAGGTTTGAGTGAAGGGGAGGTTTTTCATAGACTGTCAGCCTGTCAGGCACGTTTTCTTACCTGTAATTTAAAGGTATAATCATGCTTTAAAAATACGTATAGTACTTGATGGGCCAGCCAAGGGCTTCAACAGCAAAAACACCGTCCCTCCCTGATGATCCGCCACTGTGCGCCTTATTTGCAGGGATATGTCCTGTCTAATAAAGTGTTTGTCTGAAGTAGAACAATACGCATTAAAATAATTAAACATGTTATGTATATGAAGTGATACACCATCTTCTGTCAAGGGATGTTTGATTACTGTTTGGGGGCAAGTTATATCTATGGGATGAGACACCATCTCAGCGACTGGCTTCTGGGTCATAACCTAACGTGACATGAGCTAATAAGCCTCAAGGTCATAAGAATCCTTGACGGCAGTAACTGCTCATTTTGCATAATGAGCCGCTTGCTTTACAATGGCAGAAGTGAAGTTTAAGTTTATTCACTCACTCTCACTCACGTACTCACTCACATACCCACTAACGCACTCACTCACTCACTCATTTACTCATTGACTGACTGACTGACTGACTGCCTCACCCACTGACTCACTCACTCTCTCACTCTCTCAATCACTCACTCACCCATCCAGTCACACTCACTCACTCACTTACGTACACACTCACTCGTATTATGATATAATTATAAAATATTACTTTAGTCGACAGAATCTGACGTCTACAGATGTCAGATTCTGACGACTAAATCGATCCCCACACTGTAAAGGTTACAATTATTCTTTTTTGACTCCTAAGGTACGTATTCTTCCACATTTTGAGAATTTAGCTACTTGGAATTTGTATGCTATTTTTTTTTTTTGATGGGTCAGCCAAAGCATAGATAATAGAGCCAAAGCCAGGTCTGCAAACGCCAACGACAACCCCCCCCCCTATCCCACCACTGCACCTCGTAATTTATTGAATGTGTCCTGTCTGATATAATTATTGGTCTGGAGTAAAAAGCTTCCAGAGGAAATTACGCATGTTATGTCTCTGGAATGACAATCACCTACCAGGGGATGGTTGATTGCTGCTTGGGAAAATTGCGCAAGCTATATTTATGGGGTGATACACCATCTCAGCCTGTGGCTGCCATCTGCACCAGTCCAGTCTTAATACACGCAGAGCATAGATTGCGTGCCGCATATCACATGGCAGAGTGAAGCTGGTGGCTGCCGGCTGATAACCTAAAGTAGCATTAGCTAATAAGTATCCTCAAGGTCATGTCAAGGTGACTCAATGTCTGGGGTTGTCGTTCTTGTGCAAAGTCAAACGACAGTAACTGCTTAGTTGTCAAGTAAACAGTTGTTGTAGTTTGTCTTTGCATATTGGGTCATTTGCTTTACTATGGCAAAAGTGAGATTTTGTCATTTTCACTCACTCATTCACTCACTCATTCTCTCACTCATTCACACTTACTAGCTCGCAAACTCACTCACAAACTCAGTCACATATTCACAGACTCAACATCGGTTGTATTGATAATTTTGTAGACAAGAATCTAAAAATCCAGGCCTGTTTATTTGTGTTTTCCTACTTTTACGCCACCTTGTGTGGTGGGACCCTAGATTGGTTCCTGTCCTACTCCATCTGGCGAGCCGGCAGCAGATCTTATCGCCAGGTGGCGTAGAGCAATCTAGGTGGGACGTCCCGGCAAACACAAAACATTTGTATAACATTTAGGTAACGTCGGCCAAACGTCTTCGACGTTGGGTCAACATTGTATAAATGTTATACAAATGTTTTGTGTTTGCTGGAACCCTGGTGGTGTCGCTCATCGGGTTACCCTCGTTGTATGGTATTCAGAAATGTATTATTCAGGAACGCATCACAATTAATTGTAGTTAAAATCAAGTGAAATTATTGACACGTGACCTGTTGCAAGCTCAAAACAAAAATGACAGCGTTCTTGTCAGACTCAAGACTAATCGTTATATATAGTCTTACCCGTGTAGACTTTCTCGTCTTAGCCAAATAAATGCTAGTAGTTTTCATCAACTTCCCCTCAATGATTGATTATAATTGATAAGAGAGGGGCGATGTCTCGTCTCAAAGCAAACACTGAAAAATTAAATTTAGATATCCAGCGGGAAAATGGTTAAGAGCTTTGATTTGATTGTAGAATGTACTTTTACGTAAAAGTAAAACAAAATATGTTATATTGTTCATTTATTTGAAAGTGGTACTTAAATGGTCAGTGTGAAGCAGTGTATGTTTTTTAACACTTTGCGTTCTGGAATATAAATAATAGAGCTATGTATGCGTTCTAAAACATATGTTAGGTTGAAATATATTCCCATTTAAAATAGATAGCATTTACTAGAATATACTTATAAACTTAATAGACAGTAGGCAAACAAAAAAAACATAATTATTTGCATAGCCTCGGACATGTGACCTCATATTATACATTTTTTAATGACAATATTTTCTGAAATTTAAAATATATGGTGGTAGCATCATGGCCAGATACACTGATCATCCTGTTAATATTAGAAGTATTACTGCGACCTTACATTACGCCTTCTCACCCCGACAGAAAATAGGTCCAAAGCCAGGGCAACTTTACTTTCACACTAGCAGATTAGCATTGCCACAGGCATTGGCCGATTTGGAGGATTGTGGGTTGTGATAGATCATCACTTTCAGTGCGGGGACCGACTTTAGACGTCAGAATCTGACTTTTATGGACGTCAGAATCTGACGTCCAAAGTCAATCCCTGCATCGAAAGAATTAAATATTTATAATGGCATTATACCCATAATATACAGATATTTAAATGAAGCGGAAAGAGAAACTAAGACATTTGTGATGATTTCAAATTGAAAAACCCTTTGGTTTGGATGGTTTATATACAGACATCTCAGCGCCGTAACGGATGGGCCTCGCCATCCCAATGCATCGATTAGCATTAATATATATATTTTCAGAATGTATGTCACTTTTTGACCTGACGAGTCCTTCCAACCCTTTGTCATCCCAATGCATCGATTAGCATTAATATATATATTTTCAGAATGTATGTCACTTTTTGACCTGACGAGTCCTTCCAACCCTTTGTCATTCCAATGCATCTATTAGCATTAATATATATATTTTCAGAATGTATGTCACTTTTTGACCTGACGAGTCCTTCCAACCCTTTGTCATTCCAATGCATCGATTAGCATTAATATATATATTTTCAGAATGTATGTCACTTTTTGACCTGACGAGTCCTTTCAACCCTTCGCCATCCCAATGCATCGATTAGCATTAATATATATATTTTCAGAATGTATGTCACTTTTTGACCTGACGAGTCCTTCCAACCCTTTGTCATTCCAATGCATCTATTAGCATTAATATATATATTTTCAGAAATTACGTCACTTTTTGACCTGACGAGTCCTTCCAACCCTTCGCCATGCCAATGCCGCGGTCAGTTGCGGTTAAAAAATATTTTGTCCACATATCGTCCCCTTGAATAAGGGTGTATCAGCCACTTCAAATAGTGGCAGATACGCCCTTTCATATGTAAGGCGTGTGCTATGTTATGTGCGCACTTGGACATAAAAGGATGTATCTGTCACTCCACCCTTTCATATGTAAGGCGTGTGCTATGTTGTGTGCGCACTTGGACATAAAAGGATGTATCTGTCACTCCACCCTTTCATATGTAAGGCGTGTGCTATGTTGTGTGCGCACTTGGACATGAAAGGATGTCACTTTATAAGTCTCCGATACACCCTGTTATCAGGTTATATCCAACAGGAGAAATGAAATGAAATGAATCGGGCTTTAGGCCACCTTTGTGCACATATAGGCTAAACTGGGCCAGGAGAACCTCCTGATGGTGGTGAGATGATTGAGATGACACTGTCCTCCACACACAGGATTCGAAATTCGAGCCCTGGCGGTCTGAGGCCGAGCACGCTACCTCTCGGTCACGGAGGCTCCCCACAATACTAACTTTCACACGTGGTTGGGGAAGAAACAATTTTGTTTCTTTCAAACCGCCGAGACCGGGAACCGAACCCCGGACTCTGGCGTGAAAGGCAGCGGTGCTAACCACTACCCTAGGGCCCCCGCCCATCCAACAGGAGAGTCGATATGTGATGGGAATGCAGATACTACGTATATCCTTTCATATCTGAGGTGTGTGTTATGTTGTGTGCCCAGCTGGATATAAAAGGGTGTATCAACCACTTCACCAAGTGGCAGATACACCCTTTTATATCCAAGGGGACGTGATATTATGATAATTATGATAATTGTGGACACTGTATAATGACTAATAATAGATTTTTGACTGTTGTTTATTCAGTTGTTGTGAATGGGATTTAGGCCACCATTATGCTCAAGCTGATTTTTTTCAGGAAACCTTTTAAAGACCATCGAATATCTCGTAAAAGAGTTAACTTAGCTCATTTTGCACTTGCATATATATAGTTGTGAATGGGGTTTAGGCCACCTTTGTGCACTGTTGTAGCAAACACGAGACATGATCCAATGCTGGATCAATGCTGGTCCAGTGTCGTAGACAGTGGCCCTGCAGTGACCCGACATTGAAGCAATGTTTGCTACATTAATCTGTGTATTAAGGTCAGTTAGGGTTAACAATTAATGTGTCTATATATCGTCCCTTTAGAAAGAGTGTATCAGTCGCTACACAAACTGGCAGATACGCCCTTTCATGTTTGGTGTGGATATAAAAAGGGCGTATATGATCTGATGATAATTGTTGACACTGTAATGACTAAGAATAGAGTTATTGTCTGTTGTTTATTCGGTTGTGGTGTGTCTCTTTACTCAGCTCTAAATTAATTGATTCTTTCTTTTCGGTCAGTGGTTTCAGTTCATGATAATAATTGTTGACACTGTAATGACTAAGAATAGAGTTATTGTCTGTTGTTTATTCGGTTGTGGTGCGTCTCTTTACTCAGCTCTAAATTAATTAATTCTTTCTTTTCGGTGAGTGGTTTCAGTTCATGATGATAATTGTTGACACTGTAATGACTAAGAATAGAGTTATTGTCTGTTGTTTATTCGGTTGTGGTGAATGGATAAATGGGGTTTAAGCCACCTTACCCAGCAAGCATTGATCCACTGCTGGGTCAATGCTGGGCCAGCGTCATAGACGGTGGCCCAGCATTGACCCGGCATTGGATCAATGTTTGCTGGGTTATGATGTGTTGTGCGGTTTGTTGGTATTAAAAATGAATTTGTCTACATATCGTCCCCTTGGATATGAAAGGGTGTATCTGCCACTACACAAAGTGGCCGATGCACCCTTTCATATCCAAGATGACGTGATCTGATGATAATTGCTGATACTGTAATGACTAATAATAGGCTTATTGACTGTTGTGTATTCGGTTGTGGTGTGTGGATGAGGCAACCTTTTTGCATGCACTGCTGTAGCCTGTAGCAAACACGGCATATGATCCAATCTCGATTCAATGCCGGGCTAGCGTCGTAGACGGTGGCCCGACACTGGGTTACTATGTGTCGTGTGATTGGTTGGTATTAAACAATAATTTGTCTACATATTTGTCCCCTTGGATATAAAAGGGTGTATCTGAGACTACACAAAGTGGTAGATACACACTTTAATATCTAAGCTGTGTGTTATGTCGTGTGCCTCCTTGGATATGAAAGGGTGTATCTGCCACTTTACAACGTTGCTATTACGTGCAACCTTTCGTATCTAAGGTGTGTGTTATGTTATGTGCCCCCTTGGATATGAAAGGGTGTATGTCTCACTACGCAAAGTGTCGGATGCACCCTTTCATATCCAGGGGGTCGATATGTGATGAGAAATGCTGATACTGTAATGACTGACAATAATTATTGACTGCTGTTTATCTTGATGTTGGTGCAGTACGCCTACTTGTTACATGGCGTCTGGTTGTCATGGGCAACATGGATCCCCAGAGACCATACTGTGTGTTACGTTATTCACAGTCAGTGTCAGAAATAGTTTGGTGGATTAGTAGTAAGTAGTAAGTATTTATTTATTATAGTGACATGCATATACAAACACAACATAAACATACATATCATGGTCATTAACAGTATAATATGCCGGGCCAATTTGGCCTACAATGTCACTTTATACACGAATATAGCAAAAGAAAAAGGTATACAGTGTGCCGAGGAGGCAAACATCACAGATATAAGCAGGTCTTTCTCTTTGACCACGCCTTACACAAAAAATTCAGTGTTTGTCTCCAATATTTGGTGATCAAAAAAGTAAATTTTTGTTCTAAATTAAAATTAATGAAATCGGCGTTATTACGCATAATATTGTTTATATAGTCAGCTCTTATATCGGAAAAAACATCACATTTTAACAAGAAATGATATTCGTCTTCGATTAGTCATTGATACCTTCCGCTTGTATAGATTCATTGATTTCACCATCCTCATGAGGTTCCCCTGGCCCAGTTTAGCCCGCATGTTTACTGGATCATTTGAGTTATTCATACAGCTCGTTATTTCAGATACAGTTTAGTTGATTGCCTATGAAACCCATAAAAAACAAGACCATATGGCGATGCTCATGTTTATTTACAAGCGAGTCGAAACAACAACAAAAAACCTACAACAAGTGTAGAATAATAACCATAGTAAAATATTCCTGACCACAATAAATAATATATCTTTTACTGACATGTATTTAAATTAAAGAGTCCAATTTACCATCACTGAAATTACATTAATTGTTATACAATCACATTATAACACATATGGTCACGAGACTAAATTAATTGACCAAGTTACAATCATCATTCACGTAACTTAATCCTTTACTGTTTATAATCATCTATTTACACTATTTTGATAATCAAACAATAGCGTACCCTGGTACACAATGTGTCTCTTCGGAGTCACACACACCAGCTCGTTATCAGGCCACGCACAATACCAATGACCAGTCTAAAGAAACAAATATAAATTGTCAGAGTAATAATGTTATTAATCATAATGCAACGTTATTAAAATAACCTAAATCAATTAAATCAAATTCCATCCAACGTCTAATTTGCAAAGCTAAATTAATTAAAAGCTCAGCGAGTTGGTATCTTCCACAAGTTATATAAAACGAGAAAAGAATCTAATACATTAAGCTCAACTACTCGATTAGCACATACCTAGATGACAGATCTTCAATGCCTAGAATACCAGCTACTCTTCAACAAAGGGTCCAATAGAAAGTAGTGTAGAACAGAGCGGTATAGCTGTGCTCACAACGACGTTGACAAGTCAAGTGACTTCAATCTCGCGGTGAATTAAAATTACACATCTGGGGTTCACATTTACCCAGCGCACGGGCGCTGTCAGTGGAACAAGGAAACATGACAAGGTCTCACCCCAATATACTTATTAAAATAATCTAAGGTAAAATAACCACGGCTACATACTCCCCTCCTTTAAAAAATGATGTTATCATCATTACGATCCCAGCCCACTGATAATATATATATATATATATAAAGATCAAATTAAGTTTCTAACGCTCCTAGATGAAACATTCATCTGGCGTATGCCCCAAGCCTAGCTGTTGGATTAAGAAAGACGACAAAGCAACCCTCTCCGAGAGAGCAAATGGCTGATTATCCCACCGGCTTCCATGTATAGCGTTCATGATAAACTCCCCAGTGGTCTGCCATCTAGGTTTCCGTGTCACTCTCTCAGACCGTCTCAAAGCTGGAGCAGAATCAGGAATGTATAAATGCGGCGATGGAGGTTAAGGGGTCATTGGTGACGTGACATGATGTATAAATGCGGCGATGGAGGTCAAAGGGACATTGGTGACGTGACGTATAAATGCGGCGATGGAGGTTAAAGTGTCATTGGTGACGTTATGTGATAAATAGATGCGGCGATGGGGGTCAAAGGGTCATTGGTGACGTTTTTTCATAAATAGATGCGGCGATGGAGGTCAAAGGGTCATTGGTGACGTTATGTGATGTATAAATGCGGCGATAGAGGTTAAAGGGTCATTGGTGACGTTATGTGATAAATAGATGCGGCGATGGGGGTTAAAGGGTCATTGGTGACGTTATGTGATAAATAGATGCAGCGATGGAGGTCAAAGGGTCATTGGTGACGTTATGTTAGTATGTTAGCATTTCCAGCTTCAAATGACGAAAAAAAACATAGAAAGAAAAAACCGTTTAGCAGCACAAGAGTTAACCCTCCCAGCCCTGGCTCTTCATTCGAATTCACTCTGATTTTCATCCTTTCATTTATAACATTGAATTTAGAATATTATTTGCTGTCACAATTCAAAACCAAATGTGAATAAAAATCACATGATTTCATAAAAGACCAAAGCATAATATATCAAATCAAATCGCAGAACAGCCTTATTGTGACGGGTTATATCATTTTATAATCAGTTAATTTTATCTTCATATTGCCATGTGATGTATAAATGCGGAGATGGAGGTCAAAGGGTCATTGGTGACGTCATGTATAAATGCGGCGATGGAGGTTAAAGGGTCATTGGTGATGTGACGTGATGTATAAATGCGGCGTAGGAGGTCAAAGGATCATTGTTGACGTTATGTTATGTATAAATGTGGCGATGGAAGTTAAAGGGTCATTGGTGACGTTATGTGATGTATAAATGCGGCGATGGAGGTCAAAGGATCTTTGGTGACGTTATGTGATGTATAAATGTGGCGATGGAAGTCAAAGGGTCATTGGTGACGTTATGTGATGTATAAATGTGGCGATGGAGGTTAAAAGGTCATTGGTGACGTGATGTATAAATGCGGCGATGGAGGTCAAAGGGTCATTGGTGACGTTATGTGATGCATAAATGCGGCGATGGAGGTTAAACGGTCATTGGTGGCGTGATGTATAAATGCGGCGATGGAGGTTAAAGGGTCATTGGTGACATTATGTGATAAATAGATGCGGCGATGGAGGTTAAAGGGTCATTGGTGACGTTATGTGATAAATAGATGCGGCGATGGAGGTCAAAGGGTCATTGGTGACGTTATGTTAGTATGTTAGTTATGTTAAATTTCGTTAGCATTTCCAGCTTCAAATGACGAAAAAACAAAAACAAAAACATAGAAAGAAAAAACCGTTTAGCAGCACAAGAGTTAACCCTCCCAGCCCTGGCTCTTCATTCGAATTCACTCTGATTTTCATCCTTTCATTTATAACATTGAATTTAGAATATTATTTGCTGTCACAATTCAAAACCAAATGTGAATAAAAATCACATGATTTCATAAAAGACCAAAGCATAATATATCAAATTAAATCGCAAAACAGCCTTATTGTGACGGGTTATATCATTTTATTATCAGTTAATTTTATCTTCATATTGCCATGTGATGTATAAATGCGGAGATGGAGGTCAAAGGGTCATTGGTGACGTCATGTATAAATGCGGCGATGGAGGTTAAAGGGTCATTGGTGATGTGACGTGATGTATAAATGCGGCGATGGAGGTCAAAGGATCATTGTTGACGTTATGTGATGTATAAATGTGGCGATGGAAGTCAAAGGGTCATTGGTGACGTTATGTGATGTATATATGTGGCGATGGAGGTTAAAAGGTCATTGGTGACGTGATGTATAAATGCGGCGATGGAGGTCAAAGGGTCATTGGTGACGTTATGTGATGCATAAATGCGGCGATGGAGGTTAAACGGTCATTGGTGGCGTGATGTATAAATGCGGCGATGGAGGTTAAAGGGTCATTGGTGACGTTATGTGATAAATAGATGCGGCGATGGAGGTCAAAGGGTCATTGGTGACGTTATGTGATAAATAGATGCGGCGATGGATGTTAAAGGGTCATTGGTGACGTTATGTGATAAATAGATGCGGCGATGGAGGTCAAAGGGTCATTGGTGATGTTATGTTAGTATGTTAGTTATGTTAAATTTCGTTAGCATTTCCAGCTTCAAATGACGAAAAAACAAAAACAAAAACATAGAAAGAAAAAACCGTTTAGCAGCACAAGAGTTAACCCTCCCAGCCCTGGCTCTTCATTCGAATTCACTCTGATTTTCATCCTTTCATTTATAACATTGAATTTAGAATATTATTTGCTGTCACAATTCAAAACCAAATGTGAATAAAAATCACATGATTTCATAAAAGACCAAAGCATAATATATCAAATTAAATCGCAGAACAGCCTTATTGTGACGGGTTATATCATTTTATAATCAGTTAATTTTATTTCATATTGCCATGTGATGTATAAATGCGGAGATGGAGGTCAAAGGGTCATTGGTGACGTCATGTATAAATGCGGCGATGGAGGTTAAAGGGTCATTGGTGATGTGACGTGATGTATAAATGCGGCGATGGAGGTCAAAGGTTCATTGTTGACGTTATGTTATGTATAAATGTGGCGATGGAGGTCAAAGGATCATTGGTGACGTTATGTGATGTATAAATGTGGCGATGGAAGTCAAAGGGTCATTGGTGACGTTATGTGATGTATAGATGTGGCGATGGAGGTTAAAAGGTCATTAGTGACGTGATGTATAAATGCGGCGATGGAGGTCAAAGGGTCATTGGTGACGTTATGTGATGTATAAATGCGGCGATGGAGGTTAAACGGTCATTGGTGACGTTATGTGATGTATAAATGCGGCGATGGAGGTCAAAGGGTCATTGGTGACGTGATGTATAAATGCGGCGATGGAGGTCAAAGGGTCATTTGTGACGTTATGTGATGTATAAATGCGGCGATGGAGGTTAAAGGGTCATTGGTGACGTTATGTGATGTATAAATGCGGCGATGGAAGTTGAAGGGTCATTGGTGACATTATGTGATGTATAAATGCAGCGATGGAGGTCAAAGGGTCATTGGTGACGTTATGTGATGTATAAATGCGGCGATGGAGGTCAAAGGGTCATTGGTGACGTTATGTGATGTATAAATGTGGCGATGGAGGTTAAAGGGTCATTGGTGACGTTATGTGATAAATAGATGCGGCGATGGAGGTTAAAGGGTCATTGGTGACGTTATGTGATATATAGATGCGGCGATGGAGGTCAAAGGGTCATTGGTGACGTTATGTGATAAATAGATGCGGCGATGGATGTTAAAGGGTCATTGGTGACGTTATGTGATAAATAGATGCGGCGATGGAGGTCAAAGGGTCATTGGTGACGTTATGTGATAAATAGATGCGGCGATGGAGGTCAAAGGGTCATTGGTGACGTTATGTGATAAATAGATGCGGCGATGGAGGTCAAAGGGTCATTGGTGACGTTATGTTAGTATGTTAGTTATGTTAAATTTCGTTAGCATTTCCAGCTTCAAATGACGAAAAAACAAAAACAAAAACATAGAAAGAAAAAACCGTTTAGCAGCACAAGAGTTAACCCTCCCAGCCCTGGCTCTTCATTCGAATTCACTCTGATTTTCATCCTTTCATTTATAACATTGAATTTAGAATATTATTTGCTGTCACAATTCAAAACCAAATGTGAATAAAAATCACATGATTTCATAAAAGACCAAAGCATAATATATCAAATTAAATCGCAGAACAGCCTTATTGTGACGGGTTATATCATTTTATAATCAGTTAATTTTATCTTCATATTGCCATGTGATGTATAAATGCGGAGATAGTGGTCAAAGGGTCATTGGTGACGTCATGTATAAATGCGGCGATGGAGGTTAAAGGGTCATTGGTGATGTGACGTGATGTATAAATGCGGCGATGGAGGTCAAAGGATCATTGTTGACGTTATGTTATGTATAAATGTGGCGATGGAAGTTAAAGGGTCATTGGTGACGTTATGTGATGTATAAATGCGGCGATGGAGGTCAAAGGATCTTTGGTGACGTTATGTGATGTATAAATGTGGCGATGGAAGTCAAAGGGTCATCGGTGACGTTATGTGATGTATAAATGTGGCGATGGAGGTTAAAAGGTCATTGGTGACGTGATGTATAAATGCGGCGATGGAGGTCAAAGGGTCATTGGTGACGTTATGTGATGCATAAATGCGGCGATGGAGGTTAAACGGTCATTGGTGGCATGATGTATAAATGCGGCGATGGAGGTTAAAGGGTCATTGGCGACGTTATGTGATAAATAGATGCGGCGATGGATGTTAAAGGGTCATTGGTGACGTTATGTGATAAATAGATGCGGCGATGGAGGTCAAAGGGTCATTGGTGACGTTATGTGATTAATAGATGCGGCGATGGAGGTCAAAGGGTCATTGGTGACGTTATGTGATAAATAGATGCGGCGATGGAGGTCAAAGGGTCATTGGTGACGTTATGTGATTAATAGATGCGGCGATGGAGGTCAAAGGGTCATTGGTGACGTTATGTGATAAATAGATGCGGCGATGGAGGTCAAAGGGTCATTGGTGACGTTATGTTAGTATGTTAGTTATGTTAAATTTCGTTAGCATTTCCAGCTTCAAATGACGAAAAAACAAAAACAAAAACATAGAAAGAAAAAACCGTTTAGCAGCACAAGAGTTAACCCTCCCAGCCCTGGCTCTTCATTCGAATTCACTCTGATTTTCATCCTTTCATTTATAACATTGAATTTAGAATATTATTTGCTGTCACAATTCAAAACCAAATGTGAATAAAAATCACATGATTTCATAAAAGACCAAAGCATAATATATCAAATTAAATCGCAAAACAGCCTTATTGTGACGGGTTATATCATTTTATTATCAGTTAATTTTATCTTCATATTGCCATGTGATGTATAAATGCGGAGATGGAGGTCAAAGGGTCATTGGTGACGTCATGTATAAATGCGGCGATGGAGGTTAAAGGGTCATTGGTGATGTGACGTGATGTATAAATGCGGCGATGGAGGTCAAAGGATCATTGTTGACGTTATGTGATGTATAAATGTGGCGATGGAAGTCAAAGGGTCATTGGTGACGTTATGTGATGTATATATGTGGCGATGGAGGTTAAAAGGTCATTGGTGACGTGATGTATAAATGCGGCGATGGAGGTCAAAGGGTCATTGGTGACGTTATGTGATGCATAAATGCGGCGATGGAGGTTAAACGGTCATTGGTGGCGTGATGTATAAATGCGGCGATGGAGGTTAAAGGGTCATTGGTGACGTTATGTGATAAATAGATGCGGCGATGGAGGTCAAAGGGTCATTGGTGACGTTATGTGATAAATAGATGCGGCGATGGATGTTAAAGGGTCATTGGTGACGTTATGTGATAAATAGATGCGGCGATGGAGGTCAAAGGGTCATTGGTGATGTTATGTTAGTATGTTAGTTATGTTAAATTTCGTTAGCATTTCCAGCTTCAAATGACGAAAAAACAAAAACAAAAACATAGAAAGAAAAAACCGTTTAGCAGCACAAGAGTTAACCCTCCCAGCCCTGGCTCTTCATTCGAATTCACTCTGATTTTCATCCTTTCATTTATAACATTGAATTTAGAATATTATTTGCTGTCACAATTCAAAACCAAATGTGAATAAAAATCACATGATTTCATAAAAGACCAAAGCATAATATATCAAATTAAATCGCAGAACAGCCTTATTGTGACGGGTTATATCATTTTATAATCAGTTAATTTTATTTCATATTGCCATGTGATGTATAAATGCGGAGATGGAGGTCAAAGGGTCATTGGTGACGTCATGTATAAATGCGGCGATGGAGGTTAAAGGGTCATTGGTGATGTGACGTGATGTATAAATGCGGCGATGGAGGTCAAAGGTTCATTGTTGACGTTATGTTATGTATAAATGTGGCGATGGAGGTCAAAGGATCATTGGTGACGTTATGTGATGTATAAATGTGGCGATGGAAGTCAAAGGGTCATTGGTGACGTTATGTGATGTATAGATGTGGCGATGGAGGTTAAAAGGTCATTAGTGACGTGATGTATAAATGCGGCGATGGAGGTCAAAGGGTCATTGGTGACGTTATGTGATGTATAAATGCGGCGATGGAGGTTAAACGGTCATTGGTGACGTTATGTGATGTATAAATGCGGCGATGGAGGTCAAAGGGTCATTGGTGACGTGATGTATAAATGCGGCGATGGAGGTCAAAGGGTCATTTGTGACGTTATGTGATGTATAAATGCGGCGATGGAGGTTAAAGGGTCATTGGTGACGTTATGTGATGTATAAATGCGGCGATGGAAGTTGAAGGGTCATTGGTGACATTATGTGATGTATAAATGCAGCGATGGAGGTCAAAGGGTCATTGGTGACGTTATGTGATGTATAAATGCGGCGATGGAGGTCAAAGGGTCATTGGTGACGTTATGTGATGTATAAATGTGGCGATGGAGGTTAAAGGGTCATTGGTGACGTTATGTGATAAATAGATGCGGCGATGGAGGTTAAAGGGTCATTGGTGACGTTATGTGATATATAGATGCGGCGATGGAGGTCAAAGGGTCATTGGTGACGTTATGTGATAAATAGATGCGGCGATGGATGTTAAAGGGTCATTGGTGACGTTATGTGATAAATAGATGCGGCGATGGAGGTCAAAGGGTCATTGGTGACGTTATGTGATAAATAGATGCGGCGATGGAGGTCAAAGGGTCATTGGTGACGTTATGTGATAAATAGATGCGGCGATGGAGGTCAAAGGGTCATTGGTGACGTTATGTTAGTATGTTAGTTATGTTAAATTTCGTTAGCATTTCCAGCTTCAAATGACGAAAAAACAAAAACAAAAACATAGAAAGAAAAAACCGTTTAGCAGCACAAGAGTTAACCCTCCCAGCCCTGGCTCTTCATTCGAATTCACTCTGATTTTCATCCTTTCATTTATAACATTGAATTTAGAATATTATTTGCTGTCACAATTCAAAACCAAATGTGAATAAAAATCACATGATTTCATAAAAGACCAAAGCATAATATATCAAATTAAATCGCAGAACAGCCTTATTGTGACGGGTTATATCATTTTATAATCAGTTAATTTTATCTTCATATTGCCATGTGATGTATAAATGCGGAGATAGTGGTCAAAGGGTCATTGGTGACGTCATGTATAAATGCGGCGATGGAGGTTAAAGGGTCATTGGTGATGTGACGTGATGTATAAATGCGGCGATGGAGGTCAAAGGATCATTGTTGACGTTATGTTATGTATAAATGTGGCGATGGAAGTTAAAGGGTCATTGGTGACGTTATGTGATGTATAAATGCGGCGATGGAGGTCAAAGGATCTTTGGTGACGTTATGTGATGTATAAATGTGGCGATGGAAGTCAAAGGGTCATCGGTGACGTTATGTGATGTATAAATGTGGCGATGGAGGTTAAAAGGTCATTGGTGACGTGATGTATAAATGCGGCGATGGAGGTCAAAGGGTCATTGGTGACGTTATGTGATGCATAAATGCGGCGATGGAGGTTAAACGGTCATTGGTGGCATGATGTATAAATGCGGCGATGGAGGTTAAAGGGTCATTGGCGACGTTATGTGATAAATAGATGCGGCGATGGATGTTAAAGGGTCATTGGTGACGTTATGTGATAAATAGATGCGGCGATGGAGGTCAAAGGGTCATTGGTGACGTTATGTGATTAATAGATGCGGCGATGGAGGTCAAAGGGTCATTGGTGACGTTATGTGATAAATAGATGCGGCGATGGAGGTCAAAGGGTCATTGGTGACGTTATGTGATTAATAGATGCGGCGATGGAGGTCAAAGGGTCATTGGTGACGTTATGTGATAAATAGATGCGGCGATGGAGGTCAAAGGGTCATTGGTGACGTTATGTTAGTATGTTAGTTATGTTAAATTTCGTTAGCATTTCCAGCTTCAAATGACGAAAAAACAAAAACAAAAACATAGAAAGAAAAAACCGTTTAGCAGCACAAGAGTTAACCCTCCCAGCCCTGGCTCTTCATTCGAATTCACTCTGATTTTCATCCTTTCATTTATAACATTGAATTTAGAATATTATTTGCTGTCACAATTCAAAACCAAATGTGAATAAAAATCACATGATTTCATAAAAGACCAAAGCATAATATATCAAATTAAATCGCAGAACAGCCTTATTGTGACGGGTTATATCATTTTATAATCAGTTAATTTTATAAATGCGGAGATGGAGGTCAAAGGGTCATTGGTGACGTCATGTATAAATGCGGCGATGGAGGTTAAAGGGTCATTGGTGATGTGACGTGATGTATAAATGCGGCGATGGAGGTCAAAGGTTCATTGTTGACGTTATGTTATGTATAAATGTGGCGATGGAGGTCAAAGGATCATTGGTGACGTTATGTGATGTATAAATGTGGCGATGGAAGTCAAAGGGTCATTGGTGACGTTATGTGATGTATAAATGTGGCGATGGAGGTTAAAAGGTCATTAGTGACGTGATGTATAAATGCGGCGATGGAGGTCAAAGGGTCATTGGTGACGTTATGTGATGTATAAATGCGGCGATGGAGGTTAAACGGTCATTGGTGACGTTATGTGATGTATAAATGCGGCGATGGAGGTCAAAGGGTCATTGGTGACGTTATGTGATGTATAAATGTGGCGATGGAGGTCAAAGGGTCATTGGTGACGTGATGTATAAATGCGGCGATGGAGGTTAAACGGTTATTGGTGACGTGATGTATAAATGCGGTGATGGAGGTTAAAGGGGCATTGGTGACGTTATGTGATGTATAAATGTGGCGATGGAGGTCAAAGGGTCATTGGTGACGTGATGTATAAATGCGGCGATGGAGGTCAAAGGGTCATTTGTGACGTTATGTGATGTATAAATGCGGCGATGGAGGTTAAAGGGTCATTGGTGACGTTATGTGATGTATAAATGCGGCGATGGAAGTTGAAGGGTCATTGGTGACATTATGTGATGTATAAATGCAGCGATGGAGGTCAAAGGGTCATTGGTGACGTTATGTGATGTATAAATGCGGCGATGGAGGTCAAAGGGTCATTGGTGACGTTATGTGATGTATAAATGCGGCGATGGAGGTCAAAGGGTCATTGGTGACGTTATGTGATGCATAAATGCGGCGATGGAAGTTAAAGGGTCATTGGTGACGTTATGTGATGTACATGCGGCGATGGAGGTTAAAGGGTCATTGGTGACGTTATGTGATGTATAAATGAGGCGATGGAGGTTAAAGGGTCATTGGTGACGTTATGTGATGTATAAATGAGGCGATGGAGGTTAAAGGGTCATTGGTGACGTTATGTGATGTATAAATGAGGCGATGGAGGTTAAAGGGTCATTGGTGACGTTATGTGATGTATAAATGCAGCGATGGAGATTAAAGGGTCATTGGTGACGTTATGTGATATATAAATGCGGCGATGGAGGTTAAAGGGTCATTGGTGACGTTATGTGATGTATAAATGCGGCGATGGAGGTTAAAGGGTCATTGGTGACGTTATGTGATGTATAAATGCGGCGATGGAGGTTAAAGGGTCATTGGTGACGTTATGTGATATATAAATGCGGCGATGGAGGTTAAAGGGTCATTGGTGACGCTATGTGATGTATAAATGCGGCGATGGAGGTCAAAGAGTCATTGGTGACGCTATCTCTCCTGTTTACGTTTATCTTGGTGACGTTATGCGTGGTTTACGTTTCTCTTGGTGACGTTATGCGTGGTTTACGTTTCTCTTGGTGACGTTATGCGTGGTTTACGTTTCTCTTGATGACGTTATGCGTGGTTTACGTTTCTCTTGATGACGTTATGCGTGGTTTACGTTTCTCTTGGTGACGTTATGCGTGGTTTACGTTTCTCTTGGTGACGTTTACACTCCGTAGCAGTGTGTGTGCCTACACACTGCTACGCCGTGTGCTGATTCATGCCGACTGCAGGTGGCCTCCCCCGACCCCTTCCACCACCCTCCCCCTGTGTGAAATGATTACTTGTTTCATTCAAACGAAACTTCAGCTCGGGCATGATTTTCAGCGTAACGCGACAGTGTTTAAATGGGGACAGTGTAGGTGACGTTATGCGTGGTTTTATTTCTCTTGATGAACTAGAATTGTTTAATGAGCGATTATATATCTTCCTGGGAAAACTAAATTAAGGCTGACATAATCCCTGCAAACACGTGATGTTCACTAACGGTTGGCCCGTGGACCAGCATCGCAGGCAGTGAGCCAACATTGAACCGACATTGCATGAACGCTTAGTTTTGCAGGGAAATATGTGTTGATGTCATTGACTGTAACAAAACTATCAGTAACAATATTATTATTATATTAAGACTCGAAGAGAACGACCTTTTATTTATTAATATTAAATTATAATCAGATACGTTAGCACAATCTTGTATTTTTCTTATATTCAGTTTAACCACTCGTCAAAGAAAACTTTGAGTGTAAAAATCTAAGTCTAGCTGAAAACTAACAGTGATAAATAACTTGTCAGCAATATAAGTATGACGACAACATGCACACATCGAGAATATGCTTTTTATTTTACACATTTTAGTCACATATAAAACAGTCAGTTAAAAGATAACCATGATCAGTGTTTTGTTTACAGAACTGAAATCAGATACGAAGCAATAATAACAAATAAAAGGATTCATAATCAGAGTCAACTAAATCTGATAGTTAACACACAAACAAATTGGCACTAATAACATATAAAATGATTCATAATCAGAGTCAACTAAATCTGATAGTTAACACACAAACAAATTGACACTAATAACATATAAAATGATTCATAATCAGAGTTAACTAAATGTGATAGTTAGCACAGACACAAATTGTGACTGTTATAGCGATAAACCATATTATCATCTCCATTTCTTACTCTATATATTACGTTATGTATTTAAATGTTATTTGCCAAGACTAGTGACAATACAATTATTTCAAGCCGACATTTTATCAACAATGCATATCAGTTCTAAACCATTTAATTATGTATATTTAACTTATTAGATGCCGCAATGCTATTATTACACTGTCATTAGTAACTATTCTATACGTTTTTTTATAAACTATCCTGGTGTTGTTAACGGAAACAACTTGCAAAATATTTCTAATAATAGTGCTCCTAATAAATCATTATATATCGGCATGTGCTATGTCACTGATGTGTTTGGTGATTAATGTGCTTGATTAAGTTAATATTATAATATTATTAATACTAGATATGTACAGTATAATAAATATAGTAAGTATAGTCTTATAATTGAAATGTGTTGTACAGCATTCCTTTTTTTCTATGAATTATATGTGCGGCGAATTCTAAATAAAGACAATTTAAACATTTTCAACACAAACAATACATTCTTGTCTTATATGGATACACATATTGTCCACCTTATCATCACTTTATATTACATGTCTCCAAAACCTTCACTTGTAATAATGTGTGTACCAACTTAATGTTTGATTTAAATGATATACTTCAATGTTACCATGGCTACTATGTATATTGGCAACATAAACCTATATAATATATGTGACAATCATTTTTTTATGACAAATCGTATATACTGTACTGCATAACGTTATATGTATATATAAACTCAATAATAAACAAATATCCATAGTTATTGTATGGCTGTTTAATTATTACTCTTCATTAATTCTGGATTCTCATTTTTATCACAGTATACTGTAGATCTTGTAATATTCGCGAGGTTTTAAAATGATTATTATAATAGCGCTACTAAAGAAAAAGAAAAAAATCGCGAATTCTAAACATTGTGAAAAGTCCCAAAATCGGAAATTCGCGAAAATTAAAACACGCGAAAATTACCAGATCTACAGTATATTTCATATCAGTGTGTTTCTCCTAGTAACATATAGTAGTCACATACCACCATGCCTACAGTCTGACACAGGTAGGTCAATGTTTGTATCTATCTTCTCGCAGACTGTTCACTATTATCGTCAATTTGTATATCTTGTTGTAGACCACAGTTATTGTCATTTAAATGTCTTATTCTAGATAACTATTATCTTGTTAAAGATGTAATCCGATCAGGTCGATGTATATACAGCTCCTCCATTATCTCTGATCACATAATGTTGACATATATTATGTTTATTATTTCTTAATTAGATTTGATGCCTAGTCTGGTCGTGGTGTAAATGATCCCGTCATTTTCTACAGATTTCACTTTGTTGGATTTAATAGGTTTGTTTTCACCCAGTAGCTTATAGTAGTCATACACCACCACGTGTCCCGGGATAGTATATGTACCAACATACAGCTTGTCCTGCTGCTGATCCAGATATAAACTCCGCGGTGAAGTGATCTTGTCTTTGACCAGACATCTCACGTCACCTCCATCTTTACTGAACAACAACAGCTGGTTGTTACCATTATCAGCCACCAGGTATCTGTTCTCTGAGTCTCTCACTACACCACGGAGACCAGACAGTGTTACACCACATGCCGTGTCTTTATGACGTCTCTGCTGAGCTCCCTGTCCATCAATCCAGATGATCTGATTGTCGCCAGTAACAATGTAGCCACCAGAGGGATCTGATGTCAAGTACTGTGGTGTGATACCAGGTGGCAGCTTGATCGTGTTGATCTCATCTCCTGAACTGTTATACACGTGAAGACTGGCATGATCTGTTACAACCAGGTTATTATTGTGATTTACACAAAGTCCCCACGGCGTGTAGTTGAGTTGTTTTCTGTGTGTGGTGCCGAGTGTACAAGTGTCACCTGCGCTCTGTACAGGAATGTAATATAAACAGTGTGGATCCCATGATGTAATGATCAGCTTGTCACCGTCATCCTGTGTCATCACCGTCACATCCCATGATGACCTCATTCCATCCACTACGTGTCTCTTCATCAAGTCACCACTACTACTGTACATGTACAATGCAGCATCCTGCTCTACCAGGAATATAGTGTTGTTGTACAGACATATACCTGTCACCATGCTATCAGCATCAAACCTAGTAATTTCTCCTGACTCTGATGTTTGTTGATCAGGCTTGTTACATACAGCATCAGTCACATTCACAGCACCTCCCTCTAGAAATGTCACCTTGTCGATGCCGGTATTGCCTTGTGGACACTGTAACACAGTTGTATGAGAGGTTTCTGTCAGAGTGAGATGATCTACATCAGACATATTGATCTTCTTCTCATCCTGGTCTGATTCGTCCATCCACACCACACCAGGTATCTCTGTCCTCCACCTCTTCTCCACAGCCTCCTCCAGGCTGGGCAGGTTGCTCATCTGGTCATACACGTCACCTGTCAGCAGACTCTGTCCCAGGAAGCGCAGGCTTTCTAAGTTGACCTCTGCCAGTTGTTGTTCATCTTCTGTTAATGCGGCCACTTTGTCCACCCTGGTGGCTGCTTTCTCCAGGTCTGACATCAGCCTCTCCTCCTGCTGAGCCAGCTTCTCCCTGATTTGTTTGAATGTGCTGCTCACCTGTGTCTTAAGGCTGACAATGTGATGTTGAGCCTTGTACACCTGTTGCTGAGAGGTCTGTCTGGCCAGATCTACACATTTCAGTAACTTGTCAATCCTCTTCAGTAATGTATCCAGTCTCTCTTCAGAGGGTGTGACAAAGGGACGTAGAGATGTAATATGATGGTCGCTGTGGTCCGTGTCAAAGCATTCATGGCAGATGATCTCATCACATGTCTTACAGTACATGTTTAGCACCTGGTTTGGATGTCGGCCACATGGGTGATGTGATTTAGTTGATGACGTCACCTTGCTCTTGGCTTCCGCTGCTGTTATGGTTTGATGTTTTTTAGTGAATCTATGGTTAGCATGCTCGTCAGTACATGTCTGACACAGATACTCCTTGTCCACTGTACAATACATAACAGCTTCACCCTGACAATCCTCTAGTGAACATACCACCACCTCTCTATCAGCACTAGCCGTCACTTTCATCTCATCTTCATCACCATCAGTCTCCTTAGTGATCAGCTCCTTCAGGTTGTCCATGAAGAAGTTTGGAGGCAGTTTAGTGAGTTCACCATCAGGAAGGGTTGTAACCTTTCTACAAATAGGACATGTCAACTTCTGTGGGTCAGTGGCTTGAGCTACGTACTTCTGTAGACAATCTACACAGAAACTATGATGACACTGTAGAATACAGGATCTCTGCATGTCCTCCATGCACAGAGTACACTGTAGGTACTCCATCAACACAGACTTCTTCACGCTGGCCATGATCACAGATACAATCTAAAACAAACAAAGGGAATTGTCAGATAAATTGTATAGAATATTCCTACTCAGTGAGACATAAATAAGATGTTTTTTAGTGAGACAATCCTACTAGAGTCCAAAAAACTAAAGTGATACCTATCACTTTGTTTGTTTCTATAACTGAATGTTCACCAGTGAAAAGTCTCAGTTTATATATTGAGGGTGCTAACGCATAGATTTAACTAAAATGTGTATGACCCTTCCACTAATACTCCTTGTCGGCGACATATACCTTGTTGTTTAATCGAGTCAAAATTGAAGGTGATTTTTTGTATGATTCCGTGACAATTGTGATATCCATCCTCTCAATGCCAATCATAGCAATACCGCGACAGAAGGAAGCCCGGAGTCGGGATAATGTAGTGACACAATGTTGTTTTAATGTTGGCCCGCCGTCTTCGATATCGGCCCAACATTAAAACAACATTGGGTCAATGGTTTGTGTTAGTTGAGAAACCTCCAAACAACAGACATTGAACCAATCGTGGTTTACTGCTGGAGCACCCTCATCAACGCTGGCCCAACATTCAACCAACATTGGTTCAAGAGGTTTACTGCTGAACCAACATTCATCTAACATTGGTTCAACGTGGTTTACTGCTGAACCAACATTCATCTAACATTGGTTCAACGTGGTTTACTGCTGAACCAACATTCAACCAACATTGGTTCAACGTGGTTTACTGTTGAACCAACATTCATCTAACATTGGTTCAACGTGGTTTACTGCTGAACCAACATTCAACCAACATTGGTTCAACGTGGTTTACAGCTGAACCAACATTCAACCAACATTGGTTCAACGTGGTTTACTACTGAACCAACATTCAAACAACATTGGTTCAACGTGGTTTACTGCTGAACCAACATTCATCTAACATTGGTTCAACGTGGTTTACAGCTGAACCAACATTCATCTAACATTGGTTCAACGTGGTTTGCTGCTGAACCAACATTCATCTAACATTGGTTCAACGTCTCATGTTTGCTGGTAGGGTAGATCCGGGTAAGATGACGCACAGGGGAAGATGACTCCCAGCTATAACACCACCTGGGGAAGTCAACATAACCCCACCTGGTGAAGGCATCATAACTACTTAATAAGATTTCTCGCCACAGGCTATTACGACACAATTTGTTTGGAAGGAAAATTAAAACATTTTAATCCGGTGTCGAATTTCGAAAGGTGCGTGAGAGGGTGATGTTGCGGAAACAAATTTTCAGTATATATTATTATTTTTTCAAGCAATAATTCTTGACTTATTGTTAAAGCTTTGACAAATTCACAACGTACACTGGGAGTATTGGTCCATGGTATAACAGCAATGATACGCTCTCGAAGTCTTTGAGGCTTTCTAGGATGTAATTTATATCGGCAATTGTAATTAATAATGCGTCATCTTACCCCACACAAAATGGGGAAGATGACTCACACTTGAATGTTTTCTTTTTAATTTATGTTGAAGAATAACTGATATAAAGGTATGTAAATTGTGTATTTAGTAGCATGAGTAAATTACTTAGAAAAAACCCAAATGATTTGACATCTATTTAATAGAAATTTTATATTTATAATTTTTTCATCTTACCCCAAATTGGCGGGGTAAGATGGCGCGGGATATTGATAATATACCATTGCTATAACTTGTTCCAATAGGTGTTTACCAAAAAAATAATTTTGCTAAAAGATGTAGTACAGACAGGAGTTTTTCTAAGAAATATAAGTTCTGCTAGATAGCTTGCACATTTTTAAAAATTTAAAAGTATTTGCTTACATGCGCCATTTTCCCCCGGTCTACCCTAATTAGGATCTGCTCTGATCACGCTAATGATTCTGAACCAGCGTTGTTACCGCGTTGTTATAGCGTTGATCTGGATCTGACTGTTTGTTTCTGCACTATAACCTGATAACATGTATAAATACCAGACATGGTGTCTGGCCCTACGCAGCAAACAAAAAACTTTTGTATAACATTTGTACAATGTTGGGCTAACGTCGAAGACGTTGGGCCGACGTTGTACAAATGTTATACAAATGTTTTGTGTTTTCTGGGTATTGTGGGCTCGTTGTCTGCGACGCTGGCCCAACTTTAACCCAACGACTGCAGTACATTTGGTCATACGAAAAATTACACCGTTTGTGAACACCTTTTGCACTAATTTAAGTGGAAAGGTGCCTGGTGGGCGGGGCCACAGAACTATGGGCGGGGCTTGGTGCTACACATGACTCAATACTAATACAATCTTGGGATCGCTTCACAATTTGTTTCCGTCACGATTTCGTTTCCTCTTTTTAAGGTTATGGAAGTATCGAAATCACTAACTCTAAATAATACAGGTTAGGTTTCAGTTGACAAATGTGTTATGTCAGAGTATGTAGGTCATGTCATATGACAGGCAATGTACATCTATCGAGAGATCATCACAGTTACTATAGTCATGCGGCCCCTAGGGGCCAATGTAGGTCATGTCATATGACAGGCAATGTACATCGATCAGAGATCATCACAGTTACTATAGTCATGCGGCCCCTAGGGGCCAATGTAGGTCATGTCATATGACAGGCAATGTACATCGATCGAGAGATCATCCACAGTTACTATAGTCATGCGGCCCCTAGGGGCCAATGTAGGTCATGTCATATGACAGGCAATGTACATCGATCGAGAGATCATCACAGTTACTATAGTCATGCGGCCCCTAGGGGCCAATGTAGGTCATGTCATATGACAGGCAATGTACATCGATCGAGAGATCATCACAGTTACTATAGTCATGCGGCCCCTAGGGGCCAATGTAGGTCATGTCATATGACAGGCAATGTACATCGATCGAGAGATCATCACAGTTACTATAGTCATGCGGCCCCTAGGGGCCAATGTAGGTCATGTTATATGACAGGCAATGTACATCGATCAGAGATCATCCACAGTTACTATAGTCATGCGGCCCCTAGGGGCCAATGTAGGTCATGTCATATGACAGGCAATGTACATCGATCGAGAGATCATCACAGTTACTATAGTCATGCGGCCCCTAGGGGCCAATGCACAGGCCCACGTTTTAGTGTATGGAGCATTTAATGTTCAATTCAAAATAACATAATTCAGCGTGTAGTGACCCCCATCCCCAAGAGATGAGATCATCAGATTTTTTGCTATATTAACATTCTGAGTATGACGTGTCTCATGTATTAACCCTCTGTGGACCAGACCACCATATTTTCTCCATGTTAACCGTCTGATGCCTAGAGTATTACATCCTTATTTTCTAAGCCTTTGTGGACCAGAGTATCACGTGTAATAACCCTCTGTGGTCTAGGGTATCACGTTTCTAATGTATTAACCCTCTGTGGACTACACTATCATTTTTATATTATTTGAACCTACTGATGCCTAAATCATCACATATGTTATTTATTAACCCTCTAGAGGCTAGAGTATCACGTGCATTAACCCTCTGAGGTCCAGAGAGCCGATAGTATCACGTGTCTCATGTATTAATTTACCCTCTGTTGATTAGATTATTATATTAATTATATATTAACCTTTAATGCCTAGAGTATCACGTGTGTCATGTAATAACCCTCTGTGGGCTAGTATATCATATTTCTCCTATGTTAACCTTCTGATGCCTAGATTATCATATTTGACCTATGTTATCATTCCCAAGACTAGAGTATGACATGTATTTATTAACCCTCTGCAGATTAGAATATTTGATAATTAACCCTCTGGGGTCTAGAGTATCACTTATCTTATGTATAATCCTCTGTGGACTAGATTGTCATATTTTTGTTATATTAATCTTCTGATTCCTACAGTAGACAGTTCACATGTTGTATTTACCAACCCTCTGCGGACTAGAGTATTACATGTCTCTAGGGGCTATAGCCTATCATGATTTACGTCTCAACACTGTGCGTGCTAGATACTTAATACACCCATTCTCAGTGTTCTGTCTCCCACTCTACGGATGGCAGTGTAAATAATTATATGTGTCTCATGTATTAACCCTTTGTGGACTAGATTACCATTTTTCTTTCGCTCTCATGGTACCAAAGGGTCGGGTCTGCCGACCTTTTGTTTCCATTGGATCTGAATAAAGTGCTTTGTTTCATTCTTCCTTGTCGAGCCGAAGGGCAGCATTTGCTTACTTTACAAGTGTGCAGTTGCTGCCTTTTGGCTCTGCACAAGCTGTATCGATATAATATTATAATATCATGACAAGCTAGTCTACATTTTTGTTGGGACGACTGTCTCATTATCATTTTGCTGTATATTTGAAATAAATTTGTATAAATCCATCTACATTTTTGCGCGTTTGTAGATATTTATTATGTAATCATTGGTACAATATCGTTTTCTTCATAATCATTGACCCCTTTCCAAATTGAATATCTTGAAATTATTTGTTCTTGTGTGAAAGGTGGCCATAGTGGTAGCGGCATTTTTCGCCTTAGCTATAGTCTCCTGCCTGACTATTATTTGTACTTTTCACTTTATTTGTAATTAATTATGTTTGGTCAAATAAAACTTCTTCTTCTTAACCTTTTGATGCCTAGAGTACCATGTCTTATTTATTAACCCTATACGGACACATGTAACACATGTATCAACCCTATGCAGTCTAAAGTATCGTGTAGCCCATGTATTAACCCTTTTCCATGCGGAATATTCCTGGACTAATCGTTCATTATTTGCGGAATTAAATTGTAAAAAATGACTAATTTCAGGTCATATTTACATCATTTGGATAGGCTTCCATCACATCCTAAGGATACCAAAAGGGATATCAATGTTGGTATGGACTGGGGTTAGATTATTCCCGCATAGTACATCAAGGTCAGACCAAGGTCATTTCAAGGTCATCCCAAGGTCAAGTCACATGCAAATTAAAAAATATATCACATTTTGTACTGCTTATTGCATTCTACTGAAGATCTAAACGTTGGACATTAGTATATACTGTTTAATTTCAGCTGATCACTATCCCCATACATGTTAGGGTTGGTTATTAACATTCCGGAGTCAAAGGGGGGGGGGTGGTAGTAACCTTCTCTGAACTTTCCAAGGTCATCTCGAATAAAAGTGTGCAATTTATTTATTCCTGCCTATACCATGTATAATACAACTGGGTATGAAGGATGACATGGTCTGGAGTTGCTTTTTACCCGTTTACAAGTTTTAGTACCATGACAAGACACGCCAAGGTCATCTCAAGGTCATTTTAAATGGGCTCACAAATGATGAAAATTATAATTTTGCATAGTTTTTGCTAATTTGACCTTGAAATAACCTTGAGGCTACCTTGGTATGACCTTGAGAACATACCTGTTTAAATAAGAATCCCAGAGCATGTTATTATTTCTGACTATACATGGGTCATGTTTGTAAAATCAGAATAATTAGTCACTACAAGTACCCCCTCCCCACGAATTAAAGGGCGGTTAAACAGGTTATGACAGAATTCCAGCGTTTAAGGGGTTAATAAGGGGTTGATACCTCCCCCCCCCCTCCCGAAGTAAAACAGGGGTAGATTCTACATACATGGATTACAAAATGACATCTGAGTGCTCCCCAACATAATTTGGTGGCAATTCACACACATGGCTTTGTCAGTACCAGTACTGGACTTACCAGTGATGACCTGTAACTGAACATATTCCCGGCTGGGGTCCGGGAGCCGCAAATAAGGAGCGCTTTCAGATCCCGGCTGGAGCCGCATGGAAAGGGTTAACCCTCTGTAAACTAATCCATATTTCTTCTATGTTAACCTTCTGATGCTAGAGTATCACATGATTCATTTGTTAACCCTCTGGAGCGGAGTGCATCATTCGGGGGTAACTGCAACCCCAGAGGTAACTCTGGGGGTAAATCAGAAATTCAATTACCCCGAGTGCACCACGCACAAAAATCAATAAAAACTACCTCTGGGGTGTGAAGTTGAGAGGTAAAATTTGCACCTGCTAGGGGGGTGGTGTAATTCTGCTAACCACGGAGGTAGAGGCGTGATCTGACTGAAGTGTTTCCTTGGAACTCAACATTTAAAGCCCCGCTTGTGCGCAATGTGACCAATAACGTTGTACCTTTACGTCATAAATCGTAATAATGAGATGTGCAACTGCAGATTACATCAATAGGCCTATCTGGCATTTTTTGTTGTTGTATAAAATCAACTTGATAGGCCTACCGCTCAACTGCGCTGCAATCTCCATTTTAATTTGTTTGAAGTTTGCAGTACTCACGCAATTGCCAGTTTCAAATGAATGAAAAATACATATACATGTACGTTTAAAAATTCAAATACGCTTAAAAGCACCGCCCTTACTGAAGCACCACCCTTACTGGCTAAAAGCATCGCTCCACTGACTGATCAGCTGGAAATAGCCCTCTGTGATCAATATATTTCAGCATATTGTTATTATCACTGTCCATCAAAGTATAAATTTAAATAATTCATGTCCTCTGAACACCAGACAACGGTGAGACGATTAGCAGCATTTATCTATTTATTTTCAAAATATTGTAATTATTTTTTGTCTTCACCCTTAATCACTGTTAACTGCCGTACATGTGTGTATTGAGAATTACTTTGTAGCCTTGATCTTACATTATGTAAGACTATTTGTGCAGCCTGTGAACCTTATTGTTTAGCAACTTTGCTCTACTGTTTTATAACAATTGGACTTAATTTATAGATAGTATGATATATTTTTTAGTTTTGGCAGATGCCTATTGTCGTAATGCGGCCCGTCCGTCCGGCCGTCCGTCTGTCCGTCATTTTTATCACTATTAGTTAGGCAGCCAAGAAGGTTAACCTTGTCTTGGCTGATAATTGTTTTTCTCTACTGATTATGCATCACTAGCATCTTTGTGATGATATCTTGGCTGATGTTGGTTTCCATCCCTTGAACATTTTTTTTCAAAACGCAAAATTAAAATTGGCCGCCATGAAATTACTAAAGTTATTATATATTCTATAAGTGTTCTACTTGTATTTGTTTTAACAGTTTTTACACTCTCCAGAGTGTCTTTTTTGCTGCTATTAGAATAATATGTAACTATTTTACATCTGCTTTTGATGCGGGAGACATCTATTTTATATAGTATGTATATTAAAGTTATCATTTACACCTTAACTTGAAATCAAAGCATAGTAAATAAAAAATAATAGCTCGGGTGAGTTCAAAAATGGTGCGTATCAGACAAAACTAGGTCAGGTGGCCAAAATGACAGACTTTCAGCAATTATGTGTTTAATATGCGTAGGCCTAATATCTGCCGAATGGCTAGACTATTACTATAAAGCGAAGTGTGCGGTTTCAGGGAGGAACATGCCCTGAAATTTTTTAACTTAAATAAAATTCAAAATGGCCAAATTGCGGCTTTCATTTACCTCTATTATGCATTACACTGGAAAACGTGGCAGATAGCTAGACCGATACTATAAACAAAATGTGCGGCTTCAGGGATTGATGTGCTAACAAATTTCAACCCGATAAAATTGAAAATGGCACACTTGTGGCCAGTATTGACTTTAATATGAGTAATACTTGGAAAATCGTGTCAGGTATAGCCATACCCTTATAAAACAACGTATGCAGCTCCATGGAAGAATGCAAGCTCAAACAATTCAACTCGATCAAATTAAAAAAAAAACAGACTTTCGGCCATTATTAAGCAGCCCTCGCCGAGGCGGGCTGCTTACTGTATTTCACACGATCCGCCGCCGCCGCAGTTATTTGTTTTCAAGATAGCTACTAATCTTTCAACTTCTGCTTCCTCATACTTCACATAGCCATCACATACCACTGGGGAATTGTTTTGGTGACATTTTGATCCCCATATCATCAACCCTTAAATTACTATGGCCACTAACTAAATGCTCGTTAGCGCATTTCCGGAAAAAGTTGCCATCAGATCTTCTTTTAATTTGGCAAATATGTTCAGCTTTGTCAGCCAATGACCTGACTAACTTTTGGGATCAAACAATTTCAAAATAGCCGTTTAGCGGTCATTTTGAATTTTGTAATATTTACTTAACTCAAGAAATGCAAAATGACTGGACCATGAATATAAAACAAAATGTAATGTCTCACACAAGGATAACCTATGACAAATTTCATACTAAAAAATCCAAAATGGCTGCCAGTCGGCAATTTTTTTTTCTTTTCACTATTCCGGAAATCTTGCATGATAGCTTATCTATGAATTTCTGCTTCCTCATACCTCACATAGCCATGTGACATTTTGATCCCCATATAATCAACCCTTTAATTACTAGGGCCACTAACAAAGAAATACTTATTCGCGCGTTTCAGGAAAAAAGTTTCAAGCAGATCTTCTTCTTATTTGGCAATTATACACAGCAATGTCAGCCAATGACCTGATTAACTTTTGGGAGCAAACAATTTTAAATAGTGGTCGAGCGATAACGGAGGGCTGCTTTCGTGTTCGTTTCCGAAAAACTCTTTCTAGTTAATTTTGACATTTGTCAAAAACTGATAAATTTGTCTCATATTATCTGTATTACGTGACTAATTAGAAATAAGTGGTGATGAGATAGTAGAGGCTAAACTGTAAAAGTTATAATTATACGTTTTTTCGCTTTTAAACGATGATAAGAGGATGAGGCCTACTTCCGTCGTTGACGGGGCTTGTTAGTGTAGTTGTAGCATCCATTTTGACTCCGCTTTGTGGTAGACAGCAAATTGGGGCTTTGAAATTTTATTTTAGCAATTTAATCTGATGTTTGCATAAATATTTAAAAAATATTTAAACAAATTGCGCTTTCGAGAGGTAAAAATTTGAGCGCCATTTCTTTCTCATGCTTCATACCATAATGCATAAGAGAAAATGCATTTCTGCTCATACATAATTTACCAAATATAATTATGAGTGTCGCAGCAATGATCGTAGGAGCAATGATCGTAGGAGCAATGAGAAGACACCAATGGGGATACTCTACACATGATTATATAAAACGCATCTTAAATATTCCAAATGTCACAAGAGATAGGCCTATGTGAATTTGATGCCAAAGGTTGTCGATAGGAAAATACCATGAATAATACAATTCAATACTAGTCAGACTGTCGAGGTCCATTAGGTTTGACTTTAAAATTTGATTATATATTGTCTAGAGATCCAAAAAAGTTTGAAGTCATGTTTCGGCTCATGGTCATTTGACCTCAATATGGGGTCAAAGGTCACAAAAATCGATAAAAATTAAATCTCCGTTACATAGTCATATTTATACTCAAACTCTCGGAAATTTTATGCTGATTGCCGACGTTGTACAAATGGTATACAAATGTTTTGTGTTTTCTGGGTATTGTGGGCTCGTCGTCTGCGACGCTGGCCCAGCTTTAACCCAACGACTGGAGGGTCCAGGATGTGAAGAAAGGGGCACAGGGAGGTCGGCTACAACCAACGACTGGCGTGTCCAAGATGTGAAGAAAGGGGCACAGGGGGGTTGGGTAAATAGGCTAACATAGGAGACTTCTTAAAGTATTGGGCGAAAATAGGGGGCTCGCCGCTGTTGCCTAGACAGGGCACCTGTCTGGGGCCTGTAACTCGATCTAGTCGCTAAGCACACGTTATATAGTTAAGGACTGTCGTTAAGCACAACTTAAATTTACCGACTGTAACTGGACACATGCGCTAATTAACGATGATCCTTGAGATGTTAACTGTAAAAAAATGGGGACGAGCTTTATATTCTTACCGCTGATATGAGGATACCCCCCAACCCGTCTAAAAATTGGGGTAAGGTTACGATAAACGTCTGTCGTTGCTGTTTTAATTTACCAATATTTACATGCAATATACCATATAAACGATAACTTAATTACTGTTGTAATGATATATTGCCTGGTATACAGTGGAGTGAATAGTTATCTCCTCATATACCTTCAAACATAATTTTTATTACAAAATAATCAAAATCAACATGGTCGATGGAAGCGACTTAATGGGACATAATTATTGGCCATGTCTATATTTGACTTATGATTTCTAAACCCGGATGTGTATATGCTTAAAAGTGAGTGGTATTTACATTTATAAATGTCATATTTATTTTGAATGAAATAATATTGCCACTTTTTCTGAAAATGTGTGTATTTAGCTTGGGCTGAATCTAAAACATTTAACTTTGCTCTGCATTTGAGTGTGAATCTTTTTATTCCCTTGTTTTTACTTATTTGTGTGTGCTGAATTCGAATCTCTCGGATAACATTCTCTATTTGGTGACCTTCAACTTCAAATTAACAAAACACAAAATGGCCTCCAAAACGTAAAGAAAACCCCATATTTTCTATAGCTTGCTGCACATGAAAACATTATTAATGGTTTATGCAAGATATTTATTTGAGATTTTTTTTCTAGTGTCTTAGGAAAGAAATAACCTGTATTTGACATTCAAATCCAAGACGTCTGCCGTTTTATGGTTCATGGTTCATTTGACTTCCAGATAAAACATGCAAAAATGAAATTATATAATATTTTTTTTTGTAGATCTGGTGATTTTCGCGTGGTTTAATTTTCGTGAATGTCTGATTTTAGTAGGCCTACAGGGCACTGGTGCAGCGGTTAAAGCTTCCTGCTAGGAAAAACGGAGATCGCAGGTTCGAACTCCAGAAATGAAATGTTTCTTCTCCGCTCACTCGTAAAGATTTAATATTGTGAGGACCTCCAGGGCTCGAATTTCGAATCATGTGTCTGGAGGGCAATGTCATCTCATTCATCTCACCATCCTCAGGAGGTTCTGCTTGCCCAGTTTAGCCTATGTGTACACAAAGATTGCCTAAAACCCCATTCAGCTCATTTAATTTTGGAAAATTTCACGAATTCGCGATTTTTTTTTTAGTATAGCTATTATATAAATATTTTTTACGAGATTCTTGAATTCGCGAATTTGTTCTCCTCGCGAAAATGAAAACCTAAGAAATATTACCAGATCCATAGTGCATATGACCGTATTACATAAAAGCAACTGTTCACCAGTTATATACTTACTGCTACTATAATTATACCGCTAAATATGCTGACGATAATATATGACTCATTTGTAGTAACTTTGTGGGTCACGAATAAACGTTACTGACGACTAAATTTCAAAGAAAAAATCCACAATGGCCGCGAAATTCACCTTCATATGAACCAAAACCAAAAAGACTATCAAAATGTAGCCTACAGAGCACTCCTTGTTTTGGTTTGTCGCACGGGAATGCTCAACTTATGGCTTTTGCATGACTTGGGTGCCGCAACGCACATTTCCGATGTTTGATTTTCATTGTCTGACCTATGAAATAGGTGAAATCTACAATGGCCGTAATTTTAAATATTTACAATTAAAATCATGACGCACATAGAAGCATGTTAGACTATATACTGTGTTTAATGCCTTGTAATCTAATCTGCCGTGTTACTTAGTCTATTTCTTTAGACTTCCATTAAAAAATGTTATTTACTATATCATAGTTCAGATGGATAAAAAATGAACTTTTATTTGTGTGCTGGCGGCAACCATTTTGGATTTGAAGGTTTAATATAGGTCATTTTTAATTAGGCCTAATAAAGAAACTTGTGCCTAAAGTGAACTACTGTATTAAGGTGTCACAGAATGAGCAGTAGTAGTTGACAAAATAATATATTAGATTTTTTTTCTGAGTGCCTTCCAACATGAAATATGTCATGCCGTACGCAATGACTGCGTGCCTAAGAGTTGGTGGGTTGGAATAACTAAAACTAATTATATTTCAAACGGAAAAACATCTACATAATTGATGTAACAATATATTGTATGTATATGATTTTAGACAAAACGGTTAACAAAAAAACAGTCACGTAATTCGCGCAAATCAGGTACGGCATGAGATGCTGTCAGATAAAGGCCTACGCCTTATCACCTAATAATATGTATTACCTGCCGGGTATTAAAAACACATTGCTAGTAACCCAGCAAACAGGAGACGTTTAGTTGACCCGAGTTGGTTTAATGATGGGCCAGCGTCATAGACGGAGGGCCAACATTAAACCAGCATTGGCTCAACGTCTCCTGTCTGCTGGGAAAGAGTTACGAGTAGCTTATTTATTTTTCGTCAATATACTGAATTAACATTAATTGATATACAATAACATTCATTCATCAGCATTCAACTAATGTCAGTGTATAATATTCCATTCACACGATATAGGCTAGTGGTATATACACGAAAACTTGATCCAATGTTGGTTTAAGCCCACAATCTACGACTCTAGGCCAGCATTAAATCAACATTACATCCTATTGTCGTGTTTGCTGGATAATCTTTGTATCAATCGTATGAAAAAATATCCATCTTGCCTCTTGATGTACATCATTTTTTTAATAGTTATTATAGTAGGCAGAAATAGTGAATATTTGTTCAGCTCCCAAAAATCGCATTGACCAAATAGCCCAACAAACACAAGTAAGTGAAACAATAATAGATTAGGGTTTTATTTGACCAGCAACGTAGACGGTGGACCAACATTAACCCAGCATTGGGTCAAGATCTCGCGTTTTCGGGGAGTCTATATGCACGAGGATAATAATTATTGTTTAGGCCATGTTAGGCCTACATATTCCACCATTTAGGACTATAAACATACAATATTGTGCTAAAAAGACTTATAATTATGATACAGGGGTTCATACATTAGAGTAGCTACGTCGTCCCGAGTAATGAGACTGAGGGAAACTGATGCACTGTATGCTATAGGCCTAGCATGGGTCAGGCTAGACTTATGGGTCAATGATTTACATTTGAAATTCCCTGGAGTTCCTGTAAATGACTAACGTAAGTGCATAGCAATGAGTTAAAACATTATGACTGAATAGGGGGGGGGGCTACAACACTTACATTTAATGGGCCCTGGTGTACTATTCAGTCGCCTGTATTTTCGTTTCCAGCGCGTTGACGAGAATTTTGATGACAAATGTAACTACTTGGAATTTTATTAAAATATTTGTTTGCCAGATCACAGCGTCTGATCCATTGATATTGTATGATATTGTTGAATGATGGCGTTATATGTCAGGCCCTTCACCCTTTGGCAGAACGTGAAAATTTTGCTAGGAGCTGTGATGTGAAATTCATGGTATTTAAATACATAGACGATATTGTTGTGGTAAAGCCAATATGGCTTATTCAAATTAAATTTGTGTTAACTTGCATTATGTTTTTCTTTCCACTGGCGTGTGTTAATCGTTGAATCTTAAAATGGTCCACTGGGGATTCATTATAAACTATTTATCACGTTTAAAAGCTGCTGATAGGACCTTTAAATCCACAGAGTACGGAAAAATAGCGAAAAATAAGTGTTGTCAGACGTTTGCTTCTAATTACATAACAAAAAAAAACACGACATGTCAACTCAATGTTGGTTTAAAGTTGGGCCAACGTCGAAGACGATGGTACAGCACTAAATCAGCTGTCTAGTGTTGTCAGGGATAACTTGATATTTTGTTTGTTAATTACGGGCCACCGTAAAGTTTCGAGTTACACTTTGTTAACGACCACATAAAGCATGTTTAAATTGATATTTTTTCATAAGATTGATACAAAGATAACCCAGAAAACACGACACTATGATGTAATGTTGATTTAATGCTGGCCCATTGATTGGGCTATCAATAAACCACCATTGGGTCAAATTTTCGTGTATAGGCCTACTGGTATATACCACTAGCCTATATATCGCGTGAATGAAATATAAACTGACATTCGTTGAGTACTGATGAATGAATGTTATTGTATATCAATTAATGTTAATAATATCCTGTCAAGGAGAAAGAACGAAATTCGATAGATTCGTAGATCCGAATGTACGAGGCGCGCAGCTCCGAGGATATTTGGATCTACGAATCTATCGTAATTGAGTTCTTTATTCGACTTAAAATACACAACATAGGTACATGCGTTCTAAAATTTGATATAAAAAATCTTGTTTTTATAGTCAGCCTGGTTAACTATGAAACATTAGCCATGCAGTGCCATGCTGGAATATTTAAATTTTACGCGACCTGGCCAATCCGACGGCCCATTAGTCCGACGGCCCATTGGTCCGACGACCCATTGGTCCGACGACCCATTGGTCCGACGGTTCATTGGTCCGCCGGCTCATTAGTCCTACGCTATAGAATAGCTGTAGATAATAAATTCGTCCTTCAATTATTTTTCTAAAAAAAAAAAAAAAACGGTGTGTAAAAGTAACCAACATCAACTGAAAAAAATATTCTGCTGGACAAAGGTTTTCCCGGACCTTTCCCCAGGATATCAAATGGTCGCTCTATATACCTGATATACTGGTACAATTATGTAAAACAATGAGGATATCAGTGCATACGAATGGGTGTGGTAACAGGCTACATTATTGCACATTCAAACTAAAGTGTCTACCAATAAACCTCCTCAGGAGGTTGAGGTGAATCAGACGACGCTGTCCTTCCGACATGGACGGAAGCTCCCCAAATAGGGGTGGATGGGGAAGAAACATCATGTCTCTTTGAACCTGAGTTTCAGAGCGGGGGGGGGGGCGAACCGGCGTGATACGCATTCGGCGTAAGGGGGCCACCATCCAATTACTATTTTTTGAACTGGACAAATTATTTCTTTCACCTCCTGTCTGCAATATTTTATTTATTTCACACTCTGCATCAAGAAAAATATACCCCATTTATTTCACCTTCTCAGATTTTTTTTCTGTCTACAAAGTTGGATACCAAACTACAGATTTTTGGAAGGTGTGGGCAGAATTTTTGTTTAAAAATAGTATATAATATAGTCTGTACTGCAATTTATTGAAGCCTAATTTTTGGTATGGGCGCTAACAATTTTGTAGCATAAAAAACGGTTTTGCATTTTTTATGTGCGGCGATTCCAATGAATTGTAATGATCACGCGAAATCAGGTGAACTTGTTGGTAAAACTGTATAATGTACTTGGGTTGAAATATAATGCATGAGAACTCATATTCAACCTCATGTCATTCACCAGGGAACATTTTGTTCAGTGTTGCGCAGTGGAAAACTATGTAATTCGGACAATATTCTACTCATTTTAGGAATGTCTCATCTCTGACAATGGAGATATTTTTTATCCGTCTGTCTGCATTAAACTTTTCGTAGAGATGTTTTTCGAGCCAAGGCATAATCGAATAAATTTTGGTAATGATCCGGATTAGGCCCGACTATCCGGATCCAGAATTAAAAAAGGCTTAATAAATAACATAAATGGTTATTTGGGAATACGATTAAATATATTGTCTTAACCCTTTTCTGAACTATTTTTTATGAAATTTTACACACATTATTTTCTAGTAATGCGGCGACTACCCTGAATATTATGAAACGAACCCAAAGGGTTAATAGAGGGCGACATTTACTACAAACATTTTAAAGATAGTAACTTTTATACTACATTTACACTATTTTTCAATAACATTTTTAAGGTATGCCCCTTGTCATCACTAGAACATAGTGCTTGTAAAATTTCATGAAAATTGGTTGTTGATTGACTGAGAAATCAACGAAATTCATTTAGGCCCCCACTATGATCAATGTGCATCTTGGTAGAGGCCTGTAGTCTATTTCGCAATTGCGACTTTCGTTTCCTTTTCCTTCATTTCTTCCTCAGAATCGCAAAACAGAAAGAAAGAATAAATTAAAATGTGTACTCACTACTACTATTATACATTGCAGGCTTCTTTTTACCATAGTGCCGTGTCAAGGCAAAATGCCTAATTGCACTATTTAAAAAAAAGTTAACATTATCAAAAACTAAACCTACTCGTGGTATCAATATTTATCTACCCTAAAACTATTGTATTAATATTTAATATAAAAAAAACCCCAGCTATAGCCCTATAATATTAGGAAAAAAATAAGAAATAATCATATCAATTTATTTTAAAAAAACTACTGCAATTACCCTTATTCCCTTTATTCAGTTTTCGCGATAAAAAAGGCGAAAATCATAATTAAATATATAATATTATATTCTAAAGCGACACAATCAGGCCCAAATCGTCATTTTTTGCTTGGCTCCTTGATATGTCCTAGTCAACAGTGGAAAAAAAGTGCCAGACAGGTGCCCCGTCTAGATATGTCCATAATAATGTCAACATTAACTTGTGTTGCCTATTACCAGCTAAAAGAGAAATAAGGACGATTTTTAATTGCAGACATGCAATGTCTAAACATGTCTAAAAGAAAAAAACTGATAAACGGGGTTTTCAGTATACTCGTTCTGTTGCCACAGCAACCCAAAATTTAAAAGACTTTCGCAATTCTAGTATATGGACGTGTTCATATATTATGGACATATCAAGGAACCAAAATAAAATTTTGGGATTTGGCTGATTTTAGCCTGATTGTGTCGCTTTAATTATTTTGTTGTTCCTTTAAATCATCATATTATAGCACAGGTGACTGACACGTACAATAAAGTATTCATATGGCTTAAGCAATAATCCGAAGTTTAATAACATATCATTGATTTTTATTCATGAAAAAATCAAATTTTCTTTATTTTCAGAAAATGTCTTTATTATTACAAAAAAAATCAATGAATGTCTCGATCACTATAGGCTACTTCAGAAACCTCCCCATTTACATGTTATGAGATTGAAAGAAGAAAAAGAAAACATCCACATAAATATAATAAAAACTGAATGATATGTAATTACACTTGAACCACAGTTTGCCGGTTTAGCCACGCAAAAAAACTTTAAAAATAGACATATTTATTATTATTTTCTATATTTATATCCTGAGACCATTACAAATAATAAACATATCAAGAGACCATTACAAATGATAAACATTGAGCCTTAGTTTACTAACATATTATTTTATTTAAAAAACCTCGGTAATTATACTAGGCATACTTATTATTATACACTATTTCATGCTTAGAATTGCATCATTTTTTTACTTATCAGCAGCTATGAAACTGTTATTGCAATTTCTACTTCACTGCGACTGAAAATTACCTTGTTTAAAAACTACATGTGTAGGCCCTGTAAACAGTTTAAATAATCTCAAAACTCAATTAAATTCATTTATTCAACTAGGTGTCTTGCGTGTGCAAGGTTGGTATTTAAAAATGATCCGTCGGACCAATGGACCGTCGGACTAATGGGCCGTCGGACCAATGGGTCGTCGGACCAATGGGCCGTCGGACCAATGGGTCGTCGGACCAATGGGCTGTCGGACCAATGGGTCGTCCGTGGGACCAATGGGCCGTCGGACTAATGGGCCGTCGGACTAATGGGCCGTCGGACTATAGGACCTAAACCGTAAAAAGAACAGTAGATTTATATTCCGAATCTACTGTTTTAACAATAGACTGACGTCCCCGGTGTATTTTAAGTAGGTCTATATTGACGAAATATAAATAAGCTACTCGTAACTCCTTCCCAGTAAACACGAGACGTTGACCCAATGTTGGTTTAATGTTGGACCACCGGTTTTGATGCTGGCCCAACAATAAACCAACATTGGGTCAACGTCTCGAGTTTGCTGGGTTACTAGCAATGTGTTTTTATAGCTTAATTACGTGACTGTTTTTTATGTGTGAACAGTTTTGTCCAAAATCTGTAAATTTGTCGGTTCAAACAACATGTTTCCATTAGAAATCTAATTAGTTTACGACACGTCATTTCTTTACGTTTGGAAGGCAGTCAGAAAAAAAACCCGAATATATTATATTGTCATTCACTCTAGGCACAAGTTTTTTCATTAGGCTTAATTAAAAATGACATATATTTTACCTTAAAAGGTTATTTTTTATCCATTTTTTTTAAATAGACTAGGTAATACGGCAGATAAGCTTCCAAGGCATTATGCATGGTATATTCCAACATGCTTCTATGTGATTAGTATCTAGAATAATCATGATTTTAATTGTAAATAAAATAAAATTACGGCCATCGTTGATTTCAGCTATTTCATAGGTCAGACGATGAACAAGAAACATCAGAAATGTGCGTTGCGGCACCCAAGTCATGCAAAAACCATAAGTTGATCATTCCTGTGCGACAAAGCAAAACAAGAGGTGTCATTTACATTTCGATAGTCATTTCGGTTTTTGTTCATATGATGAATGTCGCAACCATTATGAATTTTTTCTTTAAAATTTACTCGTCAGTAACGTTTATTCATGGCCCACTAAATTACTACAAATGAGTCATATCTTCAGCACATTTAGCGGTATATTTATAGTAGCAGTAAGTAGGCCTATATAACTGGTGAACTGTTGTTTTTATATTATACTGTCATATGCCCTATACTGTAGATCTGGTAATATTCCCGAGGTTTTAATTTTCGCGAGGCGGACCTATTCGCGAATGTAATAATCTCGCAAAAAATATTTTTAAAATAGCGATACTAAGGAAAATTTAAATTCGCGAATTCTAATCTTCGTGAAAAGTCCCAAAATGAAATGAAATGAATGGGGTCTTAGGCCACCCTTATGCACATATAGGCTAAACTGTGCCAGAAGAACCTTCTGAGGATGGTGAGATGAATGAGATGACACTGCCCTCCAGACACAAGATTTGAAATTCGAACCATGGCGATCTGAAGCCGAGCACGCTACCTCTCGGTCACAGAGGCTCCACACAATATTGAATCTTTAAGGTGAGCGGGGAAGAAATCTTTTGTTTCTTTGAAACTTGGCCAGAGTGGGGTTTGATCCCGCGATCTCGGCTTTCCCAAGCAGGCAGCTTTAACCACTGCACCAGTGCCCCCGCCTTGTCCTAAAATCAGAAATTCGCGAAAATTGACACAAGCGAAAATCACCAGATCTCCAGTTTTTTTTATTATGTAATTTTAATTCACTAATATGGTTGACAGGCCTTGTAGAGGTCGTCTCCGTCCCCGTCAACCAAAGTTAATAACATACTGGGAAAAATACTAACAATACTTTATAATAATGATATTATACCATTTATACATGTTTTAACTGGACGTCAAATAAACCATAAAAACGGCAGACTTCTTAGATTTGAATGTCAAACACAGGTTATTTCGTTCAAAAACACTAAAGAAAAAAGCTCAAATGAATGTCTTGCAGAAACCATCAATTGTGTTTTCATGTGCAACAAACTATAGAAAATACGGGGGTTTCTTTACATTTTGGCGACTATTTTTTGTTTTGTTAATTTGAAGGTGAAGGTCACCAAATAGATAATGTTATCCGAGAGATTCGAATTCGGCACACCCAAATTAGGTAAAAAGAAGTGGATAAAAAGATTTACACTTAAATGCAGGACAAAGTTAAATGTTTTAGATTTCAGCCCAGGCTAAATACACACATTTTCGAAAAAGGCAGCAATATTCTTTCATTCAAAATAAATATGACATTTATAAATCTAAATACCACTCAGTTTTAAGCATATACCCATCCGGGTTCAGAACACATAGGTCAAATATAGACATGGTCAATAATTATATTCTATTAAGTCGTTACCATTGACCATGTTGATTTTAATTATTTTGTAATAAAAAATATGTTTGAACGTATGTGAAGAGATAACTATTTACTCCACGGTACCAGCCAAATAACATTAGAACGGTAGGTTAATTATCGTTTAACTGATATATTGCATGTATACATTAGCAAATTAGAACAGCAACGACAAACGTTTACGTAACCCTACCCCCTATTTCTAGACGGGTTGGGGGGGATCCTCATATAAGCGGTCAGAATATAAAGATCGTCCCTATTTTTTCACAGTTAACATCTCATTTCATGTTTTGGACATAACAAGACTAAGGAAAAAAATGGTCTGAGTAAGTTGTGTCGGGGGTGCACGTATGGTGGTAGTAGCCTATGACCTATTGGCAGTTAGTGTAATCGGTAGTACAGCCATCGAAAATGTTGAAGGCTATGTTTACGCCTCTTTAGCGACTGCTCGTTAATTAGCGGATGTGTCCAGTTACAGTCGGTAAATTTAAGTTGTGCTTAACGACAGTCCTTGACTAACCAGCTAACGTGTGCTTAGCGGCTGCTTCGAGTTACAGGCCCCTGATAAGGGTGTGCAGACATCACACTGGTGCCTCGCCTGTTTTTTCAATAGGCAGCTTGTCGACCGGGGGCGTGACCGGTTGACTATGCGCTGCCAACCTTGGTTTGACGTCCTGTGTTTGCTGGGAGTGGCTGAATGTTATATCCCAGAAAACACGGGTTGACCCAATGTTTCCTCAAAGTTGAACCACAGTCTGCGACATTGGCCATCATTGGTCAACATCTTTTATTTGCTGTTAGTGTATTGTGACTGCATGTTAGGCCAACCCAGCAAACACAATATTGAATTGGATTAATTTGGTTTTGTGACATTGATCTATCACCTGTTGGTGAGTGCCTCCGGTTTGCTGGGTGTAGGGTAGGCCTAGTCAGTATGCTCACTGAGTATTCCCCTGAGTTTATATTGCTCACAGCTAATATAATTATTAGTCAGACTTTACAGTGAATTTCACACACATATTAGAGGTAATACTATGGCCTACTTACTCCTTCAGATCCTGATAAATTCCATTATTTTCTCTTATTTATTTGTCTGGATACAGTACACCTGTCTCTGTCCTGGCGATTGTGGCGTGATATCTATTATTAGATCAGTCCACAAGTCCACACACTGCACTGTGTACACATTAGTTCACACACAGAGAGGTCAATAACTAGATAACCACCTGTATAACCACCTGTATAACCACCATGTCGTATACCAGATGTCAGGACTACACAGAAAACGCTAGACGTTCAACCAATGCTGGTTTAATGTTGGGCCAGCGTCGTAGACGATGGCCCAACAATAATCCAGCATGGAACAATGCCTCGTGTTTGTTGAGCTGTAGCCTGACCAGGGGTGTATCCAGTGTGGGGGGCTCAGGTTTGTGGCTCAGGTATTTGAGGAAGTAGCCTATTTACATTACCGTTAATAGTGCTCGGATATGGTAGGCATATTCCATCCCATCTTTGAATAAGCAATCTAAGGTGTCGCTATTTTATATTATCAATTAATTATAATAATTGAAGAAAGTGATTAAATTGTTCCTTAACGTCACTTTTAAATCGGGACAGGTCATTTAAATGTGTCAGTAATATGTAAAATACAGTTCATCGTGTATTATGTGATATGGTATAGTGGGTTATTGGGATTCTTCAATTGAGTACGACATCAGGGTTGAAAGGGTTAACCCTTTAAGTGCTGTGCTACTACTTCATAATGTTTCATTTAAAGCTAACATCGCAAACTTAACCCTTTCATTGCTACGCACGAATATAACCATTGCTGATGTAATTACTAGCTGAACCCTTGTCCTGCTAGGGCCGTATATCGGGTTCCTTCATGATACAGTCCAAATATAATGTCATTTAATTATCCCACTAAGCTAATATATTTACACTTGCATGGACTCGCAACCCACAACGTCAAGTGGGTGAAAATTACACATATTTGTTGAATTTGAGACCAAACATTGGCAAATCTTGATGTTTAAACACACATTTCGTCCCAATAACAGTGACTCAGCCGGATAATAACACTTATTAGAAGCGACTATAGTCACGCTTAGAGCTTTAAGGGTTAAATTGATGAAAACGATTGTAGTCGATGATCAGTAAATCGATTGTAGTCGATGATCAGTAAATCGATTGTAGTCGATGATCAGTAAATCGATTGTAGTCGATGATCAGTAAATCGATTGTAGTCGATGATCAGTAAATCGATTGTAGTCGATGATCAGTAAATTGATTGTAGTCGATGATCAGTAAATCGATTGTAGTCGATGATCAGTAAATCGATTGTAGTCGATGATCAGTAAATCGATTGTAGTCGATGATCAGTAAATCGATTGTAGTCGATGATCAGTAAATCAAATAACTCAAGTTGAGTTTGTTTATTTTTATCATCAGTAAATCAAATAGGCCCAAGTCAAATTGAGAGATGTCTTATTTTCAGTAATATACTATGTTTTTTTCATTTGAAGCTGTACATTGTGTTAGCAATTCCAGCTTGAAATGAATGAAAACTACATAGATAGGAAGGGTATTCCCCCTGCCCCGGCCAGGGGGAATACCCTTCCTATCTATGTATGTTCCGTTATTTGAATGAAAAATAGAAAAAAAGAATAGAAAGCAATATAATTGAGCAGCACAAGGATTAACCTTTCATACTCCGCACTCGAATATATCCGGGATAGGAATCTATCTGTCAACTCAACCAAATATATCAGGGATAAAACACGAGGGGAACTCTGTAGATTTCACCACAATAACCTGGGGTGGAAAGGGTTGAAGCAGATGAGTCGTCATGCTTGACTGAACCACTATATTTACATGGCGGTGGACCCCACTTCACGTCAACCATGGACCCCACTTCACGTCGACCATGGACCCCACTCCACCTGGATGTTGATCATTCTGTGCATGCATTGTATTGTGCGCCCACAATATTTACTCAGTGAATCATGACGACTCACCTACTTTGATCCTTTGACAGTTACACACAACTGTTGTCTTTTGTAACCTCATCCTGATAGTTTACTATATTTAACCTTCATCCTTCAAAACATTCATCCTGATAAATTATAATATTCAAATTTTAAATTTATAAATTTAATTTTTAAATATATTTAATTATTTTAATATTTCAAAGGTTGTGGTGAAGTCACGCGGCCACTTTGCCGAGCGTGCTACCTCTCAGTCACAGAGTCTCTCCACAATACTATGTAATTACGAAACCTCAATACCAATGTGGAATAAACCCGGTAGGGCGTACAGTGCTAACCATTACTCGAGGGCCTAGTTAGATCAGTAAGTCCAGGTAATAAAAATGTACATATGTTTTTTGCTATCTTGCTGTGTGTACCGTCAAAACTGAGAACCATTAAAAAGATAATTCATTTTCTCAGGTAGAATTTATTTACTGAGAGATTTCCATCAACATAATCCCAGCAAACACAAGACGTTCCGTGAAGGTTGGTCCAATGACATACACCACAGTGGGCCAGCATTGAGCCAGCATCGTAGACAGTGGGCCAGCATTGAGCCAGCATTGTACGAGCGTCTATTGTCTGCTGGGAAATAGGTGTCGCTGCCATTCACTGTAACATAATTATTAGTAACAATACTAATATTGCATTAGAGTCTCTGGATTGCATAGCTAATGCCAGGGGGTAGTATAGAGAGTAAACAGTAATGGACCAAGGACGGATCCCTGGGGAATAATAATATTAGAACACTTATAAAGCGCCTAAATCCATCCTAGGGACGTTCATGGGCGCGTGACAGTTTGCTAAATTATACCAGATGTATCTTATGATAAATCCGTTAAAGTCAGCTAAAACGATTTTATAGACAAAATAGGTAATTAACATTTTAAAATAATGAAACATGTTATGAACATTATATTGTCTCTGATGAAATGCCTCGCTAAATATGTGTGTTGTAAGTTTAGCTTTGAAAAATGTTAATGTTTGTTCGCCAGTGATGTAATATAGCAGTTCATTCCACAATAATGGAGCAGCAACAGAGAAAGCACGGCTTCTATAAGAGTCCAATCTAGGCCGAGCCACAGACAATAAGGTGTGACTTCAGCTGGACTGGATAAACAATCCATAATGGGGCATTCTGACCTGTCCTTTTTTTCTTATCACACAGCGGGAGATGCTTTATAATCATACCCTATAAGGACGCCTAGCTGATCTTCTTTCCATTTAAACCCTTTAAATGCCTATCACGATTCTTTTCTTCAAGTCTAGAACTAGGAATAAACAGGCAAGCTAAGCTTTTGTGGAATTTTTAAATGTGTTTGATCAATTTCTAGTAATTGTAGTAGAAATAGTAGTAAATTATTGCTTTACGTCACTTTTCAGCACCTTGCGGCTGCTTCACAAGTATGCAACAAATATGTTAATTAAAGGGACTGGCCCACGCTAAAATCATAAAAAAATCGGTGATTTTATTTCGGGTTCTTAATATGACCATATGATGTAAACATGTACATAGACTAGAACTGCAAATTTTTATAATTTTTGTGCTGCGCATTCACCAGTTAGGCTAGATATAGAGACGAAACTCCTGATTTCTAATTATTGACAACCATGTCAAAAATAGGAAATGCGGGAATTTCGTCTCTATATCTAGTCTAACTGATGAATGCGCAGCACAAAAATTATAAAAATTTGCAGTTCTAGTCTATGTACATGTTTACATCATATGGTCATATTAAGAACCTGAAATAAAATCACCGATTTTTTGATGATTTTAGCCTGGGCCAGTCCCTTTAATATCAGATGACTATTCAGATAAAATATAATGTAGCTGACAATATGCAAATTTAAACTAATGTGCTAATAATATTCACATGTATGGTGATAATATGCTTAAGATGAGCTCATACAAGGCTATTAGTCAGCTTAGCCCTTTAACCGCCAAATTATTCAATCTGATTTTTCACCCACTCGAAGTTGTGTCTCGCTGACGCGATCAACAACTTCAAGTGAGTGAAAATTATTTAGATTTGACATAATGGATGTCAACTGATTTCAATTATTGCTGATTGATGTCACATTTGATTTTGAACATGTTCAAAAGGTGGTACATAATGTGCTAATAAAAAATGAAAACCCGAATATATGCGACACCGGTGGCGAAAGGGTTAAATAATGAGCACTATTAGTCAGCTCATGTTATTAATGCTCTTTGACAGCTGATGTATGCGGTGATATTTTTTGTCTTATTCAGCTCATGATTTACTGTAAACATTGTATTGTTAGTCAGCTGATGTAGCTCTGATACTCCAGTTCACCCAGCAAAACATGAATAACCGACATATTTAATACTGAACCATGGTTGAACAGCCAGCATCGTAGACGTTGGCCGAACATCAAAGTAAAACAGTAGTTCTGCATGCACAGATCAGGGTAGTTTTCAGAATATGTAAACTCATTCATGATATCATCAAGCCACAACGATGCGCTGCTGTATGTACTGAATTTGCCTAAATTGTGGGTGACTTCATTCTGCAGAAATAGGTTATATTGCCTAGTAATATCATCACATTTTCATTCATCAATTCTCTTGGCATCAACTAAAATGGTTGGAATCCTCATCAACTTTTTCTTGCATAGTTCTGCATCTTGGAAAATGATGTTTGGAAAAAGAGATCAGCTGTGCTAAACATGCCAGCTGTACTTTACTATCCGAAAATTCATCTTCTTCTTGTCCGATATTTCAGTTGAACTTCACAACCTAGTGGAAGAAAATTCCAAATTTACCTTGGTGTAATTCAATGCCTCGTCACGTGGGAATTTGTATGACGCGAGTTCTCCTTTTGTTTTTAAATTCATCACCAATAAAAGGAACCATAGGTGCATCCGCCTCAGTGCACCACCTGCAGCACCACCACCCTGAGACCACCGAGACCTACAACCGGACAGGACGCGGTATCGAAGCAGACGACCTGACCCAAGAGATCGCAGGGACGCAAGGAGTGACTGGTGGCAGGCAACGACGACACCTCGGTGGACCGAGGAAGGTCAGCCCATCTGCCTACGGTGTAGCAGCATCGGTCACTCGAGCCGAACATGTGATCGCATATAAACCGAGCCTGTAATATCGGGCGGCTTGTCACAATCACAAGTGGCATCTATGACATAACCTGACAAGCTGATTGCCGAGATGGGCGATCAGCGGTAATCAGCATAAACATTAGAAAAGTCTAAGTATACATTTCCCAGCTATCAAGAAACCCAGGTAAACACCGTTGTTGAAAACTCCATCTAACGATGGCCTGTTTGTTTGTCACGCTGACCACCGGCGGCTCCCCACGGCCATTGTTTGCCTACGCGGCCTGGAACTGGCCTATGTTTGTGACACCTCTTAATTGCTGGTCTCGCCCTGGACAAGGTCTCTGGGTTCACCCCCAGCCCCCGCTTCCTGCCGATATTGCGATATCAGGAACCCGGAAGCTGACAACCGAAGAAAGTCAGATGCGTTGTTAAGACTGTTCAACCAGAACACCGATCTTACAGAGAGTGCGGCCAATAAATGAAGGGCAGGTCTGAAAGCAAAGAACGGATGCAAGACTAAGGACGACCGGTGCAGGAGCGGACAAGAAAAAAGGATAGGTCTGAACGCCCCTTTTGTTCAACCTTAAGCATGATATGAACCACCGGCCAGACTAAACATTAAGTGACGGTAATGATCAATGTCTGGATGAAAACTTCTAGGGATGAAAACTTGTAAACAGTATGAGTTTGACGACAACATGCGTGTACAAACTGATAATATGCATTTCTATTTGACACAATTTTGTCACATGTACAATAGTCATAAGATAAACATAAGTTACATAACTGAAATCAGCTACGAAGCACTAATAACATATAATAAAATGATTCTTAATCAGAGTTAACTGAATCTGATAGTTAGCACACAAACATATTGTGACTGTTATAGCGATAAACCATATTTTATTCTCCATATTAAATACAATAAGATATAGACACAGCGTTCTTTTGGGTGTGATATGGGAAAATACAGCAATCGTCCAATGAATAAGGTGTGAGCCTGTAGACGAACACGTTGTTCATTTGACGATATCACACAAAAAATGAAGAGCGTTTTTATTTTTCTCACAGGATCAACTTACACATGATATAAACATGATAACTGCCATACATTGTAGTTCAAGTTACACATGATATAACCATGGTAACTGCCATACATTGTAGAGCAAGAGTGTGAAAAGGTCTGATACCGATATATATTTCATAATGAAATATAAAGTGTGAGAATAACATATAAAAAATGGGTTCATAATTAAACTTAACTAACTGACAGTAGGCACATAAACAAATTGTGACTGTAATAGCGATAAACCATATTACAATCATTTCTTACGATACACTTTTCCTAATGTATTTTCAAATGATCTACACCAAAACTAGAATAAGAATGTTAAGTTATTTCAAGAAGGCCTCTTTTCAACAATGCCAATCATTTCTAAACCATTTAAATATGTATATTAAACTTCATTAGCAAAACTAGTGAGCACACATAGTTATAATAAACTTACTTACTTACTTAAAGGTTTCTCTGTTCATTGTTTATGTCATTCATATTTATGTCTAAATGGGTTTACTTTTTTTTATTATAGTATATAGTATTATAGTATATATTATATATTTGTTTTGACAATGACACTGTTTTGACTTGTACTCATAGTTTTTACACAATCATTCCAATTTCATGGATATATAGTGACTTGAAAAGTCGCTCTTTTTATAATCACTTCATATTTTACATTATTTATACTGATATTTTTATACCCATTAAACTGTATTGCAGTGCAGGCGCTTCAACATGTCTAGTGAGCACACATAGTTATAATAAACTTACTTACTTACTTAAAGGTTTCTCTGTTCATTGTTTATGTCATTCATATTTATGTCTAAATGGGTTTACTTTTTTTGATTATAGTATATAGTATTATAGTATATATTATATATTTGTTTTGACAATGACACTGTTTTGACTTGTACTCGTAGTTTTTACACAATCATTCCAATTTCATGGATATATAGTGACTTGAAAAGTCGCTCTTTTTATAATCACTTCATATTTTACATTATTTATACTGATATTTTTATACCCATTAAACTGTATTGCAGTGCAGGCGCTTCAACATGTCATCAGACTCGTTACATATAGGTGCCAGGAGCATCGTCATCTTATCATATCAAACACTTTAAACTGAATATTTTGGTACGAACATGCTTTTATTAGCTTTGTCTTTCCTTTACTACTTTAACTATACAATATGGGATATTGTAATACCTGGAATTTTCACTTAAATGGCCATACTGGCGGAAAATTGAAGTAAAGCAAATATTTTACTTACTTACTTACCTTTCCCATTGCATAACAAGCATGATGTAACGTCACCTTGCCGCCACCTCTTTAACCCTTAGTGCACCACATGCGATTTTTTAAAAATTTCCAAAAAAAATCGATTCTGGTTTGAACAGGTTAAATACAAAACAATGTATGCATTTGGGGAAAATAATGAGTCCGGTATTCGGAGGTTTAATTAGTACTGTTTTGAGTGTAATTAATTCGGGACCAAATAATTATTACGGCATAGACAGGAGCCCGGGTTGTACAGGGTCCGGTATGTACATGTATAATATATTAACCCGTGTATGAAATAAATACATCATGCACATCTCAGCCAATAAAATAACTCATACTTGTTGAACTTGATATCATACATTTGCAAATGGTAATATTTAAAAACAGATTCCATTCCCAATAAGAGTGCTCTGATCAGCTGATGAAACAGATTAAAAACAAGTCATGAAACAGATTAAAAACAAGTCATGAAACAGATTATAAACAAGTCATGAAACAGATTATAAACAAGTCATGAAACAGATTATAAACAAGTCATGAAACATATTAAAAACAAGTCATGAAACAGATTAATAACAAGTCATGAAACAAATTAAAAACAAGTCATGAAACAGATTATAAACAAGTCATGAAACAGATTATAAACAAGTCATGAAACAGATTATAAACAAGTCATGAAACATATTAAAAACAAGTCATGAAACAGATTAATAACAAGTCATGAAACAGATTAAAAACAAGTCATGAAACAGATTATAAACAAGTCATGAAACAGAATATAAACAAGTCATGAAACAGATTATAAACAAGTCATGAAACAGATTATAAACAAGTCATGAAACAGATTATAAACAAGTCATGAAACAGATTATAAACAAGTCATGAAACAGATTATAAACAAGTCATGAAACAGATTATAAACAAGTCATGATTTACGCCTAAAGGGTCTGATAATATAGATTCAACGCCTCGCATTTGCGAGAGGTGTATACTATTTGCCCCGAGCAAGGAATAAATAATTCGTATATCCCGTCTAATATATTGTTTGCCTGAAGAACAATAAGCTACAAGACAATTACGCTTGTTATGTATGTGGAGTGATACACCATCTTCTGTCAGGGGATGGTTGATTACTGTTTGGGGGACGCTTGTTATATTTATGGGATGGGACACTATTTCAGCGACTGGTTTCCGGCTCGTAACCTACATCAGCTAATAAGCCTCAAGGTCATAAGAATCCTCGACGGCAACAACTGCTCACTTGACTTTGCATAATGAGCCGCTTGCAGTGGCAGATAGAAAGTTCACTCACTCACTCACTCACTCACTCACTCACTCACTCACTCACTCACTCACTCGCCCATCATAGCTGCACAGGCATACAAGTGGTTGAAGAATTTACGGAAATAAATATCTGTTCTAAATCGAACTAATCACATTTTTTCAATTTGAAAAGGTATGAGGAGCAGGTTGCTTAATTTAATCCAATACAATCAAATATCTGATAATGATTCTAGAAACATAAGAGGAAATATTGTTATCGTTAGCTGACTCACTTTAAAAATAAAATAATTCCAGTCCTGAGGCTGAAATACTGTCAACTTCTATTGCTCTTTAACGTATATCACATTTTTTAAATTGAGGTGAAAAAAAATGTTTTTTTTAATCACCCTGCGTATACTATATCAAATCAAATCTCAGAAGCGTTTCTTTAGATGGATTATACCATGTGCTAATCGAATGTAGCATAATTTACGCATTTTAATCTTTTTAATTTATCAAATATTATGAAAAAAAAGAGTCCCCACCCTTGAGTAAATGATAAGCAAATATGGGAAATATAGATACGCTAACTAAACTATCATCAATCGCCATTTGAATGAAAACCCAGTGTTATATGGAGTGATACCGATATGGTCTGATACCGATATCTCCTGTGAAAACCACCTCCTAGAGTGTAAGAGCCTTTAATATCACTCCATAATTCATCATTGCCTCCCTTATCGGGAGAGTGAATGAAAACCACCAATGTCCAATCATGGCATCATCTGTTCCTTTTTATTTACACATTGCACTGATATTGGCAGATCACAAAGCCACCTCAATATTATTTTATTACGTACAAAAGAAAATAAACATAAGATGAACGATAACATATTGCAATTAAATCAAGGTATCCCAGGGACTACAATGGCCGTCCCGATCAAAATGGTCATCATTATTATACTATTATATTTATATTAATTAAAAGTCAACTTCTCTTTCCTACACACTATTAATCTTTAGTCATGTGTAATTAATTATATCTTGATTTTAAACTGTCATGTGATGCCTATCTATAATTAAATAGAATGTATAATTATATCAGTTTTAGTTTGATAGCCTTAACATCACTGTTGTTGGTAATAGTATCTCTGTAGGTGTACTCGTATGACCTTCACCTTCTCTGGGATACATCTGTTGTACAGAAATATCATCTTAGTGTGAAATACGATCCTGGTCAATTGAAACTAGAGTAATTATGGACAATCAAACCAATATTATAGGATTTACTAAAACATCTGGATAAACCACAACAAGAGCAGCTGCAGCAGCAGCAACAGCATCATCAGCGACAGCAGCAGCAGCAGTAACAACAACAGCAGCAGCAACAGCAAAAACAGCAGTATCAGCAACGACAGCGGCAATATATGAAAAACACGGTGGCGGCAACGGCAACAGATGCGACAAGAGCGACGGCAAGAGCGACGGCAAGAACGGCGGCAACAGCGACGGCAACAGCGACGGCAGGAGTGGCGACAACAGCGACGGCAAGAGCGACGGCAACAGCGATGGCAACAGCGACAACAAAAGCGACTGCAAGAGTGGCGACAGCAGTGACGCCAACAAAGACTGCAAGATTGGCGAAAACAGCGACGGCAACAGCGACGGCAACAGCGATGGCAACAGCGATGGCAACAGCGACGGCAACAGCGATGGCAACAGCGACGGCAACAGCGACGGCAACAGCGACGACAACAGCGACGGCAACAGCGACGGCAGGAGTGGCGACAACAGCGACGGCAAGAGCGACGGCAACAGCGATGGCAACAGCGACAACAAAAGCGACTGCAAGAGTGGCGACAGCAGTGACGCCAACAAAGACTGCAAGAGTTGCGAAAACAGCGATGGCAACAGCGACGCCGACAGCGATGGCAACAGCGATGGCAACAGCGACGGCAACAGCGACGACAACAGCGACGGCAACAGTGACGTCATCACCACCACCAGCAGCAGAAGCAAATTAGGAAGCATTAATTACAGTCAGACAACAACAGCAACAGCCGAACACAGAACGGAACTCCTGAGCTGCAGAATAAACAGTGATAACGACAACAGCAGCGGCGGCAACATCAATGTCACATGGGGATCCACAATAACAGCAACAACAGAATAACAGGCTCAGCAGGAAAAGCAGCAGTTTCCAGAACAGCAACAAGTGAAAAAATCTGCAGCAATACCTGCAATAGCAGCTACATCAGCAGCAGCAGCAGCTGCAGCAGCAACAACAGCAATACCTGCAATAGCAGCTACATCAGCAGCAGCAGCTGCTGCAGCAACAACAGCAATACCTGCAATATCAGCTACATCAGCAGCAGCAGCAGCTGCAGCAGCAACAACAGCAATACCTGCAATATCAGCTACATCAGCAGCAGCAGCAGCTGCAGCAACAACAGCAATACCTGCAATATCAGCTACATCAGCAGCAGCAGCAGCTGCAGCAGCAGCTGCAGCAGCAGCTGCAGCAGCAACAGCAACAGCAGCTACATCAGCAGCAGCAGCAGCTGCAGCAACAACAGCAATACCTGCAATATCAGCTACATCAGCAGCAGCAGCAGCTGCAGCAGCAACAGCAACAGTAGGAACAACAACATAACTATCAGTACAATGGGAGATAAATCAGGAGCAACAAAATAAATGGAAATCAGTGCAACAGCAGAAGCATCAATAACCAAAACAGCAGAATGTGCTGTAGGTACAATATCATTAACAGCCCAGCAGCATCTTTATCAACAGCATCACTAGCAGCATCCCAACCCATCCCAGAAGTAAGTGGCAGCAGCATAATCATCAGACTACCAGCAGCAGCATCCTGATCATCAGACTTCCAACAGCTGCAGCATGAAGATCAGTAGGTGGATCTAATGGCTCGCTATGACCACTCAGCCTCAGTCTGACAGTCGGCAGCCTGTAGCGGATGACACAGCTTACAGGTGGAGAAGAGCGGAATGGAAACATAAAGTTAGTGATGATGACATATGTTACCATTGTCAGTGTCTGATGACTGAAATACAGGAGTCTGCAAGGTGTCATCACAGAAAACGCTGTCTACAGAGTGAGAACTAGAAGGGAACACAGTAATTGTCAAAATGTATGGATAACAAAACACGTTGAGTATTCAAGATAGTGTCTATTCACAGCATCAGTCATGACACGAGGTCGGCAGTGTCTAGGAGAAGTGATTGACACGAGGTTGACAGTGTCTAGGAGGAGTGATTGACACGAGGTTGACAGTGTCTAGGAGAAGTGATTGACACGAGGTTGACAGTGTCTAGGAGGGGTGATTGACACGAGGTTGACAGTGTCTAGGAGAAGTGATTGACACGAGGTTGACAGTGTCTAGGAGAAGTGATTGACACGAGGTTGACAGTGTCTAGGAGAAGTGATTGACACGAGGTTGACAGTGTCTAGGAGAAGTGATTGACACGAGGTTGACAGTGTCTAGGAGGAGTGATTGACACGAGGTTGACAGTGTCTAGGAGGAGTGATTGACACGAGGTTGACAGTGTCTAGGAGGAGTGATTGACACGAGGTTGACAGTATCTAGGAAAAGTGATTGACACGAGGTTGACAGTGTCTAGGAGGAGTGATTGACACGAGGTTGACAGTATCTAGGAAAAGTGATTGACACGAGGTTGACAGTGTCTAGGAGAAGTGATTACAGGAGGAGTGATTGACACGAGGTTGACATTGTCTAGGAGAAGTGATGACAAGAGGAGTGATTGACACGAGGTTGACAGTGTCTAGGAGAAGTGATTGACACGAGGTTGACAGTGTCTAGGAGAAGTGATTACAGGAGGAGTGATTGACACGAGGTTGACATTGTCTAGGAGAAGTGATGACAAGAGGAGTGATTGACACGAGGTTGACAGTGTCTAGGAGAAGTGATTGACACGAGGTTGACAGTGTCTAGGAGAAGTGATTACAGGAGGAGTGATTGACACGAGGTTGACAGTGTCTAGGAGAAGTGATTGACACGAGGTTGACAGTGTCTAGGAGAAGTGATTGACACGAGGTTGACAGTGTCTAGGAGGAGTGATTGACACGAGGTTGACAGTGTCTAGGAGAAGTGATTGACACGAGGTTGACAGTGTCTAGGAGAAGTGATTGACACGAGGTTGACAGTGTCTAGGAGAAGTGATTGACACGAGGTTGACAGTGTCTAGGAGAAGTGATTGACACGAGGTTGACAGTGTCTAGGAGGAGTGATTGACACGAGGTTGACAGTGTCTAGGAGGAGTGATTCACACGAGGTTGACAGTGTCTAGGAGAAGTGATTGACACGAGGTTGACAGTGTCTAGGAGAAATGATTGACACGAGGTTGACAGTGTCTAGGAGAAGTGATTGACACGAGGTTGACAGTGTCTAGGAGGAGTGATTGACACGAGGTTGACAGTGTCTCGGAGAAGTGATTGACACGAAGTTGACAGTGTCTAGGAGAAGTGATTGACACGAGGTTGACAGTGTCTAGGAGGAGTGATTGACACGAGGTTGACAGTGTCTAGGAGGAGTGATTGACACGAGGTCGCCAGTGTCTAGGTGGAGTGTTTTAGAGTGTCCACATTATTATTAAGCAGGAAGAATAAATAACCGTAAACGATTATTGGTAATGCAGTGAAGCAGTAAAGGAGTATCAAAAATGCTTGAAATTGAAGAAGAGTGTTGTTAAAATGTTGTTAGAGGAAAGCCGTATGTCCTCTGTAGATGTGAGGATGTGATACATGTGCGTGATATATTTGAGATGTGATCCCTCTGAAGTAATTTATTTTAGGAGTGCAAAGTCACCTACATGAGATGATACACAATAATGAGAAAAAAAAAAGTTTTTGATCAAATTTGCTGCTGAGGTATTATTAGCAATATGAAGGAAAGGAAATCTGCTTGGTAAGCAATACTATATCTTTATATTTATATTTGACTAACATTTGTAATGCTGCTTTGGTGGTCTGTCTGACTGATCATCATGATTTATTGCCTGGCGTTATTAGTTCACCATCATGTTGCGATGGACGCAATAAATAGTCTCAAAACCGTATGGCTGTAAGAGTTTGGTTAAAAAAATCGTACATGTATGATAATATATTACTGTTTCTAGTTGCTCTTTTTTTCGCTGTAAATTCCACATCTGGATAAAAGCACCATAGAGTTGAAAGGGTGTGTTAGTCACTCAGTTAAGTGGTATATTCACCCTTTTATTCATAAGGGTGCGATATATGAAATATAATTATACGGAACAATGTTCCAATATATGACATATACGTATGATATTTAATATGGAGCATAGGTTAATTGTATGATACATAATTATGCGTTATTTCAAATAATCAAAATGTGGGTGCTTTTATCGCAATGGAAAGCCATTTGTACACAACAAATCTATTGAGTTCCCCTTTTACTATGAGCTTTATTCCACCCCCTGTAAATAGAAACATATTTAACTGTCATCTGAAATTTTACATAGGATCATTCTATCTATGTAGGCCTACAAGCTGTGTGCTGTTCCAGAATTGATCAAACGTTGGGCCAAGTTACAGTGTTTCTTTAAATAACACAATATTTCGATGTACGTTATTACCAGATGGACACCAAGTGGACGGAGGTGATTATCTGATAATGAGAGTTTGTAATCTAAACCTGGCAGGTTATCTGATTCTCACAGCCAAATAATGAGCATTTACTCTAAAAATGAATGTGCGGGAAATAAAGGGTAATCAACAAACATAAGTCACTACTGGTTCAATGTTGGCCCAGTATCGTAGTCGGTGGACCAGCAGTATACCAACATTGGCTCAACTTATTTTCTTTGTTAGAATTCCGAATAGCCATTTACTTGACACTCTAACACTCCAACCTCTAGACCGTGAAGACATTTCATCAGGCCTATATTATTATTTTTTATTAATTTTCTCACAATTTGAGATTTCAAGCTTGAACGTCCATTGCGGGCATAACAACATCTTCTGTTCAGAAAGTGGGGACAAATTCACAATAAGTTTTCTTTTCGGCAAAATGTATTTAGTCTCGATCGAACAAACAAGATCACTTCAATCTAGAGCCTTACAATCTAACCAGTTAATGCTGGCTCAATTAATAACATCGATAGGATTTTTCAAATTGAGACATTATGATAATTGTAATTGGACATCTATGTTAATCAATAATCAATAATCAGCTGTTCTTTTCATGCATATTTTTTGCCATTAACTGTAACAGAAGCTCGTTTGGCAGAGTGCACCTGCAAATACTGCAGACATGGGAGGGGGCCTCGCATATATCAATGACCACAGATGCGGGCGTCTGTTTACATAGATATTTCTAAATAATTAGAATGATAGTGTACGGTTAAACTTGCCTGCACGGAATATTGCAGGTCGGGGTTTCGTACTTCGGTCTGCCATTCATATTTTATAGAAACAAATGTTTCTTTCCCACTCGCTCGTAAAGATTCAGTATTGTGGGAGATTTAGTGTCATCTGATCAATATTACTATCTTCGGAAGGTTCGCCTCACCCTGCTCCGTTGAATCATTAGGGGCACAAACGTGACATGAAGCCTATTTCTTTCATTTATGCATTCATTCATTCATTCACTCGTTCATTCATTAATTCATTCCATCTTTTATGTCAGCTCAGTACATAAATTCCCGCCGCAAAGTGAAATAAATTGTCATGGTTTTATTACATATTTGATATAATATATTGAAAGATAATTAGAAACATCATCATTTTGGTATGGATTGCACTATTTTTTTGTGCCCTTATCTTTCAAAAAAATTATAAATTAGAGTTTATGTGTTTCAATAGACCGTCATGCAGCGAAATCAGTCACATAAACTCTATTAGAGTTCACTCATTTCAGTAGACCGTCATGCAGCCAGTCACATAAACTGAATTCGAGTTTACACGTTTCAGTAGATCATCACGCAGCCAGCCATATAAACCCTATTAGAGTGTACACATTTCAGTAGACCGTCATGCAGCCAGTCATATAAACCCTATTAGAGTGTACACATTTCAGTAGACCGTCATGCAGCCAGTCATATAAACCCTATTAGAGTGTACACATTTCAGTAGACCGTCATGCAGCCAGTCTTATAAACCCTATTAGAGTGTACACATTTCAGTAGACCGTCATGTAGTGAGTCATATAAACCCTATTAGAGTTTACACGTTTCAGTAGACCGTCATGCAGCCATTCACATAAACTGCATTAGAGTTTACACATTTTAGTAGACGGCATGCAGCCAGTCACATAAACTGCATTAGAGTTTACACGTTTCAGTGGACCGTCATGCAACCAGTCATATAAACTATATTAGAGTTTACACGTTTAAGTAGACGGCATGCAGTGAGACACATTTATAAACTCAACTGGGGCTTACACGTTTCAGTAGCCCGTCATGTAGCCAGATCAGTCACATGGTCTCCCGGGCATAAGATTTTACATGTGGGCGATAAATATTACTAAAAATTGCCTTACAATACCACATGAAATAATAATCACAAAATGTATTTGTTAAATCTTTTGATAACAACACATTTAATTACAAAAAAATACTTCTTTGAACCATTGTTATTCATTGTTTTCATTGAAAAAAATATATTTAAGATGCAGCCGACTGATTATTAAGGAACTCGCTTCAAAATCATAGAGTTTGTGGCGCTCTGTAGCCTAGGCACGAATTTTGCCCCAAATTACACTATGGAAAATATTGAAAATAATAATATAGTGTTTCTTAGGGTTATAGAAGTAACTAAATAATAGGAAAGCTGTATATTTTTATCCATGCTAGGTTGTATTTTTCTTAGAAAAACTGTGAATATTTTTTTTACGATGAACATTTTATTAGTAAGCTCACCTGATATTTGATTTGAAAGCCACATCAGTCGTGAGGAAATATTATATTATAATACTATTATATGTTGCAGATGTGAAAGAGCTCCTCTGACACAAAGCCTTTGTGATGTCACACTTTGACACAAACCTTCCTGGTCAATGAGGCTGAGTGTAAATAGACAGACAGACAAATAGAAAAGATAAAAATAACTGCTATCGAGAGGTACACGACGCAAATAGAAATAACTGCTGATATCGTCCAATAGAATCTGCTGTATCTGAGATTAAACAACCACAGCAGTCCATTATAATCACCAATTATAGCAACGTATAGGATGTATCTGCTCACAGTGCATCATATATTACTGGCTTATATTACTTTAAAATGATATTTTTCTGTATTGTTTCTGGGAATGCCTGATGTATCTCAACAACTGCAACATCGTTGATTAGTGGCTTCTGAGGCTACACAATGAAATACATGGAGCGCTTTCAAGGAATACTCGTGAATAAAGCTGGAGTAAAATTGTATTGTAATCTTGAGTGGAATATTTGGTCAGCAAATCACATTGTGTAGCGTGATCACAAGACATCGGGTTAACCAACCACAGGGATCACAACATGTTAGCCTATCACAGCCTGTAGTGTGATCACGTGGCATCATGGTTTATGACATGACACAAGTAGACACCTGCTGACTACAGTGCGTTGTTCCTGATTGGGTATGTCAAATCTCAAAGTGTGATCACATGACACCATGGCTTACAACATGACATCAGATACATCAATAGGAACATCTGGCTTTGGAATTTCTTCCTATGAGTCGTCTCCATTGGTCGAGTCAGTCAACGTGTCGTCTCCGTGGAATGAATCCACCTACAATGTGTCGTCTCCGTGGAGTGACTACATCCAGGATTATAACCAGGACTCCTCCATGGAGGTCCATGGAGGTCCTCCAGACTCCGCACCTCTCCAGCACGTGGCCACCATCCTCAGGATGTACTACCAGCCAGTAGTAGCTGGTCTGGGGGTCCTTATTAACCTGGTTACCATGGTGATCCTGTTATACAGACCTCTGAGGATATTATCTCAGATCATCTACCAAGTCACCCTGGTCAACTCGTCACTCACTGATCACGGATACTCCATTTATACCCTCGGTGGATTCTGCCAGCTGACCACATTCATACAGAAAGGCTCGTCGTTCATGTGTCTCTGGTGTACAGTAGGCTTATCTGTAGACGGTCTGATACGTGTACGCCATCCTGACCTCGAGGTACATATGTGTACACTCTGGCGTGCACGTATCTACATTATATCAGTCTGTGTCATCAGTGTTGTAGTTCATCTAAATACAAGCCTTACTGTGGCCTTGTACTATTACCCCCCACCAGATGGCACCCCTATCTGTCATGACCTCCACGACCTTATGAGGATACTGAATATACTTGGGATAGTTAACGTGTTTGTCAACTCCCTACTACCCTATACTATCATGCTAGTGGCCTATTTATTAATATGTGTACGACTTGCTAAGAATGGCTACCAACATCGAATATACATGCGTAACGTTCGTAAAGAAGAGAGGTGCAAGCAGCCGCTACGTAACCATGGGGACGTGGAGTGTGTTGGTCGACCCCTACGTAACCATGGTGACGTGGAGTGTGACGGTCGACCTCTCCGTAACCTAGCGTGTGATGATGATGCCCCACCTGGTGGATTATTTGTGGCCTACTTTACCCTCTATTTACTCTTCAGTCTTCCCATGCAAGGTGTTAACCTCTACCTGAACTTGAGGTATATGGTAGATAATTCCGTACAGAAATCTCACACGGAGTATTTCACAGAGGAGATTGTGAAGGTCATCAGTCACACCACATCACTGACAAGCCTCGTTCTCGTCTGCTTCTACCCCTACTTCTGGTACAGGCTGCATCACATTCTGCGCATGCTACGACACTGTCAGTGCTGCCCCCTAGCGGCACACAGTGTGGTCATCACCAAGACGTCACGTGACAACCTCTCACTGCATTCCCGTGAAGGTCACGTGATTCATTCTAAGTCAGACAGCAGTTCTCTGGCGGGAGTTGATTCTGAAGTACGAGAACATCTGGTCTAATTACAAGATAAATGTAATGTATGAGAACATCTGGTCTAAGTACGAGATAAATGTAATGTATGAGAATCTCTGGTCGAAGTACGAGATAAACGTAATGTACGAGATAAACGTAATGTATGAGAACATCTGATCTAAGTATGAGATAAACGTAATGTACGAGAACATCTGGTCTAAATACAAGATAAATGTAATGTATGAGAACATCTGGTCTAAATACGTGATAAACGTAATGTACGAGAACATCTGGTATAAGTACGAGATAAATGTAATGTATGAGATAAACGTAATGTACGAGAACATACGGTTTAAATACGTGATAAATGTAATGTACGAGAACATCTGATCTAAATACGTGATAAATGTAATGTACGACAACATCTGGTCTAAGTATGAGATAAATGTAATGTATGAGATAAACGTAATGTACGAGAACATACGATTTAAATACGTGATAAACGTAGTGTACGAGAACATCTGGTATAAGTACAGGATAAATGTAATGTATGAGAACATCTGGTCTAAATACGTGATAAACGTAATGTACGAGAACATCTGGTCTAAGTACGAGATAAATGTAATGTATGAGATAAACGTAATGTACGAGAACATACGGTTTAAATACGTGATAAACGTAATGTACGAGAACATCTGGTCTAAGTACGAGGTAAACGTCATGTATGAGATAAACGTAATGTACGAGAACATCTGGTCTAAGTACAAGATAAATGTAATGTTTGAGAGCATCTGGTCTATATACGTGATAAACGTAAAGTACGAGAACATCTGATCTGATCAAAATTAACGTAGAAGAACAAGTGGTCTTAGAAAATAATACATTTAATAAATATCATTAATGCAATTACAAGATAAACATAGCTAAGATAACTTAATACCATTACAAGATAAACAACTAAATAACCTTAATACAATTACAAGATCAACACAAATAGATAAACTTAAGATAATTACAAGATAAAGATCGTGATATAACCTTAATATAATGAAAATATAAACGTAATTAAATATTTATAACATAATTAAAATATATACTTAACTAAATAGTGTTAATACTTTTACAATATAAACATAACTAAGATGAACGTAGCTAAATAATATTAGTAAAATTCTACGATATGCATACTTTAATAACTACAAGTACAAGATAAACCTAAATAAAAACTAAATAATCAGTTACAATCATGTTAAACGTAAATGTTACAATCATGTTAAACGTAAATATATAACTTTAATACAATTACAACTCAAAAATAAATAAATGACATTAAAGGGACTGGCCCAGGCTAAAATCATCAAAAAATCGGTGATTTTATTTCAGGTTCTTAATCTGACCATATGATGTAAGCATGTACATAGACCAGAACTGCAAATGTTTATAATTTTTGTGCCGCACATTCACCAGTTAGGCTAGATATAGAGACGAAATTCCTGATTTGTAAGTATTGACAACCATGTCAAAAATAAGAAATGCGGGAATTTCGTCTCTATATCTAGTCTAACTGGTAAGTGCGCAGCACAAAAATTATAAAAATTTGCAGTTCTAATCTATGTACATGTTTACATCATATGGTCATATTAAGAACCCGAAATAAAATCACCGAGTTGTTATGATTTTAGCCTGGGCCAGTCCCTTTAATACAATCACAAGATGTAAAATATAAACGTAATTGAATATGCTTAATACAATTATAAGATAAACGTGACTATAAAACCCTAATACATTTAATATATTGTTAAATATGACAGGTTTATAACGAATTCTTGTCAAATTGCATGATGGTCCACAAAGTCTAATTAGTACCTTAAATTTAAAGACCAAACTTGTGATAGTGTTATTTAATTAAGGTTTACAAGATAAACATACCTAGATAACCTTAATACAATTACAAGATAAACGTAATTAAAGAGCCTTCGTGAAATTACAAAATCAACACAGATAGTTAGCTTAACCGTAATACAATTACAAGATAAGGATCACAATATAACCTTAACAAGATAAAAATATAAACTTAACTAAATAACCTTAATACAATACAAGATAAGGATCACGATATGACCTTAACAAGATTAAAATATAAACTTAACTAAATAACCTTAATACAATACAAGATAAGGATCACGATATAACCTTAACATGATTAAAATAGAAACTTAACTAAATAACCTTATTACAAGACAAGATATGGATCACAATATAACCTTAACATGATTAGTAAGTAAGTAAGTAAAATATTTGCTTTACTTCACTTTTCGGCCAGTATGGCCATTTAAGTGAAAATTGTTTCATGACTTGTTATTAATCTGTTTCATGACTTGTTTTTAATATGTTTCATGACTTGTTTATAATCTGTTTCATGACTTGTTTATAATCTGTTTCATGACTTGTTTATAATCTGTTTCATGACTTGTTTTTAATCTGTTTCATGACTTGTTTTTAATCTGTTTCATCAGCTGATCAGAGCACTCTTATTGGGAATGGAATCTGTTTTTAAATATTACCATTTGCAAATGTATGATATCAAGTTCAACAAGTATGAGTTATTTTATTGGCTGAGATGTGCATGATGTATTTATTTCATACACGGGTTAATATATTATACATGTACATACCGGACCCTGTACAACCCGGGCTCCTGTCTATGCCGTAATAATTATTTGGTCCCGAATTAATTACACTCAAAACAGTACTAATTAAACCTCCGAATACCGGACTCATTATTTTCCCCAAATGCATACATTGTTTTGTATTTAACCTGTTCAAACCAGAATCGATTTTTTTTGGAAATTTTTAAAAAATCGCATGTGGTGCACTAAGGGTTAAAGAGGTGGCGGCAAGGTGACGTTACATCATGCTTGTTATGCAATAGGAAAGGTAAGTAAGTAAGTAAAATATTTGCTTTACTTCACTTTTCGGCCAGTATGGCCATTTAAGTGAAAATTCCAGGTATTACAATATCCCATATTGTATAGTTAAAGTAGTAAAGGAAAGACAAAGCCAATAAAAGCATGATCGTACTAAAATATTCAGTTTAAAGTGTTTGATATGATAAGATGACGATGCTCCTGGCACCTATATGTAACGAGTCTGATGACATGTTGTAGCGCCTGCACTACAACACAGTTTAATGGGTATAAAAATATCAGTATAAATAATGTGAAATATGAAGTGAATTTAAAATGAACGACTTTTCAAGTCACTATATCTCCATGAAACTGGAGTGATTGTGTAAAAACTACAAGTCTAAGTCAAAAAAAAAAAAAAAAAAAAAAACAATGGTGGTTCGACTTATTCAAGTTCATTGATCATTTGTTGGTCGGAAACGCGTTTTCGCTATAACGTTTTCGTTATCGAAATATGTAAAACATCCCTCCCTTCTTTAAAGTCAATTACCACCACCAGACGTTGCTGTATTTTTTTAACTGTATGTTTTAGAAGTTCATGTGACCCCTAAACATTTACACAATGACCACCTCATGGGGGGGGGGGGGGGGTCATTATATAGACATTAGTATATCCTATTTCTTATTCTTATGTAATTATTTTGACTCAGACATAAGGTAAACAATTAAACACCTTCTAACACAATTTAAGTTTGAGCTGCTGATTTGACACTGAATGTTTGACTTTTGTTTCAGATGTTGGGGAGCTACTCGGTCATTGACGTTTAGATCAAACGTAAACGTCATCTTAGATATTACATTAATGTTATTGTTGATTTACGGAGGATACTCTTTAAGCGCATGTAGTCATTCTACCATTGCGGCCCTTTTTGTGAGAAGTTGATATACATCCCATGTCATCTTGATTATCAACCAAAAGGGATAATAATATATTCATGTTATTAAGTATACAGAATTACTTCTACAAATGTTGGCAACTTGATATAGAATACGAATATTTGATTAGAAAGCATTGCCGAAGATAGAAAAGAAACAGGTACATGTATGTATAAACATTGGCAAGGATTGGATATATGCTCAGATTAAAAAACAATGCATGGAAACTGGCATCTATCATCATTCAAAAAAAAAAGAGTTTCAATTAGGCTGATACCGGTGTAGGCCTACGTATCGTAGTGAAAACTATATCATAATAAACACTTCATTCGACCGTATACTGATTATTGCTTTCCTTTGATTGCTGCATCGTTGTTTCATTCTTTATTTGTTTTACATTTTACATCCGTGATTTCTTTAGCCCTTAAAGCGCGGGGATCAACTTTAGACGTCAGATTCTGACGTCTAAAGTCGATCCCCGCACTGAAAGAGTAAAACATTTATAATGGTCGTAGACCCATAACATAGGTATTCAATTGAAGCCGAAAGAGCTAGCTGAGACATTTATGAGGATTTCAAAATAACAAACCCTTTGATCTCTTGGTTTATATAAAAACAAAACTTCACCTCTTTAACGGTTAAGAATGAGAACTTTTTAGAACATTTCGTATCTTAACGGTGTAATACGTACATAGCTTGCCCAGTTAAGATATACGTCTCATAATGAAAACCACATCATGATAAAACTCCATTCGTCCGTATGCTAATTATTGTGTTCATTGCATTGTCGTTTTTCTAAGCGGTGTAATACCTTGTGCAGTTTAAACGTCCCAACCAACAGGAGACGTTCATCCAATTCTGGTGTAATATTGCCTATTGTAGTCAGTCATTCATTTGTAAACGGTGTAATACATTGGCCAGTTTAGGCTTCCTAACAAACATAAGATGTTGTCCCAATGTACGATTGGTCCAACATTGCGCTGGCTTTAGGCTAACGTTTTGTCTATACTGGGATATGCCTGGACTATGTCCGTTTGCTGTTTTGACGCGCGAAAAATCTAACTTTTGAACCATTTGGCTTATAACAATGTGTGCATCCACTTTTAACATTGAATTTTAGGCAGCGAAGCTTGCTAAACTTGCTTGCTAGGGCATCTGATGTGCATGTTTTCGATGTTTTCTATCACAAGTCATGTTCTCGTGATTTTTAGTATAGAATTTGTCCCATTCAACATATTTAGAAAGTTGAAAGTTTCACGCAGCCGAACGGCGGCCATTTTGGATTTGTCCAAAAAAGAGCCACCATGTTGGTGGGTCCACTTGGGTCTACTCTGGATGCATTACTATTGTACTGAACCCGAACTCAATGCCAAATTTGGCATTTTTGCCCGGATTTGCACGATTTTCATGCTAATCTGCCTGATTAATGATAAATGAAGAAGTACATATTATGTAATACCCAGCTAGCCCATCATTGGATCAACGTTTTGTGATTGATGTGAACAATTGCTCATGAGACAGGCATGAAAAAGCAGGCATGAGAAAGCAGGCATGAAACAGCAGGCATGAGACAGCAGGCATGAGACAGCAGGCATGATACAGAAGGCAATGATACCGCAGGCATGACACAGCCGGCATGAGACAGCAGGCATGATACAGCAGGCATGAGAAAGCAGGCATGATTGAATGTCAACCCACCGTCTGTGACGTTGGTTCAACGGTAATCTGACACTGGTTCAATATCAGGTTGTATTTGTGAGATTAAAGACCACATATCACAAATTATATACTACATGATAGAATATATTAATTGTGTGTCTGTCTGAGACAATCATCTGAATCCGAGGGGGGGGGGGGGTGAACCTGTGAGCTCCGGTGTGACAGGCACCAGGCGTTACCATCACAACATGCTCAAGCCAGGCGTCTGTGTAAGATACTCGGCAGAATATGTTCTGATGGCTGTCAGTGGAAGATTAGAATGCTTTATTACGAAATGAGGAGAGAGGATTTATATCACTTAGGAGATTTCACACCCCAGCAAACAGGAGGCGTTGGCCAATAGTGATTTAGTGTTGGTACAATATCACAGTGGCCCCACATTAAATCAACATTGGGTCGACGTTTCATATTTGACAGCGCATGTTGGGGGGGGGGGGGGGGGCATTGATGTGGCTGCATCTCTGAGATGATGATTCAGACACGATATAATCGAGAGACAGGAAATAATGGAAATATGAGATAAAATTCCTTCAATTATCCTGTGATAATTACACAATATGCCATGAGAGGTGTCATGAGAGCGAGCCAGTAAGTTGGTGAGTGAGTGTGTGAGTGAGTGAGTGAGTGAGTGAGTGAGTGTGTGAGTGAGTGAGTGAGTGAGTGAGTGAGTGAGTGAGTGAGTGAGTGAGTGAGTGAGTGAGTGAGTGAGTGAGTGAGTGAGTGAGTGAGTGAGTGAGTGAGCGAGCGAGTGAGTGAGTGAGTGAGTGAGTGAGTGAGTGAGTGAGTGAGTGAGTGAGTGAGTGAGTGAGTGAGTGAGTGAGTGAGTGAGTGAGTGAGTGAGTGAGTGAGTGAGTGAGTGAGTGAGTGAGTGAGTGAGTGAGTGAGTGAGTGAGTGAGTGAGTGAGTGAGTGAGTGAGTGAGTGAGTGAGTGAGTGAGTGAGTGACTGTGACTGACTGACTGACTGACTGACTGACTGACTGACTGACTGACTGAGTGACTGAGTGAGTGATTGATCATCCATCCGATGTAGATATAAACATTGCAAACACAGATGTTGGAAGGCACCACGATCTTCTAAGAATGTTTACATTTAATTTGATCCCACATAGTGTAGCGAGTTGGGTGGTCAATGCTGTTTAAATGTTAATCCACCGTCTTTGACGCCCGGGATTAAAACAACATTGTTTTATCTCATCATGTTTACCAACACGTAAATACCGGAGACTCTGATGATGGGATCTCCTGAGATTGTTACGTTTAACCTGATCCTACAGAGCGTGGTGAGGTGTACGATATCAAACAAACAGCAAGGTCCGACCATTGCAACACACACAGGGAGATGGTCCAATGCCAGTACTAAGTTGGACCGGCGTCACAGACGGTGGACCAGCGTTAGCCCGGCGTTGGTTCCCCCCCTTGTGTTTTCTGGCACCCGGAGGCTGAAGGTCTATGACAGATGAATGTGGCCCAATGCTGGACCAACGTATGCAACATATTCTGAACCAAACATCCGTCATCCGCTAATGGGGCATGTGAAAGGACACCTAGTGTGGATGATTGAAGCTAAACACAGCTCTCACATCTCGTAATAATCTCTGAACACGCCCTGCATGACGAGCAATTCTGATCTCTCTATGACACTATGACCGAGACCCGCTGACATAGTACCAGGTATTATGCTGTGCGGTTTTCATACTCATGCGGTGTTCATACTAAACTTGGGTAGGCTACATGGTGTGTTTTTGCTGAAGTCTCATGCATCAAAATACAAAGTGTGAATATCTGGAATGAGGTTTCACCTCCCTATGTAATGGGCGAAATCCAAAGAGGGTGACTACAAACAGTAAAGTCATGTCTGGTGGTCCCTACCTCAGGTCAAAGGTCTACCTTTGGATACTAAGTGCCTCCACGTCTAAGTGTAGGTGATGATCTACTGCGGAGATAATTGCCCTCCAATAGTCAGTTGTCTCTGTCATGATCCGCCTTTTAGATCTGACTGACCCTAGCCTTCAGGGTCACCGTCACCTCTGCGTCGCAGACCGTGGGTAGACAATATTCATTGGGTGGACGTTGATCAAAGGTGGGTGGTTTTCGCCATTATCTCAGCAATGCTCAACTTGACTAAATATTAGTTTATTGTTGATCCATCATCTACGATGCTGGGCCAACGTTAAACCACACATAACGTCTCGTGTTTTTGGAGTGAGCTATCTAACTCCAGGTACAAACTCGACCTCTGTTAACCCTTCAAGTCCTCACGATGCATTAAAGCATCATTTTACATCCCTGTAAACAGACTCAATTTTCTTACAACTAGGGGTTTTTGAACGAAAATTTCCATGAAACTGGTTTACCAATACATTGCAATTTTGACCCACAACTTTAAGTTTGTGAAAATTACCCAAATTTGTTTAAATTGAGCACAAATATTTGCAGGTCATGATGTTTTGACACACATTTCATCCCTAAAAACAGTGATATGGTCGACTAATAAGACGCATTAAAAACGAAAATAGTCGTGAACAGCAGAATAAGAGGTAATTGTTAAAATGGCCAATCACCCATCTCACATAAACTAAATTTAAAATTATTTAAACTTATTTAACTCTCATTTGAGTTAGAAATCGCATTGTGGTACACAGACGTCACATTCTGCCTTTTATGATGATTTCAATTAAAAAAAACTTTGGTCTCCAAAAATATGAGCACTTCTGATATAATAGTAATTAAAAAATTATAATGTGTTATTTTATTATGTACTTTGGGCTAAGGCCTTGCATACAAAATAAACAACGTTACATTACATAATAATTATGTAATTAATTTGTTTCTGATACACAGTGTAATTTGTCCCCTTAGATATGAAAGGGTGCATCTACCACTTTGTAGCAGTCATACCCTTTCATATCCAAGGGATACAGTATCTATTCAGCTGTGCTCGACCATTAATTGCCTCATTCATTGTGATTAGTTTAGTCTGCTCTCTTTGATTGACGCCCGACAAGAACCAAGGTTTCTGCAAACATCACACCAGCCGCCTGTTTGCCTTGACACTCTCCTGTTGGAGGGTTGGCATGGTAACAGAAGAATAGACGAGGTCACGTGATTATTTCTAGAGGACGTCAGAATTGGCTCTAATTCCGTACGTCAGACAGATATATGGCTTCTGTTTTTTTCAGGGTGTTCTGTTTGTTAGATTGGCTCGGTTGTATTTCAATATCACAGGACACTATATTTTTTCTCCGTTTAAGATGAGCGTGCGCTTTCGATTAAAGCCGCGCATCACAAAAAACAAGTGTTTTGATAGTTTAGCTGGTAATATTATGAGCAAAACCAGAACTATATCTAATTATAATCGTGGAACGCTGTATATGTTTTCTGTCTATGTAGTTTACACCAGTCTCGTTAAACATGTTTACGCAGCCTTTCAATAGTTAGTTAGACCTTTTAATATCCGGATTTTCCAAACAGCTTTTCGTGGTATTACTTCACCATTCTACTATTAGTCATACCCCAATCATTGCTATTGAATCTCTGGCAAGGCTTTACGCTGCCATTCCCAAGTTAGTTATACCTTTAATCGAGCAGCTGACAATCAACCAAAGCTGGGTCAACATCAAGCCAGCATTGGGTCAAGGTCGCTTGTTTGATTGGGGAAGTTCTGCTAATACCCTGTTAGTCCTGAGACGGATCAACATGTATAATCCTGTGGATCAAGGAGGATCAGAGACTGAAAACCCACACAACTGGTGTCGAACCCACAAGGGAACATATATCTTATAGCCAGCGGCAGAAGATTAACCATTTGAACTCCATGGCAAAAGACATTAACCTGCACCTGTAAAGATCCACTCCACGTCTCACGCCCCGGTCCCGGTGTAGTGGTCAACGCTTCCTGCCTGTCACTCGGGAGCCCATGGCTTGGCTTGTATTTGTTTAGGACTGTGACATAATATGATGTTCAATCAGCAGATATTGTAAATTGTTCGTCTCAAATCAGATAAATATGGATGATTTTCATCGACTTGAAGTTGTGGATCGCGTTAGCGAGACACAACTTCAAGTGGGTGAAAATTTATTTGATTTAGCGCTTTGTGTGTGAAGCTTTGACTCGGAAAATTTGGCATTTAGCACATCGTTTAAAAAACATTTCATTACTTTAATCACGTTTGTAGGAAGAGTAGGGGGATTCCCGTGTTACATGCGTGTTGTGATACTCTATGATCCCTGTGAAGTGAGAGGATAGGCTGACACCGATAGAAGGGACTATCTGATTTTCATTCAGAAGGGCCGTCTATTGTCTGGCCCTTCCTTCCTCTCCTAATTTAATTAAGGGAATTTCCAGATTCACGCAAGCCTAGAACTATCCTTAAATGACAGAGAGCATTTAGTCACGCAGGGGGGCCATACATTATCTGATACATTCTACCGCTCTGAATTCTTTATACCCCATATATATATTATATTTATGTGATAATTTTCACGTAAAGCTAGAGGGCTTCCTTCTGTTGTGATATTGCCATGATTGTGCAGAAAGCGACGTAAATCAATTTTCACTCATTATGCTCTAGAGGGGAAATGTTGACATCTGAAGCTTCAAATGGTGAATTCCAGAGCGTATTTCGACTCAAATGGAGTCGTGTTTAAATAAGATAATTAATTTTAGCACTTAGCACTTCGTTTGAAAACATTTCACCATTACACATTGTGATACTCTATGATCCCTGTGGAATGAGAGGATTAGCCTGTCACGGATAGAAGGGACTATGTATTGTCTGATCCTCACTACAGAAGGGACCATCGATTGTCTCATCCAGCCTTGCTCTCCTCATTTAATTAGGGGATTCCCCAGATTCACGCAAACCCAGATATTGTCCTTAAATGACAGGGAGCATTTAGTCACGCAGAAGGACAATACAGTCTCGGATACATTCTACCTCTCTTAATTCTTTGTGTGATAATTTGCCAGTAAAGCTAGAGGTTGAATCACTGTTGGTTTATTGTTGACCCACCGTCTGCGACACTGGACCTACATTAAACTAACCTTCTTTGAAATTATGCTATTTTGCCATTGAAGCGCAGCCTATATGATCCAGAGGCCGCTGGCTCATTCGAAATAAGAGTAGGCCTGGGCATAGTCTTTGCTTCGGGCTTCCTTCTGTCGAGATATTGCCATGATTGTGCAGAAAGTGAGGTCAAGCAATACTCACACATACGCTCTAGAGAGGAAACTTTGAGCTTCAAATGGTGCATTCCGGAGCATATTTCCTCCTAATATGTTTTAGCTGTATCTCACTTTCTGTTTGATCAAATATTATATTGAGGATCTATATGATATGTGAATAGAATAAAATGAGTAAATAATTGTTTTGCGTTGTGTTGTCAAATCGCTGGTTTAGTAAGATAAGCCAACTATTTTTTATTGATTATCCAAGCGTAATAAACACTTCATTTTAAATAAAGTATATACCTAAAAATGTATGTATCTAATCTGTGTAACAAATATATATATATACTGTTCGAACAGAATATATGAGAAAAGTAATGAATAAACGAAAAAAAACTACAATATTACAATACGTCATATATGTTGAGATATTGCTGCGCCAACGTGGGCGATGTTTGCCCGACATTATAACAACATCCGGTCAACGTCTGCGTTCTTATCACAAGACGTATTCTTAACCCTTTACCTGACAATAGTCCTGTTTAATTTATTTTATTTGCTAAATACCTTGACTATATTACAGTTATTGAGAATGAAATGAGTGATTAAAAATCAAGATGTCAAGATGTTTGCTGTCGAATTAAACAAACATTAACAATTTTTACCCACTTAAAGTTGTGGGTCGCGGCAACAAGACTCAGCTTTAAGTGGGTGAAAATTTAAATAAAATATTTAAATAAAATAACAAGTTGGACACGGGTTACCTAAGGAACCTCTCCTGAAAGTTATTGGCAACAACTTTTGAAGTTATAGTGAGTTACAAACAGGATCATGCCTGACAAAAACGGCCATTTTTCTAGTCAAGGTTTTCTCAGTGGATTCAGCTACCTGAAACCATACAATTTAAAATAAGCTTCTTGGTCATCCTAAAATATTTCTCAAATCCAATATGGCGGTCAAAAATCTAAAATGGCCGCCAAATTACATAGACGTAAAACAATATTCACCACCGTAGAATAATAGTTCGTGGTTGACTGGCCAGCTGACTGACTGCTAGCTGACTGACTGATTGACTGATTGACTGACTGCTGGCTGGCAGGCTGGCTAACTGATGGCCAGCTGGCTGGATGACGGTTGACTAGCTGGCATCCACACAGTCAGTTAGATTGTTTACAGGTTGTCTGATTTGCTGCCTGGCTGGCTGGCTGTCTGCTTGGCTGTCTGGTTGGTTGTCTGACTGCCTGTTTGCCAGCCTGCCTGGCTGGCTGACTGTCTGGTGGTTCACCCACCTCTATGGTTGGTTGTCTGGCTGTTTGGCTGGCTGGCTGGCTGACTGTCTGTTTGGCTGTCTGGTTGGCTACCTGCCTGCCTGCCTGCCTGCCTGCCTGCCTGCCTGCCTGCCTGCCTGCCTGCCTGCCTGCCTGCCTGCCTGCCTGCCTGCCTGCCTGCCTGCCTGCCTGCCTGCCTGCCTGCCTGCTTGCCTGCCTGCCTGCCTGCCTGCCTGCCTGCCTGCCTGCCTGTCTGGCTGACTGTCTGGTGGTTCACCCACCTCTGTGGTTGGTTGTATGGCAGTCTGGCTGGCTGTCTGCTTGGCTACCTGGTTGACCGGCTGACTGTCTAGTGGCCCACGTACCTTGGCTGTCTGGCTGGCTAGCTGACTGTCTGGTGCTCCACTCACCTCTCTGGTTGGTTGTCTGGCTGCCTGTCTGGCTGGCTGGATGGCTGGCAGACTGTCTTGTGATCCACTCATCTCTCTGGTGGGTTGTCTGGCTGCCTGTCTGTCTGGCTGGCTGGCTGATAACTGGCTGGCTGACTGTCTGGTGGTTCACCCACCTCTTTGTTTGGTTGTCCACCCACCCCTACACTTGACTGCCTGACTGGCTGGCTGCCTGGCTGGTGGTCCACCCACCTCTCTGTTTGGTTACCCGGCTGTCTGGCTGTCTGGCAGAATGGTTGCTGACTGTCTGAGTGTCCACCCACCTCTCTGGTTGGTTACCTGGCCGTCTGGCTGGCTGGCTGATTAACTGTCTACTTGTCTGGATGGCTGGCTGGCTGGCTGGCTGGCTGGCTGATTGACTGTCTACTTAGCTGGCTGGCTGGCTGGCTGGCTGGCTGGCTGGTTGGTTGGCTGGCTGGCTGACTGTCTGACTGTCTGGCTGATTGACTGTCTACTTGGCTGGCTGGCTAGCTGGCTAGCTGGCTGGCTGGCTGGCTGGCTGGCTGGCTGGCTGGCTGGCTGGCTGGCTGCCTGCCTGCTTGCCTGCCTGCCTGCCTGCCTGCCTGCCTGCCTGCCTGCCTGCCTGTCTGGCTGACTGTCTGGTGGTTCACCCACCTCTGTGGTTGGTTGTATGGCAGTCTGGCTGGCTGTCTGCTTGGCTACCTGGTTGACCGGCTGACTGTCTAGTGGCCCACGTACCTTGGCTGTCTGGCTGGCTAGCTGACTGTCTGGTGCTCCACTCACCTCTCTGGTTGGTTGTCTGGCTGCCTGTCTGGCTGGCTGGATGGCTGGCAGACTGTCTTGTGATCCACTCATCTCTCTGGTGGGTTGTCTGGCTGCCTGTCTGTCTGGCTGGCTGGCTGATAACTGGCTGGCTGACTGTCTGGTGGTTCACCCACCTCTTTGTTTGGTTGTCCACCCACCCCTACACTTGACTGCCTGACTGGCTGGCTGCCTGGCTGGTGGTCCACCCACCTCTCTGTTTGGTTACCCGGCTGTCTGGCTGTCTGGCAGAATGGTTGCTGACTGTCTGAGTGTCCACCCACCTCTCTGGTTGGTTACCTGGCCGTCTGGCTGGCTGGCTGATTAACTGTCTACTTGTCTGGATGGCTGGCTGGCTGGCTGGCTGGCTGATTGACTGTCTACTTAGCTGGCTGGCTGGCTGGCTGGCTGGCTGGCTGGTTGGTTGGCTGGCTGGCTGACTGTCTGACTGTCTGGCTGATTGACTGTCTACTTGGCTGGCTGGCTAGCTGGCTAGCTGGCTGGCTGGCTGGCTGGCTGGCTGGCTGGCTGGCTGGCTGGCTGGCTGGCTGGCTGGCTGGCTGGCTGGCTGGCTGGCTGGCTGGCTGGCTGGCTGGCTGGCTGGCTGGCTGGCTGGCTGGCTGGCTGGCTGGCTGGTCCACCCACCTCTCCATTATGTCGCTTGCTGAAACAATTTATTATGTTACTTATCCATTATTGTAGACACTTTCTCATCTTCAGATCTTGCCGTTATCTGTGAACTGCCTGTTCTAAATTTGCGTCACATTTATATTTGTTTTTATTTGCTCTGCTCTTTCACTTTCATCTGACTTTAAAGCCTTTGACCTTTATCTGACCCCTTTCATTTCAAGCATTTGACCTTTATCTGATAAAGCCTCAGATGACATCGCATTGCGACATCAGGTATCATTCTCTCATTATCATGCTCCTCGATTATTCCATTAAATTACTTCAACGTCTATGGGTTGTAACCCCTAAAGCTCTGTGGGTTGTAACCCTTAAAGCTATGTGGGTTGTAATCCCTAAAGCTCTGTGGGTTGTAACCCTTAAAGCTCTGTGGGTTGTGACCCTTAAAGCTCTGTGGGTTGTAACCCTTAAAGCTCTGTGGGTTGTAACCCTTAAAGCTCTATGGGTTGTAACCCTTAAAGCTCTGTGGGTTGTAATCCTTAAAGCTCTGTGGGTTGTAACCCCTAAAGCTCTGTGGGTTGTAACCCTTAAAGGTCTGTGGGTTGTAACCCTTAAAGCTCTATGGGTTGTAACCCTTAAAGCTCTGTGGGTTGTAATCCTTAAAGCTCTGTGGGTTGTAACCCCTAAAGCTCTGTGGGTTGTAACCCTTAAAGCTCTGTGGGTTGTAACCCTTAAAGCCCTGCGGGTTGTAACCCTTAAAGCTCTGTGGGTTGTAACCCTTAAAGCTCTGTGGGTTGTAACCCTTAAAGCTCTGTGGGTTGTAACCCTTAAAGCTCTGTGGGTTGTAACCCCTTAAAGCTCTGTGGGTTGTAACCCTTAAAGCCCTGTGGGTTTTAACCCTTAAAGCTCTGAACTATTTTTGTGTAAACCATGGAGACCAACGGGGTTCTATTCAATTTGAAATCATCATAAATGTCTTAGTTAGCTCTTTCTGATTCATTTCAATACCTGTGTTGTGGGTCTAAATATTTTTACTCCCACAAAGCGGGGATCGACTTCAGACGTCAGAATCTGACGCCTGTATACGTCAGATTCTGACGTCTAAAGTCGATCCCCGCGCTGTGAGGGGTAAAGCAAACACATTGTGAGTAGCTATGATATTTCATGTCTTTTATCGCAGTTTTCTTATCCCCTAGAGCACTGTTGTCAGAATCTGACGTCTTTATACGTGAGATTCTGACGTATATAGACTGTTCCCGCAATGAAAGTGTAAACCATTTATAGGCTTAGGCCGTAGACCCATAACATAGATACTAGTGATCAAATGAAGCGGAAAGAAATAGGCCTATCTAAGATTTTAATGTGACTTAAAATTGAAAAACCCATTGGTCTCCAGGGCTTATAAAAAATGTTTGAGCGCTGTAAGGGTTCAGAACTCGACAGAGATTAGGTACCCTTTGGGAAGGGTGATTGCTATTCTTTAATTGGATTGCAGCGACATACCCACATGGAAAATACTCGTAATACTCTTTCTCAATGCAAGCATGTCACACCCACGCGCCATCTGCTGGTGACAAATGACGGCAATTAACATGAATTACACAGCCTCGCTCTCAGACAGCCTCAATTTCGTCCTGAATATTCCACTGAGTCTGGTTTTGACATCGACCCTTGTTCCAACTACCCTTAGTGAAGGTGTGTCACCACCACTTGGTCTTTATAAACGAGCGCGTCTGAAAAATGAGAACTTATTTTCTGATCAAGATTGTATTTTGTGATGGGAGATCTTGCTGACATCGGACTTGACATTGAGGCGTCTATAGCATGCTCATAATCTTTAGCTCATTACACTTTTCTTTAAACTGTATTTTCAAGATTAACCCTTAAAACGCTGAGATATATTTTGTTTTTAATTTAAAATCAGCATAAATGTCTCGAACGTTGGCCCTTTTTGCTTCATTTGAATACCTATGTTATGGGTTTACGGTCATAGAAATATTCTACGTCAGAATCTGACGTCTAGAGTTCTACAGACGTCAGATTCTGACGTATAAAGACGGTCCACGCACTAAGAGGGTTGACCTACTGTAGTTGCTAAAACCTCATGTTCTTCTCGTTATTCACCAGGATTATTGAGCAAACATAATTGCTAACAGTTTGTTTTCGTGTATCTTTCATTAGATATCGTTAATTAAAACTGGAAGATATTGCTTAAGCCATTGTTTATTGATTCAAAATTCAATTTGCGCATAATACTAAAAAGTACATTGCAAAACAAACAATAGTATAATTTTTTTTCTTTGAAACCAACACATGATATGTATTAGTCAGTTTGATTAAAACAAATAATACAGTTTAGAAACGAAGAGTTATGATGTATTAATAAATGTACAATGGTGAAACTCGACCCATCAACCCGATGCTAGCAAACCGATGGATCAACGTCTACGGTGTCGGCCAGTCTCTAAATCAGATCCGTCGCAACGTCTCGAGCCCGCCAGAGTCTAACAATAGATCAGACTTTACACATATAATATTAGTAGTGCCAACATCCACACCTCTGTGACCATCCTTTGGCATGTAAGGTTTGACCATTATTTTCGATAGTTATATTTCACAAAAAGGTATTTTTCAAAAAATAAGCCCATACGCCTCGCTAGAATAGGTGGCCGGAATTTTGTATTGCGCGAAATTCAAAATGGCCGCCCACGATCTCAGCGAGCATCAAGTGACCCTATTTATTTATTACCACCACTCGCCCCCAGTGTACCTGCTTTTTTAATGCATTTAGGTAGAAAATGGATTAACGGAGGTCGACCCGTTGATATAATAAAAAAACATGTTGCGCTTGACCGAAAAAAACTTTGGCGAACAAAGGGTCAATTCAAGATCTTCATATCTAAATTATGATAGATATTGACCGTTTTTTAACGTTTATACCAACAGTTCTCAGAGTATTGTATATTTGGAATTTACACTGAGTTTCAAATATGAATTAATTGACCAAACAAATAAATGAAAGCCATTTTGATGACGTAATTTTGACATGTTCCAAACAAATTTCGGGTATCTTTTTTTTGAGGGAGGGCGGTTGCTAAAATGCATGTTCAAAATCCGTTCGCCAAAACGTTTTTTTTTTATTATTTTTAAATATATATTGCCTTGCTTAATTCATCACACCTCATTGCTGATAATCTTTATCTCGACATCATGCCGCATTTCTCTCATCTAATAACTGATATTTAAATTGCCAGCCTTTGCTTATTCTTGACTTAATTAGACGCTGGCTGTATTTGAGATGGGACCTTCGTCCTGACATTTATATTTAATGATTTGACATTGAATGTAAATATAAGGATACATTGATCTGAGATATGGTCAAATGTGCCATATGTAAATAAAAGGTCAACAAAATGAATAGATGTATGATATAATTGTAGCAAATGGACTGATTTAACTCAAACCTAACCCACTGACCAATTTTCCCGTCTTTCTTCTGGTTTATTCATCACACTTTATTGTTTTTGATCTTTGGAAACAATAAAGCTGGCTGACTAGCTGGTTGGCTGGCTGGCTGGCTGGCTGGTTGCTGACCCTTTCATCAGGTGACGTTCACTTAAAATGTCAGCTTTTGTTTATTCTTGTCGTTATTATGTGGTTTGTATTTCAAATGAAGCCGTCCTGACATTTATACTCGATGTCAAATGGCGAGAGGTGTAAAAAATAAATAAAAGCCCGGCAGCGTAATAAATGTAAACTTTTATATAATTTTCCAAATCGAGCTGGCCAAGTTAACACAAGTAAAAAAGAGTGAAAATAACGTGTTTTATTTGCCGACGATTACATTATCAAATCAATTAGACTGTCTGGCGGTCTGGCTGCTGGCTGACTGGCTGGCTGGCTGGATTGCTGGCCAGCTGGTTGTCTGACCGGTTAGCTCGCTGGCTGGCTGACTGGCTTGTTGACTGGCCTGCTGGCTGGCTGCTGGCTGACTGGCTGGCTGGTTGGCTGGCTGGTTGACTGGCTGGCTTGCTGGCTGGCTGGCTGGCTGGCTGGTTGGCTGGTTGGCTAGCTGGCTGGCTGGCTGGCTGGTTGCTGACTGGCTGACTGGCTGGTTGGCTGGCTGGCTGGCTGGCTGGCTGGCCGGCTGGCTGGCTGGCTGGCTGGCTAGCTGGCTGGCTGGCTGGCTGGCTGGCTGGCTGGCTGGCTGGCTGGCTGGCTGGCTTGCTGGCTGGCTTGTTGGCTGGCTTGCTGGCTGGCTGGCTGGCTTGCCGGCTGACTTGCTGGCTGGCTTGCCGGCTGGCTGGCTGGCTGGCTTGTTGGCTGGCTGACTTGCTGGCTGGCTTGCCGGCTGGCTGGCTGGCTTGTTGGCTGGCTGGCTTGCTGGCTGGCTGGCTGGCTGGCTGGCTGGCTGGTTGACTGGTTGGCTTGCTGGCTGGCTTGCTGGCTGGCTGGCTTGTTGACTGACTGGCTTGCTGGCTGGCTGGCTGGCTTGCTGGCTGGCTGGCTTGTTGGCTGACTGGCTTGCTGGCTGGTTGACTGGCTGGCTTGCTGGCTGGCCAGCTGGTTGTCTGACTGATGAGCTCGCTGGCTGGATGGCTTTCGGGCGGCTGGTTTCTGTCTAACTGGCTATTTCTCATTCTGTTTTTCCATCTGCTAATTGTGCGCTTACTCCGCCGATTCTGTGACTTACAGTATTCTCAGACTTATTTTATTTAATAACGTTACCCAACAAATAACCTACAGCCTTTTCCAATAAGCCATTCAGACATTTCATCTATTGACCTTCACATAATCAGCTGACTGCGTGCCCTTATTTATCACTTATCTCCGCTCGTCTCCTCGCATTTGCGTTGTTTCTTATCCATGGAATTTTATCTTTGACCTTTGTCTGGATAAATCATCATTGCAAATATTTGTGCCCAAAGTAAACAAATATGAGTAATATTCAGCCACTTGAAGTTGTGGGTCCCGGTAGCGAGACACAACCTCAAGTGGGTGAAAATTAAATTAAATTAATTAGCTTAGCAGGATAAAAGATATACCTTACATGAAGTGTACGGCAAAAGGATAATCCCCAAAACAGAAAACTTGTAAACTTAGGTCTACGTGCCTTTTACTATTTAAAATATCATTTGTATTTACTGTACTTCTGTATGTTCTCCTCTTTTGAAGATGTTCTATTGAAGGCTAAAAAATAAATGATTGAAATGAAATACTATACAAATCAGACACTTTACTTTGATTATTTGTCAAATTTTCCTGAGGAGTTGCGCAGATATTTTTCTTATCTCAGTAATCTAGAAATCTATTCTGAGAACAAAAACTAGCACAATAATCATCTTCACCGTCAAGGTTTTTTACATCGACGAAATTGCATTACGCACCATATTGAATTATGCATATGTCAGGCCAGCTGGGCATTAAGGCTTACACCTTCCGAGCTAGATTACATAGAAATATATTTGTGTCAGCTTAGATGTTGCATCCTTTATTATAGACACACTTTCGTAAATTGACCCGATGCAAAAATTAAAATGATATATATAATAAAGCGTGTTTGGCTGAATATAATCGAAAGTGCGGGCGGATTACAATGCATCAATCCTAAGATACTTACACAGTAACCTAAAGCAGCTGGGTCGGAATGCTTCACTGAACCAAATAAAATTTACATTACGGCGGACCCCACTCCCGAGGACCGAGATCTTGCTGTGCATGCAGATCATCGCATTGTGCACCCACAGTGCTTAGTGAGCAAATCAAGACGACTATGCGAATATTATAATGAAGTAAATGACAAACTATTTTGCATCGCAGTAAATATTTGTACTTACTTCAGTAATATACGGTAGTCAAAATAGATTAATTAATTACTGAAAATAATTAGTAATTTACCAATATAAATTTTACGATATGATTTTGGGTTATTTTATTTTTTACAGGAATATATAATAGTGAAATAAAGTAATGTATTACGCTACCTTAAATGGCCCTGTCGCTGACCGTAATTCACTGTAAAAAAATCGCTGACCGTAATTGACTGTAAAAAAAATTGTATACATTGGATTCACAACTTTTAGCCAGCTTTGTGTGTTTATTATTTTACCATTCGATTATCAGTCATATCTCGAATATTGTTTCGTGGCTTCACGCTGCCATTTCCCAGTTAGCTGAACCTACTGCCTACTGGATCCCTCTATCAACCAACTGTACCCGGACTCGTATTAAACAGGGTGAATTAATTTCGCTGATTTCTCAGTCGATTCTCAACCAATTTTCATAAAAATCGTATATACTTTCATCATGATTATGGATTTATGCGGCGATTACCCTGAAAATTTTGTTTTAGTGGGTATTTCAGAAATTAGACCATTTGACATTTATTTCTGAGACGAAGTTAATTCTATAGAGGGGCGACGTTATACAGGCTAAAGTTCTTCTATACCATGTGTTTCACTTAAATTTGTAGGGTACTCACCGCATCACTTTAAAATAGTGCTCGTAAAATGTCATGAGAATTGGTTAAGAATTGACTGAGAAATCAGCTAGATTAATACACCATTGTTAAGGTGAATCCAGATATAGCCCCGAGAGAGATCAACATGTATAAACCTGTGGATCCTAGGGATTAACTGGGTTCAGGGAAATCCGACACCAGTGGAATCGAGCCTTCAAGGGATCACATTGGCCGATCCAGAGTCAGGGCCAGGGGTCCCTGAACCCTCCCGCTTTTAAATTTAATTAAAATTCTTCAAAATTGCCAAAGTATCGGTAGGTTCATATTTGAAACCCAAAATGTACTAAGGCCCTACCCTTCTGTGTCAACCCCCCCCCCCCCCCATATATAAAGATTAGGTATACTAGCTTGGAAGAATAAACAATAATCGATTCACACCTATTATTTATTGTTTCAATCGTAGCCCCCCCCCCCCCCCGCCTCCTTGAAAATTGAAAACAAATATCTCACAAGTTATAACATAATATTAGCTCTATGGTCCCCAGAAAGGACATGTACATGTGCCGTAAAACCGTGCCGAAATGTATCATGTGAAATAATCAAATAATCACCGCTCTCTGGGATCATGAGGGAGCAGGGTGACCTAGAGGTCAAGGTCAATCTGATCTTGTGGCAGTTTTTTTTTTGGAAGCACAAAACGTTAATGCAATTCTGGTTTAATGTTGGGCCGAGATGCTACCCCAACATTAAACCAGCTTTTATCGGGAATCTTTGCGTGATATTATTCTACTACTAACATTGGTTGAATGTGGTGTGTTTGTTGGGATAGCCCAGACAGATGTGCTTCAACTGGAAGGCTGGGTTACTTTCACATTTTCATGTCTAATGTTTCGTGTTTTACCATTCTGACAATAAAGCGGATATCATCAAATCTTGGAACACCTATTTTCTGAATTTGAATTAGAAGAAAGAACTAAATTTCGATAGATACGTAGATTCGAATATACTCGTGCCTGGTACATTCAGACCTGAGAATCTATCGAATTTCGCTTCTTTCTCTTTTTACAAGACCATTACATATCGTACATTCGGATCTGTGAATCTATCGTAGTTCGCTCTTTCTCCTTTTACAGGGCCATTACATATCGTGTTTGTTGGGTGTCTTGTTACATTAGCCCTATGGTGGCTCGATGCTGGCCACCGTCTTCGACGTTGACCCAACATTGGGCCTTCACGTCGTGTGCACAAGCTCGGTAGATAGCTACGAAACCGTGACAGAGTTCAGTTACTAAAGGAGAGTTCTGGACATCACCTGAAAATATTCTGAGTATTAAACAACGTTTTAAAAGTCAATTTTAAACCAAATCAGGAGGTCAGAACCCGTAGCAGTGTTCGCACTATGGTCCAGCAAACACTGACCCAAGTACGATTATATACTATCTGTTTGAAAAATATATATATCTTTCTTTTATTACTACGTTAATTTTAGTATACTAAAGTAATGACAATATGAGTCTCTGATAACTCCATGTAGAGTGGCTCGGTATGTGTACACTGTGACAAAGACAATATGAGTCTCTGATAACTCCATGTAGAGTGGCTCGGTATGTGTACACACTGTGACAAAGACAATATGAGTCTCTGATAACTCCATGTAGAGTGGCTCGGTATGTGTACACACTGTGACAAAGACAATATGAGTCTCTGATAACTCCATGTAGAGTGGCTCGGTATGTGTACACACTGTGACGTACCAGAGTGGCTCGGTATGTGTACACACTGTGACGTACCTTTTATGAATACATGTATTATGTTTATGTACGTACTGAGGGGAGACATGAATAAACGAATAAACCCCCAATGTTCGTTCAATGTTAGGCCAGCGTCGTAGACAGTGGCCCAACATTGAACCAACACCGAGTCAGTGTATCTTACTGACTGGGTGAGCCTTCACATGGCAATTACAGATCGTGTTTACCAGATGTTTTACATTGGACCTATTATGGCGGCTCAATGCTGGGCCACCGTCTTCCACGTTGACCCAGCAAACACGAGACATTGACCTGATTTTGGTCTGATGTTAGGCGCCAGCGGCGTAGACGGTGGCCTAACATCACACCAACATCAGGTCAACTTGTCATGTTTTATGGGGTCCCACCGTTCACAGGGGGTGTGGGTCCTAGGGTAGTGGTTAGCACCGCTGCCTTTCACGCTAGAGTTCGGGGTTCGTTTCCCGGTCTCTGCCCTTTGAAAGAAAGAAAATGCTTCTTCCCCATCCACTCGGTAAACTCAGTATTGTGGGGAGCTTCTGTGACCGAAAGGTAGCGTGCTCGGCCTCAAACCACCTCAGTTTGAATTTCCAATCCTGTGTATGGAGGGCAGTGTCATCTCACTTATCTCACTATCCTCAGGATGTTCTCTTGGCCTAATTTATTAATTATGTGCACAAAAGTGGCCACATTCATTCCATTTCATTCACCGTTCACAGGTTCAACGTCGATTGCTTATTGCATGTGTTACTACGATACCGTAACAGACGTTCACAAGCAATAGTTTCTGTGGCGCCTGATGGAGATATATATCCAGACATTTTTCTTCAAGCGGGACGAGTCCATTACCTTGAAGAGTTGCTTACTTTATAGTCTCTAACGACCGTGTATATATATAAGTACCCACCTAGCAATCAATCTAAAAAAGGGGATCTGATTCCACTCACGCAAAATATATATTTTTTTAATTTGGACGGGAAATATTTTATTAAATATATTTTCAGTCAATAAAAAAGAGTTCTGGGCATCAATTGAGAAGGTTTAGAGTATCAAATAGCGTTTTAAAAGCCACTTTAGAACAAAATCGGTTTATCAAAGGGGACCCAGTGGGGTCAGAGGCAGCCACCCCCCCCCCCTCCCTCCTGAGCCAGATTTTTTAGAAACTGATTGGCTTAGTATTCGTCACTGAGTTGAGAGTTGGCGCCTCCTGAAGTAAAATACAAATGTGCGAGTGCTTTCATTTTTCTTCCATAGAGTGCGTTATTTCGATGGACTGGCAATTTTATAGGCTCTAATGACCGCGTTGATGGGAACGCTGGTCTGGAGTTTACTGAGTTTACAGGTGAAACTAATCATCAATTAACCTTTGCAGCTCTGAAATAATTTGATATAAACCAAGAAATCAAAGTGTTTTATTCAATTTGAAATCATCATAAATGTCCTAGTCAGCTCTTTCTGATTCATTTGAATACCTATATTAGGGGTCTACGGCCATTATAATTTTTAACTGTTTCAATGCGTGGACCTATTTTAGACGTCATATTCTGACGTCTATAAACGTCAGATTATGACATCTAAACGAGTTAAGCTAGGGTTTAATCAGTCTAACTTATTATATCTATAACGTGTACATGGAATATTTATGTCACACAAACGTGATAATACATAGCAAAATACAACACACGTTTGAAACTTTACTCCATAATGGCCTAATTAGTGCCTTCATTTTACTGCAACAGAGACAAGTGCATTAATTTGATGCATATTTTAGAGGTTATATGGCCGTACTGATGGGACAGACTGGTGATTTTTTTCTGCTGCTATCCAAGCAAACACGATAACGTTGAGCAATGTTAGGTTAACGCTGAACCACCGTCTGCGACGTTGAACCAGCATGAACCAACATTACAATCATCGCGTGTGAGATAACTAGCTATCACTGTTTTCCATCAGATTCAGCCATTTTGATGGAGCAGATTCAAACAGGCCATGTGTAAACTGGTTCTGACATCGCCTTCTCTAATGAGACCCTGGCGTGGAGATGTATGATTGTAGAGCAAGAGAAGTCACGCAGGGAGTCACGGCATAAGTCACATTAGCCTATATTATGAAAGGGATGGACATACCAAACCTTACAGGCCTGCTGTGCTGTGTGTATTTTAATTCCAAAAAGGTTAATCTAAATATTCCCGGCGCTGAAATAATTGAAACTGATGGATAACACATTTCATCGATGTTAGTGAGATTAATCATAGCCCTGAATACATAGCTGCATAAGCAGCTCGGGCAAAATAGCCTTGTATTCAGGACTATCTATTTATTCACTTCGTTACTTCATTATCTGTATTTATTTATTTATTTATTTATTTATTTATTTATTTATTTATTTATTTATTTATTTATTTATTTATTTATTTATTTATTTATTTATTTATTTATTTATTTATTTATTTATTTTTATGACATCTTTATGCAGGGCAGACAGTCAGGCTAGGTTACATATGTTTTTTCATGATCTGAAAATAAACAATTATCAAAGAAAATACACATGCAAATATACATCATGTGAATACATTATTAATATTATTGAAACAGAAAGTGTACATAGCAGAAAATACAGAAGAAAGTGCATAGCAGAAAGATGACATATACAACACTACATCGTGCAATTATCATGATCATACATACAAATTGCATAAATTTAAAATTAATTGACATTTGCCTGTCATCTTTTCCCCGCGCTAAAACGAGAGATAAAAACAGTCACCTTGTAGTTAGCATGCACTCTGGAAAGCGTCTACTAGGCGAGAAAATTAACTGCTTGGCGAGTAAAGGGTTAATACAAGAAGTGGAGCGTAGAAGGTCAGACTGAGAGATAGATCAGAGTAGACTGATTGAAAACACAGATAGAGAGATGGTTCATCTAGAACCAGGAACTGGGGAGATTGGATTTAAGCACATCAATGAGAGAAATAAGATAAATGATAATGGCAATCTGAAAGGTCATGAACTCATGAACTGTATTAAACCCCTCGGTGACAGAAACGGTATTCTACCCCTTATTTAAATAACAGCTGAATGACGGCGGTGATTGGCCGATGTCGTCTTCTGTCAGGCTTGTGAATCACTTTTCGATTGATCGGGGGTAGAATACCAGACTTGGTCCTAGAACGGGTATTTGTTTATTTTGAATATTTCAAAGCATCCTTTGCCGTTGTATCAGACAGACAGACAGACAGATATTTTATTGACAGAAATAAAAGTCATTACAGACTTATTTGTCATAGTAATAAGAGAGATATATGTATATGTATATACAAGAATGTTAGTTTGTTAAAATCATATAAGACAATATACATGATATGATAAACAACTAGAATCATGTTAGGTGGCATTGCCATAATAAAAACTGGGTATTTCGGTAATACAAATGACTACTTCTTAAAATAAAATTAAAAGGCATTGGGGGTCTGTCATTTTGTTTCCCGCACCAAAACCAGAGATAAAATAGCTACTATGTATAATATACTAATTATATATAGTAGCAAAAAAGACACTCTGGAAAGCGTAGAAACCAAACATATATACAAGTGTATAATTATGCTACAGTAACTGGAGTATGAAATAAGACAATGGTAAAAAATGTATGGAATTTAAAAAATATATATATATATATATATAATATAATATAAAGCAGTACAATTAATGTGGCAATCCGCGAAACAGGTAGCTCCGAGCCATGTGACCATGCAAGCACAGTCGCTATGAACTCGGAGATTCCCTGATATTGACTAGTGGTGTAAACTTAACAACGTAATAACAGTACTACTACCGTAACACAATATATACATACTATACTAATAAAAGTCGGACATTGTGGTTCGTCGACTGCCAACAAAGTATAGCATCAAAACCATCCATATTATCGAGTGTTGCAGACTTAGTGATGTAATAACAATGACAATTACGGATAATAATTATGTGTGCCATTCACGCAGGACATGGCACTCACACAATAACATTAAAGTTTATTTAATTAACTAGTGATTTATTACCTATATGGCCCTCGCACAAAAAAAACATTACAGCTCATTTTAATTCACTATATTGTTTATTTCATACCATTTCACTCACGACCTAGTTAGTACCACATACTCGGAGTTACAATCGAGGAAAAACATTCCCGACCTCATAGATAAAATCAGTTAACTTAGCAACTCTGAAATCCTCCATAACGCCCCACCTCGTCTGATAACAAAGGCGACGGAAACGTCCCTAACCGGCCCTAAAAAGCCGAATAATAAATCCGAGAGCAACAGCCGTCCTGATATGTGGTAATACCCAAGTCAGATCATGAAGGCATGATACTATGGATAATATAGCGATAGGTGACTTAGATTTATTATACTCGGTGTTTTTAACAAATAATTTGTTTAAAACAGCCATAGATAAATTGCGCTAGTGACTTCACCACTGTTATGTCTCTAGATGTCATAATGTGTAGAAACATTTCATTTGTCGGCTGTATATTGATAGTTGCGGTTGCAGAGTTAAAAAGGATTTTGCGTTCATTATTCATAGCGTTACAGTGGAGAAGAAGATGTATTTCGTCGTCAATTTCGTTTAATTCACACCTTGTGCATATTCGCTGGTTTATTGGAGTGATTGAATTATTGTATCGTCCTCTTTCTATATTTAGATCACGTGAGCTTATTCGGTATCTCGCCTTTGATGTTATGAGATGGTTACCCCTTGTGTGTAAAATATATTCAATACAGAAATATTTTTTTACTAATGCATATGTGCGCAGCTTACTCGAACTCTCAATATTTTTTCTCCACTGCTGTGTAAATATTCTAACAATTGATTCTTTAAATAAAAGCATGAATTTATTTGTATCCCCAATATTCTGTGATTCCCAAATTTGATGAAGCCCGGCTCGTTCGAGGACAGAGCGAATACGGGAACACCAATTCGTGAAGCCAATGCCATCTAGCTCAATAAGCATATTGTAGGCATTTCTGACTGGATGGCTCTGAGATAGTTTTAGAATTCTACACCTATATTTTACGGCTTTTATGTGTTGTCGGATGATCAGTGGAAATCGTCCCGTGTCCCCATATATTGCAGGTGTAGGTGTTTGCTTTCTAACTCCAAGTGTAGATTTAATAAATTTTAGATGGATTTTTTCAGATCGATAACATCATCGCCTGTGTACCATATATCACTTCCATATTCTGGTATGGGCAATATTTGACAATCAAATGCCTTGAACGCAATAGTGGGTGACAATTTACCGACCACAGGACGGGACTGTTTACATAGAGTAAAAATTGCTTTCCCAGCTTGGGAAGCAAGATGAGAAAAAGTTTCTTTTAACACGTTATTAGCAGACTTGGTGCTATACACCACACCCAGGTATTTATATTGTTCAGATTTTTCTATAATGTTATCACCATAGTGGAGGCTTCCGTGTACTTTTGTGTAACGCTCATTAAAGATTAGAACTTTTGTTTTGGGAATGCTTACTATGATATGCCAAAGGGAAGCATATAAATACAGAGCAGTTAGCTGTTTTTGTAATCCATCAGCAGATTCTGAAAAAAGGACAAGGTCATCTGCAAATAACAGATATACCATTAGTAAGGTGTCCACAGGGATACCTTGATCTTGGTCAAATGTTGCGGATATGTCTTGTAAAAAATCCGTGAATAGTTTGGGACTGAGCCTACTGCCTTGTAGAACCCCATATCCGCTTTTTAATATGTCACTGATACGCGAGTCCCATTTTACACAACACTCTGCTTTAGAAAACATGCTTCTTATTATGTTTAGCAAATTGCCGTCTATTCCCCTGTTCAATAATTTGTAGTATAATGCTGTTGTATCAATATAGTCAAATGCTTTTGTGAAATCGACAAAGCATGTATACAGGGGTTTAGAAAGACACCTTTGTTTATCTATGATGGCACATAGTATGAATATATTGTCCGTAGTTCGCAAATTGCTCTTAAAACCAGCTTGATAAGGATAATTATCATTACACACCTCGTTTTTAAATGAGAGTCTGTTATTAAGTATAGATTCAAATAGTTTCCCAATACACGGCATGACTGTGATTTTCCTGTAATTATCTGGAACGCCATGGTCCCCCTTTTTGTAGACAGGGTGGATTATACCGGTAGCCCATCTAGATGGATATTCCCTATTGGTAAGAATGGTATTGAACAACAATTCTAATGCTGGCAATAGTTCATTACATCCATATTTGTAAAATTCGGCAGAAATACCATCTACACCCGCTGCTTTCTTGCATTTCAACTTTTGAATTGCCCTTTTAATTTCTTCTGCAGTTATGGGACTGTTTAGGAACTGTGTCATATTAGATTTATCGTGCTCTACATTATGTTGAAATGAAGTAACTTGCTTTATAATATTATTCATGTGTTCATAATCAAAATAATCCACATGTGGTGGGTAGACTTGTTGTTCAAAGTATTTCACAAAGTCTGCCAAAGTAGGCCTTGTAGTAACATTTCTAGGATTTAAAGATTTTCAGAATTTCCAATAGGAATTAGGACATATTTTCCAGCTCACTAAGTTTGGCTTGCTGGTATTGTCTTTTCTTTCTTTGGATTAATTGCTTATATTGTCGTAACATTATATTATATTCGCCATGCCGTGCGTTAAAATCTCTCTGTTTAGCAATAATATTAACAACATACTTCAAGGATTTACATTCTTTATCATACCAGGGGTTTAAGGGAAAATTATTTTTAGTGTTCCTTCTTTGCTTCGAAATATGTTTCCTTGCTGGGAATAATGGCGAAATTACATTTTCTATCATACCATTGAACATGTCACATAGAGTGTCAGTATTACACCCATCGATGACGGCACACAGCATTTCCTCAAATGCATGACACGTTTGCTCATTTACCACAAAAGCTAGTAAAGCTAGTTGTATCTTTTCAGCCGAGACCATGTCTCAAAGACTACAATGGCAAGTTGAGTGGCAACTAAAAATAAAGAAATGGTCTTTCTTCAAAAACGATAACATTATTATCTTTAAAATAAAATTAACAAGAAATAAATTTGAATTGTGCTGAAGGCTCCAGCCAGTTTAAAAGTAACACCAGCTCACTGTGAAAAATGTTTTAGAATTGGTGAGGAAAGAGGTCTGCTTTAGAAAACATGCTTCTTATTATGTTTAGCAAATTGCCGTCTATTCCCCTGTTCAATAATTTGTAGTATAATGCTGTTGTATCAATATAGTCAAATGCTTTTGTGAAATCGACAAAGCATGTATACAGGGGTTTAGAAAGACACCTTTGTTTATCTATGATGGCACATAGTATGAATATATTGTCCGTAGTTCGCAAATTGCTCTTAAAACCAGCTTGATAAGGATAATTATCATTACACACCTCGTTTTTAAATGAGAGTCTGTTATTAAGTATAGATTCAAATAGTTTCCCAATACACGGCATGACTGTGATTTTCCTGTAATTATCTGGAACGCCATGGTCCCCCTTTTTGTAGACAGGGTGGATTATACCGGTAGCCCATCTAGATGGATATTCCCTATTGGTAAGAATGGTATTGAACAACAATTCTAATGCTGGCAATAGTTCATTACATCCATATTTGTAAAATTCGGCAGAAATACCATCTACACCCACTGCTTTCTTGCATTTCAACTTTTGAATTGCCTTTTTAATTTCTTCTGCAGTTATGGGACTGTTTAGGAACTGTGTCATATTAGATTTATCGTGCTCTACATTATGTTGAAATGAAGTAACTTGCTTTATAATATTATTCATGTGTTCATAATCAAAATAATCCACATGTGGTGGGTAGACTTGTTGTTCAAAGTATTTCACAAAGTCTGCCAAAGTAGGCCTTGTAGTAACATTTCTAGGATTTAAAGATTTTCAGAATTTCCAATAGGAATTAGGACATATTTTCCAGCTCACTAAGTTTGGCTTGCTGGTATTGTCTTTTCTTTCTTTGGATTAATTGCTTATATTGTCGTAACATTATATTATATTCGCCATGCCGTGCGTTAAAATCTCTCTGTTTAGCAATATTATTAACAACATACTTCAAGGATTTACATTCTTTATCATACCAGGGGTTAGAGGGAAAATTATTTTTAGTGTATCTTCTTTGCTTCGAAATATGTTTCCTTGCTGGGAATAATGGCGAAATTACATTTTCTATCATACCATTGAACATGTCACATAGAGTGTCAGTATTACACCCATCGATGACGGCACACAGCATTTCCTCAAATGCATGACACGTTTTCTCATTTACCACAAAAGCTAGTAAAGCTAGTTGTATCTTTTCAGCCGAGACCATGTCCCAAAGACTACAATGGCAAGTTGAGTGGCAACTAAAAATAAAGAAATGGTCTTTCTTCAAAAACGATAACATTATTATCTTTAAAATAAAATTAACAAGAAATAAATTTGAATTGTGCTGAAGGCTCCAGCCAGTTTAAAAGTAACACCAGCTCACTGTGAAAAATGTTTTAGAATCGGTGAGGAAAGAGGTATGCTGAGCGAGACACACCATCTAAATAAAGACAGGGATGTCTGATGAAAAACCCTGATCAACAGGTGACGTAAATGGCGACAAGAGGCGGGTGGCGGGGTAACTTACAGAAAATGTAGCGAACATTATGTGTGTGGGTGTGGTAAAACGTGGTAATAGCAATCACAAATAGTGGGTGAGATGAATAGTGGTAAAACGTGGTAATAGCAATCACAAATAGCGGGTGAGATGAATAGTGGTAAAACGTGGTAATAGCAATCACAAATAGCGGGTGAGATGAATAGTGGTAAAACGTGGTAATGGCAATCACAAATAGCGGGTGAGATGAATAGTGGTAAAACGTGGTAATAGCAATCACAAATAGCGGGTGAGATGAATAGTGGTAAAACGTGGTAATAACAATCACAAATAACGGGTGAGATGAATAGTGGTAAAACGTGGTAATAGCAATCACAAACAACGGGTGAGATGAATAGTGGTAAAACGTGGTAATAGCAATCACTAATAGTGGATGAGATGAATAGTGGTAAAACGTGGTAATAGCAATCACAAATAGCGGGTGAGATGAATAGTGGTAAAAAATGGTAATAGCAATCACAAATAGTGGGTGAGATGAATAGTGGTAAAACGTGGTAATAGCAATCACAAATAGTGGGTGAGATGAATAGTGGTAAAACGTGGTAATAGCAATCACAAATAGTGGGTGAGATGAATAGTGGTAAAACGTGGTAATAGCAATCACAAATAGCGGGTGAGATGAAAAGTGGTAAAACGTGGTAATAGCAATCACAAATAGCGGGTGAGATGAATAGTGGTAAAACGTGGTAATGACAATCACAAATAGTGGGTGAGATGAATAGTGGTAAAACGTGGTAATAGCAATCACAAATAGCGGGTGAGATGAATAGTGGTAAAACGTGGTAATAGCAATCACAAATAGCGGGTGAGATGAATAGTGGTAAAACGTGGTAATACCAATCACAAATAGTGGGTGAGATGAATAGTGGTGAAACGTGGTAATAGCAATCACAAATAGCGGGTGAGATGAATAGTGGTAAAACGTGGTAATGGCAATCACAAATAGTGGGTGAGATGAATAGTGGTAAAACGTGGTAATAGCAATCACAAATAGCGGGTGAGATGAATAGTGGTAAAACGTGGTAATAGCAATCACAAATAGTGGGTGAGATGAATAGTGGTAAAACGTGGTAATAGCAATCACAAATAGTGGGTGAGATGAATAGTGGTAAAACGTGGTAATAGCAATCACAAATACTGGGTGAGATGAATAGTGGTAAAACGTGGTAATAGCAATCAAAAATAGTGGGTGAGATGAATAGTGGTAAAACGTGGTAATGGCAATCAAAATAGTGGGTGAGATGAATAGTGGTAAAACGTGGTAATAGCAATCACAAATAGCGGGTGAGATGAATAGTGGTAAAACGTGGTAATAGCAATCACAAATAGCGGGTGAGATGAATAGTGGTAAAACGTGGTAATGGCAATCACAAATAGCGGGTGAGATGAATAGTGGTAAAACGTGGTAATAGCAATCACAAATAGCGGGTGAGATGAATAGTGGTAAAACGTGGTAATAGCAATCACAAATAACGGGTGAGATGAATAGTGGTAAAACGTGGTAATAGCCATCACAAATAGCGCCAATTCTGTGCGTGGGCGAGAATAACCCTTAAAACGCTGAGTTAATTTGTAAAACACGTCGTGAACAAAGGGTTTTTTTCAATTTGAAATCATCATAAATGCCTTAGTCAGCTCTTTCTGATTCATTTGAATACCTATGTTATGGAGCTACGGTCATTAGAAATATTTTAATCTTACAGTGCGGAGATAAACTTTAGACGTCAGAATCTGACGTCTACAGACGTCAGATTCTGACGACTAAAGTCGATAAGGGTGAATAGCGGTAAACCGTGGTAATAACAATCACTAATAGAGACATGGGATTTGCTTACACTTTCTTTTTCACCAATTTTGAGAGTTTTGCCATTCTTTCTGCGACCTATCATCCCATGGAAATGCCATGCAGTCTGAATAAAGACCATTACCATTGCCACCTGATGAACCAACTGCCAATTCTAAATATAATAGAAACAAGGGGAGCGTTTTCAGTCCACTTCGCTCCTTTATAAGTAAGCTTTTACCATCCACGCAGCTCACGATCTTGTCATGAAAAACAGGTCTGATCCAAATGCATGAACGATGTCTAAATAAAGACCAAACACAATGATGTCTGATGAGCTAACAGGTCAGGATGCTAGATGAATGGTGTGAAAACTGATGTGTAACCGAAGAAATTGACCTCTTCGAGACGAAAGGGTGTCTCTGCCACAGATACACCCTTTCATATCCAAGCGGACAATATAAAGCAGTAATCTTGCATGCAGACATTTAGTATCTTTTCCATTTTTTTATAAGCGTATTTTAAAAACCATATTATTTACTTAAACCCGATCCTTAGCTATGTTTATCTATTAGCTACATAGAGCTAAAATGTAAAATATTATTTTAAAAATACATTTCATTCGTGCTTACTGTCAGCAAATTAAAGCACTTAATAATTATAACAGGCTTGTAAAAGCGAGCTCTAAGGCTTTGGAAGGCGAAGTCACTCATATAATATATCAGCCCTCATAAAGAAATAAAAAAAAGATGCCCAGACCATGCTTTGTGCTCGATAACGACAGTTATGACATACGACATAAGAAAGTTAAGGAAACTAATATAAAATAGAAAATTCAGAAATTTAATTTGAAAGATTTTCTAAATAAATTGTAGTAGACTTCCTCGTTTAGCCCAGTATGAATCGCTTACACTTCTTGTCTATTGAATTGTATTTTCGTTGCTAACAAAACAATTCAACCACAGTGCCAAAAAATTCTGTCAAATTGGTTAATACTTTCAGCGGGAATCGTTTTTAGAGGTCAGAATCTAGACGTCAGATTCCGATCTCTAAAGTCGATCCCCGCACTGAAAGAATTAAAAAAATATATATTTGCCGTAGACCCATAACATAGATATTCACATGCAGCGGAAAGAGCTAACTAAGACATTTATGATGATTTCAAATTGAAAATAACCTTTTGGTCTCCATGGGTTATTTAACAATATTTCAGCGTTGTGAGAGTTATTTTGATGACCTGCCATCTGTCATAGAGAACTCTATTAATTCAAGTGGCATTATATTCAGTTTGAATCCTAATTGGAAACCTATATCATATACTGGCCTAATCTCACGTGACAAATGAGTGTTTTCTGCCAAAGAAATGTCCAGATGACACAAACTATACCCGCCTGAATGTGATGGCGGATGTCTGCAAGATACCCTATTATCACTCAAGGACTTGGTATGACCTAAATTGAATTTATAGAAGCTCTCATTTATAAAGAGCGCATGGTGGGGATACATCTCATAAATTACGCATGTACCACATTTTCAATGTTGGCTCAACGTTGACGACGCTGGCCCAACATTAAACCAACACTGTCTCAATGTCTCGTGTTAGCTGGGGTGACACATCTCATAAATTACGCATGTACCACATTTTCAATGTAGGCTTAACACTGACGACGCTGGACCAACATTAAATCAGCATTGGGTCAACGCAGTATGTATGTTGGGATGCTCTACCAGGGAAATAGGAACCCAGCAGACAGAGGACATCTTCCCAGTGTTGAATCAATGCTGGGCCACCGTCTCTGACGCTGGCCCAGCATTGATTCAACACTGGGAAAATGGCTCATGTCTGCTGGGAGCAATGGCAAAATGTCAAAACTAGTCTCAGTGGACGGTTCAGAGCGAGGCAACGCTCCTCTGTCAAACCGAGGCTATGATCCAGACTGAGGCAGAGGTGGGGTGGGGGGTAGACTGCCACCGTCTGTCATCGGCAGAAGATGAATTATCACGCGTTTATCCCTTTACATGCTAGTAACGCCTATATATAATCAACCAATGTAAGACTTATTATGAGCAGTATAGCGGAGGACAGCTGTGGCACGTCCAAGGGGTGTGGGAGGGGGGATTTGAGGGGCCCAACCCATCCCGCCCCCTCGAAAAAAATCCATGGTCTTAAGGGTCTCCTTGTGAGCTGGTGACACACTGATGGACAAACATCGCCCAATATGCCTTATATGGCATTTGAACCCTGTACATCCAGACTAAGACAGCGTGGGGGGAGGGGGGGGGTGTTTCAGGACGACAGGCATGTCCCTCAGTACATTTTGAAAAACAACGCTCTCAATCCCTATCTGGAGGTAATATTGACTTGTTTTTATGGCAATTTTCTTTCATGGTTTGGTCTACAAAGAATTTTGGTGGAAATGCAGGGGGGGAGGGGTGTGGTGGAGACACAGACGAACAAATACATCTAAATGAACAAATGAACAAATACATCTAAATGAACAAATTAGAAATAAGCGGCAACTATATTAATATTGTAAATTATGCATTTCCATCCGGGGGCTATTCGGATCCCAGTTAATAAGATGTGTACGTAAAGTATGTTGGTAGGATGAGTGATAAATAAGGCATTAGTTTGAATGTATAAAAAACGTAAACATGGTGAATCTTTCTCGTTTGGTTCTCGTCCCATGACTGAGTGAATCCAGACTCACCAGATGTCGCTCTGATCGTTAGCAGAGCGTCCTGTTATATTCCTTCGGCAATTTAGATATAGCGTTCCATGGAATGCAGAGGGTGTATCTAACACTTTACAATGTGGCAGATACACCTTTTAACCCTTAAAGCGCTGAAATATCTTTGTATAAATCATGGAAAAAAAGTTGTTTTTCTATTTAAATCATCATAAATATCTTATGTAGCTGTTTGCGCTTCATTTGTATACATGTGTTATGGGTCTACGGCCATTTGTATACATGTGTTATGGGTCTACGGCCATTTGTATACATGTGTTATGTGTCTACGGCCATTATACATATTTTACTCTATCAGTGCTCTTTGCGCTTCATTTGTATACATGTGTTATGGGTCTACGGCCATTATACATATTTTACTGTATCAGTGCTCTTTGCGCTTCATTTGTATACATGTGTTATGGGTCTACGGCCATTATACATATTTTACTGTATCAGTGCTCTTTGCGCTTCATTTGTATACATGTGTTATGGGTCTACGGCCATTTGTATACATGTGTTATGGGTCTACGGCCATTTGTATACATGTGTTATGGGTCTACGGCCATTATACATATTTTACTCTATCAGTGCTCTTTGCGCTTCATTTGTATACATGTGTTATGTGTCTACGGCCATTATACATATTTTACTCTATCAGTGCTCTTTGCGCTTCATTTGTATACATGTGTTATGGGTCTACGGCCATTTGTATACATGTGTTATGGGTCTACGGCCATTATACATATTTTACTGTATCAGTGATCTTTGCGCTTCATTTGTATACATGTGTTATGGGTCTACGGCCATTATACATATTTTACTCTATCAGTGCTCTTTGCGCTTCATTTGTATACATGTGTTATGGGTCTACGGCCATTATACATATTTTACTCTATCAGTGCTCTTTGCGCTTCATTTGTATACATGTGTTATGGGTCTACGGCCATTATACATATTTTACTGTATCAGTGCTCTTTGCGCTTCATTTGTATACACGTGTTATGGGTCTACGGCCATTATACATATTTTACTGTATCAGTGCTCTTTGCGCTTCATTTGTATACATGTGTTATGGGTCTACGGCCATTATACATATTTTACTGTATCAGTGATCTTTGCGCTTCATTTGTATACATGTGTTATGGGTCTACGGCCATTATACATATTTTACTCTATCAGTGCAGGAATCGACGTCTAATGTCGTACTGAATGAGTTAATCTCAAAGGGAGTGATAAACTGATCGTATCTTCCTCTTTAAGTGTGACCGGCTCGTCCGGTTCGATTGTGGCTCGCCACTCAGAGGTACTGAGATCGAATCCTGGCCGGATGGATGTTTGTCATTGTGGCTGTCAATATCTCCCAGCAAACACGAGACCCGATGCTGGATCTATGTTTGGCCAACGTCGCAGATGGTGGACCAACATTGAACCAGTATTGGGTCCATGCTTCCTGTTTGCTGGGACAGTGTTCCAAGCGGTTCAAGGGTCTGAGGAGCGCGGTATTGTCTGTGGAACTGTGCAAAATAAGTAGCCCTCACTGAATAAGAATAGGGCAAGATGATGTCTCAGAAGCTCACCAGAGGGCCTTGAAGTCCATGTGAGTCACTTGATGAACGTGGCAGACATGTCAAACTGATCATGTGATTACATATTATATCTGATTCCTTTTGTATCCAAGCTGGCTGTTGACATTTGTGGTGCAATTGACTTCTGGAAAAGGAAAAAATATCTGAGGCGATATAAATTGAAAAATGAAGTTCTAAATTGTTTTGACCAGTCAATGATTATTGTGTGAATGTTGAGAATGCATCAACATCATTTGATCTCTGACAATCTCAGTGATTCAGGTATGGAGGTAATTACATCATTTGATCTCTGACAATCTCAGTGATTCAGGTATGGAGGTAATTACATCAATTGATCTCTGACAATCTCAGTGATTCAGGTATGGAGGTAATTACATCAATTTTATATTGTTATTCGTCGCGTTGCTATTTCTTGCGCGTTTATGAACAAAAAACTCATAAAGAATCAAATATTGGAAAGCCGTCTTATATTGTAGAAATGAAGATTCCATATATTAGCCATTGATATACGACGCATGTTTAAATGAAATAAACCCGCATACATTGTGCAATGGAAAAAATCTAATTTTTTTCAGGACACAATTTATCAATCTTTCATAGGTAGGCCTAGGCATGTTGAAATATACAAACGCAAACTTATCTTTTGTTTGATGGTCTACACTTTTAGGCTTCGCGGTAAGGATAAAGAATGAAATTCGACAATACATTTGAAACAATGCAGATTTTTTCTTTTGTAAATTTATGAAAAAATCAGCTAGAGATATATGTTTAAGCTATATGTATATGTTTCCAGTGTTGTATCAGAAACGGAATGGGTTTGCTGCCAGATTTCTTATGTCCCGTCCTTTCGCATTAGGAAGGAGGGGTTGAGGGATTTTCTACTACAGTCACCTGTTGTTCATGGTAGCTATACTGTGCACATTATAGCTACCATGATTAACAGGTGACTGTAGACACTGGTTGATATTCCTATAAAACAGAGCGTAAACTGACCATAACTCGCCGTTCTAATGAGTCTTTATCGCTGAAAGCGTAAGCTGGCATAAAATCTCTTCCCTTAATGTCTTTATTACTTATACGGCTTTATCCAGGTGAAGTTTCGTTTCTACAAACAATTGTTTAATTTGAGACTAAAAATTTGGAAATCGTGATTTTTAAGCACTGATTTTATTTCCCATAACAGTAATTTAACCTGTTAATAAAACAGATTTAAACTACTATAAACTTAGGGGTTTAGGGCTGTAGTGTGATATTTTAGAGATGTTAGAGAATGAACTGGCATTGGTCTCCATCTTGTATTAAACATGACTAGAGGGAGTCTTATCTAGGTACATATCGCAGTTTGACGCCATGACTATTAACGGCTTCAGTGCGGGGATCGAATTTAGACGTCAGAATCTGACGTACTATAACCTTCCAGCATATTAATGACACATTTAGACTTATATGTTTTATTAACTAATACACACGTATACTAATACACACGTGGGTGGTCAGCGTGACCGCACCACATTAATCCGCGGACAACGTTCGGATTTCACATCAGAAAACAACCCCGATGAACTAATAAACAACCTAGAGATCACGTGTCACCCATAATGCACTGTTACACTTTGGGCAATATCGGTAGCGCGATGCCACTGAACTGGGTATGGCCACTACTGATGCGGCACTGCTTTCCCGGTAAACGCAAAACAATTGTATAACATTAATGCAACGTCGGCCCAACGTCTTCGACGTTGGTCCAGCTTTGTATAAATGTTATACAAATGTTTTATGTTTACTGGGTTTTCCCATACGAGATCAAGCTGTTGTTACATTTAAAGTGTCTTTGTTTTGCATTCTGATCTCAGACGCCACACATGATCTTGATTTATCAGCCGTTGTTGCAATATTTTACTCAATATTCATCTTTTTGTGTTTGATTTAGCTTACTTAATGTTAAAGTTTTTCCATGTAGGCTATGAGCTATTTACTCCGTTCAGATATATGAACAATGGAACCATCATAATTCGCATGCCTTTCAGTAATTCCCATTCGCCAGTGTTCTAAAACCAATACAAAATTTTGTTAAAAAAATGATAACAAAAACCTTTTAATCGCAGCGTATGCAATAAAGTACTCATAAAAAGAACCCCTTGATATTTTTCTATTTCTCTGTGAATAGAAAACTCATAATGTAGAGGAGTAGTGGCGTTTTAAATTCGCCATATATATTCAGTACTCACATGCATGTTTATAAGCATTCCTTTTTATAACAATAAAACTGCTCAAAAGCGCATTTTCTAACTTAAAAAAAAGGCGCGTGGCGACAGAGATGAAAGGGAGGTTGATGTAAGCGACATCTATGTGAGGAGAATAGATGCATTGCTGATTGACTGACGATTTGACTGACTAGCTGGTTGACTAGCAGGCAGGCAGGCTGGCTGGCTGGCTGACTGGTTGGCTGACTGATTGGCTGGCTGGCTGGCTGGCTGGCTGGCTGGCTGGCTGGCTGGCTGGCTGGCTGACTGGCTAGCTGACTAGCTGGCTGACTAGCAGGCTTGCTTGCTGGCTGGCTGGCTGGCTGACTGTTGGATGACTGGCTTGCTGATGAGCAGGCTTGCTGGCTGGCTGGCTGACAGGTTGGCTCACTGACTGTTTGGCTGACTGGCTGCATGACTGGCCGACTGAATGACTGACTGGCTGGCTAGCAGTCTTGCTGGCTGACTGGCTGACTAGCAGACTGACTGGTTGGATGACTAGGCCGACTGAATGACTGGCTGGCTGGCTGATTGGCTGGCTGGTTGGCTGGCTGTATGGATGGCTGGATAGCTGGCTGACTGGCTGACTGCCTGGCTTATCGACTGGTAGATTGGCTGGTTGGCTGGCTGGCGGGCAGGCAGGTTGGCTGGCTGACTGATTGGCTGACTGGCTGGATGACTGGCCGGCTGAATGACTGGCTGACTGATTGGCTGACTGGCTGGCTGGCTGACTGGATTTCTGGTTGACTGATTGGCTGACTGCCTGGATGACTGGCCGACTGAATGACTGGCTGATTGGCTGACTAATTGATAAAGTTTATAGTTTGATCTTTTTTCCTTCTGGAGCTCGGTTCTCAATACAGCTTATTATTGTTGTTTGTCGGAGGTGTGTGGCTAATATAGTAGGAAACAGGAAGTCCCGTAATACGTATGGATCGAACATGTACTACACAAAAACAGCATATTGTCAAAAACGGGTGGCTCATATTTTTTAAAAAGTTGAAAGAACATGATGATCTAAGTAGCACAAAGAATACTTTGCTCAAATGAGTAGAGCATTCTCCCGACTTCGGGCTGCTTTCTGTCGCGATATTTCCATGACTTTGCAGAAAGCGATGTAAAAAATGAAATAAATCGGTTTTTAGGCCACTTTAGTGCACATATAGGCTGAACTGGGCCAGGAGAACCTCCTGAGGAAGGTGAGATGAGTGAGATGACACTGCCCTCCAGCCACACGATTCGAAATTCGAACCCTGGAGGTCTGAGGCCGAGCACGCTACCTCTCGGTCACGGAGGCTCCCCACAAAAGCGATGTAAAACAACACTCACTCACTCACTCATGTACTGTTCAAGGAAGGCAATTAATATTTTACCCTGACCCTCTTTTTTCACAGATTCCCACTTGTAACGCAAGAAAATACTGTGAAGTCTTCTGTATTCCCCTATATCTCTCGCATTCCCAATCACGAAATAACGGTAGCAAAAGTTTTCTCCACAGAAACTGAAATATCATTATTATGATATGATTGTTTCTGTATCGGTGTATGATCTCTAAGAACGCTGATTAACTGTGCGGGGATATACTTTAGTCGTCAGAATCTGACGTCTGTATATGTCAGATTCTGACGACTAAAGTATATCCCCGCACTGTGAGAATTAAAATATTTAGGTATTGAAATTAATCAGAAATACATAACTTAGCCATTTATCATGATTTCAAATTGAAAAAAATCTTTAGTCGCCATGGTTTATACAAAAATATCTCAGCGCCTTAAGGGTTAAAGTTTTAAATTATAGAATTTAAATTTTCACTCACTTGAAGTTGTGTCTCGCTACCGCGACCCACAACTTCAAGTGGGTGAAAATTACTCATATTTTTTATTTGAGAACAAACATTTGCAAATCTTGATGTTTAAACACACATTTCATTCACAATAATATTGATTCAATCGGCTAAAAATGGAATCAAACGACTATAGTCGTGATTATACTCGCCTTCAAATTAAAAATGATCAACCAGGATCGCATGATTTTCAGCGATTTCTCCGTCAATTTTGAACAGATTTCCTTGAAATTTTGCTTTTAAGTGATCACTGTGACATGAACCAAAGTAATAAATACTACATACCGTCTCTTGTTTATATCAGAACTCTTTGCTTTTAAGTGATCACTGTGACATGAACCAAAGTAGTAAATACTACATACCGTCTCTTGTTTATATCAGAACTCTTTGCTTTTAAGTGATCACTGTGACATGAACCAAAGTAGTAAATACTACATACCGTCTCTTGTTTATATCAGAACTCTTTGCTTTTAAGTGATCACTGTGACATGAGCCAAAGTAAAAAATATTACATTAGTAATGTAAATAGTGCTTTAGGCCCTAACCCAAGACGATGGGTGAATGAATCCAGCATTGGAAGAATATCTTGGGCCGCAATATCGGTATATCGAAACTATTACTAATGTAGTATTTTTTACTTTGGTTCATGTCACAGTGATCACTTAAAAGCAAAGAGTTCTGATATTATTGATATTTATTGCCCAGATGATATTACTCAAAACAGATGTGTTTTATGTTATGATGTACTCAACATTGATTTCCCAGATGATGGATGGTATTTGTCATGTGGCCTGTCTGATAGTTTCTCACCATGGCTGGGGTTGATCTCAGTTTAGCCTGGTAAACTAAAGACGTCCACCCAATGATGGTTTTACTCTTTCAGACGTCTATAGTCGTCAGAATCCGACGTCTATAGACGCCAGGTTCTGACGTCTAAATTCGATCCTCCCACTGAAAGAGTAAAAGATTTATGAGATACGCATCCATGACATAGGTACTCAAATAAAGCAGAAATAGCTAATTATTTGAAAAAAATCTGTAGTTTCTTGGTTTAACCAACAAATATGTCAGCGTTGGTCCAAGTCTCGACTCCGAGTAGCCTATGTATTCTCTTTTTCATTCATAGTGAGACGCGAGTCACAATTCCCACAGTAAATGAAAATTACCCAATTTTGTGAAGTACCCCAGTTATTCGCCACCTTGGGTATAAAAGGGTGCATCAGCCACTTTACAAAGTGGCAGATGCACCCTTTGATATGCAAGACGACGTCATAATATCTGAAAGGAAAACCTCTTTATTGTGCGGGATTACCTTTGATACTAATATGTATCCAATGGATTTCATTTAGATTTGATTCATGGCATGTGGTACCCTGAAGGCATCGCAAGGCTCTAACAAAGTGACCTCAATTTTTAAAAGCAATAGCTCTAATACGATCAAAAGTTTTGAAAATGCTGCTGAAAATGGCCTAGTTTTGATAGGTACTTTAAATATTCGTCCCAATTTCAAGGCATCCGATTTTTTTGGTAGGCAGCGCGTGTGTCGTTTATACACAGCTAGCTGTGGAAAAACAAAATGGCGGTCAGTGTGACTGGGCCTGGCGCAGTAAATGAGTTAGGCGGCCCAGTCATATCGGGTAGGCATGTGGTGCAGAAATGGGACGATGGACCTGAAAGGGTTAAATACAAAAGTGGTCTTAAATTAGGTGAGCGTCGTGGACGAGTTTATGTAGATTTAAACCCTTCTTGGTAATATGAGGTTTACAACCACATGAATTGACCAGATACTGGTTGATCGCTTAGTGCTTACTGGGCGAGGTTTTGTAGATTTAGACGACTTTTCTTGGAAAAACTGTGGTTTATCTGTGTTTAGTCTGAGAAGATAATGTACCAGCTGTCCACACACACCACATCCCCCTAAATTACCTCACCCCTCCCCCCCCCCCCTCACTGACCTCACCGCCTCAAATGGTGAGGAACGCGTCTATGTAACAGTAAAAGGTAAAAAAGGTAAAGGTGCAGGTTTATAGTCTGATATCAAGTCTGAAGACCTATCATCTGACTTTACATCTTACTCCCTGGTCACTGGACCTGTTCATTCGTGTGCCATTTCAACTCCACGGAGAGCATACAGTCCTCCCAAGGACACAACATCTTAGCAATGTCCCAAGATTGAGAGGGGAGAAACATGATATTTCTCTGAAAATCCTGCACCAAGCGGGATTCGAAACCGCACGGCAGGCAGCGACATCGGCAGAGCGCCACGCTCTAACCATTGCGCCATGTCCCTCTCGTAAGCCACGCAAGTCGTACCCTAGCAGACAATCACCTATGCACACGCAGTCTAGCCGCTGGGCCAACATTAATCTTCACAACGTTAAAATATTTTGTGTAAACTATGGGTTATTTTCAATTTGATCGACTTTATACGTCAGATTCTGACGTCAGATTCTGTTTGCTGGGAATTCACCCTCTCACACTTTCTACACGATGAACAGCCATGATGTTTTCCAACGGGTTCATAATTTTATATTCATCTCTGTGAAATAATACTTCAGCTATGACGTCATTATTTCTCTATTTCCTGATCATTTCCCGAAGTGATTGCAGCCCAAATTTGTTTTGAACCTGTGAACAGACTGCTTTGACTTTTGATGCACAGCGTTTTGACCCTTGACCTAGATTGCCTTGATGCGTCCCATCCTTGGATCGAACAGAAGAATTGTTCTTTTATTTTCTTGTTTTACCTTGACTTTTTCATCCCTGACAGATGATTTCATTTTTGGCATAAATCTCTCCTACAGACATGTGTTTCTTGTTTATCATGTTTATCCAGCCAGATCTTCAACCTATGTTGTCTTAACGCTGACCCACCGTCTGCGACCCGACCGGTCTAACATTAACCCTTTCAGCGCGGGGACTGACTTGAGACGTCAGAATCACCGTCTGTTACCCGCCCAGTCTAACATTAACCCTTTCAGCGCGGGGACTGATTTGAGACGTCAGAATCACCGTCTGTGACCCGCCTGGTCTAACATTAACCCTTTCAGTGCGGGGACCGACTTGAGACGTCAGAATCACCGTCTGCCACCCGCCCAGTCTAACATTAACTCCTTCAGTACGGGGACTGACTTGAGACGTCAGAATCACCGTCTGCGACCCGCCTGGCTAACATTAACCCTTTCAGTACAGGAATCGACTTGTGACGTCAGAATCACCGTCTGTGACCCGCCTGGCTAACATTAACCCTTTCAGTGCAGGGTCCGACTTGAGACGTCAGAATCACCGTTTGCGACCCGCCTGGCTAACATTAACCCTTTCAATGCGGGGACCGAATTGAGACGTCAGAATCGTCGTCTGCGACCCGCCTGGCTAACATTAACCCTTTCAGTACGGGGACCGAATTGAGACGTCAGAATCGTCGTCTGTGACCCGCCTGGCTAACATTAACCCTTTCAGTGCGGGGTCCGATTTGAGACGTCAGAATCGCCGTCTGCGACCCTACTGGCTAACATTAACCCTTTCAGTGCGGGGACTGACTTGAGACGTCAGAATCACCGTCTGTGACCCGCCTAGGTAACATTAACCCTTTCAGTGCGGGGATCGACTTGAGACGTCAGAATCACCGTCTGCGACCCGCCTGGCTAACATTAACCCTTTCAGTGCGGGGACCGACTTGAGACGTCAGAATCACCGTCTGTGACCCGCCCAGTCTAACATTAACCCTTTCAGTGCGGGGACTGACTTGAGACGTCAGAATCACCGTCTGTGACCCGCCCAGTCTAACATTAACCCTTTCAGTGCGGGGACCGACTTGAGACGCACTGAAAGAGTAAACAAATCATAACGGCCGTAGACCCATAATATAGGTAATCAAATGAAGCGGAAAGACCTTACTAAGATATTTATGATAATTCAAATTGAAAAAACCTTTGGTCCCCATGGCTTATATAAACATTATTTCAAGGTTAAACCAATACAACAGTGATTCGACGTCCCGTGTTTAATAGTATAAAAGCCTGTGTCGTTCAGGTCCCCTTCTTGAACATATTTATTGCTGACATGTTCCGACCATAAGTACCCCCTTTTTTATTGCTGACTTTTTTAGTTGTAGAGGCCTAATGAAACGTGGGCTCCTAAGTACTTTAGCAGTTTAGAGAGGGACGTGACATAATTGTTAGAGCGTATCAGGCGCTTTGTGATAACTGTTACTTGTCGTGCGGGTTCTACCCCCACCATCGAAATAGAGCCGATTCCCCATGTAAGTCAAGACTGTCAACCAGCGAACAAAAGTTAATGTTGGAGTATTGCCGGGTCAACGTCGCATACGGTGGCCCAACATTAACCCAGCATTGGAAAAACGCCTCATGTTTTATCTGATTTATCAGTTCTATAAAGATTCTCACGTCTAAAGTCGATCCCCGTGGGGTTTTTTCAATTTGAAACCATCACAGATGTCTTAGTTAGCTCTTTCCGCTTCATTTGAATACTTATGCTATGGGTCTACCGTCCTTATAAATATTTTATCATCTTCCAGTAAATGTATAGATTTTAAACGTCAGAATCTGACGTCTATGAGCATCAGAATCTGACGTTTATAAACGTCAAAATTTGATGTCCATGAACGTCAGAATCTGACCGTCTGCCACCCGCCTAGTCTAACATTAACCCTTCCAGGGCGGGGACTGACTTGAGACGTCAGAACCACCGTCTGTGACCCGCCTGGCTAGCATTAACCCTTTCAGTACGGGGTCCGACTTGAGACGTCAGAATAACCGTCTGCCACCCTCCTGGCTAACATTAACCCTCCACGGCGGGGACCGACTTGAGACGTCAGAATCAACGTCTGTGACCCGCCTGGCTAACATTAACCCTTTCAGTACAGGAATCGACTTGTGACGTCAGAATCACCGTCTGCCACCCGCCTGGCTAACATTAACCCTTTCAGTACGGGGACCGACTCGAGACGTCAGAATCACCGTCTGTGACCCGCCTGGCTAACATTAACCCTTTCAGTACAGGAATCGACTTGTGACGTCAGAATCACCGTCTGCCAACCGCCTGGCTAACATTAACCCTTTCAGTACGGGGACCGACTCGAGACGTCAGAATCAACGTCTGTGACCCGCCTGGCTAACATTAACCCTTTCAGTACGGGGACTGACTTGAGACGTCAGAATCTCCGTCTGTGACCCGCCTGGCTAACATTAACCCTTTCAGTACGGGGACCGACTCGAGACGTCAGAATCACCGTCTGTGACCCGCCTGGCTAACATTAACCTTTTCAGTACGGGGACCGACTTGAGACGTCAGAATCAACGTCTGTGACCCGCCTGGCTAACATTAACCCTTTCAGTACGGGGACCGACTTGAGACGTCAGAATCAACGTCTGTGACCCGCCTGGCTCAACATTAACCCTTTCAGTGCGGGGATCGACTTGAGACGTCAGAATCACCGTCTGCGACCCGCCTGGCTAACATTAACCCTTTCAGTGCGGGGATCGACTTGAGACGTCAGAATTACCGTCTGCGACCCGCCTGGCTAACATTAACCCTTTCAGTGCGGGGACTGACTTGAGACGTCAGAATCACCGTCTGTGACCCGCCCGGCTAATATTAACCCTTTCAGGGCGGGGACCGACTTGAGACGTCAGAATCACCGTCTGCGACCTGCCTGGCTAACATTAAACCCTTGAGTACGGGGACCGACTCGAGACGTCAGAATCACCGTCTGCGACCCGCCTGGTCTAACATTAACCCTTCCAGAGCGGGGACTGACTTGCGACGTCAGAATCACCGTCTGCCACCCGCCTGGTCTAACATTAACCCTTTCAGTGCGGGCACCGACTTGAGACGTCAGAATCAACGTCTGTGACCCGCCTGGCTAACATTAACCCTTTCAGTACGGGGACCGACTTGAGACGTCAGAATCAACGTCTGTGACCCGCCTGGCTAACATTAACCCTTTCAGTACGGGGACCGACTTGAGACGTCAGAATCAACGTCTGTGACCCGCCTGGCTAACATTAACCCTTTCAGTGCGGGGACTGACTTGAGACGTCAGAATCACCGTCTGCCACCCGCCTGGTCTAACATTAACCCTTTCAGTACGGGGACCGACTTGAGACGTCAGAATCACCGTCTGCCACCCGCCTGGTCCAACATTAACCCTTTCAGTAGAGGGAACTGACTTGAGACGTCAGAATCACCGTCTGCCACCCGCCTGGTCTAACATTAACCCTTCCAGAGCGGGGACTGACTTGAGACGTCAGAATCACCGTCTGTGACCCGCCTGGCTAAAATTAACCCTTTCAGTGCGGGGACTGACTTGAGACGTCAGAATCACTGTCTGCCACCCGCCTGGTCTAACATTAACCCTTCCAGAGCGGGGACTGACTTGAGACGTCAGAATCACCGTCTGCCACCCGCCTGGTCCAACATTAATCCTTTCAGTGCGGGGACCGACTTGAGACGTCAGAATCACCGTCTGCGACCCGCCTGGCTAACATGTACCCTTTCAGTGCTGGGACTGACTTGAGACGTCAGAATCACCGTCTGTGACCCGCCTGGCTAACATTAACCCTTTCAGTGCGGGGTCCGATTTTAGACGTCAGAATCACCGTCTGTGACCCGCCTGGCTAACATTAACCCTTCTCAGACCGACTTGAGACGTCAGAATCACCGTCTGCGACCCGCCTGGCTAACATTAACTCTTTCAGTGCTGGGACCGACTTTAGACGTTGGAATCTGACGTCTAAAATAGGTCCCCGCACTAAAAGGGTAAACAAATTATAATGGCCGTAGACCCATAACATAGGTAATCAAATGAATTTGAAGGAGCAAACAAAGACATCTATGATGATTTTAAATTGAAAAAAACTTTTGTTATCCATAACATAGGTAATCAAATGAGGCGCAAAGACCTAACTAAGATATTAATGCTGATTTCAAATTGAAGAAAACCAGTTGTACTCTATGGTTGATATAAACATTATTACAGGGTTAAAACATGACCATAGACTAGAACTAAAAAAGTTGTTTATTTTTTGAGCTGCGCATTTACCAGTTAAGCGAGATATAAAGACAAAATTCCTGTATTTCTTATTTTGGACATGCAAATAAAAAACGTTTGCAGTTCTAGTCTATGGACATGTTTACATCATATGGTTATATTAGGAGCAAAAATAAAATAGACGATTTTTTTATGATTTTAGCCTGATTGTGCCGCTTTAAACCAATAGTGATTCGACGTCCCGTGTTTAATAGTATAAAAGCCTGGGTTGTTCAGGTCCCCTTCTTGCACATATTTATTGCTGACATGTTCCGACCATAAAAATACCCTTTTTTATCGCTGACTTTTTTAGTTGTAGAGGCCTAATGAAACGTGGGCTCCTAAGTACTTTAGCAGTTTAGAGAGGGACGTGACATAATTGTTAGAGCGTATCAGGCGCTTTGTGATAACTGGTACCTGTCGTGCGGGTTCTACCCCCACCAGCGAAATAGAGCCGATTCCCCATGTAAGTCAAGACTGTCAACCAGCGAACAAAAGTTAATGTTGGAGTATTGCCGGGTCAACGTCGCATACGGTGGCCCAACATTAACCCAGCATTGGAAAAACGCCTCATGTTTTATCAGTTTTATCAGTTCTATAAAGATTCTCACGTTTAAAGTCGATCCCCGTGGGGTTTTTTATTTTGAAACCATCACAGATGTCTTAGTCAGCTCTTTCCGCTTCATTTGAATACTTATGCTATGGGTCTAGGGTCATTATAAATATTTTATCATCCTCAAGTAAAAGTATAGATTTTAAACGTCAGAATCTGACGTCTATGAACGTCAGAATCTGACGTCTATAAACGTCAGAATTTGTTGTCTATGAACTTCATAATCTGACTTCTATGAATGTCAGAATTTGACGTCTATGTACGTCAGAATCTGACTTCTATGAACGCAAATGTTTGTATAAATTCCCTTGGTTCAGATATGCACCTTTCCCCCCCCCCCCCCCTGTCTTCAAAACCTGGTTTCGATATACCAATATTGCGGCCCAAGATATTCTTCCAATGCTGGATTCATTCACCCATCGTCTTATGTTGGGGCCTAAAGCACTATTTACATTACTAAGAGCAGTGTAACACACGTGCAGGGAGTCCGCGTGACTGCATTACAATAATTTGCGGAGTAGGATAGAATTTCACGTCTGAAAACAACCCGTGATTGACTAATAAACAACCCCGGAGATCACGTGTCACCCTTAATGCACTACCCCCTGGCCATATCCATGTGTGCCTTTTACCATCAGCGTCCAAGTGACAGACAGTGAACCCCTACAGGCCAACCGTATTGGACGCTGCCCGGCACCACACCAACATTATAGAGCAGGAGATAAGGGTGATTTAACTAAAAAGTTTGACCAGGTCCGTGTTTGGTATTGTTTGAAAGGTTATCTATCTGGGCGTATGGAAAATGGATGCTGGGGTGTCGCCAGTGGTGGAATAGGTCACCAGAGGTCATTTAAGGTCACCACCCAACGTAATTTAGAGAACAAGTGTGATTTAATTAAGAACTTTGTGTTTCGTATTATTGGAAAGGTTTCCTGTCTGGGATCGTGAAAAATGGGTGCAGGGGTGTCGGCCGTGGTGGAATAGGTCACCAGAGGTCATATAAGGTCATTAGTCAAGGTCATGTGACGAAAAAGGGCGATTTAACTAAAAACTTTGACCAGGTTTGTGTTTGGGATGATTGGATAGGTTATATACCAAAGAGTATGGACAATGGATACCGGAGGGTTGGCAGTGGTGAAATAGGTCAGCAGAGATCTTTTAAGGTCACTGCCTAAGGTCACTTGCGGTGATAAAATAAGGTCATTACTCAATGCCATTGACGAAAAAGGATGATTTAACTAAAACCTTCGACCACGTTCGTTTGTGTATGGAATCGCCTGTAACCTTATCGAACTGAGAATATTGTAAATGGATGATAAAGTGTTGTCAGTGGTGGAATAGGTCACCAGAGGTCATTTAAGGTCACTACCCAAGGTCATTTGAAGATATATGGTGAATTAACTAAACACTTCGACCTATCGTTAGGAAAGTGTTTAATCAGAGAGTGTGGAAAATGATCATTTTCCATAAGCCTGATAAGGCCTTTGGTGCAAAACAGTGGTGGAATAGATTGCCAGGTCATTCATTTAAAATGTTATCTATCTGGTTGTCTGGAAAATGAGTGTTGGGGTGACGGCAGTAGTGGTGAAATAGGTCACCAGGGGTAAACTATGTTCAATAACATAGGTGATTTGAAGAGATAAAGTGGATTCAAATATACCAAGCCAGGTATCGTTTTAAACCTTTATTATATCGATACATCATTTGCCAGGATAATAATGTCTTTGGATTAATTAGTCATCATCTTCATCTGATGATGCCAGGTGAATTTGTTCATCTTCAATATTGATATCCTCTTCTAATACGTCATTTCAAACAAGTGCTGGTGTAGGCCTGTGTGGTCCCTCAAACCATAGAATACTTAAAGTTTCACAATTCAAGTTCCCATCCATGACCAGCTGGTAACACATCAGGCATTCTGGCGATTGTTTAATCCCTCCAAGACAGAGCTACGTAATTAGAACGCTTAATCTTCTTCTGCAGTCTGGCTTTGCAGGGTGGCAAACAACATGGGTCAGCAGATTTTATTTTCTCCAATGGTTTCTCACCAGTATGTGGAGCATACATTTTGTAGAATTTGTATTGCGCTGCATTAACATCTGATGAACTGGGCTGACAGTGGAGAGCACAAACGTAGCACTCTAAAGTGGCAGATACTTTAGAGGAGTCAATGTCTGACTGACCCAGTCTAGTCAAGGCGTGGAGGATTTTAATCTTCACTTTTCATCATGACGTCAAATGGGCGGACTTTCCCTTTCCTCGTGAATGATGCTGTATAGTCAGACCCAGTGAATGCATGAAATCCCAGTAATGCGTGACATACAATTGCTCCTAAGGGTTAGGCATTTGCCATGCTTGAAATATCAATATTCCATCTCGTGTTCAAGGCCGAAAATGTTGCCAGTGTCCATCCATATCTGAGCATCTAACTGAGAAGCAAAGTAGAAGAGGAGAATAAAAATTTCAATGTGAACAACAATGTGAGGATTGGATGTGTTTTCAGCAGCATAACGTGAATGCCATAGTAGCCGTGTGTCAGCTTCGTTGTGAGAGCTGATGATTACCTCATTATTATCCACTTGAACGTAAATGCATGATTGTTTCTCATTTATAATACCTTTGTAATGCTGTGACCTAATTTCGTAGGCAAGGAAGTCAATCAATGCAGACTTGAACGACGTAGACAAACGTGCACGATTGGACGGGTTTGATTTCATCCTTGAATGGAGTATGTAGCTTCAGTATTTCCTCTCCTATCACGTTTAAAGTCCTTGATGGTTGGCTCATTAGAGTATATATGACAAATTATGTGAACGGTGTCTGCATGCAAACATGCATGTTTGATGATGAATGTTGCGACTTCACCAAATGTTGCTGACAACTCTGGTGGAAGCATTCGCAAGAAATAAATAAAGTCAATTAAGCACATATTAACATTCTGCTTGTCCAGGATTCCTGATATGATGAAGCTTTTTTCTAGTATTCTCATCAGGGATGATTTGTCTGTTCTTTTCATAGCACCATCAATATGAGCACGTGATAGAGGAACCATTGTCATATGATATGACATCACGTGCTCCAACTCTAGATTCTGTACCGCTGCCAAATACACAAGACGTCCCCGTTATATCCCTGGTACACATAACCTATTTTACTTTCAGATCCTTCTGAGGGATATTCATCTTTTTAACATCCTCCCTTTGATTAGTTTTTTCAAATCTGGCTGGATTTTCTTTACACTTTTTTCCGAAATTTGTCTGCCCATGTAGTACCCTTAGATACAACATTGAATAGATCATCTTTTATGTCATTGAATGCTGCTCGCCCCGATGACAAATGGTCAGTACCTTCATCATTTAAAGGTTTCATTTAGATCTAAGGGCAGTGATTACCTCTTCTACATCACGATTGTCACGAATTATTCTGTACGGTTTTAATTCTTGTGACGCTTCCTCGAGATTTTACAAACCAGTCATCTCGAGCAGCTTCCCGACAATTGTCCCACGGGTGGAACGTGTTATGGTCCATCGTTTGCGAGCCTTTATTGAATCCGTGAAAGCTGCTATGCCAGTGTGGCTTGATGCTGCATCTCTATTCACGGTCTGTTCCAGAGTAAGATCGACCGGGCATCTTAACAAATGTTTACTTGTTCGTCGGATAGAGAATCCCCCACGTGCTCGATAGAAATACCAACCAGCGAATTATTGACAATTTGAATTCACAATTTTGCATTTTAAGAGTTAATTAAATGAAGTCTCCCCTTTATTGGAATTCCATAGGACTACATCAGATAGATAACCTTTCCAAAGATGACAAGCACAAAACGGCCCAAGTTTTTAGATTAATTTCCCTTTTTTATCACATGACCTTGATTAATGACCTCTGGTGCCCTATTCCATCTCTGGCGACACTCCAGCATTGATTTATCATAATCCCTGATAGGTAACCTTCCAATGATACCAAATACAAACCTAGTTACAGTTTTTAGTTACACCTTTTTCATGAAATGACTTTGGGCAAAGACCTTATTTTATCACCGCAAATAAACCTAGGTAATGACCTTGCAATACCTCTGGGGACCTATTTCACCACTGCCGACCCTCCAGCATCCATTGTCCATAACCTCGGATAGGCCCCTATAATTATACATGTAACCTATCCAATCATATCAAACACAAACCTGTTCAAAGTGCTCAGTTGAATCGCTCTTTTTCGTCACATGACCTTAATTAATAACCTTAATTTACCTCTGGGGACCTATTCCATCACTGGCGGCACCCCTGCACCGATTTTTCAGAGTCCCACATAGATACCCTTCTAATGATAGAAAACATAGTCAAAGTTTTTAGTTAAATTACACTTTTTTAATGAAATGACCTTGGGCAAAGACTTTATTTTATCACCGCAGAGGACCCTAGGGAGTGACCTCTGGTGACCTATTTCACCACTGCCGACCCTCCAGCATCCATTGTCCATACTCTCGGGTACATAGCCTATCCAATCACACCAAACACAAACCTGGTCAAAGTTTTTAGGTAAATCGCCCCTTTTTCGTCACATGACCTTGAATAATGACCTTAAGTGACCTCTGGTGACCTATTCCTCCACGGCCGACATCCCAGCACCCATTTTCCACGGTCCCAGATAGGTAACCTTTCCAATAATACGAAACACAAAGTGTGTCAAAGTTTTAAAATTAAATCACACTTTTTCTCTAAATTACGTTGAGTAGTGACCTTAAATGACCTCTGGTGACCTATTCCACCACTGGCGACACCCCAGCATCCATTTTCCATACTCCCGGATAGATAACCTTTCCAACGATACCAAACACGGACCTGGTCAAACTTTTTAGTTAAATCACCCTTATCTCTTGGACTATTATACGCTGGGCCACAATTACTTTGGTAAATGTGTAGCTCATGGTTTTCTCAGTCAACTACCAACCGATTTTCTTGAAAATTAGCAAAGATTATTTTCTGCAAACATTTCACAAAAATATATGCGGTATTGCAAATGTTACAATGCTTGTGGGGTTCTTGTTATCATATTTTTTTATTGCTATTGAATTTGGTTCCTTTTTACACACCTGTAAATTCGGCTCTAAATCCAGCTTATCAGTGTTGTTTGTCGGATCTGTAGCTAATCTAGCCGGAAAACAGGACGTTTTTGATGCAGGTAAAAACAACTATTCACGACACAATGATCCCGCCTTAGGTCAGAATTGATCGTCTGGAATATGGACAATATGGGACAATGTTTCGATGTAGTGTCCTTGGGCAATTCACTTTACCCTCAAATGCTTCACTTGAAAATGAGTACTTGGTAGGACGGAGATGTTAATGTGTACGATAAGTTCAATGCGCCGATATAGCAGCAGGTCTGTAGCAGGTCAGGTCTGCTTTCCGTGGGGTTGAAATGGCACACGAATGAACAGTCCAGTGGCCAGGCGGTAAAATGTTAAGCTGGAATAGAGGTCTTCAGTCTTGATAATTATCAGGCCATAAACCTGCACGTTTACCTTTACATTCTGTCGCAAACAAAAACATGACAAGGGAATGAGTCACTTTGTTGTTTGTGACAATTATAACATAGAGGAGAGCGTCCATGTCACCTTGTTGAAGGTGACCATACATATAGTTATATATCAAATCACACATGTCATATTTGAAATGGCAGAGATCTGTTTTAGTTTTACGATGACTTGTAACGTGCTTATGGTTTTCATTTGAAATGTCACCTATTTGTGTTTGCTTTAATTACATGGCGAGCTATATATATATATGTGACGCCGTTATTGTGACTATTACATTTAACCCTTTAAGCGCTGAAATATTTTTAAACAAACCATCAATTTGAAATCATCATAAATGTCTTAGTTAGCTCTTTCCGCTTCTTTTGAATACCTATGTTATGGGTCTACAGCTATTATAAATTTGTTTACTTTTTCAGTGTGATGATGACTTTAGACGGCGGAATCTGACGTCTATAGATGTCAGAATCTGACTTCTATAGACGTCAGATTCTAACCTCTAGAGTCGATCCCCGCGCTGTATGGGTTAAGGTGTGTGTGGACAACAGGTTTATTATCAAGATTATCTAGTCAGGCTGACTAAACTCAGATAAACCTTATGTCAGGAAGGATTTATATCTGCAGCACTTCCCTGCTCCTGCTCGTGCTCGTTAACAAGATAAATCAGCAGGTAAATTGTAGAGTTTTATTACTAGTCTGGTTTTCGGCGGGTTTAATTGGTACGTAGCAATATTTGTTATCATTTAGCAAAAACATAATTATCTTCCTGTCCGACCAATGTTGGTTTAATGCTGGCCTACTGTCTGCGACGCTGGCCCAGCATCAAACCAACATTGCGTCAAAATATGAAGGACAACCAGGAAACACTTTGAGATCTGACCTAGATTGACCCGGTTCATACCTGGAGCACACAATATATCTGGTCACTTACTTTGAGATCTGTATTTCGTTCTGTTTTATTTTGACTTTTATATTAGATTAGATAATTATTGCCAGATCCTGACTCAGTGTCATTATAAGAACGAAATGTGTGTTTAAACATCACGATTTCAAATGTTTTGTCTCCAATTCAACAAATATGAGTAATTTTCACCTACCGCGACCCACGGCTTCAATTGGGTAAACATTTAAAGGGTTAATGTAACGCTTTATGGGCTAAGTGTGGGAAATTGTGTTTCATGATTAAATACGACATATCTCTGCTAGTATGTCATTCTGGATATTTGTCACTAGAATCTATTTCTATTTTATTCAGCAGAATCTGATAGGTCAGACCATAGAAATATACTTAATGTATGTTCTGTGGGTCAGATATGGTGATATTAGTATTTTATCAGGAAATGTGTTACTAGAATCTATCTCTATTTTATTCAGCAGAATCTGATAGGTCAGACCATAGGAATATACTTAATGTATGTTCTGTGGGTCAGATATGGTGATATTAGTATTTCATCCGGCTGGATGTGATTCCACAGGTCATGGTCATGGTGTAGGCGGTGATGCCAAATATCTGTACATATTTTATGTAGCTTACCCACTGGTGAAACTAGGGGCCAAGTTAATATTTGATTACTGCAACAAGGTGCCATCTTGTTTTAGGACTTTCTTTCAAACCTCGCGAAACTTGTTAAAATGAAAAACAATGCACTCAAGAAGGTTCTAACTTACAATGGCACCTTTTTATTCTGTATCTTTAAACTCTCAAGTTTGATCAACAATGTGCCAAAGCAACATGACACATTGTTGCACTCCGGGTGACTTTTCAGTCAAAAATGAACTTGTCACCTTGTTGCTCCAGAGGGACGATATAATTCATGCAGGCATTTGAATAGTATGAAGCACTGTATGCAGAATCAAGATAAAAAATATCCCCCTCCCACTCGGAGCTTAACCCCCATACCTACATATTACATATCAAACCTAATGAGTGACATTCGACCTAAGTAAGCTATTTTACTCTACCCCAACCATTCAGAGGCTGTCAAATTAATAAATTGACGGAATGGGTGTGGTTTTGAGTGCTTTTCTTAAGCCATATATACGCCACAAAGCACAAACCTCACAGACCAACATTGACCATTCAAGTGCTGAAATATTTTTGTAGAAACCATGGAGACCAAATGTTATTTTTCAATTTGCAATCATCATAAATGTTTTAGTTACGTCTTTCTGCTTCAATTGAATACCTATGTTAAAGGGTCTTGTCAAGTTAAAAAAATTAAAAAAATCGGGAAAAACTCAGACCCCACCCACCCACTCCCCTATACATTTTTTTTCTTTTTTGAACATTTGGAAACATAAAAACAACACAAAATAAACAACAAAAACACAAAATTTCAAAAAAAAATAAAAAATCCGAGTTGGGGCTTGACCCACCCACCCACTTCCGAGTTTTTCTCGGATTTTAAAATTGTTTTTGACTTGACAAAACCCCTAAGGGTCTTCGGTCATCATAAATATTTTAACTCCCAGTGCATCATATGTCAGATGCGGATCCCCACGCTGATTCTATCTTAGAACTACAAAGGGGGAAATGTCAAGGTCACATGACGTGATCACATGACGTGGTCACGTGTCCTCGTCTTGTTCGCAGGCCGAGATGACAGGTTGTCTCGTTCTCTCTCTATCTCGGTACTTTATGTCAGAGGGAATTAATTTCCCACTAAACACAATATAACTTCTGCGCAAGGCTGGCCCACTATTACATACGTTAGCCCAGCATTGTGCCGGTGTGGCGGTAGTTTGTCCTCTCATCCTGATATCAATCAGATAGTGTGCTCAAGAGATTTATTGTTAATGATGTTAACAGTGAACTAAACATTGGTCACAAAATGGTATCAGGGTGAGTGAGTGAGTGAGTGAGTGAGTGAGTGAGTGAGTGAGTGAGTGAGTGAGTGAGTGGGTGGGTGGGTGGGTGAGTGAGTGAGTGAGTGAGTGAGTGAGTGAGTGAGTGAGTGAGTGAGTGAGTGAGTGAGTGAGTGAGTGAGTGAGTGAGTGAGTGAGTGAGTGAGTGAGTGAGTGAGTGAGTGAGTGAGTGAGTGAGTGAGTGAGTGAGTGAGTGAGTGAGTGAGTGAGTGAGTGAGTGAGTGAGTGAGTGAGTGAGTGAGTGAGTGAGTGAGTGAGTTTATGAGTTAATGAATTAATGAATTAATGAATGAACGAATAAATAAATAAATGGAGGAATGCATATGTCACGAATATATTGAACTATACCATCTAACACTCCTCTTATCACAGACGTATTCCCTTTAATTTTTCTAAACCTTCAGGTCTAAGTGCGACATCTTATATCAAAATGCGGAAAAAAGGTAATTTTTCATTCAGCCAATTTTATTCAAAATCTATCACATGGCGCCATAAATGCGACAAGGAGCTTATCGTGTTAAAAGCAGACTCATTAACGTCATCAACGCATGGCCAGGGATATGGTCACGTGACCTTTGCTATCAATTAGAACAGAATCACGTGATCAGCACGTGATCAAAGTAAATTAAGTTAATATCGTATTTCTAATGATTCGACTGATGTCTTAAGATGTCCTCTAATAAGGAGAAATAAGGAGAATAATCATAGACAATTATAAGAGAACATTCAAAAGAGATGGTGATATCCTGAGGGGCCAGTGCGTGGTTGGTACGTGCAATGACTCTAGAACAGAGGTAGTTTTTTCCAAAGTCTTTGACCTGAGTTCAACACTTGTAGATTGATATATCATCAGTATTACCTTTTACTGGCTTTTGCTGACTCCTTAACTGCATGAGAATCAAATTGCAATTCATTATGAGATGTGAATTCATACCGCATTTCCCACTCTTATTGGGAACAACGAGAGTGCCTAAACATCAAGATTTGGAAATGTTTGGTCTGTAATAAACAAATATGAGTAATTTTCACCCACTTGAAGTTGTGTGTCGCGGTAGCGAGACACAACTTAAAGTGGTTGAATATTTTAATTATTTAATTTAGCAGTTTAAAGATACATTTTTGTAATTTAGAATGGTTGGCCAACAGGCTCACAATTTTCGTCCTATTATAGAACCATCTAACGGTGTAGAGCGTTCTGACAATTTAGTACGATAAATCGGCCTATTAGGCTCGAAAAATCTATACTAAATATACACATATCAGTTATTTAGTCACGAAAAGTACATCACAATTTTAAGTAAAAAAATTCCAGCTGAAGCTTTAGGCCTATTCATCGAGCTAAACTGTTGGAACATGCTATGCTGTTAGAACGTTCTATTCTGTAAGAATGTTTCATTTATTATGCATCGTGTGACCATTACACTAATTTAAATAATTTGATGTTTTAACCATTTGAAGTTGTGTCTCTCTACCGCGACCCACAACTTCAAGCGGGTGAAAATAACTCATATTTGTTTAATTTGCAAATCTAGGTGTCCAAACACACTTTTTTGTTCCCAATAATTTGATCGGCTAATATCACTTATGGGGTTAGGAGAACATCGATACATCGCCTTGAGTTTGCCAGTGACAGCCTATGATATGTGCCCCAAGCAGGAAATAAATAATAGGCTGTCTTTTTATTTTTTCATTATCAATGTGAGAGAACCCAGCAAACACAAGCCATTAAACCATCGTTGGTTCAATGTTGGGCCAGCGTCGTAAACTCACTCTCTCTCTCTCTCAATCACTCACTCACCCATCCAGTCACACTCACTCACTCACTTACGCACACACTCACTCGTATTATGATATAATTATATAATATTACTTTAGTCGACAGAATCTGACGTCTACAGATGTCAGATTCTGACGACTAAAGTCGATCCCCACACTGTAAAGGTTACAATTATTCTTTTTCGACTCCTAAGGTACGTATTCTTCCACATTTTGAGAATTTAGCTACTTGGAATGTGTATGCTATTTTTTTTTGTTTCATGGATCAGCCAAAGCATAGATAATAGAGCCAAAGCCAGGTCTGCAAACGCCAACGACAACCCCCCCCCCCCCCTATCCCACCACTGCACCTCGTAATTTATTGAATGTGTCCTGTCTGATATAATTATTGGTCTGGAGTAAAAAGCTTCCAGAGGAAATTACGCATGTTATGTCTCTGGAATGACAATCACCTACCAGGGGATGGTTGATTGCTGCTTGGGAAAATTGCGCAAGCTATATTTATGGGGTGATACACCATCTCAGCCTGTGGCTGCCATCTGCACCAGTCCAGTCTTAATACACGCAGAGCATAGATTGCGTGCCGCATATCACATGGCAGAGTGAAGCTGGTGGCTGCCGGCTGATAACCTAAAGTAGCATTAGCTAAAAGTATCCTCAAGGTTATGTCAAGGTGACTCAATGTCTGGGGTTGTCGTTCTTGTGCAAAGTCAAACGACAGTAACTGCTTAGTTGTCAAGTAAACAGTTGTTGTAGTTGGTATTTGCATAATGGGTCATTTGCTTTACTATGGCAAAAGTGAGATTTTGTCATTTTCACTCACTCATTCACTCACTCATTCTCTCACTCATTCACACTTACTAGCTCGCAAACTCACTCACAAACTCACTCACATATTCACAGACTCAACATGGGTTGTGTTGATAATTTTGTAGACAAGAATGTAAAAATCCAGGCCTGTTTATTTGTGTTCTCCTACTTTCACGCCACCTGGTGAATAGCTTGAAGTTAAATCAATCTCTTCTGTCCTTGTGTGGTGGGACCCTAGATTGGTTCGCTGTCCTACTCCATCTGGCGAGCCGACTGCAGATCTAGGTGGGACGTCCCGGCAAACACAAAACATTTGTATAACATTTAGGTAACGTCGGCCAAGCGTCTTCGACGTCGGGTCAACATTGTATAAATGTTATACAAATGTTTTGTGTTTGCTGGAACCCTGGTGGTGTCGCTCATCGGGTTACCCTCTATGGTATTCAGAAATGTATTATTCAGGAACGCATCTAGCCAATTAATTGTAGTTAAAGTCAAGTGATATCATTGACACGTGACCTGTTGCAAGCTCAAAACAAAAATGACAGCGTTCTTATCAGACTCAAGACTAATCGTTATATATAGTCTTACCCGTGTAGACTGTCTCGTCTTAGCCAAATAAATGCTAGTAGTTTTCCACAACTTCCCCTCAATGATTGACTATAATTGACAAGAGAGGGGTGATGTCTCAAAGCAAACACTGAAAATTTAAATTTAGATATCCAGCGGGAAACGGGTTAAGAGCCTAAACATGTACCACATGAGATTAAGCCAGAGTATCTGTGATGCGTGAACATGATTCTCACCTCAACTTGAATGAAAATTATGTGATAAAATATTATAGAAAATCACAAAACATCCTTATTTGATTTGATTGTAGAATGTACTTTTACGTAAAAGTAAAACAAAATATATTATATTGTTCATTTATTTGAAAGTGGTACTTAAATGGTCAGTGTGAAGCAGTGTATGTTGTTTAACCCTTTGCGCTCTGGAATAATAATAGGGCTATGCAGGCGTTCTAAAACATATGTTAGGTTGACATATATTCCCTTTTAAAATAGATAGCATTTACTAGAATATACTTATATATGGAAGGGAATAAGGTTTATAATTCATACATGCGTTGTTCAATATTCATTATGCTATGTTGATTTTCTATGTGTCTCCATTCTAAAGTGCATCGTTCTATGTCGCTAGTTTCATTATGCTATTTTTAATATTTCATGTGCCGAGTGACAAATTTCAAAGTGCATTATGCTATTGTGCGTTGTTCAATAATCCTCATGCTATGTTGGTTCTTCTATGTGGCTACATTCTAAAGTGCATCGTTCGATATCGCTAGTTTCATTATGCTATGTTCAATATTATATGTGCTATGATGCGTCTTCTACAGGCTTATTGCTGCATATAAAGTGCAATGTTCAATGACAATGTCTCTACTTTTTTTATGCAATGTTCAATAGTCTAGTTCTAAGTCAAATTTATGAAAAGGCAGTCCCCACAATGACTGGTGTAATAGGCATACCATACAACAAGCACGCTCCACACGGGAACGTGGCCGATCAGAGCGAGCCACAAGGCTGAAGCAGAATGAAATAAGGAATCTAGGATGAAGCACAATGTGGAATACAGTCGAGCCTCTCTATAACGAACACGCTTAAAGCGAATTTCTGGGTATAACGAAGTATTTCTCTGGAACGGTTCGTTTCCCATAGGATTACATACATGTATTTATATTGTGCTTATTGCGAAATTCGTTTATTACGAACCACTTTTTGATCCCCAAAATCACATTTTACCCTCATATTACGAATTAAAAAAATGCAACCGGAAAATAATTTTTTTCTGAACAACATTATCTTCAATCGTGATTTTTTTCCACAGTTAAAATCAGTCATTTATGGACTTTTTCACTAAATTATTGATAATATAGTATTTTATTAGGTTTTGGATGCAATAAGCAGTTTACACACTTATTCAATGGTGATCGTATTTGTTTTAGTGTAAAAAAGGCGTTGAGTATATAAAATGACGTTTTCAGTCCCGCTGGTCTCAACCAATATTTGCTTTCCATGAACGGATTAAATTAGGTTGATACTTACTGTATAATTATTGCAATACATTTTGTAGCTAAGCAAAAATATATAAAAAAAGCATATAGTGATAAAAAAACAATCAAGTTCAAGATGCATACACCTAAATACAAATTACGGCTGGAAACGTCACGTACATGTAATGTACCCACAGTGACGCTTGAGCAATATATTAACTAACTTGCATTCGAGTGTCGCGCAAACCCTGCAACTTATCTTATTGTTGCTATATTTTATAAACATTTTGGTTTCATAATTCGTCCATTTGAGTTTACCTCAAGTAGAGCAACATTTTAATATCTGAAGGGTTAATTAGAGATGGTAGTCGGAATCCTAACATAGACACATGTACCATTACGCTTTGACCACAACGATAACAGCGATGACTGCTACGTCATCGACTTTAATAAGCCAAGGAGCTATTCTAGCCGGTATAGTAATAGTGATACATTTTAATTTAAAGTTAGCTTCGTAAAGTCCACATGAATGTTTTTTGGTACCATTTTAAGTGTATTATTATTGCTACATACACTATGTTAGTGTTTAATGGTATTATTTTTTTTCGTTTTCTTGTTTTATTAATAAGACAGGTCTTATTTTTTATGTTATCATGATTAGTTATTTTTATATCCACATTGTACTTTAAGTCATACAGATTGACACGAATTGTATGTACACAAATATACAGCCTCTATCTCTCTACATAACTAGGCTATACATGCATTATCAATACCGTGGAATGCTCAGAACGCTCTTAGATGAGGAGGGGTGGAGAAGATGATCACACTAAAAGCGAATTTCGGATATTACGAAGTATTTGTTCAGGTCCCTGGTACTTCGTTATAGCGAGGTTAGACTGTAATCGTATAGTTCCGCATCATGCTGTAAGATGGCGCTGCGGTGGTGTGTTGATTTGTAAGCCTACGTACCGCTAACATACCGATCATCACATACCCCCGAGACAGACTGGTATGTGTCAAGACAACCCCAGCAAACACAAGACGTTCACCCAATGTCAATTAAATGTCGACGCACAATCTGTGATGCCGGTCCAGCTTCACAAATTCACCACTATTGATATACTTATACAGGCCTTATATTATGTTGTATGAACTGTGTTGATGATCGTGTTGAGAGGGTCTACTGGGGAATATTGGTTATGATGTGGCAACATAGAAAAACCGTCACAACATAACCATGATATCGTGCTTTGTAATTCTTTAATAGGCATATGATTTAGAACTAGAATAACACGTTAGGCCTACTAAACATAGTATGATAAACTACAACTAGTGGCATTGAACGTTGCATTTTAGAATGTAGAACCAAAGATGGACCAACATAGCATAATGCACTTTGCCACATAGTAGAAGCAACATAGCATAATGCACTTTGAAATTTGTCACTTGGCACATAGAATATTGAGCATAGCATAATGAAACTGGCGACATTACATTTTAGAATGTAGCACCAAAGACGAGCCAGCATAGCATAACGCACTTTGACATTTGTTACTCGGCACATAGAATATTGAACATAGCGTAATGAAACTAGCAACATTTAACGATGCACTTTAGAATGTAGGCACATAGGAGAACCAACATAGAATAATGGATATTGAACAACGCATGTATGAATTATGAACCCTATCCCCTTCCATACTTATAACCTTTATATACTCGCCGTCAAATTAACCATGATCGCATGATTTTCGGCGATTTCTCCGTCAATTCTAAACCATTTTTTATTAAATTTTGCAAAGGCCATCTTCTATTCAAATCCTAACAGCGGTAAAAATTCTGCTCAAATCTGATTGTTACCAAATTTCATGATAATCGGTTGACAATTAATTGACCAGAAATCGACGAAAAACATGCGATCCTGGTTGATCACTTTTAATGTGACTTTGGGTATAGACAGTAGGCAAACAAAAAAACATAATTATTTGCATAGCCTCGGACATGTGACCTCATATTATACATTTTTTAATGACAATATTTTCTGAAATTTAAAATATATGGTGGTAGCATCATGGCCAGATACACTGATCATCCTGTTAATATTAGAAGTATTACTGCGACCTTACATTACGCCTTCTCACCCCGACAGAAAAGAGGTCCAAAGCCAAGGCAACTTTACTTTCACACTAGCAGATTTGCATTGCCACAGGCATTGGCCGATTTGGAGGATTGTGGGTTGTGATAGATCATCACTTTCAGTGCGGGGACCGACTTTAGACGTCAGAATCTGACGTCTATGGACGTCAGAATCTGACGTCTATAGACGTCAAAATCTGACGCCTAAAGTCAATCCCTGCATCAAAAGAATTAAATATTTATAATGGCATTAGAACCATAATATACAGATATTTAAATGAAGCGGAAAGAGATAACTAAGACATTTATGATGATTTCAAATTGAAAACCCCTTTGGTTTGGATGGTTTATATACAAACATACTTATCAGCGTAACGGATGAGCTTCGTCATCCCAATGCATCGATTAGCATTAATATATATATTTACAGAATGTATGTCACTTTTTGACCTGACGAGTCCTTCCAACCCTTCGCCATCCCAATGCATGTATTAGCATTAATATATATATTTTCAGAATGTATGTCACTTTTTGACCTGACGAGTCCTTTTAAGTCGTGTGCCGCCTTGGATTTCAAAGGGTGTATCTGCGTATCTAAGCTGTGTTTTATGTCGTGTGCCGCCTTGGATATCAAAGGGTGTATCTGCGTATCTAAGCTGTGTTTTATGTCGTGTGCCGCCTTAGATATGAAAGGGTGTATCTGCGTATCTAAGGCGTGTTTTATGTTATTGGATAATAAGTAGTGAATACTAAATGCCAATCATGAGCCACCTAGCCAAAGTTAATGAGCAAAACGAAATTCATGACTTTCTAGAAAAAAATTGCATGTCACCTCAAAAATTTGCATGTGAACCCAAAGTGGGCGTGGCCAAATATAGACATTTTTTAGCTGTTATTTCGTTTTCAGATATCATTCCTATTGGCTTAGAAGCCTCTCAGTATTCACTATACATATTATCCAATAAGCTCGACTTGAGTTGGAAACCCATTTATGTCGTTACCGTTGAAGGCACAGCCTTTATTCAAACAACAATTTTAATACGCTTCGCGGCAAAATTGTTATATTTTATGCTGTGTGCCCCCTTGGATATGAGAGGGTGTATCAGCCACTACACAAAGTGGCACATACACCCTTTCATATCCAAGATGACGTGTTATGATGAAGATTGCTGATTCCGTAATGACTTGCAATAGACTAGTTGTTGACTGTTGTTTATTCTGTTGTGGTGTGTGGATGAATTGTTTAGGCCACCTTTGTGCACGGTTGTGGTGTACCTGGCAAACACGAGACATGATCTGACGTCGGGTCAATGCTGGGCCAGCGTCGTAGACGGTGGCCAAACATTGACGCGACATTGGATCAATGTATGCTAGGTTATTATGTGCCGTGCGGTCAGTTGCGGTTAAAAATTATTTTGTCTACATATCGTCCCCTTGAATAAGGGTGTATCTGCCACTTAAAATAGTGGCAGATACACACTTTCATATGTAAGGCGTCTGCTATGTTATGTGCGCACTTGGACATAAAAGGATGTATCTGTCACTCCACCCTTTCATATGTAAGGCGTGTGCTATGTTGTGTGCGCACTTGGACATAAAAGGATGTATCTGTCACTCCACCCTTTCATATGTAAGGCGTGTGCTATGTTATGTGCGCACTTGGACATAAAAGGATGTATCTGTCACTCCACCCTTTCATATGTAAGGCGTGTGCTATGTTGTGTGCGCACTTGGACATAAAAGGATGTATCTGTCACTCCACCCTTTCATATGTAAGGCGTGTGCTATGTTGTGTGCGCACTTGGACATAAAAGGATGTATCTGTCACTCCACCCTTTCATATGTAAGGCGTGTGCTATGTTGTGTGCGCACTTGGACATAAAAGGATGTATCTGTCACTCCACCCTTTCATATGTAAGGCGTGTGCTATGTTGTGTGCGCACTTGGACATAAAAGGATGTATCTGTCACTCCACCCTTTCATATGTGAGGCGTGTGCTATGTTGTGTGCGCACTTGGACATAAAAGGATGTATCTGTCACTCCACCCTTTCATATGTAAGGCGTGTGCTATGTTATGTGCGCACTTGGACATAAAAGGATGTATCTGTCACTCCACCCTTTCATATGTAAGGCGTGTGCTATGTTGTGTGCGCACTTGGACATAAAAGGATGTATCTGTCACTCCACCCTTTCATATGTGAGGCGTGTGCTATGTTGTGTGCGCACTTGGACATAAAAGGATGTATCTGTCACTCCACCCTTTCATATGTAAGGCGTCTGCTATGTTGTGTGCGCACTTGGACATAAAAGGATGTATCTGTCACTCCACCCTTTCATATGTAAGGCGTCTGCTATGTTGTGTGCGCACTTGGACATAAAAGGATGTATCTGTCACTCCACCCTTTCATATGTAAGGCGTGTGCTATGTTGTGTGCGCACTTGGACATGAAAGGATGTCACTTTATAAGTCTCCGATACACCCTGTTATCAGGTTATATCCAACAGGAGAAATGAAATGAAATGAATCGGGCTTTAGGCCACCTTTGTGCACATATAGGCTAAACTGGGCCAGGAGAACCTCCTGATGGTGGTGAGATGATTGAGATGACACTGTCCTCCACACACAGGATTCGAAATTCGAGCCCTGACGGTCTGAGGCCGAGCACGCTACCTCTCGGTCACGGAGGCTCCCCACAATACTAACTTTCTCACGTGGATGGGGAAGAAACAATTTTGTTTCTTTCAAACCGCCGAGACCGGGAACCGAACCCCGGACTCTGGCGTGAAAGGCAGCGGTGCTAACCACTACCCTAGGGCCCCCGCCCATCCAACAGGAGAGTCGATATGTGATGGGAATGCTGATACTACGTATATCCTTTCATATCTGAGGTGTGTGTTATGTTGTGTGCCCAGCTGGATATAAAAGGGTGTATCAACCACTTCACCAAGTGACAGATACACCCTTTTATATCCAAAGGGACGTGATATGATCGTAATTATGATAATTGTGGACACTGTATAATGACTAACAATAGACTTTTTGACTGTTGTTTATTCGGTTGTTGTGAATGGGGTTTAGGCCACCTTTATGCCCAAGCTGATTTTTTTCATGAAACCTTTCAAATACCATCGAATATCTTGTAAAAGAGTTACCGTAGCTCATTTTGCACTTGCATATATATAGTTGTGAATGGGGTTTAGGCCACCTTTGAGTTAACTTAGCTCATTTTGCACTTGCATATATATAGTTGTGAATGGGGTTTAGGCCACCTTTGAGTTAACTTAGCTCATTTTGCACTTGCATATATATAGTTGTGAATGGGGTTTAGGCCACCTTTGTGCACTGTTGTAGCAAACACGAGACATGATCCAATGCCGCATCAATGCTGGTCCAGTGTCGTAGACAGTGGCTCAGCAGTGACCCGTCATTGAATCAATGTTTGCTACAATAATCTGTGTCGTAAGGTCAGTTGGGGTTAACAATTGATGTGTCTATATATCGTCCCTTTAGAAAGAGTGTATTAGTCGCTACACAAACTGGCAGATACGCCCTTTCATGTCTGGTGTGGATATAAAAAGGGCGTATATGATATGATGATAATTGCTGATACTGTAATGACTGATAATAGGCTTATAATAATAGACTTAGAAAGAGTGTATCAGTCGCTACACAAACTGGCAGATACGCCCTTTCATATCTGGTGTAGATATAAAAAGGTTGTATATGATCTGATGATAATTGTTGACACTGTAATGACTAAGAATAGAGTTATTGTCTGTTGTTTATTCGGTTGTGGTGCGTCTCTTTACTCAGCTCTAAATTAATTAATTCTTTCTTTTCGGTGAGTGGTTTCAGTTCATGATGATAATTGTTGACACTGTAATGACTAAGAATAGAGTTATTGTCTGTTGTTTATTCGGTTGTGGTGAATGGATAAATGGGGTTTAAGCCACCTTACCCAGCAAGCATTGATCCAATGCTGGGTCAATGCTGGGCCAGCGTCATAGACGGTGGCCCAGAATTGACCCGGCATTGGATCAATGTTTGCTGGGCTGATGTGTTGTGCGGTTTGTTGGTATTAAAAATGAATTTGTCTACATATCGTCCCCTTGGATATGAAAGGGTGTATCTGCCACTACACAAAGTGGCCGATGCACCCTTTCATATCCAAGATGACGTGATCTGATAATAATTGCTGATACTGTAATGACTAATAATAGGCTTATTGACTGTTGTGTATTCGGTAGTGGTGTGTGGATGAGGCAACCTTTTTCCATGCATTGCTGTAGCCTGTAGCAAACACGGCATATGATCCAATCTCGATTCAATGCCGGGCTAGCGTCGTAGACGGTGGCCCGACACTGGGTTACTATGTGTCGTGTGATTGGTTGGTATTAAACAATAATTTGTCTACATATTTGTCCCCTTGGATATAAAAGGGTGTATCTGAGACTACACAAAGTGGTAGATACACACTTTAATATCTAAGCTGTGTGTTATGTCGTGTGCCTCCTTGGATATGAAAGGGTGTATCTGCCACTTTACAACGTTGCTATTACGTGCAACCTTTCGTATCTAAGGTGTGTGTTATGTTATGTGCCCCTTTGGATATGAAAGGGTGTATGTCTCACTACGCAAAGTGTCGGATGCACCCTTTCATATCCAGGGGGTCGATATGTGATGAGAAATGCTGATACTGTAATGACTGACAATACTTATTGACTGCTGTTTATCTTGATGTTGGTGCAGTAGGCCTACTTGTTACATGGCGCCTGGTTGTCATGGGCAACATGGATCCCCAGAGACCATACTGTGTTTTACGTTATTCACAGTCAGTGTCAGAAATAGTTTGGTGGATTAGCCAAGTCATTGATACCTCCAGCTTGTAGAGATTCATTGATTTCACCATCCTCATGAGGTTCCCCTGGCCCAGTTTAGCCTGCATGTTTACTGAATCATTTGAGTTATTTATACAGTCCGTTATTTCAGATACAGTTTAGTTGATTGCCTATGTGATAGCTCGGGGCTAAACCTCCTGGGTCACCCATGAAAAACAAGACCATATGGCAATGTTCATCGAAACAAAAAAAACACCTACAACAAGTGTAGAATAATAAGACATAGTAAAATATATTTTCCTGACCACAATAAATAATATATCTATTACTGACATGTATTTAAATTAAAGAGTACAATTTACCATCACTGAAATTACATTAATTGTTATATAATTACATTATAACACATATGGTCACGAGAATAAATTAATTAACCAAGTTACAATCATCATTCACGTAACTTAATCCTTTACTGTTTATAATCATCTATTTACACTATTTTGATAATCAAACAATAGCGTACCCTGGTACACAATGTGTCTCTTCGGAGTCACACACACCAGCTCAATATCAGGCCACGCACAATACCAATGACCAGTCTAAAGAAACAAATATAAACAGAGTAATAATGTAATTAATCATAATGCAACCTTAATAAAATAACTTAAATAAATTAAATCAAATTCCATCCAACGTCTAATTTGCAAAGCTAAATTAATTAAAAGCTCAGCGAGTCGGTATCTTCCACAAGTTATATAAAACGAGGAAAGAATCTAATACATTATGCTCAACTAATCTATTAGCACATACCTAGATCACAGATCTTCAATGCCTAGAATACCAGCTACTTTTCAACAAAGAGTCCAATAGAAAGTAGAGTAGAACAGAGCGGTATAGCTCTGTTCACAACGACGTTGACAAGTCAAGTGACTTCAATCTCGCGGTGAATTAAAATTACACATCTGGGGTTCACATTCACCCAGCGCACGGGCGCTGTCAGGGGAACAAGGAAACATGACAAGGTCTCACCCCAATATACTTATTAAAATAATCTAAGGTAAAATAACCACGGCTACATACTCCCCTCCTTTAAAAAATGATGTCCCCATCATTACGATCCAAGCCCACTGATAATATATATATATATATATAAAGATCAAATTAAGTTTCTAACGCTCCTAGATGAAACATTCATCTGGCGTATGCCCCAAGCCTAGCTGTTGGATTAAGAAAGACGACAGAGCAACCCTCTCCGAGAGAGCAAATGGCTGATTATCCCACCGGATTACATGTATAGCGTTCAGGATAAACTCCCCAGTGGTCTGCCATCTAGGTTTCCGTGTCACTCTCTCAGACCGTCTCAAAGCTGGAGCAGGATCAGGAATGTATAAAAGCGGCGATGGTGGTTAAAGGGTCATTGGTGACGTCATGTGATGTATACATGCGGCGATGGAGGTTAAAGGGTCATTAGTGACGTGACGTGATGTATAAATGCGGCGATGGAGGTCAAAGGGACATTGGTGACGTGACGTATAAATGCGGCGATGGAGGTTAAAGAGTCATTGGTGACGTTATGTGATAAATAGATGCGGCGATGGAGGTCAAAGGGTCATTGGTGACGTTATGTGATGTATAAATGTGGCGATGGAGGTCAAAGGGTCATTGGTGAAGGTATGTATAAATGCGGCGATGGAGGTTAAACGGTCATTGATGACGTGATGTATAGATGCGGCCATGGAGGTCAAAGGGTCATTTGTGACGTTATGTGATGTATAAATGCGGCGATGGAGGTTAAAGGTTCATTGGTGACGTTATGTGATGTATAAATGCGGCGATGGAAGTTAAAGGGTCATTGGTGACATTATGTGATGTATAAATGCAGCGATGGAGGTCAAAGGGTCATTGGTGACGTTATGTGATGTATAAATGTGGCGATGGAGGTTAAAGGGTCATTGATGACGCTATGTGATGTATAAATGTGGCGATGGAGGTTAAAGGGTCATTGGTGACGTTATGTGATGTATAAATGCGGCGATGGAGGTCAAAGGGTCATTGGTGACGTTATGTGATGTATAAATGCGGCGATGGAGGTCAAAGGGTCATTGGTGACGTTATGTGATGCATAAATGCGGCGATAGAGGTCAAAGGGTCATTGATGACGCTATGTGATGTATAAATGTGGCGATGGAGGTTAAAAGGTCATTGGTGACGTTATGTGATGTGTAAATGCGGCGATGGAGGTTAAAGGGTCATTGGTGACGTTATGTGATGTATAAATGCGGCGATGGAGGTTAAAGGGTCATTGGTGAAGTTATGTGATGTATAAATGCGGCGATGGAGGTTAAAGGGTCATTGGTGACGTTATGTGATATATAAATGCGGCGATGGAGGTTACAGGGTCATTGGTGACGCTATCTCTCCTGTTTACGTTTCTCTTGGTGACGTTATGCGTGGTTTACGTTTCTCTTGGTGACGGTATGCGTGGTTTACGTTTCTCTTGGTGACGTTATGCGTGGTTTACGTTTCTCTTGGTGACGTTATGCGTGGTTTACGTTTCTCTTGGTGACGTTATGCGTGGTTTACGTTTCTCTTGGTGAAGTTATGCGTGGTTTACGTTTCTCTTGGTGACGTCAAGCGTGGTTTACGTTTCTCTTGGTGACGTTATGCGTGGTTTACGTTTCTCTTGGTGACGTTATGCGTGGTTTACGTTTCTCTTGGTGACGTTATGCGTGGTTTACGTTTCTCTTGGTGACGTCAAGCGTGGTTTACGTTTCTCTTGGTGACGTTATGCGTGGTTTACGTTTCTCTTGGTGACGTTATGCGTGGTTTACGTTTCTCTTGGTGACGTTATGCGTGGTTTACGTTTCTCTTGGTGAACTAGAATTGTTTAATGAGCTATTATATATCTTCCTGGGAAAGCTAAATCTAAGGGTGACATAATCCAAGCAAACACGTGATGTTCACCAACGGCTGGCCCGATAGTGGGCCAGCATCGCAGGCAGTGAGCTAACATTGAACCAACATTGTATGAACGCTTAGTTTTGCTGGGAAATATGTGTTGATGTCATTGACTGTAACAAAACTTTCAGTAACAATATTATTATTATATTAAGACTCAAAGAGAACGACCTTGTATTTATTATTATTATATTATAATCAGATGCGTTAGCACAATCTTGTATTTTTCTTATATTCAGCTTAACCACTCGTCAAAGAAAACTTTGAGTGTAAAAATCTATGTCTAGCTGAAAACTAACAGTGATAAATAACTTGTAAGAGTATGAGTATGACGACAACATGCACACATCGAGAATATGCTTTTTATTTTACACATTTTGTCACATATACGACATTCAGTGAAAAGATAAACATGATCAGAACTGAAATCAGATACGAAGCAATAATAACAAATAAAAGGATTCATAATCAGAGTCAACTAAATCTGATAGTTAACACACAAACAAATTGGCACTAATAACATATAAAAGGATTCATAATCAGAGGTAACTAAATGTGATAGTTAGCACAGACACAAATTGTGACTGTTATAGCGATAACCATATTATTTCCATTTCTTACTCTATATATTACGTTATGTATTTAAATGTTATTTGCCAAAACTAGTGAGAATACAATTATTTCAAGCCGACATTTTATCAACAATGCATATCAGTTCTAAACCATTTAATTATGTATATTAAACTTATTAGATGCCGCTATGTCATTATTAACTATAAGTTTGTTTTATTAACTATTCTGGTGTTGTTAACGGAAACAACTTGCAAAATATTTCTTATGACAGTGCTCCTAGTAAATCATTATATATCGGCATGTGTTATGTCACTAATGTGCTTGGTGATTAATGTGCTTGATTAAGTTAATATTATAATATTATTAATACTAGATATGTACAGTATAATAAATATAGTAAGTAGAGTCTTATAATTGAAATGTGTTGTACAGCATCCCTTTTTTTCTATGAATTATATGTGCGGCGAACTCTAAATAAAGACAATTTAAACATTTTCAACACAAACAATACCTTCTTGTCTTATATGGATACACATATTGTCCACCTTATCATCACTTTATATTACATGTCTCCAAAATCTTCACTTGTAATAATGTGTGTACCAACTTAATGTTTGATTTAAATGATATACTTCAATGTTACCATGGCTACTATGTATATTGGCAACATAAACCTATATAATATATGTGACAATCATTTTCTTATGACAAATCGTATATACTGTACTGCATAACGTTATATGTATATATAAACTCAATAATAAACAAATATCCATAGTTATTGTATGGCTGTTTAATTATTACTCTTCATTAATTCTGGATTCTCATTTTTATCACAGTATACTGTAGATCTTGTAATATTCGCGAGGTTTTAAAATGATTATTATAATAGCGCTACTAAAGAAAAAGAAAAAAATCGCGAATTCTAAACATTGTGAAAAGTCCCAAAATCGGAAATTCGCGAAAATTAAAACACGCGAAAATTACCAGATCTACAGTATATTTCATATCAGTGTGTTTCTCCTAGTAACATATAGTAGTCACATACCATCATGCCTACAGTCTGACACAGGTAGGTCAATGTTTGTATCTATCTTCTCGCAGACTGTTCACTATTATCGTCAATTTGTATATCTTGTTGTAGACCACAGTTATTGTCATTTAAATGTCTTATTCTAGATAACTATTATCTTGTTAAAGATGTAATCCGATCAGGTCGATGTATATACAGCTCCTCCATTATCTCTGATCACATAATGTTGACATATATTATGTTTATTATTTCTTAATTAGATTTGATGCCTAGTCTGGTCGTGGTGTAAATGATCCCGTCATTTTCTACAGATTTCACTTTGTTGGATTTAATAGGTTTGTTTTCACCCAGTAACTTATAGTAGTCATACACCACCACTTGTCCCGGGTTAGTATCTGTACCAACATACAGCTTGTCCTGCTTCTGATCCAGATATAAACTCCAAGGTGAAGTGATCTTGTCTTTGACCAGACATCTCACGTCACCTCCATCTTTACTGAACAAAAACAGCTGGTTGTTAGCACGATCAGCCACCAGGTATCTGTTCTCTGAGTCTCTCACTACACCACAGAGACGAGACAGTGTTACACCACATGCCGTGTCTTGATGATGTCTCTGCTGAGCTCCCTGTCCATCAATCCAGATGATCTGACCTGAGCCACCAGTAACAATGTAGCCACCAGAGGGATCTGATGTCAAGTACCGCGGTGTAGCACCAGATGGCAGCTTGATCGTGTTGATCTCATCTCCTGAACTGTTATACACGTGAAGACTGCCATTATGTGGATCTGCTACAACTAGGTTATTATTGTGATTTACACAAAGTCCCCACGGCGGGTGGTTGAGTTGTTTACTGTGTGTGGTGCCGAGTGTACAAGTGTCACCTGCGCTCTGTACAGGAATGTAATATAAACAGCGTGGATTCCGTGATGTAATGATCAGCTTGTCACCGTCATCCTGTGTCATCACCGTCACATCCCATGATGACCTCATTCCATCCACTACGTGCCTCTTCATCAAGTCACCACTACTGCTGTACATGTACAATGCATCATCCTGCTCTACCAGGAATATAGTGTTGTTGTACAGACATATACCTGCCACATTACGATCAGCACCAAACCTAGTAATTTCTCCTGTCTTTGATGTTTGTTTATCAGGCTTATTACATACAGCAGCAGCCACATTTAGAGCACCTCCCTCTAGAAATGTCACCTTGTCGATGCCGGTATCGCCCTCTGGACACTGTAACACAGTTGTATGAGAGGTTTCTGTCAGAGTGAGATGATCTACATCAGACATATTGATCTTCTTCTCATCCTGGTCTGATTCATTCATCCACACCACACCAGGTATCTCTGTCCTCCACCTCTTCTCCACAGCCTCCTCCAGGCTGGGCAGGTTGCTCAACTGGTCATACACGTCACCTGTCAGCAGACTCTGTCCCAGGAAGCGCAGGCTTTCTAAGTTGACCTCTGCCAGTTGTTGTTCATCTTCTGTTGATGCGGCCACTTTGTCCACCCTAGATGCTGCTCTCTCCAGGTCTGACATCAGTCTCTCCTCCTGCTGAGCCAGCTTCTGTCTAATCTGTTTGAACGTGCTGCTCACCTGTGTCTTAAGGCTGACAATGTGATGTTGAGCCTTGTTTACCTGTTGCTGAGAGGTCTGTCTGGCCAGATCTACACACTTCAGTAACTTGTCAATCCTCTTTAGTAATGTATCCAGTCTCTCTTCACAGGGTGTGACAAAGGGACGTAGAGATGTAATATGATGGTCGATGTGGTCCGTGTCAAAGCATTCATGGCAGATGATCTCATCACATGTCTTACAGTACATGTTTAACATCTGGTTTGGATGTCGGCCACATGGGTGATGTGATTTAGTTGATGACGTCACCTTGCTCTTGGCTTCCGCTGCTGTTATGGTTTGATGTTTTCTAGTAAATCTACCAGCAGCATGCTCATCAGTACATGTCTGACACATATACTCCTGCTCTAATGTACAATACATAACGGCTTCACCCTGACAATCCTCTAGTGAACATATCACCATCTCTCCATCAGCACTAGCCGTCACTTTCAACTCATCTCCATCACCATCAGTCTCATTAGTGATCAGCTCCTTCAGGTTGTCCATGAAGAAGTTTGGAGGCAGGTTGGAGAGGTCACCATCAGGAAGGGTCGTGACCTTTCTACAAATAGGACAGATTATCTTCTGTGGGTCAGTGGCTTGAGCTATGTACTTCTGTAGACAGTCTACACAGAAACTATGGTGACACTGTAGAATACAGGATCTCTGCATGTCCTCCATGCACAGAGTACACTGTAGGTACTCCATCAACACAGACTTCTTCACACTGGCCATGGTGACAAACTCAATCTAAAACAAACAAAGGGAATTGTTAGATAAATTGTATAGAATATTCCTACTCAATAAGACATATCTAAGATGGTTTTTAGTGAGACAATCCTACTAGAGTCCAAAAAACTAAAGTGATACCTATCACTTTGTTTGTTTCTATAACTGAATGTTCACGAGTGAAAAGTCTCAGTTTATATTGAGGGTGCTAACGCATTGATTTAACTAAAATGTGTATGACCCTTCCACTAATACTCCTTGTCGGCGACATATACCTTGTTGTTTAATCGAGTCAAAATTGAAGGTGATTTTTTGTATGATTCCGTGACAATTGTGATATTCATCCTCTCAATGCCAATCATAGCAATACCGCGACAGAAGGAAGCCCGGAGTCGGGATAATGCATTGACACAATGTTGTTTTAATGTTGCCCGCCGTCTTCGACGTCGGCCCGACATTAAAGCAACATTGGGACAATGCCTCGTGTTAGTTGGGAAACCTTCAAAGAACAGACATTGAATCAATCGTGGTTTACTGCTGGAGAACCCTCATCAACGCTGGCCCAACATTCAACCAACATTGGTTCAACGTGGTTTACTGCTGAACCAACATTCATCTAACATTGGTTCAACGTGGTTTACTGCTGAACCAACATTCATCTAACATTGGTTCAACGTGGTTTACTGCTGAACCAACATTCAACCAACATTGGTTCAACGTGGTTTACTGCTGAACCAACATTCATCTAACATTGGTTCAACGTGGTTTACAGCTGAACCAACATTCAACCAACATTGGTTCAACGTGGTTTACTGCTGAACCAACATTCATCTAACATTGGTTCAACGTGGTTTACTGCTGAACCAACATTCATCTAACATTGGTTCAACGTGGTTTACTGCTGAACCGACATTCAACCAACATTGGCTCAACGTGGTTTACTGCTGAACCAACATTCATCTAACATTGGTTCAACGTGGTTTACTGCTGAACCAACATTTATCTAACATTGGTTCAACGTGGTTTACTGCTTTAAAACCAACATTCATCCAACATTGGTTCAACGTGGTTTACTGCTTGAGCTGACTTACTAGAAAATTTGAGTTGAGTGACAAGAAAACTTAATTGAGTTGAGTTACAAGAAAATTTGAGTTGAGTTACAAGAAAACTTGAGTTGAGTTACAAGAAATTTGAGTTCAGTGACAAGAAAACTTAAGTTGAGTAACACTAAATTCGAGTTGAGTGACAAGAAAACTTGAGTTGAGTAACAACAGGACTAAATGGAGTTGAGTGACCCCAATGGGCCACCGTAGTTTTGTCATCAAATACATCTACATGGTTATTTTTTACCTCCAACTCCTGTAACGGGGTCGGCCTTCTTTTACGAAGTCCCATTATTAGTCCGAATTACCCGTAAACCTGAACCTAGTAGATATCCTTCGTTCCACGTTACAGGTAATCATTTAGTCCTATTATTCCGAAATAAAATGAACTTATAGATACACTACCGTATCAATGACAATTTGGTCTAAATACCAGATTTAATAAACACATTGCTTAAAGGGACTAACTCGGGCTAAAATCATAAAAAAAATCGGTGATTTTATTTTGGCTTATTAATATGACCATATGATGTAAACATGTCCATACACTAGTACTGCAAAAGCTTTTAAATTTTTGTGCTGCGCATTTACCAATTAGACTAGATATAGAGACGAAATTCCTGTATTTCTTATTTTTGACATGGTTGTCCAAAATATGTCTATGGACAAGTTTACATCATAATGTAATATTAAGAAGCAAAAGTAAAAGCACCGATTTTTTGATGATTTTAACCTGGGTATGGGTAACTATCTGGCAAATACGATCTTAGCTGGTTTAATGTTGAACTATCGTCTGTGACGTTGCCCTAACCCAGGTTCAATGTAGACCTACATAATTTTTTAATTCATTCATAACACTAATAGGCCTACATGTGCTTTAAGAGCTGTTTGCAGCTGAGTCAAAACGCATGCGTTATGTTACGACATAAGCTACAACACAATGCATCACGTGGCATGCATTGTGCCAATGCTATTTCAATCAAAACATGGGCTAAGTCAATATAACATGAGTACTGTCGACGTAACATGCGTTATATCTCGACAAAACCCCGTTTTTTTTAATAAATTAGCATTTTAAACAAGACTACATAAGTCCAGGAGCTCCCGCTCCGAATTAGAATTTGATTTAAGCAATTTTGTGTAGGGTTATTAATGTAGTCCTAGGCTAGGTCAAAAATCAAGATGCAAGACAACTAGGTCTGACAGTCTGTCTGAGATTGCAAACCTCCATTGAAATTAATGATCCTAATCAGTAATCCAGTAATCCCAGTAATGGTCTACCTATCCGGCACGGTTTACCCGATATCAGGCCAATCGAGGTAACTAATAGCTGATTTACGGTCATTTTGAATTCGATATAAATTAGTTAAAAACTTAGGGTGCATCCTCCCCCGAAACCTCAAATTTTGTTTTATAGTAACGGACTAACATCTAACACAGTTTTCAAAATATTGGGCATGTGAAAGTAAATAATGGCCGATAGGGGGCCATTTTGAATTTGATCGAGTCAGAATTTTTCAAGATGCATCCTCAGCTGAAATCTCACTTTTCATTCTATAGTAATCGTCTAGCTATCTAGCACGGTTTACCAAATATCGGCTATGTGAAAGTGAATAATGGCCTAAAGGCGGCCATTGTGAATTTGATCAAGTCGAAATTTTCCAAGATGCATCCTCAGCTGAAATCTCACATTTCATTCTATAGTAATGGTCTAGCCATCTAGCAAGGTTTACCAAATATCGCCCATGTGAAAGTGAATAATGGCCGATAGGAGGCCATTTTAAATTTGATCAAGTCAAAATTTTTCAAGATGCATCCTCTCCTGAAATCTCAGATTTTGTTTTATAGTAATGGTCTAGCCATCTAGTACGGTTACCAAAAACCGGCTATGTGAAAGTGAATAATGGCCGATAGGCGGCCATTTTTAATTTGATCGAGTCATTTTTTTTCAAGATGCATCCTCTCTTGTAATCTCACATTTTGTTTTATAGTAATGGTCCAGCTATCTAACACGGTTTACCAAATATCAGCAATGTGAAAGTAAATGGTGGCCGATAGGCGGCCATTTCGAATTCGATTGAGTCTAAAGTTTTTAAAAGGCATCCTCTCTCGAAACGTCACATTTTGTTTTATAGTAATGGTCTAGCTATCTAGCACGGTTTACCTGATATCAGGCCTATCGAGGTAAATAATGCTGATTGTCGGCCATTTTGAATTTGCAAGTTAAAAATTTTCAGGGTGCATCTTCCCCCGAAAACTCACCCTTTGTTTTATAGTAATCAGGTAATAGTCTGGCCATCTTGCACGGTTTACCAAATATCAGCCATGTGAAAATGAATAATGGCCGTAAAGGCAGCCATTTTGAATTTGATCAAGTCAATTTTTTTCAAGATGCATCCTCATCTGAAATCTCACATTTCGTTTTATAGTAATGGTCTAGCCATCTAGCACGGTTTACCAAATAACGGCCATGTGAAAGTGAATAATGGCCGATTGGCGGCCATTTTGAACTTGGACGAGTTGAATTTTTTCAAAATGCATCCTCTCCTGAAACCTTACAATTTGTTTTATAGTAATGGTGTAGATATCTTGAGCGGTTTTCATGATATTCCACAATATCAGGCCTGTCGAGGTGAATAATGGCCGATAGGCGGCCATTTTGAATTTTATCAATTTGAAATTTTTCAAGATGCATCCTCTCCTGAAACCTTACAATTTATTTGATATTAATGGTGTAGCTATCTTGAGCTGTTTTCATGATATTCCGCAATATCAGGCCTGTCGAGGTGAATAATGGCCGATAGGCGGCCATTTTTAATTTTATCGACTTGAAATTTGTCAAGATGCATCCTCTCCTGAAACCTCACAATTTGTTTTATAGTAATGGTGTAGCTATATTGAGCGGTTTTCATGATATTCCGCAAAATCTTTCAGTCGGATTTACCGATGTTATAAATTAGGTCAAAGTGCTGGGTCAACTTCAAGGTCGAGGTCCAAAAACCTGAAAAGGCACAACTAGGGACCTTAGAGAACATGTATGTGCAATATGACTGTCATCGGCCCAGTACTTTTCGAGATCTGCTCCGGAAACGAAGTGCGCGTCAAAACGTCTAAATAGGTCATAGTTCTGAACCGGAAGTAGGTCAAAGTTCAAATACCCCAAAAGGCACAACTAGACCCCCTAGGGGTGTTGTGTATAATATTTGAAGACAATCGGCAAGTACTTTCAGAGATATGCTCCGGAAACGAACTGTTTAAGGACGGCCCAACGGCCCAGCGGCCCAACGCCGTAACATCATCATTTTCTCCTCTGCGACCTTGCGTATTGAATTCAGATTAAAAATATTTTAACCTGTCCATTATCCACCTACGGTGACGGCGGGAGCTAAAAATACACAAATTAATATAATATTTGTTCCCGTCCAGTGCAACGCGTTTAATCCATAGCCTGGGATTTAATGTTGTATTCAATCATTTGTATTAAATAATTAATGCTTCCAAGTTGCGACACATTTAAGAGAGGACATGCCAGAAATGTGCTAGAAATGTGTCGAAATCTTGCTTTTATTTTTTATTTAAATTAGGGGCGGACCAGATGATACGTGGGGGGGGGGGGGTTCTGAAAAAACAAGTTTGTTCGGTAAATCTGAGGAAAAAATAATTTGTTAGGTTATGCAAGGAAAACAAGTTTGCTCCGGTGGTAGAACTCATAGTGCGATGGGTCAGTGTTACACATTTTCTCAATTTAAATTCAATTTTAAATATGAAGAACTGGTCAAACTCTCCTCTGCTTGGTGAAATAGTAGCTGATACATCAAGTTCAAGTTTAAAAAAAATTGGTTCTAAATTTCGACTTGTATGTACTCTTAGAAAAAACTGTTTTTGAAGGTTCTTTGTTGTATTAAAGTAATATAGAGACAGGTCCTAAATATATATACCGGTATAGATATGGAACCTTTCTCTATTGTACTATTCAACAAAGAAACTTTTAAGAACCTGGCATTTTTATGTCTCCCTCCACAGAAAGGGAGAGACATGTAGGTTTGCTTCTCACTGCTCATTTATCTGTCCGATGTCCGTCCGATGTGCGTTCAACTATCCTGCAGGCGTTCAAACACGAGACGTTGACCCAATGTCGGGCTTTTGTTGGCCACCGTCTACGACGCTAGCCAACATTAGCCCAGTATTGGGTTACCGTGTCGTGTTTGACGCCACACTGAGTGTGGGCCAGCGTCACAGACGGCGGGCCAAAATTAACCCAGGCCCAATGTCGCAGCATTCGGTTCAAGGTCTATTCCATTGAAAGAAAGGCTGTATAGGGGTGTATTTTAACCAAAGATTGGTTTTTGTCAAAGCAATATACTAACATTAATGGGATTTCAAGCTTAGTTGGAATTCATCGAGTTATGATCATTTTAATTTTCACAAACCTTGTAGAAAATAAATAGTGAGAAAAAAGTTCTAGTCATAATAACGGAGATAATGAGCCAAAAATTATGCATGCATGACCAATCTAAAGTCGTGAATATCAGAAAGCTCATTAATGAAATGACCAGAGAAATTTCGATCTTTTTTTCGAACCCTATCGAAGTCAATAAAAGGGCCAGTTAACTGGTTCTCGTCGTTATGACAAGCGAGCGTAAAATAAAACACAATATGACAGAAAGTAAAATAGTATATTGCTTTGACAAAAACCTTCGGTTAAAATCCCAATTATATAACGTTTCACTATATAATTGGTACATTTTAACCAAAGATTGGTTTTCTTAATAGTAACCTTCCATAAGCGATATTTAAATTATTGAATGCTTCTTTTGAAGCAATCTTAAATAGTTTGTCTGCATAGTGTGGCACTAGCTCATATTAATGTCTCGTGCCACAGCCGAATTGATTGCGGCCGCCCTTGTGGAATCCATAATATCACTGATTACATCCATTACAGTAAAGCATAAGCTACAGAGTCACTGTGGCTCTGGCTGCCACCTTAAACGGTGGTACACTTGATTAGGACGTTCCTGTTCCGTTCCGAATACGGGTAAGGAAATCCTTTTATCAAGAGTCTGTTGAAGGCTTTCAGAAACAATTATACAAAGATGGGATGGAATATGCCTACCATATCCGAGAACTAACGGTAATGTAAATAGGCTACTTCCACAAATACCTGAGCCACAAACATGAGTCCCCCCCCCCCCCACACACACACTGGATTACACGTGGCTAGATTATAAAGTGACTGAGACGACCCTTTAAGGACAAGATGACGAAGTGTTCCAGATACTGGTCCTACTGCCTGGCAAAGGCAAACAGTGGTAACTGCTTATTTTACAAGTCAGCAGTTACTGTTGTTTGCCTTTGACACCCCATATACTAGTCCAACTGCCTGGCAAAGGCAAACAGAGGTAACTGCTTATTTTACAAGTCAGCAGTTACTGCTCTTTGACACCCCAGATACTAGTCAAACTGCCAGGCAAAGGCAAACAGTGGTAACTGCTTATTTTACAAGTCAGCAGTTACTGTTGTTTGCCTTTGACACCCCAGATACTAGTCAAACTGCCAGGCAAAGGCAAACAGTGGTAACTGCTTATTTTACAAGTCAGCAGTTACTGCTCTTTGCCTTTGACACCCCAGATACTAGTCCTACTGCCTGGCAAAGGCAAACAGAGGTAACTGTTTATTTTACAAGTCAGCAGTTACTGCTCTTTGCCTATGACACCCCAGATACTAGTCCTACTGCCTGGCAAAGGCAAACAGAGGTAACTGCTTTTTTTTACAAGTCAGCAGTTACTGCTGTTTGCCTTTGACACCCAATATACCAATATACTAGTCCTACTGCCTGGCAAAGGCAAAGTGTGGTAACTGCTTATTTTACAAGTCAGCAGTTACTGTTGTTTGCCTTTGACACCCCAAATACCGGTCCAACTGCCTGGCAAAGGCAAACAGTGGTAACTGCTTATTTTACAAATCAGCAGTTACTGTTGTTTGCCTTTGACACCCCATATACTAGTCCAACTGCCTGGCAAAGGCAAACAGTGGTAACTGCTTATTTTACAAGTCAGCAGTTACTGTTGTTTGCCTTCGACACCCCAGATACCGATCCAACTGCCTGGCAAAGGCAAAGTGTGGTAACTGCTTATTTTACAAGTCAGCAGTTACTGTTGTTTGCCTTTGACACCCCAGATACTGGTCCTACTGCCTGGCAAAGGCAAACAGAGGTAACTGCTTATTTTACAAGTCAGCAGTTACTGTTGTTTGCCTTTGACACCCCATATACCGGTCCAACTGCCTGGCAAAGGCAAAGTGTGGTAACTGCTTATTTTACAAGTCAGCAGTTACTGCTGTTTGCCTTTGACACCCCAGATACTGGTCCAACTGCCTGGCAAAGGCAAAGTGTGGTAACTGCTTATTTTACAAGTCAGCAGTTACTGTTGTTTGCCTTTGACACCCCAGATACCGGTCCAACTGCCTGGCAAAGGCAAAGTGTGGTAACTGCTTATATTCAGCAGTTACTGTTGTTTGCCTTTGACACCCCAGATACTAGTCCAACTGCCTGGCAAAGGCAAACAGTGGTAACTGCTTATTTTACAAGTCAGCAGTTACTGTTGTTTGCCTTTTATGCGCCATGTGGTCTAACCAGGGCCAACCTTTATACAAAATGTCTTTATCATGTTTATTATTAGACTCTACTTATATTAATGTAAAATTTTATGCCCTGCTTCCCTGGACGGTCAAATTTTGAGCCAGGCTGTCCTTATGGAGTTATATGGGTGCCATTAAATTGAATACAAGGCTATTCCGCCTGCAGCTGTTTGTCGTCCATTTCTCAGTCAATAATTTTATTCACCAATTTTCATGAAATTTTGCAAACATCATATTTCAACGGAATCCCAATATCCATGCAAATTTCATAAACTTATATGCAGTATTTCAAAAGTTTGACCATTTGACATGTAGTAAATTTAATTTATAAACCCATCACACTGACTCTGGAATTGTTCTACAATAGTCTAATTGAATATTCAAAATTCAATATAATTTTGCGAAATATTTACCTATGTTAATAGGATTTGACTAGAAAATGGGCCATGAAAGAAAAATGTCAAGGAAATCGGTTCAGAATTGACAAGAAACCCACATATTCAGCAGAATAATCATGATAATTTATGTCGCTCAAGTTTTTTTTTATAAACTATAGCCATGCACCATAGTGTAGGCCATAGGCCTAACCAACAAACACGCGACGTTGGGCCAATGTTGGTTTAATGTTGGGCCGACGTCGCACATTCCACGTTGCACCCTGTGATCTATAGGCCTATTAGGGGGAAGTGCCCGAATATGAGCACCTTAAGGAAAACAGCTACCAGTAACTTTATTATATTATCTGGACATTTTAAATTGATGTATATGATATCATATGCATACTCTTAAACTGAAACAGTTTTTCTCTCTTGATTCAATGCAAAAATAAAAATATAAAACAAAAATAATATTTGTGCTAAATGGCTCATAATAGGCACCACCTATCTTAATATGAGCATGTATGTTAACTATTAAGACTATTGATTCAAAATATCACCACATCAAAGTAATCATTAACCTTGATTGTGATAAAAGCTTTCGATTGTGAAACAAAGCATTGCTGAGCGTACATAGGCATATCAAATCAACTCAAAATATGATTATTTAAAATTTATATAGACAAATAAAATCCTAAAATTTTGCATATCAGAGTGGGTGCGCCTAATATGAGCACCACAAACCGGGTGCCCCTAATATGAGCATACCTGTTTTTATCCTAACATGTCTGGACTATTTTTTTAACCTTTAATACCATTATTGAGTATGCATAACATAACAGTATGCATAACATAACAGATCACAATAGTTCCCTAAAATCTCCGATTATGAGCATATGCTCATATTAGAAAAAACGTGGGTGCTCATATTAGGAAATAATGCACTTTTTGTTCGTGATGGCTTTCCATATCTTCAATCATGAATTAACCTGATTATCACACGATGTATGACAAGCCGACATGTTTATTGTGAAGAAAAAAATCGCCTTGACTTGAATACACTGTGTTTTTAATAATTTTCATCACTTTTAACATACTACAAAATTTGCTTTTTTAGCATCATTTATTTGATCTGCTCTTTGTGAAATGTTATTTTATTCAAATTAACATACCATTGCTTTATTTTAATTACGTTCGGGTTACTGTTAATTGATATAAACAGTACTGCCACCTGGTGATATGTAGTATAAGAAATATGGCCTATGCTCATATTAGGACCATGCTCATATTAGGCGTACTTACCCTATTAGGCCCAGGCTATAGATCTATATTTTGTGCCTAAATTATTTTTCACAAAATGTTGCTGTTGGGCTTACTAGTAGGCCTACATAGGGCTAGGTTATAGACCAGCAAACACGGGACGTTAGACCGATGTTGGCTTAAAGTTGGCCCACCGTCTGCAACGCTGGCCCAACGTTAACCCAACAACATAATGACAAGTAGCCTATTGCTAGGCCTAGGCTATCTATAAGTAGAATGTGTCATTTTGGGCTTATTTTCCAGGTGACCTATAGCCTATAATTATATTGGCTATATTGATCCCAGACCACAATCATCTTGCGACTTGTGTCTTGATTCCTGAACTATAATTATGTTATCTGTATTAGTCATATAGGCCGACAACGGCAATGTAGCCCTATGCTGTCCACATGTCGTTCACTGTAGGCCTATATTTCCCAGCTTAATCCCAACAGCCCCGAAAATTTCGTAAAATTGTATGTAGTACTTGTAGCCTATAGGCCTAGTAGGCCCTATAGTCCTAGGCCTACTGTACCCTGTAAAACTAAAAGTAAAAGGCAGTAGGCCCTATCTGATTCCTTTTCAATGTGAATTTGTTTAATAAACATTTATTTCACTAAAATGAGGTGATAGTAATGTTGTCATCCATTGTAATGTTTATACTGGCCTGTTTTCTGAACCGGTACCGACACGGCTTCTCTATAACATGTAGTTTTTTTAGGCTGTCTTTGAGAAATGTAGGCCCTACTCCTCCAAACCGGCATCTGGCTCGCCCATGTAGTAACACTTCCGGTTTAGTACTGTCAAGTATACAGCCAATGAGAGTGGAATATCTCGTTATTATAATATCTCTGATTGTACTATAGGCCTACAGGTAACACACACCACTAGGCCTTAGTCTGGGCCTAGATCTACATTATGTTGTTTGTTGGAACCATAATGCGAGCGCCCATGATGTTTACTCAGTCATGACGAGCCAGCTACTTTTACCGTTGTATAAACCATGGAGACCAAAGGGTTTTTTTCAGTTTGAAATATAAATTTCTTAGCCCTTTCCGCTTTATTTTAATACCTATTGTTTTTTCAATTCTTTTGTACGGGGACAGTCTTTAGACAACAGAATCTGACGTCACCGTTTTTAGACAACAGAATCTGACGTCTAAAGACGCGTCTAAAGACGGTCCCCGCACTGAAAGGGTTAATCTACTACCTTAATCACGTGACTGGTTTTGTTGACAAACTTCTGAGAGACAATCAAGTATGACGTCATAATTATATATTCAATAAGGTGTCACAATTTTAATTTGGAATCTTTTACATCTGGCTGTAGGCTACACTGCAGTGCACAATAATTATAGCTTGTCCAAATTTCAGGATTCATGATTAATTTAATGGCTCATTTGCCATTCGGGTCATCTCTTTATTTCTATAGTGGTTATTTAATGTCGTCTAAAATAATATAATATCTAGTACTTCCAATAGTAGGCTATAAATCACATTAACTCGTCACCACGTCAGGCCCTCGCCTAAAGGCTCGGGCTTGATGTGGTGACTAGTGTCGAGATGAGCCCATCTCGCCTTCGCAGGACGCTGTATGCATATGATCATGATAATAGCGTCAAGAATTTAGGGCTTAATAAATGATAATAACAGTTTAATTTAGAATTAGAGGTCATGTTGGAAAGTGCCCCACATCAAAAACAAGTGCATTTTTATACATCTATGACGTCACAAGCATGGAGTGATTTTTGTCCCCTCATAACCCATACAATAACCATTCATACAATGTTGGTGCAATGTTGGCTCAGCATCTGAGGTCAGGCTGCCTAGCAAAAATTTAAAATCAATAAAAACATGACTAGGCCTATAGAAACAATAATAATTATAAACAAATGATGTCTTTTATACAACGGCGGCGCAACGTTGGCTCAATGTTGGCATCTCAGACTGTCCAGCATAAACTAAATACTGACTTAATGTCAAATTAACCATTACAAGGCTGAAATATGTGTGTATAAACCATGGAGACCAAAGCCTCAAGGGTTGTTTCAATTTGAAATCATCATAAATGTCTTCTATTTTCGCTTCATTTGAATAGGCCTACCTATGTGATGGCATGGGTCTACGGCCATTATAAATCTTCAATTCTTTCGATGCGGGGACGTCTTTAGACGTCAGAATCTGACATCTGTAGACGTCAAATTCTGACGTTTACGGACGGTCTTCACGCGGAAAGGGTTAAAGTGGATGCAACGTGAAACCAGCATTGGGTCACTCAATATAGTGTTTGACGGATGGAAACAAATCCACAGTGAAGGAAAATTACCCCCATTTTTAACAAATATCAAATTGAAGACTGAATCTATAGACTATAGGCCTATACCGATTTTAATGTAGGGATAACATGAAAACAAGTGCATGAAAAATCATTTCCATAATTTAATTATTTCATCAATCCTACACACCTAGTGGTATTCTACATTGAACTATTCTATAGTTCTATACAACATAATGTCAGCTGACATACATGGGTCTCGAAGGGTCAATAATTATTTAACAATGGCAGAATCATAGCATTTCAACTGATATGTCGGGTTAAGCAGAGTTTGTAAAGAAATCGTTTATTAAAAAAACACATTTCGTGTGATGTGATGTTGTTATTGTTTGGCTCCAACTGTAAACTGTTGTTGTCAAAACTCGCCCAGCAAATTATTCAATAGGCCCAGCACCCTATTGTCATCAGGGGAAAAAACTATGATTATATGATTAGGTTTTTCCCTTTTCCACCAATAAATACAAACAAGTTTAGTAATGTTAGGCTACAATCAATTCTTTGATTTATCAAAACGGTGATTTTTCATTATTTTAAAATATTATGGTATAAATTAGTATAAGCCTAGAACGTAGGCCTATTTTCGTCACATGTCACCATTCTGATGACATTTGCGCCTCTGAGCTCGGATCACCAAGGATTTATGCGCTATAAAAGTGTATTATTATTATCATTAATATCAGTGCACAGGCATTGCCCCAATGTTGGCTTAATGTTGGTCCACCGTCTACGGCGTTGGCCCAGCATACACACAGCTATACGGCTCTCCAAAGCCAAAGGACAATATTTACCGACTTATACGTGGAAGTAGATATCTGCCTACTTGCAAAGACCATCAATTGCAAATTGCAGGCAATATGGACTCCCAAATGCCGCACTTAGTTACTCAGCCAAAAGGCAGTATCTGCTTACTTGTAATGTAATCAGATACTCGGTACTTTTTGGCTTTATACCATAAAATGGTGTCGTACAAAGCCAAAAGGCAGTATCTGCTAACTTGTAATGTAATCAGATACTGGTTGGCTTTACACTGTACAATTATGCCGTATAAAGCCAAAAGGCAGTATCTGCTAACTTGTACAGTGAGGCAGTATCTGCTTACTTGCAAAGTAAGCAGATACTGCCTTTTAGCTTCACAGAGCAGAATGTTAACCCTTTCAGCACTGATCCCACATTTAGCTATTATTACACACTTATATTGTCATTTTAATTCACCTCATTCATAAAGGGTCGGTTTAAACATTCCACAATAACTTTATATCGGACGATAAAATAACATCGAGCTAGAATCGATGTTATTGATATTAGGGAGGGCACATACACACGTGATCAACTGCTTCATCTCGGGATAATGTCAAATAGGAATAGAAGCGATATTTAAATATCGCGCAATGAATTGTACCTTGACCAAATCAAAAGAACGCTATGCTGGCGTAACAGTAAAGCAGATAGCACAAACTATCAAAAATGGGCTCAAAATCAAGCGATAATTATTAATTAATCAAATAATTAATTATTTAATTTAATAATTAATGCAATGATCCATGGACCGGTTAGATAATTTGTAGCGTTTGCATTTGATATTTTAATACCAGACACCAACATGAATTCTAACAGTCCAACTCCCTTGATTAATTAAGAATGTCATTATAATAGAAATAGCAATGTCGTGATTGTAATACACGCTGCCAGATTTGATTTGAATTATTTTTTTTGTCAAAATAAATAAATTATTATGTTCGGCTTAGATCTGTCAAAAATCAGAAAATAATTTATTTATAATGTAAATTAAAAATAACGTTACATTATTCAAAAATGTTTATCACAAGGTCTTGTAAACGTATTTACAGCATCAGCCCAATGCCGGGCCAATGTATACAGCGTTGGCCATCTATTGAACTAACACTACACGGCAAACAGGATAACAGGTAGGTAAGTAGGTATTATATACAGCATATTGAACCAATGCTGGTTTGATGTTGGCCCAGCGTCGCAGACGGTGGGCCGGCATTACACCAGAATTGGTTACACCAGGAGTCGTGTTGGCCTGGACAGGGTCCTTCTGAGGTGTTTTTACTTCCAGATAAGAAATATCTGTTCTGAATCAGCAGAGATGCCAATCAAGGTCTAGTGATGACAGCACACTGAAGATTAATTCTGCTGATGGAATGGGAAGAGGCTCAACTGAAAACACTATAAGGCCGACTTCACAAAAAATACATGCAATGTTTGGTAATATAATATTTGTTATGAACTGAAATATGTGTTTCATGAACTGCTGAATTCACAGCTGCTGGAATTTCTGTGTTGCCTGTGCTATTTACAAGGACGTTTGTCTGATGATTTTATGATTCTTTTTGAGCTTAAAGGGTTTAAATTCCAACCTCTTTCTCACGTCCACACTGAGGCTGGATGTTTATTAAAGGGGCTTGTTTTCTTTGATATATTTTATCAACCCCCTTGACTGATCCAGACGTTATCTCGTAGTTTATTGTCACTTCAATAGAAAGATAATTAAAACCTCCATAAATACTGAATATATATTTTTTCCAGAAATACAAGCCGTTTTTGTTTTAAATGCGCTAAATATAAGATAACAATTCCGGTGGGTTGTTTTCAGTAATTTTATGGAAAATGAACGCTCAGTGAACGCGTAGCCTACATTGATTCAATGTTGGCTCAATGTTGGCCAACATCTGCGACGATGGCCTAACACTGAACCAACATTCTGATAACATCACAGTATTGTGTGGTAAAAATGAAATGAATCGGGCTTTAGGCCACCTTTGTGCACATATAGGCTAAACTGGGCCAGGAGAACCTCCTGAGGATGGTGAGATGATTGAGATGACACTTTCTCCAGACACAGGATTCGAAATTCGAGCCCTGGCGGTCTGAGGCCGAGCACGCTACCTCTCGGTCACGGAGGCTCCCCACAATACTGACTTTCACACGTGGATGGGGAAGAAACAATTTTTGTTTCTTTCAAACCGCCGAGACCGGGAACCGAACCCCGAACTCTGGCGTGAAAGGCAGCGGTGCTAACCACTACCCTAGGGCCCCCACCCAGTATTGTGTGGTACTGGGTCAATACAACATCCATATTATCAGATATAGATATCTATTTCTGATATTATGTATCGACCCGTTATTGGGGGCCAAATATGTAGCCCTAGTTAAAACGGCTGAATACCGAATCTTAACGTTCAATACCGTCGTTAGTAGCAGACAGGTGCTTTGTCACTGACATGAATCGGCATGCGGCGCAATATTGACCCACGGAAGATCTCGACTGAATGATGGGTAAAATGACGGACTTTCTGTCAAACGCACTTCATTGTTACAGCTATTTCCTTGTCATGTAAATATAATTATCTCTTAGAAAAATCTGTGTGGTGGCTCAAACTAAGGAAAACATAATCATGTAATTGATAGTAAGCGAAAGGTTTCCTGTCTTAACAAGTCAATACTGTGTGATGGAGTAGACATAGCTGCAATTACACCTCCCTGATAATAACAAGGATGTTATATAACCTTCCTGGTAGTAGCATGAGGTTATATAACCACCCTTGTTGTAGCAAGTAGGTTATATAACCTCCAACATAATAGCAAGGAAGTTATCTAATCTCCCTAATAATAGCAAGGAGGTTATAATTATAACCTCCCTGTTAGTAGCAAAGAGTTTTTATAACTTCCCTGCTAGTAGAAGGAGGTTATATAACCTCCCTGTTAGTAGCAAGGAGGTTATATAACCTCCATGATAATGGTTATATAAACTCCCTGTTAGTAGCAAGGAGGTTATATAACCTCCCTGATAATGGTTATATAACCTCCCTGTTAGTAGCAGGAGGTTATATACCCTCTCTGGCAGTAGCATGAGGTTATATAACCTCCCTGGTAGTAGCAAGGAGGTTATATAACCTCCCTGGTAGTAGCAATGAGGTAATATAACCTACCTGGTAGTAGCAATGAGGTTATATAACCTCCCTGGTAGTAGCAAGGAGGTTATTTAACCTTCCTGGTAGTAGCCAGGAGATTATATAACCTCCCTGTTAGTTGCAAGGAGGTTATATAAACTCCCTGTTAGTAGCAAGGAGGTTATATAACCTACCTGGTAGTAGCAAGGAGGTTATATAACCTCCATGCTACTAGCAAGGAGGTTATATAACCTACCTGGTCATAGCAAGGAGGTTATAACTACTGACTTGACAAGTAATCAGTTAATTACTGCTCTTGTCAGTTTGAGGCAGTATATAGTTTGTCTGGGATGTGTACACACACTATAGCCTGCAGATTGACCACGTACAAAATCGTGGGACATTTATTTGGACGGTCATATCTAAGTATTGTCCTCGAATAATCAGGTCGAAACTATGTTTTTAGAATCAGTAACATTTCTGCAACGATATCGCATGCTGAGCTCATTTTCCACACAGTCATGAGAAAGTTATGGACATATTTCGGACCCTAGGATTGAGATCGCCCTCAGTCACCGTCATGTTGAAAAACGTTGATTTTTCCGGGGAAGATAAATACAGCAATCCACGACCTCGGAGAGGATGTCACGGATGTCACGGACACACACACAACATAATATTATATATCATTGATCGATCATCTTTAGGCTAAAATGTTTCTAACTGTCACATAATATCCACCATCAGTACTTATAATAATTCAAAACCAATTTCTCAACTATTGGGCGCGATTGTAAACAGATTTATATATATCAGCATTAAAAAAGGAACAGGGGTCTTTACGGGTGGGTCACTTATCAACAGACTAAATTAATTCGCTCTGGATACTCAATTTAAACGTTTCATATCAATTTATAGTCAGGCAGAATATTGGAATCTTGGGGCGGAACCTTGCAATGTCGCATTACAAATATTTTTTTTTGCATTTTAACAACCATTGTATTGTTATATTGATACCAGGTATTTACAGATATATATTGCCAGGCTATGTGTGTTACAACTTACAGACTTCCAATATGTCTTTGTTCAATTGTTGTGACATTTTTGCACCTGATAACATACCCTTGGTCGTGGACCCATGGTTGTTAAAATTTACACCCCTGTATCTAAATTCCAGCATTATTGCAAACACGATACATTCACCTAACGTTATTTAAATGTTGGGTTAGCGGCGCAGAAGTTGGGCCGGTCTTAAAACAACATTGGGTTGATGTATCGTGTTTGTCGTGATTGGGGACATTTGTTCAAATACTACAACTGAAAATACTGTTCACTGATCGAGATATATATTCTGTGAAACGCGGTGTCGTCGCCAGAAACCCTTTTTGCAAATAATGTTATATAAGTCCCCTCTCCCCCATACTTCATTGTAAAAGATTGCTAGGTGAAAACATTGCAGGTCAAGGCTATTGAGTATCGCAACAGACCTGTGTCGCTGAGTATCAAGCCACAACCGGACCAAATGAGAAATCGAGGCCACCATATCATCAAGTGTCCCTGGGTATCGAGCCGCAACCGGACCAAATGAGCCATCGGGGCTGGCCATATCATCAAGTGTCCCTGAGTATTGAGCCACACCCGGGCCAAATGAGCCATCGGGGCCGGTCATATCATCAAGTGTCGCTGAGTATCGAGCCACACCCGGACCAAATGAGCCATCGGGGCCGCCATATCATCAAGTGTCGCTGGGTATCGAGCCACACCCGGGCCAAATGAGCCATCGGGGCCGCCATGTCATCAAGTGTCGCTGAGTATCGAGCCACAACCGGACCAAATGAGCCATCGGGGCTGGCCATATCATCAAGTGTCCCTGAGTATTGAGCCACAACCGGACCAAATGAGCCATCGGGGCTGGCCATATCATCAAGTGTCACAACCGGACCAAATGAGCCATCAGGGCCGGCCATATCATCAAGTGTCCCTGAGTATTGAGCCACAACCGGACCAAATGAGCCATCGGGGCCGCCATATCATCAAGTGTCCCTGAGTATTGAGCCACAACCGGACCAAATGAGCCATCGGGGCAGGCCATATCATCAAGTGTCCCTGAGTATTGAGCCACAACCGGACCAAATGAGCCATCGGGGCCGCCATATCATCAAGTGTCCCTGAGTATTGAGCCACAACCGGACCAAATGAGCCATTGGGGCCGCCATATCATCAAGTGTCGCTGAGTATTGAGCCACACCCGGACCAAATGAGCCATCGGGGCCGCCATATCATCAAGTGTCCCTGAGTATCGAGCCACAACCAAACCAAATGAGCCATCGGGGCTGGCCATATCATCAAGTGTCGCTGAGTATTGAGCCACAACCGGACCAAATGAGCCATTGGGGCAGGCCATATCATCAAGTGTCGCTGAGTATCGAGCCACAACCGGACCAAATGAGCCATCGGGGCTGGCCATATCATCAAGTGTCACAACCGGACCAAATGAGCCATCGGGGCCGCCATATCATCAAGTGTCCCTGAGTATTGAGCCACAACCGGACCAAATGAGCCATCGGGGCCGGCCATATCATCAAGTGTCGCTGAGTATTGAGCCACACCCAGACCAAATGAGCCATCGGGGCTGGCCATATCATCAAGTGTCACAACCGGACCAAATGAGCCATCGGGGCCGGCCATATCATCAAGTGTCGCTGAGTATTGAGCCACACCCGGACCAAATGAGCCATCGGGGCAGGCCATATCATCAAGTGTCACAACCGGACCAAATGAGCCATCGGGGCCGGCCATATCATCAAGTGTCACAGCCGGACCAAATGAGCCATCGGGGCCGGCCATATCATCAAGTGTCGCTGAGTATTGAGCCACACCCGGACCAAATGAGCCATCGGGGCTGGCCATATCATCAAGTGTCACAACCGGACCAAATGAGCCATCAGGGCCGGCCATATCATCAAGTGTCGCTGAGTATTGAGCCACACCCGGACCAAATGAGCCATCGGGGCCGGCCATATCATCAAGTGTCACAACCGGACCAAATGAGCCATCGGGGCCGGCCATATCATCAAGTGTCGCTGCAGTGAAAGGGTTTGACCTTAAAACAACATATATTGAACCGATCATGGTTTACTGCTGGAGCACCGTCACCACGCTGCCCAACATTCATCTATTATTGCTCTGATCACGCTAATGATTCTATGAGTTCTGAACCAGCATTGTTACAGCGTTGATCTGGGTCCAACTGTTTGTCTCTCTATAAATACCAGACGTGATCCCAGTGTTGGTTTAATGTTGGCGCATCGTCCGCGACGCTGGCCCAACTTTAACCCAACCACTGGCGGGTCCCTGATGTGAAGAAAGGGGGCACCTTCCTAGCTCACTGGATCCGGTTTTTCGTCCTGTCTTTGTTGGGACTGGTTAGGGTCTGTTCAATAATTACGTAACGCTTATGGGGGGAGGGGGGTTATGGAATGCGCTAAGGATCGTAGTCCAGTCAAAGTAATGTTAAAAAGCGTTACGAAGGGGAGGGGGGATAAAAAATCTTCCACAAAAGCGTTACGTAATTGTTTAACGGTCCCTTGAATGATCCCAGAAAACACGGATTGACCCAATGTTTTCTCAAAGTTGAAACAGAGTCTGTGACACTGACCCAGATTTGAAACAACATTGGGTCAACGTCTTCTAATGTTTGCTGTTATTGCTGCTATGATTATTTTGGCCCGGTGTCTGCGACATCTACCCATCAACTCAATATTTGGTCAGCACCTGGGTATCATCTATCTGAGCAAGTTAGCAAACGTCACCCTCCTCTAACATCTGAGCTGGCATGGCTACAGAGGTGGGCAAGTGGTCGCCACATCCCCACATGTGGCGACAGAAGCAAAATATCTGTAATGTAAATATTTAAAAATTACCACTGAGAGCACCTAAACATGCTAAAAGTAGCCATTTGTGGCGACAGGACTCATTTCGCCTGCCCACACCTGGGCTAATATCAGGAATATAGCGAAGTCAGTGTCAGTGTAGGCTATGTAGGCCTCAGAGTCTATATAGGCCTAGGCCTTTAACATTACATCAAACGTCATAGCTAAAATAGCAAACGTCACCCTCCACAGCGGGGGCGAGATGCTTCTAACTAATCTGAGCTGGCATGGCTAATGTAGAGCTTATGTAGGCCTCAGAGTATACCCCTGAGTATTCCTACCAGGCCTATGGCCTATATAGGCCCATAACATTACATCAAACGCCATAGCTAATCTATTATTAGTCAGACTTTACGGTAAAGTTTACACACACATTAGGGGTGATAATATAGACTACTTACTCATTCAGATTCTGATAAATTCCATTGTATTCTCTTATTTATTTGTCTGGATACAGTACACCTGTCTCTGTCCTGGCGATTGTGGCGTGATATCTATCAGATCAGTTCACAAGTCCACATACTGCTCTGTGTACACAGTAGTCCACAAACAGAGAGGTCAATAACTAGATAACCACCTGTATAACCACCTGTATAACCACCGTGACGTATACCAGATGTCATGACTACACAGAAAACACGAGACGTTCAACCGATGCTGGTTTAATGTTGGGCCAGCGTCGTAGACGGTGGCCCAACATTAAAACAGCATTTAAGAATGCCTCGTGTTTGTTGAGCTGTAGCCTGACCAGGGGTGTATCCAGTGTGGGGGGGGGGGGGCTCAGGTTTGTGGCTCAGGTATTTGTGGAAGTAGCCTATTTACATTACCGTTAGTGCTCGGATATGGTAGGCATATTCCATCCCATCTTTAAATAAGCAATCTAAGGTGTCGCTATTTTATATTATCAATTAATTATAATAATTAAGTAAGTGATTAAATTGTTCCTTAACGTCACGTTTCTATCGGGACGGGTCTTTAAATGCGTCAGTAATATGTAAAATACAGTTCATTGTGTATAATGGTATGGTGGGTTATTGGGATTCTTCAATTGAGTACGACATCAGGGTTGAAAGGGTTAACCCTTTAAGTGCTGTTCTACTACTTCATAATGTTTCATTTGAAGCTAACATTGCAAACCTAACCCTTTCATTGCTACGCACGAATATAACCATTGCTGATGTAATTACTAGCTGAACCCTTGACATGCTAGGGCCGTATATCGGGTTCTTTCATGATACAGTCCAACTATAATGTCATTTAATTATCCCACTAAGCTAATATATTTACACTTGCATAGACTCGCAACCCACAACGTCAAGTGGGTGAAAATTACACATATTTGTTTAATTTGAGACCAAACATTTGCAAATCTTGATGTTTAAACACACATTTCGTCCCAATAACAGTGACTCAGCCGGATAATAAAACTTATTAGAAGCAACTATAGTCACGCTTAGAGGTTTAAGGGTTAAATTGATGAAAACGATTGTAGTCGATGATCAGTAAATCGATTGTAGTCGATGATCAGTAAATCGATTGTAGTCGATGATCAGTAAATCGATTGTAGTCGATGATCAGTAGATCGATTGTAGTCGATGATCAGTAAATCGATTGTAGTCGATGATCAGTAAATCGATTGTAGTCGATGATCAGTAAATCGATTGTAGTCGATGATCAGTAAATCGATTGTAGTCGATGATCAGTAAATCGATTGTAGTCGATGATCAGTAGATCGATTGTAGTCGATGATCAGTAAATCGATTGTAGTCGATGATCAGTAAAACGATTGTAGTCGATGATCAGTAAATCGATTGTAGTCGATGATCAGTAAATCGATTGTAGTCGATGATCAGTAAATCGATTGTAGTCAATGATCAGTAAATCGATTGTAGTCGATGATCAGTAGATCGATTGTAGTCGATGATCAGTAAATCAATTGTAGTCGATGATCAGTAAATCAAATAGCTCAAGTTGAGTTTGTTTATTTTTATCATCAGTAAATCAAATAGGCCTAAGTCAAATTGAGAGATGTCTTTTTTTCAGTAATATACTATGTTTCTTTAATATGAAGCTGTACATTGCGTTAGCAATTCCAGCTTCAAATGAATGAAAACTACATAGATAGGAAGGGTATTCCCCCTGCCCCGGCCAGGGGGAATACCCTTCCTATCTATGTATGTTCCGTTATTTGAATGAAAAATAGAAAAAAATAATAGAAAGCAATATAATTGAGCAGCACAAGGATTAACCTTTCATACTCCATACTCGAATATATCCGGGATAGGAATCTATCTGTCAACTCAACCAAATATATCAGGGATAAAACACGAGGGGAACTCTGTAGATTTCACGACAATAACCTGGGGTGGAAGGGGTTGAAGCAGATGAGTCGTCATGCTTGACTGAACCACTATATTTACATGGCGGTGGACCCCACTTCACGTCGACCATGGACCCCACTTCACGTCGACCATGGACCCCACTCCACCTGGATGTTGATCATTCTGTGCATGCATTGTATTGTGCGCCCACAATATTTACTCAGTGAATCATGACGACTCGCCTACTTTGATCCTTTGACAGCTACACACAACTGTTGTCGTTTTTAACCTTTATCCTGCTAATTTAATATATATAAATTTTCACCCACTTGAGGTTGTGTCTCGCTACCGCGATCCACAACCTCAAGTGGCTGAAAATTATTTATATTTGTTTAATTTGAGACCAAGCATTTACATCTTGATGTCTAAACAGTCATTCTATTCCCAATATCAGTGATTTAATCGGCCGATGAAACAGATTAAAAACGACTATTGTCGTGATCAGCGGGCAAAGGGTTAATCCATTTGATGGATCGATCAAATCACTGTTATTGGCAATAAAATGAGTGTTTAAACATCAATATTTGCAAGTGTTTGGGCACAAATTAATGAAAGTTAACTTAACAGTTTAGGGTTTAAACTGATTGAAAAAATACGTTTAAAATACGTTCACATTTGGGCGGAGGCTGTGGTGTAGTAGGTTGTTACGCTGCCCCTCTGTCTCAGGTCGAACACGCTACCTCTCTGTCACAGAGGCCCCCCACAATACTAGCCTATATCTTTACAAATGTGCGGAGAAAAAACATTTTAGACAAGCAGCGTTAACCATATTGAAATTATCGTTAATTTTTTACCATGACCTTTAGCCGGTTTAGTAAACAATCTTTAAAATCACTGCGGTTATATTATACACACCGATTCGTTAAGCCTATAAGGGGCCTGCCTATGACCAGGACTAGCCCACTTTTATTTTCAATAGCGGATCTCCCGCTTAAGACCCTGCCCCCATATATTCCACGATATTTTCAAAATTTCCCGGAGGAGCATAGGTTCTAGCCTACCCCTCCCCCCCCCCCGGACTTCTCTCGACCATGTATGTGTCTAATTAGTAGACAACAAATACAAACTCTAGTGTTGTGATAAACAGAGCCACCTGGTGAATAACTAAGAAACTCCTTTCATTCACCCCTTGAAACTATACCCGGGATCTCCCAGAATCTTCCCCGGGGTAGATTCTAAATTGTACCCCTGGGTAGATCCTGGTGCTTCCAGAATCTACCCGTCCCTCCCAGGATCTACTCCCCTTTTCGTGTTTTGCTGAAGTGTCTTCGGATCCCAGATTCTGGGAGGGTCGCACATATGAATTAGTTGAAAATGGTGATATATTCTGGGAGGGGGAGGTAGATTATGGGAGGGTCGCATATAGTTTTTGAAAAGGGGAGTATATTCTGGGAGGGAGGGGTAGATTCTGGGAGGGTCGCATAACATTATAGTTGTTGAAAATGGGGTAAATTCTGGGAGGGTCGCACATATAAATTGGTTGAAAAGGGGGGTATATTCTGGGAGGGAGGGGTAGGTTTTGGAAGGGTCGCATAATATTATAGTTGCTAAAAAGGGGGGTATGTTCTGGGAGGGAAGGGTAGATCCTGGGAGGGTCGATTATAGTTGTTAAAAAGGGGGTATGTTCTGGGAGGGAAGGGTAGATTCTGGGAGGATCGCATATAGATGTTGAAAAAGGGGGGGTAGATTCTGGGAGGGAAGGGTCAATTCTGGGAGCGGAATATACTTCACATAATCACAACAAAGGGGGTTGATCCTGGGAGGGAGAGCTAGATTCTGGGAGCCACCGTAATTTCCCCCGGGGGAATAGTTTAGGATCTACCCCGGGGTCGATTCTGAGGCGCCCGCAATGTACCCGGGCATAATCTGGAAGGGGGGTATATTTTCAGACTTTACACCGGCTGACCAGCTGCCTATTGAAAAAAACACTAGAGGCACCAGTTCGATTTTTGCACGCCGACATCTGACTGTCTAGTGGTGTACAATCAATTTGTGACGCTGAAAAAGCGTCTGCCCACCACTTCTAATAACTTTTTATGGTCACGTTAAGAAAATATAAACAATTAAAAATTCGAATTACGCTGGTATGAACAGTATAAACGGCCGCCATATACACCTTTCTCAATAACAACACGCCACACAGTGAGCAGCGCCGAACTGTTTTAATCAGACAACTGTTACACACTGTTCAATGACAACACGCCACACAGTGAGCAACGCCGAACTGTTTTAATCAGACAAACTTTTCACGCTCAAACTCGTGCAAGCAATCTATTGCTTGAATTTCTCGAGTCTATAAACAACATTCAGCTCCCTTTCTGGAAACGAAGTGTCAGACAGGCATCCCGTCTAATTCACACATAGTGTGAATAAATGTGGGTTACAAATGCAATCACCAGACGGCGACACTATGTTAGTTTACTGTTCGACCAACGTCGCAGACGCCAAGACAACGCGTAATTCTTTTTATCATACAGAATACCAGAAGTACATCTGACTATACATATAACACAAACTGAAAAAATACAATTTACATTCAACTTTTATACATAATGTTATTCATGTACATACTGTTAATATTTTATTTGGTATTACTTTACAAAATTAAACACAATATTAATTGTTTATACTGTTTTCAATCAATAGTAGACCTACCAATTACGGTCGCACTGAGCAGTTATGTATGTTCATCAATGTTGTTCACCAATGTGTTCACATCCATCAAATAAGGCATTTTTATTGGGATAACATGGTTTAAAAGTAGTATAAGGTGAGCTAGTATACAATATACCATCCATGCTACAAGATGGCCGCTTCTATCAGTGATTCAAAATGGCTGCCATGAACCAAAATGGATGCCAATCCGTAATTGATTATGATATAATCCAAGATTACGTCCAAAATCCATAATCATAGATGGATGCTATAATCAGTAATTAAAAAAGGCTGTCAGATTCAAGGGTCATTGGTGACGTTATGTAATGTATAAATGCGGCGATGGAGGTCAAAGGGTCATTGGTGACGTTATGTGATGTATGAATGAAGCGATGAAGATTAAGAATCATTGGTGACGTTATGTGATGTATAAATGCTGCGATGGAGGTTAAAGGGTCATTGGTGACGTTAAACAAAATGATAGACCTCTTATGTTATCTTGGCATTGCCTTTTTATTTATTTTTAATTTTATTTTTAATTGATTTTTTAGTATATTATCGAAATACCCAATTTTTATTTTGGCAATGCCACTTAACATGATTTTAGTTGTGTATGTCATACCATGTATATTATCATATGATTTTAACAAATTAACAATCTTGTATATACATGTACATATATCTCTTTCATTTCTATGACAAATAAGTCTGTAATGACTTTTCTTTTCTGTCAATAAAATATATGTCTGTCTGTCTGTCTGTTATGTGATGTACATGCGGCGATGGAGATTAAAGTGTTATTGGTGATGTTATGTGATATTATAAATGCGGCGATGGAGATTAAAGGGTCATTGGTGACGTTATGTGATGTATAAATGCGGCAATGGAGGTTAAATGGTCATTGGTGACGTTATGATTGTGATGTATAAATGAGGCGATGGAGGTTAAAGGGTCATTGGTGACGTTATGTGATGTATAAATGCGGCGATGGAGGTCAAAGGGTCATTGATTCACTGTGAATTGGTCATTTTGGGCTTTACCTTATGCTGAACGGCGGCCATCTTGGATTTTCACATGAAGGAAATACACAATTTTAAAAATAACCCCAAAAATCGATTCCCCACTCCAAAAATATATAAAAAAAGAGGTGTTACATGAAATATTAGGTCAGCCAGATCAAAAGTTGGCTGTTTATAACGGATAGCACCCCTCGGTGACTCGTTTTCCTATTTTGAGGGTATAAATCTTACATTTTCACAATTATATGGTAAATAATACTACTATGATCTCAATAAATCCATTTTCTACATAAATGCATTCAAAAATGTGTTCCACTTGGAGACCAGTGGATGAAATAAGTGAATTCTTGCTTTTCACCGTGACCGATGGCGGCCATTTTGGATTTTACGCTCTGGAAAATTCTGCCCGCCTTTTTAAAAGAGGCGTAGGAGCTTATTTTTTTTACAAATACCTAAGCTACCCAAAACAACCGTCAAACGTTACTTGCAGAAGGTTGGTCACGGAATCATGGTTTTGAACCCTACTATAAAAAGTCTCAGTTTATATTAAGGGTGCTAACGCATTGATTAAACTAAGATGTGTATGACCCTTCCACTAATACTCCATGTCGGTGACATATACCTTGTTGTTTAATCAATGCTAATGATTCTTTGAGGTCTGTTACAGCGTTGTTACAGCGTTGTTACAGATCTGGATCTGACTGTTTGTCTCTTTACTATAACATGTATAAATACCAGACATGGTGTCTGGCCCTACCCAGCAAACAAAAAAAACTTCTGTATAACATTTTTACAATGTTGGGCCAACGTCGAAGACGTTGGGCCGACGTTGTACAAATGTTATACAAATGTTTTGTGTTTCTGGGTATTGTGGGCTCGTCGTCTGCGGCGCTGGCCCAACTTTAACCCAACGACTGGCGGGTCCAAGATGTGAAGAAAGGGGGCACAGGGGGGTCGGCTACAACCAACGACTGGCGGGTCCAAGATGTGAAGAAAGGGGCACAGGGAGGTCGGGAGAAATTCAGGCTAACATGAGAGAATTTTAAAAGTATTGGGCGAAAATAGGTTGCTCGCCGCTGAGCTCCTTCCTAGCTCACCAGATCTGTGTTGCCTAGACGGAGCACCTGTCTGGCACTTCGTTTCCAGAGGCAGAGCTGGATGTTGTTTATAGACTCAAGAAAATAAAACCAAATGGCCGCCGTTTATACTGTTCATACCGGTTCGATTCGAATTTTAAATTGTTTATGTTTTCCTGACTCGACCTTAAAAACTTATTATTGGTGGCTGCCATACACTTTTTCAGCGTCACAAATTGATTGTACACCACTAGACAGTCAGATGAGGGTGAGCAGACATCACACTGGTGCCTCGCCTGTTTTTTTCAATATGCAGCTTGTCGACCGGGGGCGTGACCGGTTGACAATATTGACTATGCGCTGCCAACCTTGGTTTGACGTCCTGTGTTTGCTGGGAGTGGTTGAATGTTATATCCCAGAAAACACGGTTGCTCCAAGGTTTCCTCAAAGTTGAATCACAGTCTGCGACACTGGCCCAATTTTGAACCAACATTGGGTCAACATCTTTTATGTGCTGTCAGTGTATTGTGACTGCCTGTCAGGCCAACCCAGCAAACACAATATTGTATTGGATTAATTTGTTTCGTGACATCGATCTATCACCTGTTGGTGAGTGCCTCCGGTTTGCTGGGTGTAGGGTAGGCCTAGTCAGTATGCTCACTGAGTATTCCCCTGAGTTTATATTGCTCACAGCTAATATAATTATTAGTCAGACTTTACAGTAAATTTTACACACATATTAGAGGTAATACTATGGGCTACTTACTCATTCAGATTCTGATAAATTCCATTATTTTCTCTTATTTATTTGTCTGGATACAGTACACCTGTCTCTGTCCTGGCGATTGTGGCGTGATATCTATCAGATCAGTCCACAAGTCCACACACTGCTCTGTGTACACAGTAGTCCACAAACAGAGAGGTCAATAACTAGATAACCACCTGTATAACCACATGTATAACCACCGTGACGTATACCAGATGTCAGGACTACACAGAAAACACGAGACGTTCCACCAATGCTGGTTTAATGTTGGGCCAGCGTCGTAGACGATGGCACAACATTAAATCAGCATCGGGTTAACCCTTTAAGTGCTGTGCTACTCCTTGATAATGATTCATTTGAGGGCCGTATATATAGCTCCTTCCTGATACAGTCTAAATATAATGACATTCAACCCTCCCACTAAGGTAATATATTTACACTTTTATGCATTTGGAACTTGTGTCTGGCTATCGCCCCAGCGAACAGCAAACATGTGTAGACTATAACTTTTGCAAAATGTTGTACCAACGTCGAAGACGTTAGGTCGACGTTATACAAATGTTATACACATGTTTTGTGTTTGCTGGGGCAACCCAGAAATTCAAATGGGTGAAAATTACACATATTTGTTCAATTTGCGACCAAATTGTTATGTATTGTAATTACTCTTTATCTCAGCGGTTGAGATTAATAAAAAGACAAATCACCTGTACCGTGAATTCAACAACGCACATAGTTCTTTATTCCCTTTGATTAGTACAATTAAAGTTATGAACTACTTAAATGCGAATCATGATGAACAGTGAATAAAAGTGATGATTTGACATTCACCAGGTGGCGCTTACATACCACGCTGACTACACTGTATTCAATTTAATGAATATAATACAAACAATTGTAAATATTGATGTTTAAACACACATTTCGTCCCAATAACAATGATTTAGTCGGCTAATAGAACTGATTAAAAACGACTCTAGTCGCGCTTAGCGCTTCAAGGGTTAAAAACGACTATAGTCGCGCTTAGCGCTTCAAGGGTTAAAAACGACTCTAGTCGCGCTTAGCGCTTCAAGGGTTAAAACGACTTTAGTCGCGCTTAGCGCTTCAAGGGTTAAAAACGACTCTAGTCGCGCTTAGCGCTTCAAGGGTTGAAAACGACTCTAGTCGCACTTAGCGCTTCAAGGGTTAAAAACGACTCTAGTCGCGCTTAGCGCTTCAAGGGTTAAAACGACTCTAGTCGCGCTTAGCGCTTCAAGGGTTAAAAACGACTTTAGTCGCGCTTAGCGCTTCAAGGGTTAAAGACGACTCTAGTCGCGTTTAGCGCTTCAAGGGTTAAAAACGTCTCTAGTCGCGCTTAGCGCTTCAAGGGTTAAAAACGACTCTATCGCACTTAGCGCTTCAAGGGTTAAAAACGACTCTAGTCGCGCTTAGCGCTTCAAGGGTTAAAAACGACTCTAGTCGCGCTTAGAGCTTCAAGGGTTAAAAACGTCTCTAGTCGCGCTTAGCGCTTCAAGGGTTAAAAACGACTCTAGTCGCGCTTAGCGCTTCAAGGGTTAAAAACGACTCTAGTCGCGCTTAAAGCTTCAAGGGTTAAAACGACTCTAGTCGCGCTTAGCGCTTCAAGGGTTAAAAACGACTCAAGTCGCGCTTAGCGCTTCAAGGGTTAAAAACGACTCTAGTCGCGCTTAGCGCTTCAAGGGTTAAAAACGACTCAAGTCGCGCTTAGCGCTTCAAGGGTCAAAAACGACTCTAATCGCGCTTAGCGCTTCAAGGGTTAAAAACGACTCTAGTCGCGCTTAACGCTTCAAGGGTTCAGTTGATAAAATCGATTGTAGTCGATGATCAGTAAATCGATTGTAGTCGATGATCAGTAAATCGATTGTAATCGATGATCAGTAAATCAATTGTAGTCGATGATCAGTAAATCGATTGTAGTAATAAAATAACTGATGTCTACTCAAATAACTCAAGTTGAGTGATGTCTACTTTTATGATCAGTGAATGAAATAAGTCAAGTTTAGTGATGTCTACCTTTATGATCAGTAAATGAAATAACTCAAGTTGAGTGATGTCTACTTTTATGATCAGTAAATGAAATAACTCAAGTTAAGTGGTGTCTACCTTTATGATCAGTGAATCAAATAATTTAAGTTAAGTGATGTCTATTTTTATGATCAGTGAATCAAATAACTCAATTTCACAGGATAGATAATTCACGAGATGTATTTCCACAGTCTTTTATATGTTGGTACAAAAATGTCAATTCTTTACACAGATAGGCTAAACCGGGCTATAAATGAGACCCTAGCATGCCTGAGTAGCTTAAGGTGGGGAGATAAACATGACATTCGCAAATACAGGATTTGAAACTTGATTCTGCTTTTGGCCATTTCTGTACACGCGTAGGCTGAATCGGCCTGGTGTGAGGCCATCTGATTAAATTTGTTCCTTCCCAGATACCCCAGTCAACACGTGACGTTGGCCCAGCGTTGTCAGCATGCTGGCACAACGTAAGCGATTCTGGCCCAGTGTTGATACGGCAGTTGACCAGCGCCCTGTTTTTTTCTGAAACGTGATTAGAAAGTGTATTCTGGTAATTTTCATCTATCCCCCTCTAAAAACCGCACTGTAGGCAGTAGGCAGTAAGCAGGTATTTTGAAATATTTGGAATGGAGGTAGATTCATATTATTCACCTTTAAAGTGCTAAAGTTACTATTTATATTTTCACCCACTTCAAGTTGTGTCTCGCTACCGCGACCCACAACTTGAAGTGAGTGAAAATTGCTGATATTTGTTTAATCTGAAACCAGACATTTGTAAATGTTGCTATTTAAACACTCATTTCATTCCCAACAAGACTACATAAGTCCAGGAGCTCCCTCTCCGAATTAGAAATTGATTTAGGCAATTTTGTATAGGGTTATTAATGTAGTCCTAGTCTAGGTCAAAAATCAAGACGCAAGACAACTAGGTCTAAGAAGCCCAGTCTAAGAGTAAGATAAGAACTAGACAGTCTGTCAGAGATTGCAAACCTCCATTGAAATGAATGATCCTAATCAGTATCCCAGTAATGGTCTACCTATCTGGCACGGTTTACCCGATATCAGGCCAATCGAGTTAACTAATAGCTGATTTACGGTCATTTTGAATTAGATATAAATTAGTTAAAAACTTAGGGTGCATTCTCCCCCGAAACCTCAAATTTTGTTTTATAGTAATGGACTAACATCTAACACAGTTTGCAAAATGTTGGGCATGTGAAAGTAAATAATGGCCGATAGGGGGCCATTTTAAATTTGATCAAGTCAGAATTTTTCAAGATGCATCCTCAGCTGAAATCTCACATTTCATTCTATAGTAATTGTCTAGCTATCTAGCACGGTTTACCAAATATCGGCCATGTGAAAGTGAATAATGGCCTAAAGGCGGCCATTTTGAATTTGATCAAGTCAAAATTTTCCAAGATGCATCCTCAGCTGAAATCTCACATTTCATTCTATAGTAATGGTCTAGCCATCTAGCACGGTTTACCAAGTATCGCCCATGTGAAAGTGAATAATGGCCGATAGGAGGCCATTTTGAATTTGATCAAGTCAAAATTTTTCAAGATGCATCCTCTCCTGAAATCTCACATTTTGTTTTATAGTAATGGTCTAGCCATCTAGTACGGTTACCAAAAACCGGCTACGTGAAAGTGAATAATGGCCGATAGGCGGCCATTTTGAATTTGATCGAGTCAATTTTTTTCAAGATGCATCCTCTCTTGTAATCTCACATTTTGTTTTATAGTAATGGTCCAGCTATCTAACACGGTTTACCAAATATCAGCAATGTGAAAGTAAATAGTGGCCGATAGGCGGCCATTTTAAATTCGATTGAGTCGAAAGTTTTTAAAAGGCATCCTCTCTCGAAACGTCACATTTTGTTTTATAGTAATGGTCTAGCTATCTAGCACGGTTTACCTGATATCAGGCCTATCGAGGTAAATAATGCTGATTGTCGGCCATTTTGAATTCGTAAGTTAAAAATTTTCAGGGTGCATCCTCCCCCGAAAACTCACACTTTGTTTTATAGTAATCAGGTAATGGTCTAGCCATCTAGCACGGTTTACCAAATATCAGCCATGTGAAAATGAATAATGGCCGAAAAGGCGGCCATTTTAAATTTGATCAAGTCAAATTTTTTCAAGATGCATCCTCATCTGAAATCTCACATTTTGTTTTACAGTAATGGTCTAGCCATCTAGCATGGTCGACCAAATAACGGCCATGTGAAAGTGAATAATGGCCGATAAGCGGCCATTTTGAATTTTATCGAGTCGAATTTTTTCAAGATGCATCCTCTCCTGAAATCACACATTTTGTTTTATAGTAATGGTCTAGCCATCTAGCACGGTTTGCCAAATAACGGCCATGTGAAAGTGAATAATGGCCGATAGGCGGCCATTTTGAAAATGCATCCTCTCCTGAAGCCTTACAATTTGTTTTATAGTAATGGTGTAGATATCTTGAGCGGTTTTCATGATATTCCCCAATATCAGGCCTGCCGAGGTGAATAATGGCTGATAGGCGGCCATTTTGAATTTTATCAACTTCAAATTTTTCAAGATGCGTCCTCTCCTGAAACCTTACAATTTATTTGATATTAATGGTGTAGCTATCTTGAGCGGTTTTCATGATATTCCGCAATATCAGGCCTGTCGAGGTGAATAATGGCCGATAGGCGGCCATTTTGAATTTTATCAACTTCAAATTTTTCAAGATGCATTCTCTCCTGAAACCTCACAATTTGTTTTATAGTAATGGTGTAGCTATCTTGAGCGGTTTTCATGATATTCCACAAAATCTTTCAGTCGGATTTACCGATGTTATAAATTAGGTCAAAGTGCTGGGTCAACTTCAAGGTCTAGGTCCAAAAACCTGAAAAGGCACAACTAGGGACCTTAGAGAACATGTATGTGCAATATGACTGTCATCGGCACAGTACTTTTCGAGATCTGCTCCGGAAACGAAGTGCGCGTCAAAACGTCTAAATAGGTCATAGTTCTGAACCAGAAGTAGGTCAAAGTTCAAATACCCCAAAAGGCACAACTAGACCCCCTAGGGGTGTTGTGTGTAAAATTTGAAGACAATCGGACAAGTACTTTCAGAGATATGCTCCGGAAACGAATTGTTTACGGACGGCCCAACGGCCCAACGGCCCAACGCCGTCACATCATCATTTTCTCCTCTGCAACCTTGCGTATTGAATTCAGATTAAAAATATTTTAACCTGTCCATTAGCCACCTGGAAGTAATCCACATACCAAAAATTGTTATCCTAGCTTATTTTCTTACAAAGTTATAGGCAAAAGAAGAGGCCAAAAAAAAACGGAGGTAGAATCCATAGCTCCCTCCGTCTCACCTACGGTGACGGCGGGAGCTAATTACAGTGATTTAACTTGTAAGCTGGTTAGGGGGGCACCATTCAATCTCCCCTTACAATGACAGTGATTTAACTTACAAGCTGGTTAGGGGGGCACCATTCAATCTCGCCTTACAATGACAGTGATTTAACTTGTAAGCTGGTTAGTGGGCCACCATTCAATCTTCCCTTACAATGACAGTGACTTAACTTGTAAGCTGGTTAGGGGGGCACCATTCAATCTTCCCTTACAATGACAGTGATTCAACTTGTAAGCTGGTTAGGGGGCCACCATTTAATCTCCCCTTACAATGACAGTGATTTAACTTGTAAGCTGGTTAGGGGGCCACCATTCAATCTTCCCTTACAATTACAGTGATTTAACTTTTAAGCTGGTTAGGGGGCCACCATTCAATCTTCCCTTACAATGACAGTGATTTAACTTGTAAGCTGGTTAGGGGGGCACCATTCAATCTTCCCTTACAATGACAGTGATTTAACTTGTAAGCTGGTTAGGGGGCCACCACTCAATCTTCCCTTACAATGACAGTGATTTAACTTACAAGCTGGTTATGGGACCACCATTCAATCTTCCCTTACAATGACAGTGATTTAACTTGTAAGCTGGTTAGGGGGCCACCATTCAATCTTCCCTTACAATGACAGTGATTTAACTTGTAAGGTGGTTAGGGGGGCACCATTCAATCTTCCCTTACAATGACAGTGATTTAACTTGTAAGCTGGTTAGGGGGCCACCATTCAATCTTCCCTTACAATGACAGTGATTTAACTTGTAAGCTGGTTAGGGGGCTACCATTCAATCTTCCCTTACAATGACAGTGATTTAACTTGTAAGCTGGTTAGGGGGGCACCATTCAATCTTCCCTTACAATGACAGTGATTTAACTTGTAAGCTGGTTAGGGGGGCACCATTCAATCTTCCCTTACAATGACAGTAATTTAACTTGTAAGCTGGTTAGGGGGCCACCATTCAATCTTCCCTTACAATGACAGTGATTTAACTTGCATGCTGGTTAGGGGGCCACCATTCAATCTTCCCTTACAATGACAGTGATTTAACTTGCAAGCTTGTTAGGGGGCCACCATTCAATCTTTCCTTACAATGACAGTGATTTAACTTGCAAGCTGGTTAGGGGGCCACCATTCAATCTTCCCTTACAATTACAGTGATTTAACTTGTAAGCTGGTTAGGGGGCCACCATTCAATCTCCCCTTACAATTACAGTGATTTAACTTGTAAGCTGGTTAGGGGGCACCATTCAATCTTCCCTTACAATGACAGTGATTTAACTTGTAAGCTGGTTAGGGGGGCACCATTCAATCTTCCCTTACAATTACAGTGATTTAACTTGTAAGCTGGTTAGGGGGCCACCATTCAATCTCCCCTTACAATTACAGTGATTTAACTTGTAAGCTGGTTAGGGGGCACCATTCAATCTTCCCTTACAATGACAGTGATTTAACTTGTAAGCTGGTTAGGGGGGCACCATTCAATCTTCCCTTACAATGACAGTGATTTAACTTGTAAGCTGGTTAGGGGGGCACCATTCAATCTTCCCTTACAATGACAGTGATTTAACTTGCAAGCTGGTTAGGGGACCACCATTCAATCTCCCCTTACAATTACAGTGATTTAACTTGTAAGCTGGTTAGGGGGCCACCATTCAATCTCCCCTTACAATTACAGTGATTTAACTTGTAAGCTGGCTAGGGGACCGCCATTCAATCTCCCCTTACAATTACAGTGATTTAACTTGTAAGCTGGTTAGGGGGCCACCATTCAATCTCCCCTTACAATTACAGTGATTTAACTTGTAAGCTGGTTAGGGGGCCACCATTCAATCCCCCCTTACAATTACAGTGATTTAACTTGTAAGCTGGTTAGGGGGCCACCATTCAATCTCCCCTTACAATTACAGTGATTTAACTTGTAAGCTGGTTAGGGGACCACCATTCTATCTCCCCTTACAATTACAGTGATTTAACTTGTAAGCTGGTTAGGGGGCCACCATTCAATCTACCCTTACAATTACAGTGATTTAACTTGTAAGCTGGCTAGGGGGCCACCATTCAATCTCCCCTTACAATTACAGTGATTTAACTTGTAAGCTGGTTAGGGGACCACCATTCAATCTCCCCTTACAATTACAGTGATTTAACTTGTAAGCTGGTTAGGGGGCCACCATTCAATCTACCCTTACAATTACAGTGATTTAACTTGTAAGCTGGTTAGGGGGCCACCATTCAATCTCCCCTTACAATTACAGTGATTTAACTTGTAAGCTGGTTAGGGGGCACCATTCAATCTTCCCCTACAATGACAGTGATTTAACTTGTAAGCTGGTTAGGGGGGCGCCATTCAATCTTCCCTTACAATTACAGTGATTTAACTTACAAGCTGGTTAGGGGGGCACCATTCAATCTTCCCTTACAATGACAGTGATTTAACTTGTAAGCTGGTTAGGGGGCCACCATTCAATCTTCCCTTACAATGACAGTGATTTAACTTGTAAGCTGGTTAGGGGGGCACCATTCAATCTTCCCTTACAATGACAGTGATTTAACTTGTAAGCTGGTTAGGGGGGCACCATTCAATCTTCCCTTACAATGACAGTGATTTAACTTGTAAGCTGGTTAGGGGGCCACCATTCAATCTTCCCTTACAATGACAGTGATTTAACTTGCATGCTGGTTAGGGGGCCACCATTCAATCTTCCCTTACAATGACAGTGATTTAACTTGCAAGCTTGTTAGGGGGCCACCATTCAATCTTTCCTTACAATGACAGTGATTTAACTTGCAAGCTGGTTAGGGGGCCACCATTCAATCTTCCCTTACAATTACAGTGATTTAACTTGTAAGCTGGTTAGGGGGCCACCATTCAATCTCCCCTTACAATTACAGTGATTTAACTTGTAAGCTGGTTAGGGGGCACCATTCAATCTTCCCTTACAATGACAGTGATTTAACTTGTAAGCTGGTTAGGGGGGCACCATTCAATCTTCCCTTACAATTACAGTGATTTAACTTGTAAGCTGGTTAGGGGGCCACCATTCAATCTCCCCTTACAATTACAGTGATTTAACTTGTAAGCTGGTTAGGGGGCACCATTCAATCTTCCCTTACAATTACAGTGATTTAACTTGTAAGCTGGTTAGGGGGCCACCATTCAATCTTCCCTTACAATTACAGTGATTTAACTTGTAAGCTGGTTAGGGGGGAATTTTTGTCGCGGCGAATTATTTATTTCAACCTGGCTCGGCTGGTGCTGACAATTTTAAATTGTATTACATGTTTATATAGAACAGTTCCTGAAGTAAATTACTGATTTCACGTAGGGTTCGCCCGAAATTATTTATTTAAAAAATACTACACCCCCCCCCCTCGAGGTTGAATGGTGGGCCCTCAGGACTTAGGGAGATTCTGTTTGATTATCTATAGGGCCTACTGTCGTGCGATAACAAGCAGCAGTAACTACTTACATTCCAAGTAAGTAGTTAGGCCTAAGCGTGTAAGTAGACGTCAGATTCTGACGTATAATGTCAAGCTAAGTGACATGGTATACACAAGGTCACTTCATAGCAAGCTAAGTGACATGGTATACACAAGGTCGCTTTATATCAAGCTAAGTGATATGGTATACACAAGGTCGCTTCATATAAAGCAAAGTGATATGGTATAAACAAGGTCGCTTCATATAAAGCAAAGTGATATGGTATACACAAGGTCGTTTCTAGTCTATTGGCAAATTCAGACGATTTCGGGATCAGGAAAAATCAGAGAAATTTTAAAAGCTTTCTGAAGTTTATATTTTTTCAAATAAAGCCCTTAGCGCCGGTTTAACCCTTTGCGCTGCTGAATTATTTGTTTCTAGTTTTCATTCAGTAGAAGCTGGAATTACTAACGTAATTTCCAGCTTCAAATGAAAAACACTATTTCTATCCATGTGGGGGAAAATAGGCAGCACCTAAAATGATTTATTTGATTATCTGAGCATCTATTGCAAACTATTTGATCAATTTCAGAACCATTTAATTTAGTTCAACATTTGCTTGAAACCGTATAGAAAGGGTGCCGTTAGCAGAAGGGTTTACCCAGAAAACTGAACACGTTGACCCAATGCTGGGCTAATGCTGGCCCAGCGTCGTAGACGGTGGGTCAGCATTGGCCCAGCATTGGGTCAACGTGTCGTGTTGGCTGGGTTAACCCTTTCACTGCGGGGACCGTCTTTATATGTCAGATTCTGACGTATAAAGACGGTCCACGTATAAAGACGGCCCCCGCACTGAAAGGGTTAAAATATTTATAATGGCCGTAGACCCATAACATAGGTATTTAAGTGAAGCAGAAAGAGCTGACTAAGATATGTATGATGATTTCAAATTGAAAAACCCCGTCAGCCGTCAGCGCTTAAAGGGTTATGTCAAACCCCGTCAGCCCGTCAGCGCTCAAAGGGTTATGTATCCATTCTGATGAAAAAATGGGATATTTGTTCAAGTTGGATATGACAGCGTTGTAGGGTTAGGTGCTTTATTGGGTAAATCCTCGCCATTTCTCTCCATTTGATCCTTTAATGCATCGTGAGGGCTTAAAGGGTTAAGTACCCTAGTGACCCAAGGGTTAATGTTAGTAATTAAACACCTGAGTGTCTCAAGGGTTAATGCTCTTAATATAGTAATCACATATTATTGACATTTAAAGGCCTAACTGTGTTAAGTCCGTTTAATGAGCATGCTTACCAATAGGCCTATATTTGCTGAATTTCAGACTAATCTAGTGTTAAAGTTCGAAATCGTAGAATATTAAGTAGAGTGTGCTATGCTAACATTCAGCCAATCAATCAGAGCTTGACTTGAGTTTTAGCGTTGTACCAACGCCGTACTGACAATGGCAGGGAGGCCGGATCCGCGAGGCACTGGAATGTGGACGCGGCCCTCAGGCGATGTGCCTGGAATGTGATGCAGAGAGCAAGTAGGGTAGTGCGGCCTTTTGCCAGTGAGTGTCGTGCGCGCCGTCGACTCGGCCGCTGTCAGAAACGGCTGCTCACAGAGATTGTGACATTTATTTTTTACAATAGTGTTTTAATAAATAAGACTACCACGTTCTATTATTATCATGTTTACCATCTATGCATGAGACTGAATCCTGTGAAATACTTTTCATCAATAAAGAAGCTTGAAACTGTATTCTTATCCAGACTTCTCCTCGTAAGATAAACGATCCTATATTTAATATATTAAGTTAGTTTCCAAATATCCTAATAAAGGGAACTAACACTAGTCTCTAGTGGACGAGCCTATGTAAAGGTCTACTCTACAGTCAACGTGATACATTGATATGATGCTGTGATAATGTTGGTCCACCGTCTACGAAGCCGGCACAACATTAGCCCAACATCGGCTCGATGTCTGACGTCACATCCTGTGTGTGTGGGAGGCACCCTATACCCCCTGACAGCCTGATACTATATGGCGCATCTATGTAACCTGGGAGCTTAAAGGGTCAATCTGTGACGTCTAGATGATAATATAAGTGTAAAAATGGACCTGGGAGCTTAAAGGGTCAATCTGTGACGTCTAAATAATAATATAAGTGTGAAAATGGACCTGGGAGCTTAAAGGGTCAATCTGTGACGTCTAAATAATAATATAAGTGTGAAAATGGACCTGGGAGCTTAAAGGGTCAATCTGTGACGTCTAAATAATAATAGTGTGAAAATGGACATGGGAGCTTAAAGGGTCAATCTGTGACGTCTAAATAATAATAGTGGGAAAATGGACCTGGGAGCTTAAAGGGTGAATCTGTGACGTCTAAATAATAATATAAGTCTGAAAATGGACCTGGGAGCTTAAAGGGTCAATCTGTGATGTCTAAATAATAATATAACTCGGGGAGTCAGAATAGACGTCAGATTCTGACGTCCCGACTTTAGACATCAGAATCTGACGTCTAAAGTCGGGACGTCATCCTCGCGCTGTAAGAATCTGACGTCTACAGACGTGAGATTCTAAAGTTGGGAGTCAGATTCTGACGTCCCGACTTTAGACGTCAGATTCTGACGTCTAAAGTAGGGACGTCAGAAAGTGACGTCTATTCTGACTTCTAAAGTCGATCCCCGCGCTGAAAGAATCTGACGTCTACAGACGTCAAAGCTGTAAGAATCTGACGTCTACAGACGTCAGATTCTGACGTCTAAAGTAGGGACGTCAGAATTTGACGTCTATTCTGACTTCAGAGGTCGATCCCCGCGCTGAAAGAATCTGACGTCTACAGACGTGAGATTCTGACGTCTAAAGTCGGTACGTCAGAATGTGACGTCTATTCTGACGTCTAAAGTCGATCCTTGGGCTGTAAGGGTTACGCTTTGCTGTCTAAATAATGTACATGGGGTGTAAAGAGTGCAGAGAGTGCGGGCTGATATCTGATCCCTGCATGAAACAGGACGATGACCAGGGATTGTTTGATGACCCCTAATGACCCCTTCGCCCCCTAATGACCCCTGTCACCCCTAATGACCCCTGTCACCCATAATGACATTCTATCAGATGAACGAACAACAAACACTTTCTTTCTCCAAAATCAGCTGGCTTCAGCTTCACTATAATAATATTGTATTTACAAACCAGGAACATATTATTAATTTTAATAATATTAACTTTGGTCTTTTTCATATAGCGGTACTCTCTTTGTTTTTCAATGGCAGATAGAACACAATACGGACACCCAATGTTAGATGAATGGTGGCCGACCATCACAACGCTGGCCCAACATTCATCTGACATTGGGTGAACGTTCCCACACTTTTTAAAATACAAAATTGAAGGATTTTCAAGGACCTTTCTACCCGGTATGACTGGGCCTAACTCATCTACTGCGCGAGGCCCAGTCACACTGACCGCCATTTTGTTTACAAAGCCAGCTGTGTACGTATAAACGACACTCGCGCAGCCTACCAAAAAACTCGGATGCCAAGAAATTAAGACGAATATTTCAAGTGCCTATAAAACTAGGCCATTTTCAGCAGGCGTAAACTTGTCAACCTATTGGAACTATTACATTTAAAATTTAAAAAATGGAGGTCACTGTGTCAGAGCCTTGCGATGTCATCAGGGTAGGACCTTTCAAGGACTTCTCAATATTTTTCAAGGACCTTTTTTGTGCATGTTAAAAATTGATTGGCGGATTACTAAAATAATTCGTCCCTTAATCATGTTAATGTCTTATTCGTGTCAAATTACAGACTGCAGTATATGATTTAGCGTTTGTAAGAAATAAATATTATTGGAATTATCTCCGAGATTGAGTTATTGAGATATATTTGGCAGTTTTTCTAAAATAATTTTAATCGCGCTAAATTTCTGACCGGTTTTGTTCACTAATTAATTCTGCTTTGCAAAGTTAAAATGCGGTATCTGCTTAATTGTATTGTAAGTAGATACTGTCTTTTGACTTTGCAGAATTTTAATTGGGCCTATACTTGGCCTATACTCCTGGAAAAATAACCATGATAACAACTGGATGACGGGCTGTGGTATGGTGGCCTACTTTACTGCTGTTAAAATAACAACTGCATGACGGGCTGTGATTAGCTGATTCCCTCATGTGACAGATCTGTTCTGCTCTGCAAAGGCAAAAGGCAGTATCTGCTTACTTGTAAAGTAAGCAGATACTGCCTTTTGCCTTTGGACGGCAGTATTCTTTAATAATTGATCTGATATTCATTATTTTTATTATTCATTTGATAATGTGGCATATAGACATAATGGTGTATGACTACTGGTGCGATCTTATCAATAGATTAAGAATTAGATTGAGAATTTAGGTGTTTACCAAAAAATATGTGGTGAAATAGATCTATACATACGTTTTACATGGGTCCTACCTATATTACATATACCGAGCTAAAAAAACAACAATATTATTATTTCCATCCTAAGGAAAGTTTTGTTGAAAAAAAAATTCTTTATACATACATATTTCACTGAAATCTATTAACAGTGTAAGCCTCAAATTGATAACATACCTTAACGCTCAAAGAGTCAATGCGGACACTAAGCGACTTACAGAGCTCAAAGAGTCAGCAGTGAGAGACAAAATGGAGCTTACAATCAATTTATATACAATTAGCATGATTGGCAGTTATTTTGTATATAATATCAAAAATGTAATTATTTTCATAACAAATTTGATGTGTGCTTATTTTTTTGAGTCATTCCTCATGATCAACGTAATTCAGCCCAAAATTAGCTTCTCCATCAACAGGTTGTTTATTTCAAAAATAATTCTGAGATTAAATCACAATTTTGCAGGAAACATTTTTGTAGGCCTAGGCCTACCCCCATGCAATGACCCCAGTACCCAGAAACATAGGGTAGTCCTAATGTCCGTGTGATGGTCTTACAACCTGCCATTTCCTTTTCATTTATTTTTTGAATGAGAAAAGACAAACAGCAGTAACTGCTTACTACTCAAGTTATCAGTTACTACTGTTTGCCGTTACCCACCAGTATAGTATGACCTATACTACTGTAGCTCATAAGGCTTCATATTTATGACCAAGGAATATATATACTAGTAGGCCTACGTCTAGATTCCTTGTAAGAGACAGATTATTGACCAAAATATAATAGGCAGGCACACACCAGTCAGATTGAAACTTCGCCAATGTTGTCCCAATGTTTGGCCATCATCTGTGATGCTGGCCAAACATTGAGACAACGTTGGTACTGCGACACGTGTGTCTGTACACACCACTACTGTGTCCTTATACTAACTACCATACACACCACCGTCACACCACCACTGGTGTGTTTACAATGAGATAGGACGGGAATTAATTTGTTATTTTAATTATCTACACTGCGCCAGATATTATCTGGGAATGGATAGACCTATATTACTACGACTGATTTATAGCCTATGTCAATATTATTTTATATTATTTATATCATGATTAACGGCTGATGACCTATCAAATTATTTGCATATGCCCCCCCTCATAGACCTACACAATATGACATATTGGTGCCAATTGATACTATAATAGATTATTCGGGGAATCAAAGGGTTAAAGCCTTAACCTCATACATCTCTACCTGACTTTGGTATCAAAGGGTCGTATCTGTCATATATAACGACATGGTACAAAAACTGATTATAGGAATCAGACGGTTCAATAACTAAACTAGTACAGCGTCACCTTGGTATCAAAGGGTGGCTAGATTATAAAGTGACTCAGACGACCCTTTAAGGACAAGATGACGAAGTGTTCCAGATACTAGTCCAACTGCCTGGCAAAGGCAAACAGAGGTAACTGCTTATTTTACAAGTCAGCAGTTACTGCTCTTTGCCTTTGACACCCCAGATACTGGTCCTTCTGCCTGGCAAAGGCAAACAGTGGTAACTGCTTATTTTACAAGTCAGCAGTTACTGCTCTTTGCCTTTGACACCCCAGATACTGGTCCTTCTGCCTGGCAAAGGCAAACAGAGGTAACTGCTTATTTTACAAGTCAGCAGTTACTGTTGTTTGCCTGTGACACTTCAGATACTGGTCCTATTGCCTGGCAAAGGCAAACAGTGGTAACTGCTTATTTTACAAGTCAGCAGTTACTGCTGTTTGCCTTTGACACCCAGATACTGGTCCTACTGCCTGGCAAAGGCAAACAGTGGTAACTGCTTATTTTACAAGTCAGCAGTTACTGTTGTTTGCCTTTGACACCCCAGATACTGGTCCTACTGCCTGGCAAAGGCAAACAGTGGTAACTGCTTATTTTACAAGTCAGCAGTTACTGTTGTTTGCCTTTTATGCGCCATGTGGTCTAACCAGGGCCAACCTTTATACAAAATGTTTTTATCATGTTTATCATTAGACTCTACTTATATTAATGTAAAATGTCATGCCCTGCTTCCCTGGACGGTCAAATTTTGAGCCAGGCCGTCCTTATGGAGTTCTATGGGGCTGTGCCATTAAATTGAATACAATGCTATTCCGCCTGCAGCTGTTTGTCGTTCATTTCTCAGTCAATAATTTTATTCGCCGATTTTCATGACATTTTGCAAACATCATATTTCAACGGAATCCCAATATCCATGCAAATTTCATAAACTTATATGCAGTATTTCAAAAGTTAGACCATTTGACATGTAGTAAATTTAATTTATAAACCCATCACACTGACTCTGGAATTGTTCTACAATAGTCTAATTGAACATTCAAAATTCAATATAATTTTGCGAAATGTTTACCTATGTTAATAGGATTTGACCAGAAAATGGGCCATGAAGGAAAAATGTCAAGGAAATCGGTTCAGAATTGGGAGAAACCCACATATTCAGCAAAATAATCATGATAATTTATGTCGCTCAGGTTTTTTTTAAATAAACTATAGCCATGCACCATAGTGTAGGCCATAGGCCTAACCAACAAACACGCGACGTTGGGCCAATGTTGGTTTAATGTTGGGCCGACATCGCACATTCCACGTTGCACCCTGTGATCTATAGGCCTATTATTAGACCCAGGCTATAGAGCTATATTTTGTGCCGAACTTATTTTTTCACAAAATGTTGCTGTTGGGCTTACTAGTAGGCCTACATAGGGCTAGGTTATAGACCAGCAAACACGGGACGTTAGCCCGCTGTTGGCTTAATGTTGGCCCACCGTCTGAAACGCTGGCCCAACGTTAACCCAACAACATAATGACAAGTAGCCTATTGCTAGGCCTAGGCTATGGTGATTAATGTGCTTGATTAGTTTAATATTATAATATTATTAATACTATATATGTACAGTATAATAAATATAGTAAGTATAGCCTATATAATAATTGAAATGCGTTGTACAGCGTTTCACTTTTTCTCTGAACATTTTATGTGCAGCGAATTCTAAATTTAGACAATTTAAACATTTCAGCACAAACAATACCTTCTTGTCTTATATGGATACAAGTAGTGTCCACTTTATCATTCATTTATATTACATGTCTCCAAAATCTTCACTTGTAATAATGTGTGTATCAACTGAATGTTTGATTTAAATGACATACTTAAATGCTACCTTGGTTCCTATGTATATTGCCCACATAAACCTATATAATATATGTGATAATCATTTTTTTGACCAATCATATATACTGTACTGTATAACATTATATGTATATGTAAGCTCAATAATCTGTACAAATATCTATAGTTATTGTATGGCTGGTTTATTATTAATATTCATTTAGTCTGGATTCTCATTATTACAGTATATTTCATTCCGGCGTGTTTCTCCTAGTAACATATAGTAGTCACACACCACCATGCCTACAGTCTGACACAGGTAGGTCAATGTGTATATATATCTTCTCGCAGACTGTTCACATAATGTTGACATATATTATGTTTATTATTTCTTAATTAGACTTGATGCCCAGTCTGGTCGTGATGTAAATGATACCGTCATTTTCTACAGATTTCACTTTGTTGGATTTAATAGGTTTGTTTTCACCCAGTAACTTATAGTAGTCATACACCACCACGTGTCCCGGGCTAGTACATGTACCAACATACAGCTTGTCCTGCTGCTGATCCAGATATAAACTCCGCGGTGAAGTGATCTTGTCTTTGACCAGACATCTCACGTCACCTCCATCTTTACTGAACAACAACAGCTGGTTGTTACCATTATCAGCCACCAGGTATCTGTTCTCTGAGTCTCTCACTACACCACGGAGACCAGACAGTGTTACACCACATGCCGTGTCTTGATGACGTCTCTGCTGAGCTCCCTGTCCATCAATCCAGATGATCTGCCTTGAGCCACTGTCAGTAACAATGTAGCCACCAGAGGGATCTGATGTCAAGTACCGCGGTGTAGCACCAGATGGCAGCTTGATCATGTTGATCTCATCACCTGAACTGTTATACACGTGAAGACTGGCATTACCTGGATCTGCTACAACCAGGTTATTATTGTGATTTACACAAAGTCCACCCGGCGCGTAGTTGAGTTGTTTACTGTGTGTGGTACCGAGTGTACAAGTGTCACCTACGCTCTGTACAGGAATGTAATATAAACAGCGTGGATCCCGTGATGTAATGATCAACTTGTCACCGTCATCCTGTGTCATCACCGTCACATCCCATGATGACCTCGTTCCATCCACTACGTGTCTCTTCATCAAGTCATCACTACTACTGTACATGTACAATGCCCCACCCCACTCTACCAGGAATATAGTGTTGTTGTACAGACATATACCTGTCACCTCTCTATCAGCACCAAACCTAGTAATTTCTCCTGACTCTGATGTTTGTTGATCAGGCTTATTACATACAGCATCAGTCACATTTACAGCACCTCCCTCTAGAAATGTCACTTTGTCGATGCCGGTATCGCCTTCTGGACACTGTAACACAGTTGTATGAGAGGTTTCTGTCAGAGTGAGATGATCTACATCAGACATATTGATCTTCTTCTCATCCTGGTCTGATTCATCCATCCACACCACACCAGGTATCTCTGTCCTCCACCTCTTCTCCACAGCCTCCTCCAGGCTGGGCAGGTTGCTCATCTGGTCATACACGTCACCTGTCAGCAGACTCTGTCCCAGGAAGCGCAGGCTTTCTAAGTTGACCTCTGCCAGTTGTTGTTCATTTTCTGTTGATGCGGCCACTTTGTCCACCCTGGTGGCTGCTTTCTCCAGGTCTGACATCAGCCTCTCCTCCTGCTGAGCCAGCTTCTCTCTAATCTGTTTGAATGTGCTGGTCACCTGTGTCTTCAGGCTGACAATGTGATGCTGCGCCTTGTACACCTGTTTCTGAGAGGTCTGTCTGGCCAGATCTACACATTTCAGTAACTTGTCAATCCTCTTCAGTAATGTGTCCAGTCTCTCCTCACACGGCTTGACAAAGGGACGTAGAGATGTAATATGATGGTCGCTGTGGTCCGTATCAAAGCATTCATGGCAGATGATCTCATCACATGTCTTACAGTACATGTTTAACATCTGGTTTGGATGTCGTCCACATGGGTGATGTGATTTAGTTGATGACGTCACTTTGCCCTTGGCTTCTGCTGCTGTTATTGTTTGATGTTTTCTAGTGAATCGACCAACAGAATGTTCATCAGTACATGTCTGACACAGATATTCCTGGTCATTTGTACAATACATAACAGCTTCACCCTGACAATTCTCTAGTGAACATTCCACCACCTCTCTATCAGCACTAGCCGTCACTTTCATCTCATCTTCATCACCATCAGTCTCATTAGTGATCAGCTCCTTCAGGTTGTCCATGAAGAAGTTTGGAGGCAGGTTGGTGAGGTCACCCTCAGGAAGGGTTGTGACCTTTCTACAAATAGGACAGGTCAACTTCTGTGGGTCAGTGGCTTGAGCTATGTACTTCTGTAGACAATCTACACAAAAACTATGATGACACTGTAGAATACAGGATCTCTGCATGTCCTCCATGCACAGAGTACACTGTAGGTACTCCATCAACACAGACTTCTTCACAGTAGCCATGGCGATTGATTCAATCTAAAACAAACAAAGGGAAATGTTCGATATTGTATTAAATAGTCCGAAAAAACAAAAGTGATACCTATCATTTTGTTTGTTTCTATAACTGAATCTTCACAAGTGGAAAGTCTCAGTTTATATTGAGGGTGCTAACGCATTCATTAAACTAAAATCTGTCAGACCCTTCCACTAATACTCCATGTCGGAGACATATACCTTTAACATGATTAATTATCAGATTATGCCAAAATTGAAGGTGATTTGTTTTGTATGATTCCAGGAAAATTGTGATATGCATCCTCTCACGATAATAATGAAGATTGTTTTCGATAAAACATGTGGTTTTAATGACGTCATAATTTAAACCCTTTGATCACAAAACGTCATTTGCCGCACGGCGGGGTGTTTCGAGTGAAAGGGTCACAAATATATTATAAATAATGTTTCTCCTTCAAAATATACATGTGGCAGCTCAAACATGTACATGATTGTAAGCGAAAGGCTTCAAAACGTACATGTGGCAGCTCAAACATGTACATGATTGTAAGCGAAAGGCTTCAAAATGTACATGTGGCAGCTCAAACACGTACATGATTGTAAGCGAAAGGCTTCAAAACGTACATGTGGCAGCTCAAACATGTACATGATTGTAAGCGAAAGGCTTCAAAATGTACATGTGGCAGCTCAAACACGTACATGATTGTAAGCGAAAGGCTTCAAAACGTACATGTGGCAGCTCAAACATGTACATGATTGTAAGCGAAAGGCTTCCTGGCGAAATAATCATCCTGACAACATTTGCTATGATCAACCGACTCTCAGGGAGGGGGGGGGGGGCGCAATCAGTGTGTATAAAGCAAATCTATCTTAATTCAGTGAATGAATATTGCCCAATCATGGAAATATCGCGACAGAAGGAAGCCGAATGTCCAACTCTTGTCGAAATACTTCAAGGGTTCTTCATCGTGCACAGTACCATAGACAGTACTGCACACACCAGGCCTTTGGACAGTTTGGAACGCGGTATATGTACAGACCCGATGACAAATATCTGATCCGATTGGGTATCTCTGAGTATCGAGCCACACCCGGACCAAATGAGCCATCGGGGCCGGCCATATCATAAAGTGTTGCTGAGTATCGAGCCACAACCAGACCAAATGAGCCATCGGGCTGGCCATATCATCAAGTGTCACAACCGGACAAAATGAGTCATCAGGGTGGCCATATCATCAAGTGTCACAACCGGACCAAATGAGTCATCAGGCTGGCCATATCATCAAGTGTCACAACCAGACCAAATGAGCCATCGGGCCGGCCATATCATCAAGTGTCACAACCGGACAAAATGAGTCATCAGGCCGGCCATATCATCAAGTGTCATCAAGTGTCGCTGAGTATCGAGCCGGACCTGGACCAAATGAGCAACCATAGTCATTACCAGACTGGTTTTTCTATTGTGTTTATTGGGCATTCTCTGAAATAAAGCAGTTTTGATTCAGTTCACACAGCATTATTAGATGTGACCTGGGTATTATTAGACGCCCAGACCATTTTTCTGACTGTCTACTGAGTTCTATCTGGCCGTCTACTAAGCACTATCGGGAAGCGACAAATATATAGGCCGCATTGGTCCAGCATCAGTGTAATGTATTTCCAACGTTTTCGACGTTGGCCAATATTTAACCAGCTCCGGGCCAAGGTTGCATGTCTTTTGGCTAATAATGCTTGGTACCCCTATCTCTGTGAGCAGCTAAGTCACTTGAACAGACGGCCCGCATTAAACACACAGCTCTGTTGCGGATTGAGAGAGGGGTGGTACGCACCCTCCTCAACGTACCCAAAACAAAAACACGACCATATAAGGCCTATGAGCCGAAATATTTATAATAATTGTTTCACTCTTTTGAAGCCATATATTTCTCAACACAGTCAGTTGTAGGCCTATAAACGGTGCTTATCTACTTCAAAACAATGTTGGGTTAATGATGGTCCAACTTCTGCGATGCTGGCCCAACATTAAACCGACATAATTTGAATATATCCTGTTTGATGCATGGGATATGATATTGACCCAGTATTGATTTTTATGCTAAGCAATACCTGAAATTATATTTTATTCTCTTGATTTGGTATGGTGTGTTATGAGCCATTGACTATTACTTTGATTGTGAATGTCAACGAAATATAAACATGACAAGACTACATAAGTCCAGGAGCTCCCGCGACGAATTAGAATTTGATTTAAGCAATTTTGTGTAGGGTTTTTAATGTAGTCCTAGGCTAGGTCAACAAGACGCAAGACAACTAGGTCTAAGAAGCCCAGTCTAAGAGTGGGATAAGAACTAGACAGTCTGTCAGAGATTGCAAACCTCCATTGAAAGGATAAGAACTAGACAGTCTGTCAGAGATTGCAAACCTCCATTGAAATTAATGATCCTAATCAGTATCCCAGTAATGGTCTACCTATCTGGCACGGTTTACCCTATATCAGGCCAATCGAGGTAACTAATAGCTGATTTACGGTCATTTTGAATTCGATATAATTTAGTCAAAAACTTAGGGTGCATCCTCCCCCGAAACCTCAAATTTTGTTTTATAGTAATGGACTAACATCTAACACAGTTTGCAAAATATTGGGCATGTGAAAGTAAATAATGGCCGATAGGGGGCCATTTTGAATTTGAACGAGTCATAATTTTTCAAGATGCATCCTCAGCTGAAATCTCACATTTCATTCTATAGTAATCGTCTAGCTATCTAGCACGGTTTACCAAATATCGGCCATGTGAAAGTGAATAATGGCCTAAAGGGGCCATTTTGAATTTGATCAAGTCAAAATTTTCCAAGATGCATCCTCAGCTGAAATCTCACATTTCATTCTATAGTAATGGTCTAGCCATCTAGCACGGTTTACCAAATATCGCCCATGTGAAAGTGAATAATGGCCGATAGGAGGCCATTTTGAATTTGATCAAGTCAAAAATTTTCAAGATGCATCCTCTCCTGAAATCTCACATTTTGTTTTATAGTAATGGTCTAGCCATCTAGTACGGTTACTAAAAACCGGCTATGTGAAAGTGAATAATGGCCGATAGGCGGCCATTTTGAATTTGATCGAGTCAATTTTTTTCCAGATGCATCCTCTCTTGTAATCTCACATTTTGTTTTATAGTAATGGTCCAGCTATCTAACACGGTTTACCAAATATCAGCAATGTGCAAGTAAATAGTGGCCGATAGGCGGCCATTTTGAATTCGATTGAGTCGAAAGTTTTTAAAAGGCATCCTCTCTCGAAACGTCACATTTTGTTTTATAGTAATGGTCTAGCTATCTAGCACGGTTTACCTGATATCAGGCCTATCGAGGTAAATAATGCTGATTGTCGGCCATTTTGAATTCGTAAGTTTAAAATTTTCAGGGTGCATCCTCCTCCGAAAACTCACACTTTGTTTTATAGTAATCAGGTAATGGTCTAGCCATCTAGCACGGTTTAACAAATATCAGCCATGTGAAAATGAGTAATGGCCGAAAAGGCGGCCATTTTAAATTTGATCAAGTCAATTTTTTTCAAGATGCATCCTCATCTGAAATCTCACATTTCGTTTTACAGTAATGGTCTAGCCATCTAGCACGGTTGACCAAATAACGGCCATGTGAAAGTGAATAATGGCCGATAAGCGGCCATTTTGAATTTTATCGAGTCAAATTTTTCCAAGATGCATCCTCTCCTGAAATCAAACATTTTGTTTTATAGTAATGGTCTAGCCATCTAGCACGGTTTACCAAATAACGGCCATGTGAAAGTGAATAATGGCTGATTGGCGGCCATTTTGAACTTTGACAAAATGATTTTTTTCAAAATACATCCTCTCCTGAAGCCTTACAATTTGTTTTATAGTAATGGTGTAGATATCTTGAGCGGTTTTCATGATATTCCACAATATCAGGCCTGTCGAGGTGAATAATGGCTGATAGGCGGCCATTTTGAATTTTCTCAACTTCAATTTTTTCAGGATGCATCCTCTCCTGAAACCTTACAATTTATTTGATATTAATGGTGTAGCTATCTTGAGCGGTTTTCATGATATTCCGCAATATCAGGCCTGTCGAGGTGAATAATGGCCGATAGGCGGCCATTTTTAATTTTATCGACTTGAAATTTTTCAAGATGCATCCTCTCCTGAAACCTCACAATTTGTTTTATAGTAATGGTGTAGCTATCTTGAGCGGTTTTCATGATATTCCGCAAAATCTTTCAGTCGGATTTACCGATGTTATAAATTAGGTCAAAGTGCTGGGTCAACTTCAAGGTCAAGGTCCAAAAACCTGAAAAGGCACAACTAGGGACCTTAGAGAACATGTATGTGCAATATGACTGTCATCGGCCCAGTACTTTACGAGATCTGCTCCGGAAACGAAGTGCGCGTCAAAACGTCTAAATAGGTCATAGTTCTGAACCAGAAGTAGGTCAAAGTTCAAATACCCCAAAAGGCACAACTAGACCCCCTAGGGGTGTTGTGTGTAAAATTTGAAGACAATCGGACAAGTACTTTCAGAGATATGCTCCGGAAACGAATTGTTTACGGACGGCCCAACGGCCCAACGGCCCAACGCCGTCACATCATCATTTTCTCCTCTGCAACCTTGCGTATTGAATTCAGATTAAAAATATTTTAACCCGTCCATTAGCCACCTGGAAGTAACCTACATACCAAAAATTGTTATCCTAGCTTATTTTCTCACAAAGTTATAGGCAAAAGAAGAGGCCAAAAAAAAACGGAGGTAGAATCCACAGCTCCCTTCGCTCACCTACGGTGACGGCGGGAGCTAAATATAGGGACCTAAACATGATAAGTAATCAAATATATATATAGATAAGACATTGAAAAAAATCACATTGACATAAATTGCTTTATATTGATAAAGAAAAAGGCATATTGTACATACCAAATATTTATTAATAACTGAGAAACATCAGGACTCAGGTTACTGTGATGAAGCACGTCTCACCAGCAACTACTATTTTTTCTAATTAACACCAGATTTACTTTTGTCATCAGTTTCTATGCGCACACAACCCCTCTCCTATCAATAGGCGTGTCCAAATTTCAACAATAAAAAAAACTTTGGTTCATGGATTTTTTTGGAGTTTAAGGGTGGGGTAGACACAGGGGAGGGGTTCTGGTAACGACTATGTCTGATAATCAGCTCAGAACTCTGCATTATTAGAAAGAAGCCTCTTCGGGCTACGCCCTCAAAGGCTTCTTTCTAATAATGCCGTGTTCTTCACTAATTATCTAATACCTAAAATCTCACTGCAATGAAAGGGGCTGTTCAACAATTACGTAACGCTTTTTTGATAGATTTTTGATCCCCCCCTCCCCCCTTCGTAACGCTTTTTAACATCGTGTTGACTACGGTCCGTAAAGCATCGCTTAACTCCCCCCCCCCCCCTCCCCCTCTAGGCGTTACGTAATTGTTGAACAGCCCCAAAGGGTTAACTCAAACAACAGACATTGAACCAATGGTGGTTTACTGCTGGAGCACCCTCATCAACGCTGGCCCAACATTTATCTAACATTGGTTCAATGTGGTTTACAGCTCAACCAACATTCATCTAACATTCGTTCAACGTCACATGTTTGCTGGTAATTAAGATCTGCTCTGATGACGCTAATGATTCTATGAGGTCTGTTACAGCGTTGTTACAGCGTTGTTGCAGCATTGTTACAGAGTTGTTACAGCGCTGTTACAGCGTTGTTACAGAGTTGTTACAGCGTTGTTACAGCGTTGTTACAGCGTTGTTACAGCATTGTTACAGCGTTGTTACAAATCTGGATCTGACTGTTTGTCTCTTCACTGTAACATGTATAAATACCGGACATGGTGTCTGGCCCTAACCAGCAAACAAAAAAAAAAATTGTATAACATTTTTACAATGTTGGGCCAACGTCGAAGACGTTGGGCCGTCGTTGTACAAATGTTATACAAATGTTTTGTGTTTTCTGGGTATGTGGGCTCGTCGTCTGCGACGCTGGCCCAACTTTAACCCAACGACTGGCGGGTCCAAGATGTGAAGAAAGGGGCACAGGGAGGTCGGGTACAACCAACGACTGGCGGGTCCAAGATGTGAAGAAAGGGGGCACAGGGAGGTCGGCTACAACCAACGACTGGCGGGTCCAGGATGTGAAGAAAGGGGGCACAGGGAGGTCGAGTAAATTTAGGCCATCTTAGGAGAATTTTTAACGTATTGGATGAAAAAAGGGGGCTCGCCGCTGAGCCCCTTCCTAGCTCACCGGATCTGCGCTGCCTAGACGGGGCACCTGGGGGCGGGACAGGTTGACAATGTTAACTATGCCCTGCCAACCTTGGTTTGAAGTCCTGTGTTTGCTGGGAGTGGTTGAATGTTATATCCCAGAAAACACGGGTTGAATCACAGTCTGCGACACTGGCCCAACTTTGAACCAACATTGGGTCAACATCTTGTGTTTGCTGTCAGTGTATTGTGACTGCCTGTTAGGCCAACCCAGCAAACACAATATTGTTTTGGATTAATTTGGTTTTGTGACATCGATCTATCACCTGTTGGTGAGTGCCTCCGGTTTGCTGGGTGTAGGGTAGGCCTAGTCAGTATGCTCACTGAGTTTTCCCCTGAGTTTAATTATTAGTCACACTCTTCAGTAAATTTTACACACATATTAGAGGTAATACTATGGGCTACTTACTCATTCAGATTTTGATAAATTCCATTATTTTCTCTTATTTATTTGTCTGGATACAGTACACCTGTCTCTGTCCTGACGATTGTGGCGTGATATCTATTAGATCAGTCCACAAGTCCACACACTGCTCTGTGTACACAGTAGTTCACAAACAGAGAGGTCAATAACTAGATAACCACCTGTATAACCACCTGTATAACCACCGTGACGTATACCAGATGTCACGACTACACAGAAAACACGAGACGTTCCACCAATGCTGGTTTAATGTTGATGTAATTACCAGCTGAACCCTTGTCCTGCTAGGGCCGTATATATAGCTCCTTCGTGATACAGTCCAAATATAATGTCATTCAGCCCTCCCACTAAGGTAATATATTTACACTTTTATGCATTTGGAATTTGCGTCTGGCAACAGCAAACATGTGTATAGGCCTAACATTTGTAAAATGTTGGACCAACGTCGAAGACGTTAGGCCGACGTTATAAAAATATTATACACATGTTTTGTGTTTGCTAGGGCAACCCAGAAATTCAAGTGGGTGAAAATTACACATATTTGTTCAATTTGAGACCAAACAATTGTAAATCTTGATGTTTAAACACACATTTCGTCCCAATAACAGTGATTTAGTCGGCAAATAGAACTGATTAAAAACGACTCTGGTCGCGCTTACCGCTTCAAGGGTTAAAAACGACTCGAGTCGCGCTTAGCGCTTCAAGGGTACAAAATGACTCTAGTCGCGCTTAGCGCTTCAAGGGTTAAAAACGACTCTAGTCGCGCTTAGCGCTTCAAGGGTTAAAAACGACTCTAGTCGCGCTTAGCGCTTCAAGGGTTAAAAACGACTCTAGTTGCGCTTAGCGCTTCAAGGGTTAAAAACGACTCTAGTCGCGCTTAGCGCTTCAAGGGATAAAACGACTCTAGTCGCGCTTAGCGCTTCAAGGGTTAAAAACGACTCTAGTCGCGCTTAACGCTTCAAGGGTTAAAAACGACTCTAGTCGCGCTTAGCGCTTCAAGGGTTAAAAACGACTTTAGTCGCGCTTAGCGCTTCAAGGGTTAAAAACGACTCTAGTCTCGTTTAGCGCTTCAAGGGTTAAAACGACTCTAGTCACGCTTACCGCTTCAAGGGTTAAAAACGACTCTAGTCGCGCTTAGCGCTTCAAGGGTTAAAACGACTCTAGTCGCGCTTAGCGCTTCAAGGGTTAAAAACGACTCTAGTCGCGCTTAGCGCTTCAAAGGTTAAAAACGACTTTAGTCGCTCTTAGCGCTTCAAGGGTTAAAAACGACTCTAGTCGCGCTTCGCGTCAAGGGTTAAAAACGACTCTAGTCGCGCTTAGCGCTTCAAGGGTTAAAAACGACTCTAGTCGCGCTTGGCGCTTCAAGGGTTAAAAACGACTTTAGTCGCGCTTAGCGCTTCAAGGGTTAAAAACGACTTAAGTCGCGCTTAGCGCTTCAAGGGTTAAAAACGACTCTAGTCGCGCTTAGCGCTATAAGGGTTAAAAACGACTCTAGTCGCGCTTAGCGCTTCAAGGGTTAAAAACGACTTTAGTCGCGCTTAGCGCTTCAAGGGTTAAAAACGACTCTAGTCTCGTTTAGCGCTTCAAGGGTTAAAACGACTCTAGTCACGCTTACCGCTTCAAGGGTTAAAAACGACTCTAGTCGCGCTTAGCGCTTCAAGGGTTAAAAACGACTTTAGTCGCGCTTAGCGCTTCAAGGGTTAAAAACGACTCTAGTCGCGCTTAGCGCTTCAAGGGTTAAAAACGACTTTAGTCGCGCTTAGCGCTCCAAGAGTTAAAAACGACTCTAGTCGCGCTTAGCGCTTCAAGGGTTAAAAACGACTCTAGTCGCGCTTAGCGCTTCAAGGGTTAAAAACGACTCTAGTCGCGCTTAGCGCTTCAAGGGTTAAAAACGACTCTAGTCGCGCTTAGCGCTTCAAGGGTTCAGTTGATGAAATCGTTTGTAGTCGATGATCAGTAAATGAAATAACTCAAGTTGAGTGATGTCTACTTTTATGATCAGTGAATGAAATAACTCAAGTTGAGTGATGTCTACTTTTATAATCAGTAAATGAAATAACTCAAGTTGAGTGATGTCTACCTTTATGATCAGTGAATGAAATAACTCAAGTTGAGTGATGTCTACCTTTATGATCAGTGAATGAAATAACTCAAGTTGAGTGATGTCTACTTTTATAATCAGTAAATGAAATAACTCAAGTTGAGTGATGTCTACCTTTATGATCAGTAAATGAAATAACTCAAGTTGAGTGATGTCTACCTTTATGATCAGTAAATGAAATAACTCAAGTTGAGTGATGTCTACTTTTATGATCAGTAAATGAAATAACTCAAGTTGAGTGATGTCTACCTTTATGATCAGTGAATCAAATAACTCAAGTTGAGATATGTCTATTTTTATGATCAGTAAATGAAATAACTCAAGTTGAGTGATGTCTACTTTCATTATCAGTGAATCAAATAATTCAAGTTAAGTGATGCCTATTTTTATGATCAGTGAATCAAATAATTCAAGTTAAGTGATGTCTATTTTTATGATCAGTGAATCAAATAACTCAATTTCACAGGATAGATATTTCACGAGATGTATTTCCACAGTCTTTTATATGTTGGTACAAAAATGTAACTTTTTTACACAGATAGGCTAAACTGGGCTATAAATGAGACCCTAGCATGCCTGAGTAGCCTAAGGTGGGGAGATAAACATGACATTCGCAAATACAGGATTTGAAACTTGATTCTGTTTTTGGTCATTTCTGTACACGCGTAGGCTAAATCGGCCTGGTGTGAGGCCATCTGATTGAATTGATTTCTTCCCAGATATCCCAGTCAACACGTGACGTTGGCCCAGCGTTGTCCGCATGCTGGCACAACGTTAGCGATTCTGGCCCAGTGTTGATACGGCAGTTGACCAGCGCCCTGTTTGTTTCTGAAACGTGATTAGAAAGAGTATTCTGGTAATTTTCATTTATCTCCCTCTAATAACTGCACTGTAGGCAGTAGGCAGTATGCAGGTATTTTGAAATGTTTGGAATGGAGGTAGACTCATAATATTCATCCTTAAAGTGTTACAGTTACTATTATATTTTCACTCACTTGAAGTTGTGTCTCGCTACCGCGACCCACAACTTCAAGTGAGTGAAAATTGCTGATATTTGTTTAATCTGAAACCAGACATTTGTAAATGTTGCTATTTAAACACTCATTTCATTCCCAATGATAGTGATTTAACTTGTAAGCTGGTTAGGGGGGCACCATTCAATCTTCCCTTACAATGACAGTGATTTAACTTGCAAGCTGGTTAGGGGGCCACCATTTAATCTCCCCTTACAATGACAGTGATTTAACTTGTAAGCTGGTTAGGGGGGCACCATTCAATCTTCCCTTACAATGACAGTGATTTAACTTGTAAGCTGGTTAGGGGGGCCACCATTCAATCTTCCCTTACAATGACAGTGATTTAACTTGTAAGCTGGTTAGAGGGCCACCATTCAATCTTCCCTTACAATGACAGTGATTTAACTTGTAAGCTGGTTAGGGGGCACCATTCAATCTCCCCTTACAATGACAGTGATTTAACTTGCAAGCTGGTAATCTCCCGGGCGGGGGGGGGGAGCTGGAATTTTTGTCGCGGCGAATTATTTATTTGAACCTAGCTCGGCTGACAATTTTAAATTTTATTACATGGTTACATAGGACAGTTCTTGAAGTAAATTACTGATTTCACGTAGGGTCCGCCCGAAATTATTTATTTTAGAAATACTACAGCCCCCCCACCCCCTCGAGATTAAATGGTGGGCACTTGGGCCTCAGGGAGATGCTGTTAGTGTTTGTTGATACTGCCCTGTATAGACAAACAGCAGTAACTGCTTACTTTACAAGTCGGAAGTTACTGCTGTTTGTCTAAAATCAAGTGGAAACATTACTGTCAGTTTTATAACATTTTTCTGCTATTATGACGTCACCATTCTATATTTAATTTGGAACTTGTAGCCTATACACTGCTAGTTTTTTCAAAATATTATCAAAATCATGTTCCAATTCTCTGTCAAAATGTAACCTCTATACATAATTATTTAGCCATATATTATTTATAATCCTAATCTGTAAACCATGTAAACGGTGTTCATTTGAGTGGGTTAGGTGTGAGCCTTTAGGCGAACACTTTATTCATTGCAGTGCTGGTATATCCAATTTAAAGTTGCCGGATTCATTAATTCATTCTACCAATCTCTTGTGAGTTCCACCCAAGCGGTATTTATTTTAATCCAGCCCAGATATATACATGCACAAGGCCATCAGAAAATAGTGAATACTGTAAATCAGTTATTTTATATTTCTCCAATAGTTTATGCCGTGAAATATGTCACCTGTGTCAACCACTTCATTAGTTCTTCAGGTTTAAAGTGTCAACCTTCTCAGTACTGAGAAATAATGAATATATCATAGTCGCCCATAGCATTTTACGGGTTATAATACTTAGGATAAGGAACTATAAGGTTTAAAGTGTCAACCTTCTCAGTGCTGAGAAATAATGAATATATCATAGTCGCCCATAGCATTTTACGGGTTAATAATACTTAGGATAAGGAACTATAAGGTTTAAAGTGTCAACCTTTTCAGTGCTGAGAAATAATGAATATATCATAGTCACCCATAGCATTATACGGGTTATAATACTTAGGATAAGGAACTATAAGGTTTAAAGTGTCAACCTTCTCAGTACTGAGAAATAATGAATATATCATAGTCACCCATAGCATTATACGGGTTATAATACTTAGGATAAGGAACTATAAGGTTTAAAGTGTCAAACTTCTCAGTGCTGAGAAATAATGAATATATCATAGTCGCCCATAGCATTTTACGGGTTAATAATACTTAGGATAAGGAACTATAAGGTTTAAAGTGTCAACCTTCTCAGTGCTGAGAAATAATGAATATATCATAGTCGCCCATAGCATTTTACGGGTTATAATACTTAGGATAAGGAACTATAAGGTTTAAAGTGTCAACCTTCTCAGTGCTGAGACATAATAAATAATCAACATATCAAGCAAAGTACCATGGTATACACAAGGTCACTTCATATCAAGCTAAGTGACATGGTATACACAAGGTCGCTTCATATCAAGCTAAGTGACATGGTATACACAAAGTCGCTTCATATCAAGCTAAGTGACATGGTATACACAAGGTCGCTTTATATCAAGCTAAGTGACATGGTATACACAAGGTCGCTTCATATCAAGCTAAGTGACATGGTATACACAGTGCGGAGACATAATAAATAATCAACATATCAAGCAAAGTAACATGGTATACACAAGGTCGCTTGATATCAAGCTAAGTGACATGGTATACACAAGGTCGCTTCATATCAAGCTAAGTGACATGGTATACACAAGGTCGCTTCATATCAAGCTAAGTGACATGGTATACACAAAGTCGCTTCATATCAAGCTAAGTGACATGGTATACACAAGGTCGCTTCATATCAAGCTAAGTGACATGGTATACACAAGGTCGCTTCATATCAAGCTAAGTGACATGGTATACACAAGGTCGCTTTATATCAAGCTAAGTGACATGGTATACACAAGGTCGCTTCATATCAAGCTAAGTGACATGGTATACACAAGGTCGCTTCATATCAAGGTAAGTGATATGGTATACACAAGGTCGCTTCATATCAAGCTAAGTGATATGGTATACACAAGGTCGTTTCTAGTCCATTGGCAAATTCAGACAAATTCGAGGTCAGGAACAATCAGAGAAATTTTAAAAGCTTTCTAAAATTTACATTTTTTCAAATAAAGCCCTGAGCGCCGGTTTAACCCTTTGCGCTGCTGAATTATTTGTTTCTAGTTTTCATTCAGTAGAAGCTGGAATTGCTAACGTAATTTCCAGCTTCAAATGACAAAAACTATTTCTATCCATGTGGGGGAAAATAGACAGCACCTAAAATGTTTTATTTGATTATCTGAGCATCTATTGCAAACTATTTGATCAATTTCAGAGCCATTTTATTTGGTTCAACATTTGCTTGAAACCGTATAGAAAGGGTGCCGTTAGCAGAAGGGTTAACCCAGAAAACACGACACATTGACCCAATGCTGGGCTAATGCTGACCCAGCGTCGTAGACGGTGGGCCAGCATTGGCCCAGCATTGGGTCAACGTGTCGTGTTGGCTGAGTTAACCCTTTCACTGCGGGGACCGTCTTTAGACGTCAGATTCTGACGTATAAAGACGGTCCACGTATAAAGACGGCCCCCGCACTGAAAGGGTTAAAATATTTATAATGGCCGTAGACCCATAACATAGGTATTTAAGTGAAGCAGAAAGAGCTGACTGAGATATGTATGATGATTTCAGACTGAAAAAACCTGTCAGCCGTCAGCGCTCAAAGGGTTATGTCAAACCCCGTCAGCCGTCAGCGCTTAAAGGGTTATGTGAAACCCCGTCACCCGTCAGCGCTTAAAGGGTTATGTCAAACCCCGTCAGCCGTCAGCGCTCAAAGGGTTATGTCAAACCGCGTCAGCCGTCAGCGCTTAAAGGGTTATGTGAAACCCCGTCAGCCGTCAGCGCTTAAAGGGTTATGTCAAACCCCGTCAGTCGTCAGCGCTTAAAGGGTTATGTGAAACCCCGTCAGCCGTCAGCGCTCAAAGGGTTATGTCAAACCGCGTCAGCCGTCAGCGCTTAAAGGGTTATGTGAAACCCCGTCAGCCGTCAGCGCTTAAAGGGTTATGTCAAACCCCGTCAGTCGTCAGCGCTTAAAGGGTTATGTCAAACCCCGTCAGCCGTCAGCGCTTAAAGGGTTATGTCAAACCCCGTCAGCCGTCAGCGTTCAAAGGGTTATGTCAAACCCCGTCAGTCGTCAGCGCCTAAAGGGTTATGTGAAACCCCGTCAGCCGTCAGCGCTTAAAGGGTTATGTCAAACCCCGTCAGCCGTCAGCGCTCAAAGGGTTATGTGAAACCCCGTCAGTCGTCAGCGCTTAAAGGGTTATGTGAAACCCCGTCAGCCGTCAGCGCTTAAAGGGTTATGTCAAACCCCGTCAGCCGTCAGCGCTTAAAGGGTTATGTGAAACCCCGTCAGCCGTCAGTGCTCAAAGGGTTATGTCAAACCCCGTCAGCCGTCAGCGCTCAAAGGGTTATGTGAAACCCCGTCAGCCGTCAGCGCTTAAAGGGTTATGTGAAACCCCGTCAGTCGTCAGCGCTTAAAGGGTTATGTGAAACCCCGTCAGCCGTCAGCGCTTAAAGGGTTATGTCAAACCCCGTCAGCCGTCAGCGCTCAAAGGGTTATGTCAAACCCCGTCAGCCGTCAGCGCTCAAAGGGTTATGTCAAACCCCGTCAGCCGTCAGCGCGCAAAGGGTTATGTCAAACCCCGTCAGCCGTCAGCCCTCAAAGGGTTATGTCAAACCCTGTCAGCCGTCAGTGCTCAAAGGGTTATGTCAAACCCCGTCAGCCGTCAGCCCTCAAAGGGTTATGTCAAACCCTGTCAGCCGTCAGCGCTCAAAGGGTTATGTCAAACCCCGTCAGCCGTCAGCGCTCAAAGGGTTATGTCAAACCCCGTCACCCGTCAGCGCTTAAAGGGTTATGTCAAACCCCGTCAGCCGTCAGCGCTTAAAGGGTTATGTCAAACCCCGTCAGCCGTCAGCGCTCAAAGGGTTATGTCAAACCCCGTCAGCCGTCAGCGCTCAAAGGGTTATGTCAAACCCCGTCAGCCGTCAGTGCTCAAAGGGTTATGTGAAACCCCGTCAGCCGTCAGCGCTTAAAGGGTTATGTCAAACCGCGTCAGCCGTCAGCGCTTAAAGGGTTATGGCAAACCCCGTCAGCCGTCAGCGCTTAAAGGGTTATGTCAAACCCCGTCAGCCGTCAGCGCTTAAAGGATTATGTCAAACCCCGTCAGCCGTCAGCGCTCGAAGGGTTATGTGAAACCGCGTCAGCCGTCAGCGCTTAAAGGGTTATGTCAAACCCCGTCAGCCGTCAGCGCTCGAAGGGTTATGTGAAACCGCGTCAGCCGTCAGCGCTTAAAGGGTTATGTCAAACCCCGTCAGCCGTCAGCGCTCGAAGGGTTATGTGAAACCGCGTCAGCCGTCAGCGCTTAAAGGGTTATGTCAAACCCCGTCAGAGCTTAAAGGGTTATGTCAAACCCCGTCAGCCGTCAGTGCTTAAAGGGTTATGTGAAACCCCGTCATCCGTCAGCGCTTAAAGGGTTATGGCAAACCCCGTCAGCCGTCAGCGCTTAAAGGGTTATGTCAAACCCCGTCAGCGCTCAAAGGGTTATGTCAAACCCCGTCAGCCGTCAGCGCTTAAAGGGTTATGGCAAACCCCGTCAGCCGTCAGCTATGTCAAAACGCGTCAACCGTCAGCGCTTAAAGGGTTATGTCAAACCCCGTCAGCCGTCAGCGCTTAAAGGGTTATGTCAAACCCTGTCAGCCCGTCAGCGCTTAAAGGGTTATGTGAAACCCCGTCAGCCGTCAGCGCTTAAAGGGTTATGTGAAACCCCGTCAGCCGTCAGCGCTTGAAGGGTTATGTGAAACCGCGTCAGCCGTCAGCGCTTAAAGGGTTATGTGAAACCCCGTCAGCCGTCAGCGCTTGAAGGGTTATGTGAAACCGCGTCAGCCGTCAGCGCTTAAAGGGTTATGTCAAACCCCGTCAGCGCTTAAAGGGTTATGTCAAACCCCGTCAGCCGTCAGCGCTTAAAGGGTTATGTCAAACCCCGTCAGCCGTCAGCGCACAAAGGGTTATGTCAAACCCCGTCAGCCGTCAGCACTTAAAGGGTTATGTCAAACCCCGTCAGCCGTCAGCGCTCAAAGGGTTATGTCAAACCCCGTCAGCCGTCAGCGCTTAAAGGGTTATGTGAAACCCCGTCAGCCGTCAGCGCTCAAAGGGTTATGTCAAACCCCGTCAGCCGTCAGCGCACAAAGGGTTATGTCAAACCCCGTCAGCCGTCAGCACTTAAAGGGTTATGTCAAACCCCGTCAGCCGTCAGCGCTCAAAGGGTTATGTCAAACCCCGTCAGCCGTCAGCGCTCAAAGGGTTATGTATCCATTCTGATGAAAAAATAGGATATTTTGCAAAAAACGAAATTAATGGGATTATCGGGTAATTATGTTTTTGCTCTCCTCTCTACAATTTCAAGTAAATCAAATTCAATATTCCAGTCTATATGTACAAAAATGTGGGATCAAGTATAGTATTCTACCCCGACCAATCAAAGAGTGGCTCATACTGAGACGTGACCAGATCAGCCGTTATTTATTGTTATATAAATTAGGTGGTAAAACATCACAGTTGTGCTTGCAATAGATAATCCCTGGTTTCATATCAACAACAATTACAATCATGTCGGCGAACTATAAACCACGAAAATAATTATCTGATTATAATTATTGATTTTAACAATATGTGACCTATCGGCATTTAATCGGGTTATCAGGCACATGACGAATTTACTTGTTTTTTTGTTGTATTGAAACAATGGATAAATAATATACATGATATAGTTAGGCGACAGCAGTGGTTTTCGCTGGATATTTTTGCAGGGAATTCCAAAGAGAAAAAATGCCAAAAAAAATGCAAATACTAGTCATTGTCCCAGTTTCGGTTTAATGTTGGTCCATCGTCGGGAACAATGGCCCAACATTAAGCCAACACTGGATTATTGTCTCAGATTGATTGCTTGGTCACGGTGGTTGAATTACCTACATCGTAGAAATGTGACTGAAACTGAAGGTTTCACTGTGATGGTGTGACATTATGTCATTTCGTTCATGATAGATCACCAGGTGGGGCATGCCACATATTGCAGCAAACACAAGTCATTGATGCCATGTTGACTATCAACGTTCAGCCACCGTGTGCGACACTGGCCCAACTTTGACCCAGCATTGTGGCAACGTCTTTTGTTTGCTGTTATTTGCTGGGATTCCGCTACATATTAGGCATAGACATTTATATAAATGAGCTAATATAAGCCCCAAATGACCATGTTATATATAGCTGGAGCTATTATTAATCCCCTTCAGACTTTACAATAACAGTGAATTTTACACACATATTTTAGGGAGAATAATATAGTTTACATACTCACTCAGAATCTATATGATCTTCATTGTTTTCTCTTATTTGTTTGTCCGTATGTCTTGTATATAGTGCACCTGTCTCTCCCTTGGCGACTATAAGTAATGGCGTGATGTCTACGTGGCGTGATATCTATTATTGGATGAGATCATTGCACAAGTCCATATACTGTTCTGTGTACACAGTAGTTATCGAGAGATCAATAACTAGATAACCACCTGTATAACCACCTGTATAACCACCTACGAGCCTCATGTCAGGACTACACGAGACGTTCAACCAATGCTGGTTTAATGTTGGGCCAGCGTCGTGGACGACAGCCCAACATTGAACCAGCATTGGACAATTTCCCACCAGGCATGTAGGCCTATCCAGGGGTGGTGGGCCTGAAATAACGCCCTCACCCCCCCCCCCTAATTTACAAAATTTTGTGATTTTTGTGCAATTATTTATATCAGTGCCACGAAATCGATATGGATATGGTACCAGTAGCTTATTTGAAAAATAGGGTCACTTGGAACATCTTAATGAAATATATTTAAATGATATTGTTAACATTTTAACCTTTTTCACTGTGAATGAAAAAAATAACAAGCACGAAATAAAAAGCAAAAAAGTAATAAGCAAAAAAATGAAAAGCAAAAAAAATTAAAAAGCAAAAATAAAAGCAAAAAATAAAAAGCAAAAAATAAAAGAGCAGAAAATACAAAGCAGAAAATAAAAAGCAAAAAATAAAAAGCAAAAAAATAGGCAAAAATTTCAAAAGCAGCAAATAAGAAAGCAAAATAATGAAAAGCAAAAAAAACACATAAAGCAAAAAAAAATATAAAAAATGCAATAAAATGCAAAAAAAATAAAGCGCAAAAAAAGCAGAAAATAAAAATCAAAAATGAAAAGTACAAAATATAAAACACAAAATAAAAAGTACAATAGTACAAAGTACAATTGTACAAAGTACAGTGGTAAAAAGTGCAATAGTACTATAGTACAATAGTACAAAGTACAATAGTACAAGGTGCAATAATACAATAGTACAACGTACAATAGTACAAAACTGGATGTTTGAAGCATTAGTGCGACCTTATACATTACGCTTTCTCACTCCGACAGAATGAGGTCCAAGTCAGGACAACTTACTTTTACTATTGACATCACCACAGGCTTTGACCGTCACCGATTGAAGGAGTGTGAGTTGTAATAGATCACCCGTCACACAATCAATCAGTTACGCTTTCGGTGCAGGAATCGACCTTACACGTCTGAATCTGACGTTTAAAGTCGTCAGATTCTGACGTCTGAAGTCGATCCCCACCCTCAAAGGGCTAAAAATGTATAATGGCCGTAGACCCATAACCAGTCTATATCACAGGTAGGCCTATTCAAACGGAGTAGAAATTTATGATGATTTTAGACCCTTATACCCTCTCACTCTACATGGACATGTGACACTGCTGAAGGAGTGAATGATGATTTCAAATTGACAAAAACAACATTTGGTCTCCGTGGTTTATATCAAAATATTTGTGCACTATAAGTGTTAAAATTCGCCATCCCAATGAATCTAAAGCATTAATATATAAAAAGCGATATATATTTTCAGAAATTATGCGATTTTTTTTCACCAGACAGATCAATGTGCACTTTTCAAATTTCCTTTTAACTTTAAAAAGAACCCCCGCTTGTATGAATCAAACCCTCAAGAACCTTCACTTGTATGAGCCAAACCCTCAAGAACCCCACCAGGACATTAGAATGTGTCTAGTGTCCCTATTTGAATGCCAGAGGACATTAACGCCCAGTGGACACGAAAGGGTGTATCAACTTCACAAAGTGGCAGTTACAGTATTTCATACCTAAGATGCGTGTTTTATGCTGTGTGCCCCCGTGGATATGAAAGGGTGTATCTGCCACTATTGAAGTGGCAGATACACCCTTTCATATCCAAGATGACGTGATATGATGATAATTGCTGATACTGTAAATAATGAGTGATAATAGGCGTATTGACTGTTGTTTACTTGGTTGTGGTGTGTGTGTGAATGGGGCTTAGGTCACCTTTGCGTACTGCTGTAGCAAACATGAGACATGATCCAATGCCGGGTCAATGCTGGACCAGCGCCGGCGACCGTGGCACAACATTGACCCGGCATTGGAAGAATGTTTGTTGGGTTATTATGCGTGGTGCGGTTGGTTGGGGTTAAAAATTCCCCTTAAATATAAAAGAGTGTATATCTCACTACACAAAGTGGCAGATACGCCCTTTCATGTCCAAGATTACGTCATATGATGATAATTGCTGATACTGTAAATAATGACTAGCAATAGAGTTATTGACTGTTGTTTATTCAGTTGTGGTGAATGGGTGAATGGGGCTTAGGCCACCTTTGTGTACTGTTGTAGCAAAAACGAGACATGATCCAATGTCGGTTCAATATTGGGCCAGTCTCGTAGACAGTGGTTCAGCATTGAACCGACATTGAAGCAATGTTTGCTGGCTTATTATGTGTTGTGGGTTGGTTATGGCTAAAAATTAATTTGTCTAAATATCGTCCCCTTAAATATAAAAGAGTGCATCTCTCACTACACAAAGTGGCAGATACGCCCTTTCATTTCTACTTGTTATGTTCTGAACCGCCTTGGATATGAAAGGGTGTATCACTCACTACAGAAGAGTGGGATGCACCCTTTCATATCCAGGGGGTCGATATATGATGCGACAAGCTGATACTACACCCTTTCATATTTAAGATGTGTGTTATGTTGTGTACCGCCTTGAAAGTGTGTATCTGACACTTTACAAAGTGGCATATCCACCTTTTGTATCCAAGGGATCGATATGTGACGAGAAATGCTGCTACTGTAATGACTGACAATAGAATTATTGACTGCTGTTTATCTTGATGTTGGTTCAGTACTTGTTACATGCCGCCTGGTTGTCATGGGCAACATGGACGCCCAGAGACCATACTGTGTGTTACGTTATTCAGCAGTCCGTGATCCAGATACAGTTTGGTGGATCAGCCGAGTCATTGATACCTTCTGTTTGTAGATATTTATTGATCTCACCATCCCCAGGAGATTTCTGCATCTGTACTGGATCATTTGAATTACTCATACAGTCCAATATTCCAGCTACAGTTTAGTTGATTGCCTACAATTCCTGAGGAAACAGACTTACTAAATATATAAGGTAATTAAAAGGCGCGGAAGTAAAAACGTCCAGAAATATCAAGCCAGAGGTGAAGATACATCCAGAATCAACAAGCCAGAGTGTGAGACCACAGATGTTGAGATGAAAGCACACTGGAATAAGCAAGCCAGAGGAATCGGATTTGAAAGTATATTAAAATGGAAACACACGAGGATATAGCCTGTCAGAGGTAGAGTGGATTTCCCAAATAGCTACATTTAATCTCATGTTTTGAACACCAGAGGCTGAAATTCAGAGATACACTGGAGGTTGGTGAGGTGTGCCGTACCCTAATACATGAGCCACAGGTTTACCAGAGGTTGAATACATGAGCCAGAGCAAAACTGAGGTTGTGAAGTAAATCTAAATTACATCAGCCAGATATTGTTTATGTATAGCATACCTATATATTTATGAGCCACATGTAACCAGAGGTTTTCAAGCTGGAATAAGCCAAAAACACATGAGCATACCATATTTTTAAGGTACAATAAACCCAAATAACTGAGCATATCAGAGGTTGTTTATTTGTATCATACTTAGATAACAGAACCCGAGTTGAACCAGAGGTAATTGAGGTGGCATAATCACACACAGCAGCCATGGGTCTGGGAGAGATATGGTCGGGTGAGCCCGATGTTCACTGTAGGGATGTCAACCAGCTGAATGAACATTTGAGGGTATGTACATGGATGTTATATCTAAATACATTACAATGATATTATAATTTTAACCTACATGCGGGGTTTGACTTTAGACGTCAGAATCTGACGTCTGTATACGTCAAATTCTGACGTATAAAGTCGATCCCAGCGCTGAAAGGGTTAAAGGGACCCCTTGGGATGAGACATTTTCAATGTTGTCAATTTTGAAAATTTAATTTATATGTAGCTATATAGCCTACTGATCTTAACTAAAAATACGAAAAAGTCAAAAAACAATTTTAAAGCACCGAAAAAGAGTGAAATAGTTGTATTTCCAGGTCGTATATTGCCATGTAAACAAAACAAGTCAGCGATATTCAGCACTTTACATCACATATTCCCACGTATCAGACGGTGTCTCATATTCAGGACACAAGAGGACACACCTGCAGCACTGATTGTCTACCCAACGCTGGGCCGATGCCATCAGCATGTGGCCCAATGCTGTGAGAACATTCAATCGTCCTTCAGGTATACAAATAGTTTGTTTGGGTTACTTCTGGATTCAAAGAAATGTTGATTAAAAATATTTGTAAAAATATGAAAATTCTGAAAAAAATAAAAACATGATCCGTGGGATACACCACTTCAGTACGGAATTAAAAACGAAAATTGATGTCATCCCAAGGGGCTGCTTTAAATATATATAATGGTCGTAGACCCATAACATAGGTATTTGAATGAAGCGGAAAGATCTAACCAAGACATTTATTTCAAATTGAAAACAACCCTTTTGTCTCCATGGTTTTCACACAACTATTTCAGCGTTGTGAACTTTAAAAACGTCATTAATGTATTAATTATATGTTCTGCTTCACTTTATTATCTACTTTATGTGTGTATGGTCATTTATACATTTGTTGATCTTTTTCGACCATTGACGTCAGAAACTGACGTCAAGAGTCGATTCCTGCGCTCAAAGGATGAAAACATGGATTAACTCGGTTATTAAAAATGTATAACTTAGTAATACATTTTACATTAAATTTCACAAATTATTTGAAATTCTAGATTTTGCCAGTGGAACACAACGTCAACTGACTGAAAAATTAAATGAAATATTTCGAAATTCTAAAATACACAAATTTAACCAGACGATTTGGTAAGTTTCATAAAGATATTTTTGTCAAATTGAAGCTGCGGTGGATGATCATTATCCCTTTGAAGCCTGAATTTACCATCGTCATCTTCATCCACAACAAGCCGCAAATTGCCGTCGCCATTCTCGGCTTGTTGTGGATGAAGACGACCTAAAGTAGATGATAAAATAAATAAATTTGTCATACGTAATTATACAATTATACGATGATTCCGTACACCGCTCAGGTTTAGGAAAGTCCGTTTTCATGGATGCCAAATAACGCTTTGAGGTATCATGGGGTTTAAAGGGTTAAACTAAATCAAATAAATTAAACGAGAAGCGTAACCATGGTAACAGAGCGCTCCCTGGAAATGAAGTGACACCTTTCAATTCTTGCAAGAAAAGTTGTATAGGTACACCAAACCAGAGGTACGATTACCTGTTCACATATCCTGTGAAACGTAGTGACGTCACCGTTTTTAATTGCAACTCGGTGAAAACAGAGTTATGTGACACCCCCTCCCCATAATACATTGTATGAGCTAGCTGGGTGAAAACAATATATGAGGTCAAGGCTATTGAGTCTAAGAGAGGCAAAAATCCCTCTTTGTTATTTTGGTGTGGGTGTTCACATATAAGGGGCCTACACGAATACGGACACAAAATTCACCAAAATAACATTAACAAGCCGTGTTCATATTAATACATACACAGCTGAACAATGCAACAGTTAAAAGTCGTGTTCATATTCATACATACACAGCTGAACAATGCAACAGTTAAAAGTCGTGTTCATATTCATACATACACAGCTGAACAATGCAACAGTTAAAAGCTGTGTTCATATTCATACATACGCAGCTGAACAATGCAACAGTTAAAAGCCGTGTTCATATTCATACATACGTAGCTGAACAATGCAACAGTTAAAAGTCGTGTTCATATTCATACATACACAGCTGAACAATGCAACAGTTAAAAGTCGTGTTCATATTCATACATACACAGCTGAACAATGCAACAGTTAAAAGCTGTGTTCATATTCATACATACGCAGCTGAACAATGCAACAGTTAAAAGTCGTGTTCATATTCATAAATACACAGCTGAACAATGCAACAGTTAAAAGTCGTGTTCATATTCATACATACACAGCTGAACAATGCAAAAGTTAAAAGTCGTGTTCATATTCATACATACACAGCTGAACAATGCTACAGTTAAAAGTCGTGTTCATATTCATACATACGTAGCTGAACAATGCAACAGTTAAAAGCCGTGTTCATATTCATAAATACACAGCTGAACAATGCTACAGTTAAAAGTCGTGTTCATATTCATACATACGTAGCTGAACAATGCAACAGTTAAAAGTCGTGTTCATATTCATACATACACAGCTGAACAATGCGACAGTTAAAAGTCGTGTTCATATTCATACATACGCAGCTGAACAATGCAACAGTTAAAAGTCGTGTTCATATTCATACATACACAGCTGAACAATGCAACAGTTAAAAGCCGTGTTCATATTCATACATACACAGCTGAACAATGCGACAGTTAAAAGTCGTGTTCATATTAATACATACGTAGCTGAACAATGCAACAGTTAAAAGTCGTGTTCATATTCATACATACACAGCTGAACAATGCAACAGTTAAAAGTCGTGTTCATATTCATACATACACAGCTGAACAATGCAACAGTTAAAAGCCGTGTTCATATTCATACATACGCAGCTGAACAATGCAACAGTTAAAAGTCGTGTTCATATTCATAAATACACAGCTGAACAATGCAACAGTTAAAAGTCGTGTTCATATTCATACATACACAGCTGAACAATGCAACAGTTAAAAGTCGTGTTCATATTCATACATACACAGCTGAACAATGCAACAGTTAAAAGTCGTGTTCATATTCATAAATACACAGCTGAACAATGCTACAGTTAAAAGTCGTGTTCATATTCATACATACGTAGCTGAACAATGCAACAGTTAAAAGCCGTGTTCATATTCATAAATACACAGCTGAACAATGCTACAGTTAAAAGTCGTGTTCATATTCATACATACGTAGCTGAACAATGCAACAGTTAAAAGTCGTGTTCATATTCATACATACACAGCTGAACAATGCGACAGTTAAAAGTCGTGTTCATATTCATACATACGCAGCTGAACAATGCAACAGTTAAAAGTCGTGTTCATATTCATACATACACAGCTGAACAATGCAACAGTTAAAAGCCGTGTTCATATTCATACATACACAGCTGAACAATGCGACAGTTAAAAGTCGTGTTCATATTCATAAATACACAGCTGAACAATGCAACAGTTAAAAGCCGTGTTCATATTCATAAATACACAGCTGAACAATGCAACAGTTAAAAGCCGTGTTCATATTCATACATACACAGCTGAACAATGCAACAGTTAAAAGCCGTGTTCATATTCATAAATACACAGCTGAACAATGCAACAGTTAAAAGCCGTGTTCATATTCATAAATACACAGCTGAACAATGCAACAGTTAAAAGTCGTGTTCATATTCATACATACACAGCTGAACAATGCAACAGTTAAAAGTCGTGTTCATATTCATAAATACACAGCTGAACAATGCAACAGTTAAAAGTCGTGTTCATATTCATACATACACAGCTGAACAATGCAACAGTTAAAAGCCGTGTTCATATTCATACATACACAGCTGAACAATGCGACAGTTAAAAGTCGTGTTCATATTCATAAATACACAGCTGAACAATGCAACAGTTAAAAGCCGTGTTCATATTCATAAATACACAGCTGAACAATGCAACAGTTGAAAGTCGTGTTCATATTCATAAATACACAGCTGAACAATGCAACAGTTAAAAGTCGTGTTCATATTCATACATACACAGCTGAACAATGCAACAGTTAAAAGCCGTGTTCATATTCATACATACACAGCTGAACAATGCGACAGTTAAAAGTCGTGTTCATATTCATAAATACACAGCTGAACAATGCAACAGTTAAAGGTCGTGTTCATATTCATAAATACACAGCTGAACAATGCAACAGTTAAAAGTCGTGTTCATATTCATAAATACACAGCTGAACAATGCAACAGTTAAAAGTCGTGTTCATATTCATACATACACAGCTGAACAATGCAACAGTTAAAAGCCGTGTTCATATTCATAAATACACAGCTGAACAATGCAACAGTTAAAAGCCGTGTTCATATTCATACATACACAGCTGAACAATGCAACAGTTAAAAGCCGTGTTCATATTCATACATACACAGCTGAACAATGCGACAGTTAAAAGTCGTGTTCATATTCATAAATACACAGCTGAACAATGCAACAGTTAAAGGTCGTGTTCATATTCATAAATACACAGCTGAACAATGCAACAGTTAAAAGTCGTGTTCATATTCATAAATACACAGCTGAACAATGCAACAGTTAAAAGTCGTGTTCATATTCATACATACACAGCTGAACAATGCAACAGTTAAAAGCCGTGTTCATATTCATTAATACACAGCTGAACAATGCAACAGTTAAAAGCCGTGTTCATATTCATACATACACAGCTGAACAATGCTACAGTTAAAAGCCGTGTTCATATTCATACATACACAGCTGAACAATGCAACAGTTAAAAGCCGTGTTTCATATTCATACATACACAGCTGAACAATGCAACAGTTAAAAGCCGTGTTCATATTCATACATACACAGCTGAACAATGCAACAGTTAAAAGTCGTGTTCATATTCATAAATACACAGCTGAAAAATGCAACAGTTAAAAGTCGTGTTCGTATTCATACATACACAGCTGAACAATGCAACAGTTAAAAGTCGTGTTCATATTCATAAATACAAAGCTGAACAATGCAACAGTTAAAAGCCGTGTTCATATTCATAAATACACAGCTGAACAATGCAACAGTTAAAAGCCGTGTTCATATTCATACATACACAGCTGAACAATGCAACAGTTAAAAGCCGTGTTCATATTCATACATACACAGCTGAACAATGCAACAGTTAAAAGTCGTGTTCATATTCATAAATACACAGCTGAACAATGCTACAGTTAAAAGTCGTGTTCATATTCATACATACGTAGCTGAACAATGCAACAGTTAAAAGCCGTGTTCATATTCATAAATACACAGCTGAACAATGCTACAGTTAAAAGTCGTGTTCATATTCATACATACGTAGCTGAACAATGCAACAGTTAAAAGTCGTGTTCATATTCATACATACACAGCTGAACAATGCGACAGTTAAAAGTCGTGTTCATATTCATACATACGCAGCTGAACAATGCAACAGTTAAAAGTCGTGTTCATATTCATACATACACAGCTGAACAATGCAACAGTTAAAAGCCGTGTTCATATTCATACATACACAGCTGAACAATGCGACAGTTAAAAGTCGTGTTCATATTCATAAATACACAGCTGAACAATGCAACAGTTAAAAGCCGTGTTCATATTCATAAATACACAGCTGAACAATGCAACAGTTAAAAGCCGTGTTCATATTCATACATACACAGCTGAACAATGCAACAGTTAAAAGCCGTGTTCATATTCATAAATACACAGCTGAACAATGCAACAGTTAAAAGCCGTGTTCATATTCATAAATACACAGCTGAACAATGCAACAGTTAAAAGTCGTGTTCATATTCATACATACACAGCTGAACAATGCAACAGTTAAAAGTCGTGTTCATATTCATAAATACACAGCTGAACAATGCAACAGTTAAAAGTCGTGTTCATATTCATACATACACAGCTGAACAATGCAACAGTTAAAAGCCGTGTTCATATTCATACATACACAGCTGAACAATGCGACAGTTAAAAGTCGTGTTCATATTCATTAATACACAGCTGAACAATGCAACAGTTAAAAGCCGTGTTCATATTCATAAATACACAGCTGAACAATGCAACAGTTGAAAGTCGTGTTCATATTCATAAATACACAGCTGAACAATGCAACAGTTAAAAGTCGTGTTCATATTCATACATACACAGCTGAACAATGCAACAGTTAAAAGCCGTGTTCATATTCATACATACACAGCTGAACAATGCGACAGTTAAAAGTCGTGTTCATATTCATAAATACACAGCTGAACAATGCAACAGTTAAAGGTCGTGTTCATATTCATAAATACACAGCTGAACAATGCAACAGTTAAAAGTCGTGTTCATATTCATAAATACACAGCTGAACAATGCAACAGTTAAAAGTCGTGTTCATATTCATACATACACAGCTGAACAATGCAACAGTTAAAAGCCGTGTTCATATTCATAAATACACAGCTGAACAATGCAACAGTTAAAAGCCGTGTTCATATTCATACATACACAGCTGAACAATGCAACAGTTAAAAGCCGTGTTCATATTCATACATACACAGCTGAACAATGCAACAGTTAAAAGCCGTGTTTCATATTCATACATACACAGCTGAACAATGCAACAGTTAAAAGCCGTGTTCATATTCATACATACACAGCTGAACAATGCAACAGTTAAAAGTCGTGTTCATATTCATAAATACACAGCTGAAAAATGCAACAGTTAAAAGTCGTGTTCGTATTCATACATACACAGCTGAACAATGCAACAGTTAAAAGTCGTGTTCATATTCATAAATACAAAGCTGAACAATGCAACAGTTAAAAGCCGTGTTCATATTCATAAATACACAGCTGAACAATGCAACAGTTAAAAGCCGTGTTCATATTCATACATACACAGCTGAACAATGCAACAGTTAAAAGCCGTGTTCATATTCATACATACACAGCTGAACAATGCAACAGTTAAAAGCCGTGTTCATATTCATACATACACAGCTGAACAATGCAACAGTTAAAAGTCGTGTTCATATTCATACATACACAGCTGAACAATGCAACAGTTTTCAATACGGTGCGGGGAATGTTGACCCTTTAAACGCTACGCGCGACAAAAGTCGTTTTCAATTTGTTTTAATAACCTATTAAATCACAGTTATCGGAGATGAAATGAGTGTTTAAACATCAAGATTTGAAAATGTTTGTCTCCAATTATGCTAATATAAGGCCCTCCAGCGAGGGGACCGTCTTTATGGACGTTATACTAATATAAGGCCCTCCAGCGAGGGAACCGTCTTTATGGACGTTATACTAATATATGGCCCTCCAGCGAGGGGACCGTCTTTATGGACGTTATACTTATATCAGGCCCTCCAGCGAGGGGACCGTCTTTATGGACGTTATACTAATATAAGGCCTTCCAGCGAGGGGACCGTCTTTATGGACGTTATAATAATATAAGGCCCTCCAGCGAGGGGACCGTCTTTATTGACGTTATACTAATATAAGGCCTTTCAGCGAGTGAACCGTCTTTATGGACGTTATACTAATATAAGGCCCTCTAGCGAGGGGACCGTCTTTATGGACGTTATACTAATATAAGGCCCTCTAGCGAGGGGACCGTGTTTATGGACGTTATACTAATATAAGGCCTTCCAGCGAGGGGACCGTCTTTATGGACGTTATACTAATATAAGGCCCTCTAGCGAGGGGACCGTCTTTATGGACGTTATACTAATATAAGGCCTTTCAGCGAGTGAACCGTCTTTATGGACGTTATACTAATATAAGGCCCTCCAGCGAGGGGACCGTCTTTATGGACGTTATACTAATATAAGGCCCTCTAGCGAGGGGACCGTCTTTATGGACGTTATACTAATATAAGGCCCTCTAGCGAGGGGACCGTCTTTATGGACGTTATACTAATATAAGGCCCTCTAGCGAGGGGACCGTCTTTATGGACGTTATACTAGTATAAGGCCTTCCAGCGAGGGGACCGTCTTTATGGACGTTATACAGATATAAGGCCCTCCAGCGAGGGAACCGTCTTTATGGACGTTATACTAATATAAGGCCCTCCAGCGAGGGGACCGTCTTTATGGACGTTATACTAATATAAGGCCTTTCAGCGAGGGGACGTCTTTATGGACGTTATACTAATATAAGGCCCTCTAGCGAGGGGACCGTCTTTATGGACGTTATACTAATATAAGGCCCTCCAGCGAGGGGACCGTCTTTATGGACTTTATACTAATATAAAGCCTTTCAGCGAGGGGACCGTCTTTATGGACGTTATACTAATATAAGGCCCTCCAGCGAGGGGACCGTCTTTATGGACGTTATACTAATATAAGGCCTTTCAGCGAGGGGACGTCTTTATGGACGTTATACTAATATAAGGCCCTCCAGCAAGGGGACCGTCTTTATGGACGTTATACTAATATAAGGCACTCCAGCGAGGGGACCGTCTTTATGGACGTTATACTAATATAAGGCCCTCCAGCGAGGGGACGTCTTTATGGACGTTATAATAAAATAAGGCCTTTCAGCGAGGGGACCGTCTTTATGGACGTTATACTAATATAAGGCTCTCCAGCGAGGGGACCGTCTTTATGGACGTTATACTAGTATAAGGCCCTCCAGCGAGGGGACCGTCTTTATGGACGTTATACTAATATAAGGCCTTTCAGCGAGGGGACGTCTTTATGGACGTTATACTAATATAAGGCCCTCTAGCGAGGGGACCGTCTTTATGGACTTTATACTAATATAAGGCCCTCCAGCGAGAGGACCGTATTTATGGACGTTATACTAATATAAGGCCTTTCAGCGAGGGGACCGTATTTATGGACGTTATACTAATATAAGGCCTTTCAGCGAGGGGACCGTCTTTATGGACGTTATACTAATATAAGGCCTTCCAGCGAGGGAACCGTCTTTATGGACGTTATACTAATATAAGGCCTTTCAGCGAGAGGACCGTCTTTATGGACGTTATACTAATATAAGGCCCTCTAGCGAGGGGACCGTCTTTATGGACGTTATACTAATATAAGGTCCTCCAGCGAGGGGACCGTCTTTATGGACGTTATACTAATATAAGGCCTTTCAGCGAGGGGACCGTCTTTATGTACGTTATACTAATATAAGGCCCTCCAGCGAGGGGACCGTCTTTATGGACGTTATACTAATATAAGGCCCTCCAGCGAGGGGACCGTCTTTATGGACGTTATACTAATATAAGGCCTTTCAGCGAGGGGACCGTCTTTATGGACGTTATACTAATATAAGGCCCTCCAGCGAGGGGACCGTCTTTATGGACGTTATACTAATATAAGGCCCCCGTATTTATGGACGTTATACTAATATAAGGCCCTCTAGCAAGGGGACCGTCTTTATGGACGTTATACTAATATAGGGCCCTCCAGCGAGAGGACCGTATTTATGGACGTTATACTAATATAAGGCCCTCCAGCGAGGGGACCGTCTTTATGGACGTTATACTAATATAAGGCCCTCCAGCGAGGGGACCGTCTTCATGGACGTTATACTAATATAGGGCCCTCCAGCGAGGGGACGTCTTTATGGACGTTATACTAATATAAGGCCCTCTAGCGAGGGGACCGTCTTTATGGACTTTATACTAATATAAGGCCCTCCAGCGAGAGGACCGTATTTATGGACGTTATACTAATATAAGGCCTTTCAGCGAGGGGACCGTCTTTATGGACGTTATACTAATATAAGGCCCTCCAGCGAGGGACCGTCTTTATGGACGTTATACTAATATAAGGCCTTTCAGCGAGAGGACCGTCTTTATGGACGTTATACTAATATAAGGCCCTCTAGCGAGGGGACCGTCTTTATGGACGTTATACTAATATAAGGCCCTCCAGCGAGGGACCGTCTTTATGGACGTTATACTAATATAAGGCCTTTCAGCGAGGGGACCGTCTTTATGGACGTTATACTAATATAAGGCCCTCCAGCGAGGGGACCGTCTTTATGGACGTTATACTAATATAAGACCCTCCAGCGAGGGGACCGTCTTTATGGACGTTATACTAATATAAGGCCTTTCAGCGAGGGGACCGTCTTTATGGACGTTATACTAATATAAGGCCCTCCAGCGAGGGGACCGTCTTTATGGACGTTATACTAATATAAGGCCCTCCAGCGAGGGGACCGTCTTTATGGACGTTATACTAATATAAGGCCCTCCAGCGAGGGGACCGTCTTTATGGACGTTATAGAATCTGACGTCTCTAGACGTCGGATTCTATAACGTCTCAAATTATACTAATATAAGGCCCTCCAGCGAGGGGACCGTCTTTATGGTCGTTATAATAATATAAGGCCTTTCAGCGAGGGGACGTCTTTATGGACGTTATACTAATATAAGGCCCTTTAGCGAGGGGACCGTCTTTATGGACGTTATACTAATATAAGGCCCTCCAGCGAGGGGACCGTCTTTATGGACGTTATACTAATATAAGGTCTTTCAGCGAGGGGACCGTCTTTATGGACGTTATACTAATATAAGGCCCTCCAGCGAGGGGACCGGCTTTATGGACGTTATACTAATATAAGGCCTTTCAGCGAGGGGACGTCTCTATGGACGTTATACTAATAAAAGGCCCTCTAGCGAGGGGACCGTCTTTATGGACGTTATACTAATATAAGGCCCTCCAGCGAGGGGACCGTCTTTATGGACTTTATACTAATATAAGGCCCTCCAGCGAGAGGACCGTATTTATGGACGTTATACTAATATAAGGCCCTCCAGCGAGGGGACCGTCTTTATGGACGTTATACTAATATAAGGCCCTCCAGCGAGGGGACCGTCTTTATGGGGCGTTATACTAATATATGGCCCTCCAGCGAGGGGACCGTCTTTATAGACTTTATACTAATATAAGGCCCTCTAGCGAGGGGACCGTCTTTATGGACTTTATACTAATATAAGGCCCTCCAGTGAGGGACCGTCTTTATGGACGTTATACTAATATAAGGCCTTTCAGCGAGGGGACGTCTTTATGGACGTTATACTAATATAAGGCCCTCCAGCGAGGGGACCGTCTTTATGGACGTTATACTAATATAAGGCCTTTCAGCGAGGGGACCGTCTTTATGGACGTTATACTAATATAAGGCCCTCCAGCGAGGGGACCGTCTTTATGGACGTTATACTAATATAAGGCCCTCCAGCGAGGGGACCGTCTTTATGGACGTTATACTAATATAAGGCCCTCCAGCGAGGGGACCGTCTTTATGGACGTTATACTAATATAAGGCCCTCCAGCGAGGGGACCGTCTTTATGACGTTATAGAATCTGACGTCTCTAGACGTCGGATTCTATAACGTCTCAAATTATACTAATATAAGGCCCTCAGCGAGGGGACCGTCTTTATGGTCGTTATACTAATATAAGGCCTTTCAGCGAGGGGACGTCTTTATGGACGTTATACTAATATAAGGCCCTTTAGCGAGGGGACCGTCTTTATGGACGTTATACTAATATAAGGCCCTCCAGCTAGGGGACCGTCTTTATGGACGTTATACTAATATAAGGTCTTTCAGCGAGGGGACCGTCTTTATGGACGTTATACTAATATAAGGCCCTCCAGCGAGGGGACCGTCTTTATGGACGTTATACTAATATAAGGCCTTTCAGCGAGGGGACGTCTCTATGGACGTTATACTAATAAAAGGCCCTCTAGCGAGGGGACCGTCTTTATGGACGTTATACTAATATAAGGCCCTCCAGCGAGGGGACCGTCTTTATGGACTTTATACTAATATAAGGCCCTCCAGCGAGAGGACCGTCTTTATGGGCGTTATACTAATATATGGCCCTCCAGCGAGGGGACCGTCTTTATGGACGTTATACTAATATAAGGCCCTCTAGCGAGGGGACCGTCTTTATGGACGTTATACTAATATATGGCCCTCCAGCGAGGGGACCGTCTTTATGAACTTTATACTAATATAAGGCCCTCCAGCGAGGGGACCGTCTTTATGGACGTTATACTAATATAAGGCCTTTCAGCGAGGGGACCGTCTTTATGGACGTTATACTAATATAAGGCCCTCCAGCGAAGGGACCGTCTTTATGGACGTTATACTAATATAAGGCCCTCCAGCGAGGGGACCGTCTTTATGGACGTTATACTAATAAAAGGCCCTCTAGCGAGGGGACCGTCTTTATGGACGTTATACTAATATAAGGCCCTCCAGCGAGGGGACCGTCTTTATGGACTTTATACTAATATAAGGCCCTCCAGCGAGAGGTCCGTATTTATGGACGTTATACTAATATAAGGCCCTCCAGCGAGGGGACCGTCTTTATGGACGTTATACTAATATAAGGCCCTCCAGCGAGGGGACCGTCTTTATGGGCGTTATACTAATATATGGCCCTCCAGCGAGGGGACCGTCGTTATGGACTTTATACTAATATAAGGCCCTCTAGCGAGGGGACCGTCTTTATGGACGTTATACTAATATATGGCCCTCCAGCGAGGGGACCGTCTTTATGGACTTTATACTAATATAAGGCCCTCCAGCGAGGGGACCGTCTTTATGGACGTTATACTAATATAAGGCCTTTCAGCGAGGGGACCGTCTTTATGGACGTTATACTAATATAAGGCCCTCCAGCGAAGGGACCGTCTTTATGGACGTTATACTAATATAAGGCCCTCCAGCGAGGGGACCGTCTTTATGGACGTTATACTAATATAAGGCCTTTCAGCGAGGGGACGTCTTTATGGACGTTATACTAATATAAGGCCCTCTAGCGAGGGACCGTCTTTATGGACGTTATACTAATATAAGGCCCTCCAGCGAGGGGACCGTCTTTATGGACGTTATACTAATATAAGGCCTTTCAGCGAGGGGACCGTCTTTATGGACGTTATACTAATATAAGGCCCTCCAGCGAGGGGACCGTCTTTATGGACGTTATACTAATATAAGGCCCTCCAGCGAGGGGTCCGTCTTTATGGGCGTTATACTAATATAAGGCCCTCCAGCGAAGGGACCGTCTTTATGGACGTTATACTAATATAAGGCCCTCCAGCGAGGGGACGTCTTTATGGACGTTATACTAATATAAGGCCCTCCAGCGAGGGGACCGGGTTTATGAACGTTATACTAATATAAGGCCCTCCAGCGAGGGGACCGTCTTTATGGACGTTTACTAATATAAGGCCCTCCAGCGAGGGGACCGTCTTTATGGACGTTATACTAATATAAGGCCCTCCAGCGAGGGGACCGTCTTTATGGACGTTATACTAATATAAGGCCCTCCAGCGAGGGGACCGTCTTTATGGACGTTATACTAATATAAAGGCCCTCCAGCGAGGGGACCGTCTTTATGGACGTTATACTAATATAAGGCCCTCCAGCGAGGGGACCGTCTTTATGGACTTTATATAATCTGACGTCTCTAGACGTCGGATTCTATAACGTCTCAAATTATACTAATACAAGGCCCTCCAGCGAGGGGACCGTCTTTATGGACGTTATACTAATATAAGGCCTTTCAGCGAGGGGACGTCTTTATGGACGTTATACTAATATAAGGCCCTCTAGCAAGGGGACCGTCTTTATGGACGTTATACTAATATAAGGCCCTCCAGCGAGGGGACCGTCTTTATGGACGTTTATACTAATATAAGGCCTTTCAGCGAGGGGACGTCTCTATGGACGTTATACTAATATAATGGCCCTCTAGCGAGGGGACCGTCTTTATGGACGTTATACTAATATAAGGCCCTCTAGCGGGGGGACCGTCTTTATGGACGTTATACTAATATAAGGCCTTTCAGCGAGGGGACGTCTCTATGGACGTTATACTAATATAAGGCCCTCCAGCGAGGGGACGTCTTTATGGACGTTATACTAATATAAGGCCCTCTAGCAAGGGGACCGTCTTTATGGACGTTATACTAATATAATGCCCTCCAGCGAGGGGACCGTCTTTATGGACGTTATACTAATATAAGGCCCTCGAGCGAGGGGACCGTCTTTATGGACGTTATAGAATCTGACGTCTCTAGACGTCGGATTCTATAACGTCTCAAATTATACTAATATAAGGCCCTCCAGCGAGGGGACCGTCTTTATGGACGTTATACTAATATAAGGCCCTCCAGTGAGGGGACCGTCTTTATGGGCGTTATACTAATATATGGCCCTCCAGCGAGGGACCGTCTTTATGGACTTTATACTAATATAAGGCCCTCTAGCGAGGGGACCGTCTTTATGGACGTTATACTAATATATGGCCCTCCAGCGAGGGGACCGTCTTTATGGACTTTATACTAATATAAGGCCCTCCAGCGAGGGGACCGTCTTTATGGACGTTATACTAATATAAGGCCTTTCAGCGAGGGGACCGTCTTTATGGACGTTATACTAATATAAGGCCCTCCAGCGAGGGGACCGTCTTTATGGACGTTATACTAATATAAGGCCCTCCAGCGAGGGGACCGTCTTTATGGACGTTATACTAATATAAGGCCTTTCAGCGAGGGGACGTCTTTATGGACGTTATACTAATATAAGGCCCTCTAGCGAGGGGACCGTTTTTATGGACGTTATACTAATATAAGGCCCTCCAGCGAGGGGACCGTCTTTATGGACGTTATAATAATATAAGGCCTTTCAGCGAGGGGACCGTCTTTATGGACGTTATACAAATATAAAGCCCTCCAGCGAGGGGACCGTCTTTATGGACGTTATACTAATATAAGGCCCTCCAGCGAGGGGACCGTCTTTATGGACGTTATACTAATATAAGGCCCTCCAGCGAAGGGACCGTCTTTATGGACGCTATACTAATATAAGGCCCTCCAGCGAGGGGAGGTCTTTATGGACGTTATACTAATATTAAGGCTTTTCAGCGAGGGGACGTCTTTATGGACGTTATACTAATATAAGGCCCTCTAGCAAGGGGACCGTCTTTATGGACGTTATACTAATATAAGGCCCTCCAGCGAGGGGACCGTCTTTATGGACGTTATACTAATATAAGGCCTTTCAGCGAGGGGACGTCTTTATGGACGTTATACTTATATAAGGCCCTCTAGCAAGGGACCGTCTTTATGGACGTTATACTAATATAAGGCCCTCCAGCGAGGGGACCGTCTTTATGGACGTTATACTAATATAAGGCCTTTCAGCGAGGGAACGTCTCTATGGACGTTATACTAATATAAGGCCCTCAAGCGAAGGGACCGTCTTTATGGACGTTATACTAATATAAGGCCCTCCAGCGAGGGGGCGTCTTTATGGACGTTATACTAATATAAGGCCCTCTAGCGAGGGGACCGTCTTTATGGACGTTATACTAATATAAGGCCTTTCATCGAGGGGACGTCTCTATGGACGTTATACTAATATAAGGCCCTCCAGCGAGGGGACGTCTTTATGGACGTTTATACTAATAAAGGCCCTCTAGCAAGGGGACCGTCTTTATGGACGTTATACTAATATAAGGCCCTCCAGCGAGGGGACCGTCTTTATAGACGTTATACTAATATAAGGCCCTCGAGCGAGGGGACCGTCTTTATGGACGTTATAGAATCTGACGTCTCTAGACGTCGGATTCTATAACGTCTCAAATTATACTAATATAAGGCCCTCCAGCGAGGGGACCGTCTTTATGGACGTTATACTAATATAAGGCCCTCTAGCGAGGGGACCGTCTTTATGGACGTTATACTAATATAAGGCCTTTCAGCGAGGGAACGTCTCTATGGACGTTATACTAATATAAGGCCCTCTAGCGAAGGGACCGTCTTTATGGACGTTATACTAATATAAGGCCCTCCAGCGAGGGGACCGTCTTTATGGACGTTATACTAATATAAGGCCCTCTAGCGAGGGGACCGTCTTTATGGACGTTATACTAATATAAGGCCTTTCAGCGAGGGACGTCTCTATGGACGATATACTAATATAAGGCCCTCCAGCGAGGGACGTCTTGGACGTTATACTAATATAAGGCCCTCTAGCAAGGGGACCGTCTTTATGGACGTTTTACTAATATAAGGCCCTCCAGCGAGGGGACCGTTTTTATGGACGTTATACTAATATAAGGCCTTTCAGCGAGGGGACGTCTTTATGGACGTTATACTGATATAAGGCCCTCTAGCAAGGGGACCGTCTTTATGGACGTTATACTAATATAGGGCCCTCCAGCGAGAGGACCGTATTTATGGACGTTATACTAATATAAGGCCCTCTAGCAAGGGGACCGTCTTTATGGACGTTATACTATTATAGGGCCCTCCAGCGAGAGGACCGTATTTATGGACGTTATACTAATATAAGGCCCTCCAGCGAGGGGACCGTCTTTATGGACGTTATACTAATATAAGGCCCTCCAGCGAGGGGACCGTCTTCATGGACGTTATACTAATATAGGGCCCTCCAGCGAGGGGACGTCTTTATGGACGTTATACTAATATAAGGCCCTCTAGCGAGGGGACCGTCTTTATGGACTTTATACTAATATAAGGCCCTCCAGCGAGAGGACCGTATTTATGGACGTTATACTAATATAAGGCCTTTCAGCGAGGGGACGTCTTTAAGGACGTTATACTAATATAAGGCCCTCTAGCAAGGGGACCGTCTTTATGGACGTTATACTAATATAAGGCCTTTCCGCGAGGGAACGTCTCTATGGACGTTATACTAATATAAGGCCCTCTAGCGAAGGGACCGTCTTTATGGACGTTATACTAATATAAGGCCCTCCAGCGAGGGGACCGTCTTTATGGACGTTATACTAATATAAGGCCCTCTAGCGAGGGGACCGTCTTTATGGACGTTATACTAATATAAGGCCTTTCAGCGAGGGGACGTCTCTATGGACGATATACTAATATAAGGCCCTCCAGCGAGGGGACGTCTTTATGGACGTTATACTAATATAAGGCCCTCTAGCAAGGGGACCGTCTTTATGGACGTTTTACTAATATAAGGCCCTCCAGCGAGGGGACCGTTTTTATGGACGTTATACTAATATAAGGCCTTTCAGCGAGGGGACGTCTTTATGGACGTTATACTGATATAAGGCCCTCTAGCAAGGGGACCGTCTTTATGGACGTTATACTAATATAGGGCCCTCCAGCGAGAGGACCGTATTTATGGACGTTATACTAATATAAGGCCCTCTAGCAAGGGGACCGTCTTTATGGACGTTATACTAATATAGGGCCCTCCAGCGAGAGGACCGTATTTATGGACGTTATACTAATATAAGGCCCTCCAGCGAGGGGACCGTCTTTATGGACGTTATACTAATATAAGGCCCTCCAGCGAGGGGACCGTCTTCATGGACGTTATACTAATATAGGGCCCTCCAGCGAGGGGACGTCTTTATGGACGTTATACTAATATAAGGCCCTCTAGCGAGGGGACCGTCTTTATGGACTTTATACTAATATAAGGCCCTCCAGCGAGAGGACCGTATTTATGGACGTTATACTAATATAAGGCCTTTCAGCGAGGGGACGTCTTTAAGGAAGTTATACTAATATAAGGCCCTCTAGCAAGGGGACCGTCTTTATGGACGTTATACTAATATAAGGCCCTCCAGCGAGGGGACCGTCTTTATGGACGTTATACTAATATAAGGCCTTTCAGCGAGGGAACGTCTCTATGGACGTTATACTAATATAAGGCCCTCTAGCGAAGGGACCATCTTTATGGACGTTATACTAATATAAGGCCCTCCAGCGAGGGGACCGTCTTTATGGACGTTATACTAATATAAGGCCCTCTAGCGAGGGGACCGTCTTTATGGACGTTATACTAATATAAGGCCTTTCAGCGAGGGGACGTCTCTATGGACGTTATACTAATATAAGGCCCTCCAGCGAGGGGACGTCTTTATGGACGTTATACTAATATAAGGCCCTCTAGCAAGGGGACCGTCTTTATGGACGTTATACTAATATAAGGCCCTCCAGCGAGGGGACCGTCTTTATAGACGTTATACTAATATAAGGCCCTCGAGCGAGGGGACCGTCTTTATGGACGTTATAGAATCTGACGTCTCTAGACGTCGGATTCTATAACGTCTCAAATTATACTAATATAAGGCCCTCCAGCGAGGGGACCGTCTTTATGGACGTTATACTAATATAAGGCCCTCTAGCGAGGGGACCGTCTTTATGGACGTTATACTAATATAAGGCCTTTCAGCGAGGGAACGTCTCTATGGACGTTATACTAATATAAGGCCCTCTAGCGAAGGGACCGTCTTTATGGACGTTATACTAATATAAGGCCCTCCAGCGAGGGGACCGTCTTTATGGACGTTATACTAATATAAGGCCCTCTAGCGAGGGGACCGTCTTTATGGACGTTATACTAATATAAGGCTTTTCAGCGAGGGGACGTCTCTATGGACGTTATACTAATATAAGGCCCTCCAGCGAGGGGACGTCTTTATGGACGTTATACTAATATAAGGCCCTCCAGCAAGGGGACCGTCTTTATGGACGTTATACTAATATAAGGCCCTCCAGCGAGGGGACCGTTTTTATGGACGTTATACTAATATAAGGCCTTTCAGCGAGGGGACGTCTTTATGGACGTTATACTGATATAAGGCCCTCTAGCAAGGGGACCGTCTTTATGGACGTTATACTAATATAGGGCCCTCCAGCGAGAGGACCGTATTTATGGACGTTATACTAATATAAGGCCCTCTAGCAAGGAGACCGTCTTTATGGACGTTATACTAAAATAGGGCCCTCCAGCGAGAGGACCGTATTTATGGACGTTATACTAATATAAGGCCCTCCAGCGAGGGGACCGTCTTTATGGACGTTATACTAATATAAGGCCCTCCAGCGAGGGGACCGTCTTCATGGACGTTATACTAATATAGGGCCCTCCAGCGAGGGGACGTCTTTATGGACGTTATACTAATATAAGGCCCTCTAGCGAGGGGACCGTCTTTATGAACTTTATACTAATATAAGGCCCTCCAGCGAGAGGACCGTATTTATGGACGTTATACTAATATAAGGCCTTTCAGCGAGAGGACGTCTTTATGGACGTTATACTAATATAAGGCCCTCCAGCGAGAGGACGTCTTTATGAACGTTATACTAATATAAAGCCTTTCAGCGAGGGGACCGTCTTTATGGACGTTATACTAATATAAGGCCCTCCAGCGAGAGGACCGTATTTATGGACGTTATACTAATATAAGGCCTTTCAGCGAGGGGATCGTCTTTATGGACGTTATACTAATATAAGGCCCTCCAGCGAGGGGACCGTCTTTATGGACGTTATACTAATATAAGGCCCTCCAGCGAGGGGACCGTCTTTATGGACGTTATACTAATATAAGGCCCTCCAGCGAGAGGACCGTATTTATGGACGTTATACTAATATAAGGCCCTCCAGCGAGGGGACCGTCTTTATGGACGTTATACTAATATAAGGCCCTCTAGCGAGAGGACCGTCTTTATGGACGTTATACTAATATAAGGCCTTTCAGCGAGGGGACCGTCTTTATGGACGTTATACTAATATAAGGCCCTCCAGCGAGGGGACCGTCTTTATGGACGTTATACTAATATAAGGCCTTTCAGCGAGGGGACCGTCTTTATGGACGTTATACTAATATAAGGCCTTTCAGCGAAGGGACCGTCTTTATGGACGTTATACTAATATAAGGCCCTACAGCGAGGGGACCGTCTTTATGGACGTTATACTAATATAAGGCCCTCCAGCGAGGGGACCGTCTTTATTGACGTTATACTAATATAAGGCCTTTCAGCGAGGGGACCGTCTTTATGGACGTTATACTAATATAAGGCCCTCCAGCGAGGGGACCGTATTTATGGACGTTATACTAATATAAGGCCCTCTAGCGAGGGGACCGTCTTTATGGATGCTATACTAATATAAGGCCCTCCAGCGAGGGGACCGTCTTTATTGACGTTATACTAATATAAGGCCTTTCAGCGAAGGGACCGTCTTTATGGACGTTATACTAATATAAGGCCTTTCAGCGAGGGGAACGTCTTTATGGACGTTATATTAATATAAGGCCTTTCAGCGAAAGGACCGTCTTTATGGACGTTATACTAATATAAGGCCTTTCAGCGAGGGGAACGTCTTTATGGACGTTATACTAATATAAGGCCCTCTAGCGAGGGGACCGTGTGTGCTATGCTAACATTCAGGCAATCAATTATTAGAGCTTGACTTGAGTTTTAGCGTTGTACCAACGCCGTACTGACAATGGCAGGGAGGCCGGATCCGCGAGGCACTGGAATGTGGACGCGGCCCTCAGGCGATGTGCCTGGAATGTGATGCAGAGAGAAAGTAGGGTAGTGCGGCCTTTTGCCAGTGAGTGTCGTGCGCGCCGTCAACACGGCCGCTGTCAGAAACGGCTACTCACAGAGATTGTGACATTTATCTTTTACAATAGTGTTTTAATAAATAAGACTACCACGTTCTATTATTATCATGTTTACCATCTATGCATGAGACTGAATCCTGTGAAATACTTTTCATCAATAAAGAAGCTTGAAACTGTATTCTTATCCAGACTTCTCCTCGTAAGATAAACGATTCTATATTTAATATATTAAGTTAGTTTCCAAATATCCTAATAAAGGGAACTAACACTAGTCTCTAGTGGACGAGCCTATGTAAAGGCCTACTCTACAGTCAACGTGATACATTGATATGATGCTGTGATAATGCTGGTCCACCGTCTACGAAGCCGGCACAACATTAGCCCAACATCGGCTCAATGTCTGACGTTACAGCCTGTGTGTGTGCGAGGCACCCTATACCCCCTGACAGCCTGATACTATATGACGCATCTATGTAACCTGGGAGCTTAAAGGGTCAATCTGTGACGTCTAAATGGTAATATAAGTCTGAAAATGGACCTGGGAGCTTAAAGGGTCAATCTGTGACGTCTAAATAAAAATATAAGTGTGAAAATGGACCTGGGAGCTTAAAGGGTCAATCTGTGACGTCTAAATAATAATAGTGTGAAAATGGACCTGGGAGCTTAAAGGGTCAATCTGTGACGTCTAAATAATAATAGTGGGAAAATGGACCTGGGAGCTTAAAGGGTCAATCTGTGACGTCTAAATAATAAACATAAGTCTGAAAATGGACCTGGGAGCTTAAAGGGTCAATCTGTGATGTCTAGATAATAATATAACTCGGGGCGTCAGAATAGACGTCAGATTCTGACGTCCCGACTTTAGACATCAGAATCTGACGTCTAAAGTCGGGACGTCAGAATCTGACGTCTATTCTGACTTCTGAGGTCGATCCACGCACGCTGTAAGAATCTGACGTCTACAGACGTGAGATGCTAAAGTTGGGCGTCAGATTCTGACGTCCCGACGTCTAAAGTCGGGACGTGGCCGACATTAAATGCTATTGCAGCTGTATATTGAAAGTGAGGAGCAGGGGGTCGGGGTGTGTTTTCTGCCTAGTAACACTGTCATTTCTCCGGGATCCAGTTCACAGACTCAGCAGGTGAGAGATTTTTCAGTGCAAAATATAGTCACAGAAGCGTTTTGCTACTGAGAAAAAGAATAATAATAAGAATAAAGAGATTATATCAACAATTCTGTTCAAATTACTGACAAAATTATATTCTTTGGCGATTTTTTGCACTGAATAGTAACAATACTCGTGAATTAGTGAAAAGATTGACATAATCACTGGAGCCGTGACTGTACCAGGGTACCAAGGCTGATGTGTCCCGATGTGCACGTGTTTTAAGGTTGGTGGCTTTGATTTATCAATTTTTTTCCGCCCCACGGGCGGATTTACAGGCTCTTTTTTTTCAAAATGGCCGCCACCCACGTCTGTGCAGATGCGTGTATTCGCTGTGGGGTCCGCGCCCGCGGGGGGGGGGGGGTGTAGGGTCGCATCGCATTCAAAATGGCCGCCACCCACGTCTGTGCAGGTGCGTGTATTCGCTGTGGGGTCCGCGCCCGCAGGGGGGGGGGGGAGGGGGGTATAGGGTCGAATCGCATTCAAAATGGCCACCAGTGAGCGCATCAGAGGGCAATATGCAGCTGTATAGGCCTACAGTATGCCCATACTGTACATATATTCTGCTATTATATACTGTGTGTGTGTGATGTGTCAAAACTCGCCCAGCAAATTATTCAATAGACCCAGCACCCTATTGTTATCAGGGAAAAAAGCTATGATTATATGATTAGGTTTTTTCCTTTTCCACCAATAATTACAAACAAGTTTAGTAATGTTAGGCTACAATCAACCGCCGAAACAAACCGCCGAGACCGGGAACCGAACCCCGAACACTGGCGTGAAAGGCAGCGGTGCTAACCACTACCCTAGGGCCCCCACCCAGCATGCCCAGTATTGTGTGGTACTGGGTCAATACAACATCCATATTATCAGAAATAGATATCTATTTCTGATATTATGTATCGACCCGTTATTGGGGGCCAAATATGTAGCCCTAGTTAAAACGGCTGAATACCGAATCTTAACGTTCAATACCGTCGTTAGTAGCAGACAGGTGCTTTGTCACTGACATGAATCGGCATGCGGCGCAATATTGACCCACGGAAGGTCTCGACTGAATGATGGGTAAAATGACTGACTTTCTGTGAAACGCACTTCATTGTTACAGCTATTTTCTTGTCATGTAAATATAATTATCTCTTTGAAAAATCTGTGTGGTGGCTCAAACTAAGGAAAATATAATCATGTAATTGATAGTAATCGAAAGGTTTCCTGTCTTAAGAAGTCGATACTGTGTGATGGAGTAGACATAGCTGCAATTACACCTCCCTGATAATAACAAGGATGTTATATAACCTTCCTGGTAGTAGCATGAGGTTATATAACCTTCCTGGTAGTAGCAAGGAGGTTATATAACCACCCTTGTTGTAGCAAGGAGGTTATATAACCTCCAACATAATAGCAAGGAAGTTATCTAATCTCCCTAATAATAGCAAGGAGGTTATAATTATAACCTCCCTGTTAGTAGCAAAGAGTATTTATAACTTCACTGCTAGTAGAAGGAGGTTATATAACCTCCCTGTTAGTAGCAAGGAGGTTATATAACCTCCATGATAATGGTTACATAAACTCCCTGTTAGTAGCAGGAGGTTATATAAACTCCCTGGCAGTAGCATGAGGTTACATAACCTCCCTGGTAGTAGCAAGGAGGTTATATAACCTCCCTGGTAGTAGCAAGGAGGTTATATAACCTCCCTGGTAGTAGCAAGGAGGTTATATAACCTCCCTGGCAGTAGCATGAGGTTACATAACCTCCCTGGTAGTAGCAAGGAGGTTATATAACCTCCCTGGTAGTAGCAAGGAGGTTATATAACCTCCCTGTTAGTAGCAATGAGGTAATATAACCTACCTGGTAGTAGCAATGAGGTTATATAATCTCCCTGGTAGTAGCAAGGAGGTTATATAACCTTCCTGGTAGTAGCAATGAGGTTATATAAAACCTCCCTGGTAGTAGCAAGGAGGTTATATAACCTACCTGGTAGTAGCAAGGAGGTTATATAACCTCCCTGTTAGTAGCAATGAGGTTATATAACCTCCCTGTTAGTAGCAAGGAGGTTATATAACCTACCTGGTAGTAGCAAGGAGGTTATATAACCTTCCTGGTAGTAGCAAGGAGGTAATATAACCTCCCTGGTAGTAGCAAGGAGGTTATATAACCTCCCTGGTAGTAGCAAGGAGGTTATATAACCTTCCTGGTAGTAGCCAGGAGATTATATAACCTCCCTGTTAGTTGCAAGGAGGTTATATAACCTCCCTGTTAGTAGCAAGGAGGTTATATAACCTACCTGGTAGTAGCAAGGAGGTTATATAACCTCCATGCTACTAGCAAGGAGGTTATATAACCTACATGGTCATAGCAAGGAGGTTATAACTGCTGACTTGACAAGTAATCAGTTAATTACTGCTCTTGTCAGTTAGAGGCAGTATATAGTTTGTCTGGGATGTGTACACACACTATAGCCTGCAGATTGACCACGTACAAAATCGTGGGACATTTATTTGGACGGTCATATCTAAGTATTGTCCTCGAATAATCAGGTCGAAACTATGTTTTTAGAATCAGTAACATTTCTGCAACGATATCGCATGCTGAGCTCATTTCCCACACAGTCATGAGAAAGTTATGGACATATTTCGGACCCTGGGATTGAGATCGCCCTCAGTCACCGTCACGTTGAAAAACGTTGATTTTTCCGAGGAAGATAAATACAGCAATCCACGGCCTCGGAGAGGATGTCACGGATGTCACGGACACACACACAACATAATATTATATATCATTGATCGATCATCTTTAGGCTTAATTGTTTCTGTCACATAATATCCACCATCAGTACTTATAATAATTCAAAACCAATTTCTCAACTATTAGGCATGATTGTAAACAGATGTATATATATCAGCATTAGAAAAGGAACAGGGGTCTTTACGGGTGGGTCACTTATCAACAAAATAAATTAATTCGCTCTGGATACTCAATTTAAACGTTTCATATCAATTTATAGTCAGGCAGAATATTGGAATCTTGGGGCGGAACCTTGCAATGTCGCATTACAAATATTTTTTTTGCATTTTAACAACCATTGTATTGTTATATTGATACCAGGTATTTACAGATATATATTGCCAGGCTATGTGTGTTACAACTTACAGACTTCCAATATGTCTTTGTTCAATTGTTGTGACATTTTTGCACCTGATAACATACCCTTGGTCGTGGACCCATGGTTGTTAAACTTTACACCCCTGCTTCTAAATTCCAGCATTATTGCAAACACGATACATTCACCCAACGTTATTTAAATGTTGGGTTAGCGGCGCAGAAGTTGGGCCAGTCTTAAAACAACATTGGGTTGATGTATCGTGTTTGTCGTGATTGGGGACATTTGTTCAAATATTACAATGAAAATACTGTTCACTGATCGAGATATATATTCTGTGAAACGCGGTGACGTCGCCAGAAACCCTTTTTGCAAATAATGTTATATAAGTCCCCTCTCCCCCATACTTCATTGTAAAAGATTGCCAGGTGAAAACATTGCAGGTCAAGGCTATTGAGTATCGCAACAGACCTGTGTCGCTGAGTATCAAGCCACAACCGGACCAAATGAGAAATCGAGGCCACCATATCATCAAGTGTCCCTGGGTATCGAGCCGCAACCGGACCAAATGAGCCATCGGGGCTGGCCATATCATCAAGTGTCCCTGAGTATTGAGCCACACCCGGGCCAAATGAGCCATCGGGGCCGGTCATATCATCAAGTGTCGCTGAGTATCGAGCCACACCCGGACCAAATGAGCCATCGGGGCCGCCATATCATCAAGTGTCGCTGGGTATCGAGCCACACCCGGGCCAAATGAGCCATCGGGGCCGCCATGTCATCAAGTGTCGCTGAGTATCGAGCCACAACCGGACCAAATGAGCCATCGGGGCTGGCCATATCATCAAGTGTCACAACCGGGCCAAATGAGCCATCAGGGCCGGCCATATCATCAAGTGTCCCTGAGTATTGAGCCACAACCGGACCAAATGAGCCATCGGGGCTGGCCATATCATCAAGTGTCCCTGAGTATTGAGCCACAACCGGACCAAATGAGCCATCGGGGCCGCCATATCATCAAGTGTCCCTGAGTATTGAGCCACAACCGGACCAAATGAGCCATTGGGGCCGCCATATCATCAAGTGTCGCTGAGTATTGAGCCACACCCGGACCAAATGAGCCATCGGGGCAGGCCATATCATCAAGTGTCGCTGAGTATTGAGCCACAACCGGACCAAATGAGCCATCGGGGCAGGCCATATCATCAAGTGTCGCTGAGTATCGAGCCACAACCGGACCAAATGAGCCATCGGGGCTGGCCATATCATCAAGTGTCACAGCCGGACCAAATGAGCCATCGGGGCCGCCATATCATCAAGTGTCCCTGAGTATTGAGCCACAACCAAACCAAATGAGCCATCGGGGCCGGCCATATCATCAAGTGTCGCTGAGTATTGAGCCACACCCAGACCAAATGAGCCATCGGGGCTGGCCATATCATCAAGTGTCACAACCGGACCAAATGAGCCATCGGGGCCGGCCATATCATCAAGTGTCGCTGAGTATTGAGCCACACCCGGACCAAATGAGCCATCGGAGCAGGCCATATCATCAAGTGTCACAACCGGACCAAATGAGCCATCGGGGCCGGCCATATCATCAAGTGTCGCTGAGTATTGAGCCACACCCGGACCAAATGAGCCATCGGGGCCGGCCATATCATCAAGTGTCACAGCCGGACCAAATGAGCCATCGGGGCCGGCCATATCATCAAGTGTCGCTGAGTATTGAGCCACACCCGGACCAAATGAGCCATCGGGGCTGGCCATATCATCAAGTGTCACAACTGGACCAAATGAGCCATCGGGGCCGGCCATATCATCAAGTGTCACAACCGGACCAAATGAGCCATCGGGGCAGGCCATATCATCAAGTGTTGCTGCAGTGAAAGGGTTTACCCTTCAAACAACATACCTTGAACCGATCATGGTTTACTGCTGGAGCACCGTCACCACGCTGCCCAACATTCATTTATTATTGCTCTGATCACGCTAATGATTCTATGAGTTCTGAACCAGCATTGTTACGGCGTTGTTACAGCGTTGATCTGGGGTCCAACTGTTTGTCTCCCTATAAATACCAGACGTGATCCCAGTGTTGGTTTAATGTTGGCGCATCGTCCGCGACGCTGGCCCAACTTTAACCCAACCACTGGCGGGTCCCTGATGTGAAGAAAGGGGGCACCTTCCTAGCTCACTGGATCCGGTTTTTCGTCCTGTCTTTGTTGGGACTGGTTAGGGTCTGTTCAATAATTACGTAACGCTTATAGGGGGGGGGGGGGGGGTTATGGAATGCGCTAAGGATCGTAGTCTAGTCAAAGTAATGTTAAAAAGCGTTACGAAGGGGGGGAGGGATAAAAAATCTTCCACAAAAGCGTTACGTAATTGTTGAACGGTCCCTTGAATGATCCCAGAAAACACGGATTGACCCAATGTTTTCTCAAAATTGAAACAGAGTCTGTGACACTGACCCAGATTTGAAACAACATTGGGTCAACGTCTTCTAAAGTTTGCTGTTATTGCTGCTATCACAGCAAACACGGGACATTCACCCGATGCTGTTTCGATGTTGGCCCATCGTCTTCGACGCTGGCCCAACATTGAAACATCATTGGGTGAATGTCCCGTGTTTCATGGGATGATTATTTTGGCCCGGTGTCTGCGACATCTACCCATCAACTCAATATTTGGTCAGCACCTGGGTATTATCTATCTGGGCAAGTTAGCAAACGTCACCCTCCACAACGGGGGCGAGATCCTTCTAACTAATCTGAGCTGGCATGGCTAATGTAGCGAAGTCTGTGTCAGTGTAGGCTATGTAGGCCTCAGAGCCTATAGAGGCCTATAACATTACATCAAACGCCATAGCTAATCTATTATTAGTCAGACTTTACGGTAAAGTTTACACACATATTAGGGGTGATAATATAGACTACTTACTCATTCAGATTCTGATAAATTTCATTATTTTCTCTTATTTATTTGTCTGGATACAGTACACTTATTTGTCTGGATACAGTACACCTGTCTCTGTCCTGGCGATTGTGGCGTGATATTTATCAGATCAGTCGACAAGTCCACACACTGCTCTGTGTACACATTAGTTCACAAACAGAGAGGTCAATAACTAGATAACCACCTGTATAACCACCTGTATAACCACCGTGACGTATACCAGATGTCAGGACTACACAGAAAACAGCAGACGTTCAACCAATGCTGGACTAATGTTGAGACCAGCGTCGTAGACGATGGCCCAGCATTAAACCAACATTGAACAATGGCTCGTGTTTGTTGAGCTGTAGCCTGACCAGGGGTGTATCCAGTGTGGGGGGCTCAGGCTTGTGGCTCAGGTATTTGTGGAAGTAGCCTATTTACATTATAATAATAATAATAAAGTCTTTATTTAGCGAGGGTACAGGTATATACAAGAACGTACAAAATCAATAAAAATTAAAAACATACATACATGTATGTACCAACCCACTGAGCATAGCTCATCCGCCGTGGGGCCCTCATACATAAACATTAAAAACATAAATCGATATATACATCTATTTAAATAATATAATAATTACCGTTAGTGCTCGGATATGGTAGGCACATTCCATTCCATCTTTGAATAAACAATCTAAGGTGTCGCTATTTTATATTACCAATTAATTATAATAATTGAAGTAAGTGATTTAAATTGCTCCCTAACGTCACTTTTCTCTCGGGACGGGTCATTTAAATGAGTCAGTACACTGTAAAAACAGTGTTTGTGTTTTAAATAGCTCGGAAACGTGTTTTCAACAAAACATGATTTTTATTATGTTTAAATTAAAAACACCACGATGTATAAACATGTTGAAATCACACATGATTAGAAAATAAATACGAAGATCTCCGCTACCATCTGGTGAATGACAGAAGCACTGACAAACGCCGCCTGGTGTGGCAAAAGAAACCCAGCAGAAGATGGAGGAAATCAAATTGGCAAGGCCTAACTTTAGTATATAAATCTGCATTCATCCAGCTTTTAGTTATTAAAATTATGTTGCTGTGTACAGTGGTTTTTTGTGGTGCATCTATATGATAGTTTATGAGATTAATTTTTCCCAAAGTAGTTTGTTGTAAGACCTTTCTGGATGTTTTCAGTATAGACTACAAACAACAGTGGGCGATAAGGCGTCAACTTCAATTACATGTCATGGAACATGTTTTCAATCAACGTGTTTAGCTGACGTTCCAGGGCTTGGTGTTTAAGCATTCATTTTAATTAGACTAGTAGTAGTCTAGTGACGTTAGTCTAAACTAAGTAGATGGTCCTTTCTTATTGCCAAAGCCAATGGGGAGATGCATTGCTGACATGAGCTTTGCAGTCAGCAGTGACTCTATATCCAGAGTCATAATTAATCTGGATTGCATCTTAATTTAAGCTAATCTGGCTTTTTCAAACTAAAATAGGCCTAATAACTTATCAAATTACACAGCATTTTTTTATTAATATAACCCATTTGCCAGCAGTAATCAGGTTGACTAATTTGCATGTGTATCCTGTACTTTTCATATCTGTTAATTATAGCACATGCATTTGATGTATTTTTCAGGGAGACAACTTTTTAACCATAATAGACTACAAAGAAACGTTCACCTCCAAGACTTATTGTGATCTCGCAAAGTTTGTTTAAAGGTTTATATTAAGACGGTCTGATACTTGGCGAATGGGCTGAAGTTGCAGGTGGAGAAAAAAATGGAAAAATGTTTGACATTGCAATATCAAAATCAATCTCCTGTTGTTGAATAGATTTTCACCTCTGCCTATTTGGCAGATTGTTTATATTGAAATAATGTTTTGTTTGTTTTTAGTTTGCTTTAATAAACATATCTAAGTTTATTTGTGTTTTACAGTGTTTTTTTCTCCAACAACCAGCAATTATGCCGTTTTATTACTGTTAATTTTTTAATTTCAGACTTTTCTGCTCATGTAAACATGTAAAATATAACCTGAACATGTTTGGATTGGATGCGTCTAGGCTAAGCATGTTCAACCAGAGAACATATTCAAGTTTAGTACATGTCAATATCTTAACATGTCCAATATAGCCTAAACATGTTAGAATGAAACACATGGGGGCAAATAACTTGTTTAGAAAAGTGCTTACATTCTAAACACTGTTTTTACAGTGTAATATGTAAAATACAGTTCATTGTCTATATATGTAAAATGAACGATGTGCAGATGATAATGTGATATGGTATGGTGGGTTATTGGGATTCTTCAATTGAGTACGACATCAGGGTTGAAAGGGTTAACCCTTTAAGTGCTGTGCTACTACTTCATAATGTTTCATTTAAAGCTAACATCGCAAACTTAACCCTTTCATTGCTACGCACGAATATAACCATTGCTGATGTAATTACTAGCTGAACCCTTGTCCTGCTAGGGCCGTATATCGGGTTCCTTCATTATACAGTCCAAATATAATGTCATTTAATTATCCCACTAAGCTAATATATTTACACTTGCATGGACTCGCAACCCACAACGTCAAGTGGGTGAAAATTAAACATATTTGTTTAATTTGAGACCAAACATTTGCAAATCTTGATGTTTAAACACACATTTCGTCCCAATAACAGTGACTCAGCCGGATAATAACACTTATTAGAAGCGACTAAAGTCACGCTTAGAGCTTTAAGGGTTAAATTGATGAAAACGATTGTAGTCGATGATCAGTAAATCGATTGTAGTCGATGATCAGTAAATCGATTGTAGTCGATGATCAGTAAATCGATTGTAGTCGATGATCAGTAAATCGATTGTAGTCGATGATCAGTAAATCGATTGTAGTCGATGATCAGTAAATCGATTGTAGTCGATGATCAGTAAATCGATTGTAGTCGATGATCAGTAAATCAAATAACTCAAGTTGAGTTTGTTTATTTTTATCATCAGTAAATCAAATAGGCCTAAGTCAAATTGAGAGATTTCCTTTTTTCAGTAATATACTATGTTTCTTTAATATGAAGCTGTACATTGCGTTAGCATTTCCAGCTTTAAACAAGACTACATAAGTCCAGGAGCTCCCGCTCCGAATTAGAATTTGATTTAAGCAATTTTGTATAGGGTTATTAATGTAGTCCTAGTCTAGGTCAAAAATCAAGACGCAAGACAACTAGGTCTAAGAAGCCCAGTCTAAGAGTAAGATAAGAACTAGACAGTCTGTCAGAGATTGCAAACCTCCATTGAAATTAATGATCCTAATCAGTATCCCAGTAATGGTCTACCTATCTGACATGGTTTACCCGATATCAGGCCAATCGAGTTAACTAATAGCTGATTTACGGTCATTTTGAATTTGATATAAATTAGTTAAAAACTTAGGGTGCATCCTCCCCCGAAACCTCAAATTTTGTTTTATAGTAATGGACTAACATCTAACAGTTTGCAAAATATTGGGCATGTGAAAGTAAATAATGGCCGATAGGGGGCCATTTTGAATTTGATTGAGTCAGAATTTTTCAAGATGCATCCTCAGCTGAAATCTCACATTTCATTCTATAGTAATCGTCCAGCTATCTAGCATGGTTTACCAAATATCGGCCATTTGAAAGTGAATAATGGCCTAAAGGCGGCCATTTTGAATTTGATCAAGTCAAAATTTTCCAAGATGCATCCTCAGCTGAAATCTCACATTTCATTCTATAGTAATGGTCTAGCCATCTAGCACGGTTTACCAAATATCGCCCATGTGAAAGTGAATAATGGCCAATAGGAGGCCATTTTGAATTTGATCAAGTCAAATTTTTTTAAGATGCATCCTCTCCTGAAATCTCACATTTTGTTCTATAGTAATGGTCTAGCCATCTAGTACGGTTACTAAAAACCGGCTATGTAAAAGTGAATAATGGCCGATAGGCGGCCATTTTGAATTTGATCGAGTCAATTTTTTTCAAGATGCATCCTCTCTTGTAATCTCACATTTTGTTTTATAGTAATGGTCCAGCTATCTAACACGGTTTACCAAATATCAGCAATGTGAAAGTAAATAGTGGCCAATAGGTGGCCATTTTGAATTCGATCGAGTCGAAAGTTTTTAAAAGGCATCCTCTCCCGAAACGTCACATTTTGTTTTATAGTAATGGTCTAGCTATCTGGCACGGTTTACCTGATATCAGGCCTATCGAGGTAAATAATGCTGATTGTCAGCCATTTTGAATTCGTAAGTTTAAAATTTTCAGGGTGCATCCTCCCCCGAAAACTCACACTTTGTTTTATAGTAATCAGGTAATGGTCTAGCCATCTAGCACGGTTTACCTAATATCAGCCATGTGAAAATGAATAATGGCCGAAAAGGCGGCCATTTTAAATTTGATCAAGTCAATTTTTTTCAAGATGCATCCTCATCTGAAATCTCACATTTCGTTTTACAGTAATGGTCTAGCCATCTAGCACGGTTGACCAAATAACGGCCATGTGAAAGTGAATAATGGCCGATAAGCGGCCATTTTGAATTTTATCGAGTCAAATTTTTTCAAGATGCATCCTCTCCTGAAATCACACATTTTGTTTTATAGTAATGGTCTAGCCATCTAGCACGGTTTACCAAATAACGGCCATGTGAAAGTGAATAATGGCTGATTGGCGGCCATTTTGAACTTTGACAAAATGATTTTTTTCAAAATACATCCTCTCCTGAAGCCTTACAATTTGTTTTATAGTAATGGTGTAGATATCTTGAGCGGTTTTCATGATATTCCACAATATCAGGCCTGTCGAGGTGAATAATGGCTGATAGGCGGCCATTTTGAATTTTATCAACTTCAAATTTTTCAGGATGCATCCTCTCCTGAAACCTTACAATTTATTTGATATTAATGGTGTAGCTATCTTGAGCGGTTTTCATGATATTCCGCAATATCAGGCCTGTCGAGGTGAATAATGACTGATAGGCGGCCATTTTTAATTTTATCGACTTGAAATTTTTCAAGATGCATCCTCTCCTGAAACCTCACAATTTGTTTTATAGTAATGGTGTAGCTATCTTGAGCGGTTTTCATGATATTCCGCAAAATCTTTCAGTCGGATTTACCGATGTTATAAATTAGGTCAAAGTGCTGGGTCAACTTCAAGGTCAAGGTCCAAAAACCTGAAAAGGCACAACTAGGGACCTTAGAGAACATGTATGTGCAATATGACTGTCATCGGCCCAGTACTTTTCGAGATCTGCTCCGGAAACAAAGTGCGCTTCAAAACGTCTAAATAGGTCATAGTTCTGAACCAGAAGTAGGTCAAAGTTCAAATACCCCAAAAGGCACAACTAGACCCCCTAGGGGTGTTGTGTGTAAAATTTGCAGACAATCGGACAAGTACTTTCAGAGATATGCTCCGGAAACAAATTGTTTACGGACGGCCCAACGGCCCAACGGCCCAACGCTGTCACATCATCATTTTCTCCTCTGCAACCTTGCGTATTAAATTCAGATTAAAAATATTTTAACCCGTCCATTAGCCACCTGGAAGTAACCCACATACCAAAAATTGTTATCCTAGCTTATTTTCTCACAAAGTTATAGGCAAAAGAAGAAGCCAAAAAAAACGGAGGTAGAATCCATAGCTCCCTTCGCTCACCTACGGTGACGGCGGGAGCTAATGAATGAAAACTACATAGATAGGAAGGGTATTCCCCCTGCCCCGGCCAGGGGGAATACCCTTCCTATCTATGTATGTTTCGTTATTGGAATGAAAAATAGAAAAAAATAATAGAAAGAAATATAATTGAGCAGCACAAGGATTAACCTTTCATACTCCATACTCGAATATATCCGGGATAGGAATCTATCTGTCAACTCAACCAAATATATCAGGGATAAAACACGAGGGGAACTCTGTAGATTTCACGACAAAAACCTGGGGTGGAAAGGGTTGAAGCAGATGAGTCGTCATGCTTGACTGAACCACTATATTTACATGGCGGTGGACCCCACTTCACGTCGACCATGGACCCCACTCCACCTGGATGTTGATCATTCTGTGCATGCATTGTATTGTGCGCACACAATATTTACTCAGTGAATCATGACGACTCACCTACTTTGATCCTTTGACAGTTACACACAACTGTTGTCTTTTGTAACCTCATCCTGATAATTTACTATATTTAACCTTCATCCTTCAAAACATTCATCCTGATAATTTAATATATTAAAATTTAAATTTATAAATTTTATTTTTAAATATATTTAAATATTTAAATATTTTAAAGGTTGTGGTGAAGTTACGCGGCCACTTTGCCGAGCGTGCTACCTCTCAGTCACAGTGTCTCTCCACAATACTATGTAATTACGAAACCTCGAAACCAAAGTGGAATAAACCCGGTAGGGCGTACAGTGCTAACCATTACTCCAGGGCCTACTTAGATCAGTAAGTCCAGGTAATTAAAATGTACATATGTTTTTTGCTATCTTGCTGTGTGTACCGTCAAAACTGAGAACCATTTAAAATATAATTCATTTTCCTGAACTGAGCTAGAATTTATTTACTGAGATATTTCCATCAACATTATATATCTCCTGTCAAAGCTAAATATAACGTTGACATAATCCCAGCAAACACAAGACGTTCCGTCAAGGTTGGTCCAATGACAGATACCACAGTGGGCCAACATTGAGCCAGCATTGTAGATAGTGAACCAACATTGAACCATCATTGTACAAACGTCTATTGTCTGCTGAGAAATAGGTGTCGATGCCATTCACTGTAACATAATTATTAGTAACAATACTAATATTGCATTAGAGTTTCTGGATTTCATAGCTAAGGCCAGGGGGTAGTGTAGAGAGTAAACAGTAGCTGCTGCTGGCGAGGTTGTTGCTGAAGATGCTGCTGTGATGGTGCTGTTGCTGTTGATGAAACTTGTTGCTGTTCTAGTTGTCGATGCTTCTGATGCTGCACTGGACTATTATGTTGTTCCGGATTTATCTTCCCTCCCTCACACTGATAGATATGATGCTGCTGTTTTTACCTATATTAGTTCTTTAATGCATGCTCATACAACTGATGCAGTCACTTGCTGCTGTTTTTACCTCCTGTAGTTCTTTAATGCATGCTAATACAACTGATGCAGTCACTTGCTGCTGTTTTTACCTCCTGTAGTTCTTTAATGCATGCTAATACAACTGATGCAGTCACTTGCTGCTGTTTTTACCTCCTGTAGTTCTTTAATGCATGCTAATACAACTGATGCAGTCACTTGCTGCTGTTTTTACCTATAGTAGATCTTTAATGCATGCTAATACAACTGATGCAGTCACTTGCTGCTGTTTTTACCTATAGTAGTTCTTTAATGCATGCTAATACAACTGATGCAGTCACTTGATGCTGTTTTTACCTATAGTAGTTTTCTAATGCATGCTAATACAACTGATGCAGTCACTTGCTGCTGTTTTTACCTATAGTAGTTATTTAATGCATGCTAATACAACTGATGCAGTCACTTGCTGCTGTTTTTACCTATAGTAGTTCTTTAATGCATGCTAATACAACTGATGCAGTCACTTGCTGCTGTTTTTACCTATAGTAGTTCTCTAATGCATGCTAATACAACTGATGCAGTCACTTGCTGCTGTTTTTACCTATAGTAGTTATTTAATGCATGCTAATACATCTGATGCAGTCACTTGCTGCTGTTTTTACCTATAGTAGTTCTCTAATGCATGCTAATACAACTGATGCAGTCACTTGCTGCTGTTTTTACCTATAGTAGTTCTTTAATGCATGCTAATACAACTGATGCAGTCACTTGCTGCTGTTTTTACCTATAGTAGTTTTCTAATGCATGCTAATACAACTGATGCAGTCACTTGCTGCTGTTTTTAACCTATAGTATTTATTTATTTATTTATTATTTATTTATTTGACTTCCAGCTAAGAACATGCAAAAATGGTACATTATAATTATTATTATCATTTTTGAACATGGTATTAACTTTGGTTGACGGGAACAGGTCGAGACGACCTCTACAATGCCTGTCAACCATATAAGTGAATTAAAATTATAGAATAAAATAATATCCATTGTTTAAAATAGCAAAAGCAATTTAAAAATGTACATAGTATAGATTATAAAGTTTACTATTTGTACACATAAAATAAAATAACCGACAATTGTCTGTCATCTGTTTCCCGCACCAAAACCAGAGATAAAATAGCTACACTGTGCTCTACACCGTGTAGCAAAAAAGGACACTCTGGAAAGCGTAGAAACCTAATTAAAACCTCTAAATGCTTTAGCTGTCTATTATATCAAAGGACATACAACTAGGATATGTGAAAAGGAAAAACAGTAAAAAATTATGGCACTCTTAATTTTACCATAGGCCTACATACATCCCTAAATAAAAGTAATACTATAAACCTTAAATACATCTACTGACGTCAGCTCATATAGCCGTCGCGCAGCCGAAATATGTTGAGTAGTACCACATATGCAATTTTAGACTCGAGGAAAAATAATCCCAAACTCAAGAAGTAAATCAGTTGATTAGAGATCTTTGAAATTCAGCATAAGGACCCACCTGGTCTGGAAACAAAGGCTACTGAAAAATCACTAAACCTAAAAATAAAACAGAAAAAAGACAAATAATAATTTTGAGGGGAACAGCCTTTCATGCCATGTGGTAATACTCTAAGTCAGATCATGACAAGCGTGATCATGTAGAGTGATGTCGGTCTGCTCCGAACAGTATCAGAGACTGTCTCCGGCCTGAATTCGAGCCAGGCAGACAACACAATGCAACATTCGCAGATTATCGTTCATAGGTCGATCACTTAAGGTGCCATTTGTGCTATATATATAGATATATATTCAATACACGAGTATAAGTAAGGCGGGGCGGTTTGTCATCTGCCAACACATGCGTATCGACAACGGAGCCCTCCGTCCTTAGTCATGAGTGGCTGGTGACAGCTCAAATAGCCGTCTCACAGCCGATTCAAATTGCACAGGTAGTTTAAGACACGAAATGTTCCGCTATATTCGACAATTTACAAGCCAGGCTCCAGGTACATCGATTATTCACATCAAATAAGTTTACCATGGCGAGATATAATTCATTCAGGTTCTTCTTAAAAATCTGCAAGCTACTAGCATCTCGGATAACAAAAGGTAAAGTGTTCCATAAGCGAGCAGTGCGATAAAAATAAGTACATTGGAACTGAACAGTCTTGCACAGAGGTAATTTGAATAGAACACCCTGTTGAGCAGATCTGAGGCCATTATGCGGACAAGCTAACTCGAAATTACTAGAGTAATCACAAGATAGTTTACCGTGAAGGTAGCTGTATAAAAAACACAAGTCGATTATTTCTCGACGGAAGCACAAAGGCAAGATAGATAATGCTGTGCATCTTTCGTGATAGGGTGAAACATAATCATTGAGAATGAATTTTGAAGCTTGACGTTGCACCCGTTCTAATTTGATTATGTCTTTAACATGATTGGGACTCCACATCGGACTACAGTACTCAAGAATACTTCTGACATGGGCCAAATATAATTGGCGCTTAACATCAATGGGGCTATTAAAGCCAACAGAACGTTTTATCATTCCTACCATAGAATGGGCTTTTGATGAAACAGTTTTCACATTCTCACACCAAGATAATTTACTAGTGATGGTTATTCCAAGATCATTAAATTCAGTTACTCTAGATAAGATATTATTATCTATGGAGTAGTCAAAATCTATTTTTACTTTTCGGCATATTGACATGAATTTACATTTTGATATGTTGAGGCTCATTCTCCAAATTTTGCTCCACAGAAACAGTGCATTAAGATCATTCTGAAGGGAAAGTACATCTTGTCTTGACTTTATATTTCGATAAAGTTTGGCATCGTCAGCATATAATTTCATAAATGATGTACAAACATCGCAGATATCATTTATGTATAAAACAAATAATAGTGGTCCAATAATGGAACCTTGCGGTACACCTGATGTTACAGGTAAAGGTGATACTGACCTTCTATCATAACTGACTGATACCGACCTTGCAGATAATTTTCAATCCACTGCAATAAGTTACTGCCAAAGCCAAATGTTTTAAGCTTGTGAACTATCAGGTCGTGCGGTACCGAATCAAAGGCTTTAGCAAAGTCAAAAAAAATATAATGTCTGTTTGACTTCCAGAGTCTAAATTTTTACTGATATCAGAATATGTATCAATTAGTTGTGTGGTAGTAGAGCGATGTTTCATAAAACCATGTTGAGCCGAATTAATTTGTGGACTGACAACCGGATAAATGTGATTGAAAACAAGTCGTTCCATAACTTTACTCACACTGTTGAGAAGTGATATTGGTCTGTAATTATCGACTTTGCATTTCTTGCCTTTTTTGTGAATTGGTACAACATTTGAATACTTCCACACTTCAGGTAATGTACAAGTTGACATACTGAGGTTAAACAGTGTGGCTAGAGAGGGGGCTAATTCATCGGCACACTCTCTCAACACCTTTAGGGGTATGTCATCGGGACCAGAGCCTTTGTTAACATCTAACCCTTTCAGTACATTGATTACATCAATTTCAGAAAAAACTATATCAGCAAGCATGTTGTCTGACTTAACTGAAACAGCAGGTAGAGCAATTCCTGTTTTTGGAGTGGAAAATACAGAGTGAAAATAATCATTAAACATTTTTGCTTTATCAGCGGCGTCAGTAACATCGTTTTGGCCATCAGATACCACTGCAGGTATTTGGCGAGAATTGGTATTCAGACGACAAAATGTCCAGAAGCGCTTAGCATTATTCTTCAGTGATAGGGCTAGATCAGACATAAAACTGTTACGTTTATCTCTGAGCATTAGTTTTAATTTGTTTCGCAAATATTTAAATTTGTTCCACATCTGTACATTGTTTGTTCGTTTGGCTGCAGCCCAAGCAGTGTGTTTACAGTTATGCATGTGTCGTACTTCACCATCCATCCATGGATGTTTAGAACTATTTTTCACTGGTACCCGTGGTATACATTGATTAATATGTTCAGTGAATGTTGAGCTCCAGATGGACCAAGCTTCGTTCATATGGGTAGAATGATTTAGTGAAGTATTGAGGGACCTATTACTATTTGTAATCAGTGATCGCAGAGCACTAAAATCAGCTTGTTTAAAATTATACACTACTCTGGGTATTTTTCGTTTGTTGCAGCCTGAAAGATTGAGTTTAAACGTAAGTATTGAATGGTCTGTATCAAAGTCGATGGGACATTCGACGGGCTGGTCCACTAGATTTGGCTCAGTAGTGAACACCAAATCAAGAAGACTGCCATGCTTATTTGAAATTACGTTATTCATCTGAAAGAGGGAGTTCTCTGTTATCATATTACAAAATGAATTACCAGATTCAGACTTTGACGAGTAATTAGACCAGTCAATATTTCGCATGTTGAAATCACCCAGTAAGCAAACGTTTTTAAAGTTGGATGTAGCTGCTTTTAGTAAAGGAGAAACGTTACATATAAATTGTGATACATCTCCATTGGGTGGCTTATATGCGAGAATGAACAGAATTTTACTTTGATTGTTCGGTTTAACTTCACACACAACAATCTCTTCTTGAGGTTCTAAGTCATGACGTCGACAGGATGATATGTTGTTATTTATACATAAGGCTACACCGTAGTTCTTTAATGCATGCTAATACAACTGATGCAGTCACTTGCTGCTGTTTTTACCTATAGTAGTTCTTTAATGCATGCTAATACAACTGATGCAGTCACTTGCTGCTGTTTTTACCTATAGTAGTTCTTTAATGCATGCTAATACAACTGATGCAGTCACTTGCTGCTGTTTTTACCTATAGTAGTTCTCTAATGCATGCTAATACAACTGATGCAGTCACTTGCTGCTGTTTTTACCTATAGTAGTTTTCTAATGCATGCTAATACAACTGATGCAGTCACTTGCTGCTGTTTTTAACCTATAGTAGTTCTTTAATGCATGCTAATACAACTGATGCAGTCACTTGCTGCTGTTTTTACCTATAGTAGTTCTTTAATGCATGCTAATACAACTGATGCAGTCACTTGATGCTGTTTTTACCTATAGTAGTTTTCTAATGCATGCTAATACAACTGATGCAGTCACTTGCTGCTGTTTTTAACCTATAGTAGTTCTTTAATGCATGCTAATACAACTGATGCAGTCACTTGCTGCTGTTTTTACCTATAGTAGTTCTTTAATGCATGATAATACAACTGATGCAGTCACTTGCTGCTGTTTTTACCTCCTGTAGCTCTTTAATACATGCTAATACAACTGATGCAGTCACTTGATGCTGTTTTTACCTATAGTAGTTCTTTAATGCATGCTAATACAACTGATGCAGTCACTTACTGCTGTTTTTACCTATAGTAGTTCTCTAATGCATGCTAATACAACTGATGCAGTCACTTGCTGCTGTTTTTACCTATAGTAGTTCTCTAATGCATGCTAATACAACTGATACAGTCACTTGCTGCTGTTTTCACCTCCTGTAGTTCTTTAAAGCATGCTAATACAACTGATGCAGTCACTTGCTGCTGTTTTTACCTATAGTAGTTCTTTAATGCATGCTAATACAACTGATACAGTCACTTGCTGCTGTTTTCACCTCCTGTAGTTCTTTAAAGCATGCTAATACAACTGATGCAGTCACTTGCTGCTGTTTTTACCTATAGTAGTTATTTAATGCATGCTAATACAACTGATACAGTCACTTGCTGCTGTTTGTACCTATAGTAGTTCTCTAATGCATGCTAATACATCTGATGCAGTCACTTGCTGCTGTTTTTACCTATAGTAGTTATTTAATGCATGCTAATACAACTGATACAGTCACTTGCTGCTGTTTGTACCTATAGTAGTTCTCTAATGCATGCTAATACAACTGATGCAGTCACTTGCTGCTGTTTTTACCTATAGTAGTTCTCTAATGCATGCTAATACAACTGATGCAGTCACTTGCTGCTGTTTTTACCTCCTGTAGTTCTTTAATACATGATAATACAACTGATGCAGTCACTTGCTGCTGTTTTTACCTCCTGTAGTTCTTTAATGCATGCTTATACAACTGATGCAGTCACTTGCTGCTGTTTTTACCTCCTGTAGTTCTTTAATGCATGCTAATACAACTGATGCAGTCACTTGCTGCTGTTTTTACCTATAGTAGTTCTCTAATGCATGCTAATACAACTGATGCAGTCACTTGCTGCTGTTTTTAACCTATAGTAGTTCTTTAATGCATGCTAATACAACTGATGCAGTCACTTGCTGCTGTTTTTACCTATAGTAGTTATTTAATGCATGCTAATACATCTGATGCAGTCACTTGCTGCTGTTTTTACCTATAGTAGTTCTTTAATGCATGATAATACAACTGATGCAGTCACTTGCTGCTGTTTTTACCTCCTGTAGCTCTTTAATACATGCTAATACAACTGATGCAGTCACTTGCTGCTGTTTTTACCTATAGTAGTTCTCTAATGCATGCTAATACATCTGATGCAGTCATTTGCTGCTGTTTTTACCTATAGTAGTTCTTTAATGCATGATAATACAACTGATGCAGTCTCTTGCTGCTGTTTTTACCTCCTGTATCTCTTTAATACATGCTAATACAACTGATGCAGTCACTTGCTGCTGTTTTTACCTATAGTAGTTCTTTAATGCATGATAATACAACGGATGCAGTCACTTGCTGCTGTTTTTACCTGCTGTAGTTCTTTAATGCATGCTAATACAACTGATGCAGTCATTTGCTTCTGTTTTTACCTGCTGTAGTTCTTTAATGCATGCTAATACAACTGATGCAGTCACTTGCTGCTGTTTTTAACCTATAGTAGTTCTTTAATGCATGCTAATACAACTGATGCAGTCACTTGCTGCTGTTTTTACCTGCTGTAGTTCTTTAATGCATGCTAATACAACTGATGCAGTCATTTGCTTCTGTTTTTACCTGCTGTAGTTCTTTAATGCATGCTAATACAACTGATGCAGTCACTTGCTGCTGTTTTTAACCTATAGTAGTTCTTTAATGCATGCTAATACAACTGATGCAGTCATTTGCTTCTGTTTTTACCTGCTGTAGTTCTTTAATGCATGCTAATACATCTGATGCAGTCACTTGCTGCTGTTTTTACCTCCTGTAGTTCTTTAATGCATGCTAATACAACTGATGCAGTCACTTGCTGCTGTTTTTACCTATAGTAGTTCTCTAATGCATGCTAATACAACTGATGCAGTCACTTGCTGCTGTTTTTACCTATAGTAGTTCTTTAATGCATGCTAATACAACTGATGCAGTCACTTGCTGCTGTTTTTACCTATAGTAGTTATTTAATACATGATAATACAACTGATGCAGTCACTTGCTGCTGTTTTTACCTATAGTAGTTATTTAATACATGATAATACAACTGATGCAGTCACTTGCTGCTGTTTTTACCTCCTGTAGTTCTTTAATGCATGCTAATACAACTGATGCAGTCACTTGCTGCTGTTTTTACCTATAGTAGTTATTTAATACATGATAATACAACTGATGCAGTCACTTGCTGCTGTTTTTACCTCCTGTAGTTCTTTAATGCATGATAATACAACGGATGCAGTCACTTGCTGCTGTTTTTACCTGCTGTAGTTCTTTAATGCATGCTAATACAACTGATGCAGTCATTTGCTTCTGTTTTTACCTGCTGTAGTTCTTTAATGCATGCTAATACAACTGATGCAGTCACTTGCTGCTGTTTTTAACCTATAGTAGTTCTTTAATGCATGCTAATACAACTGATGCAGTCACTTGCTGCTGTTTTTACCTGCTGTAGTTCTTTAATGCATGCTAATACATCTGATGCAGTCACTTGCTGCTGTTTTTACCTAGAGTAGCTTTTTAATGCATGCTAATACAACTGATGCAGTCACTTGCTGCTGTTTTTACCTATAGTAGTTATTTAATACATGATAATACAACTGATGCAGTCACTTGCTGCTGTTTTTACCTATAGTAGTTATTTAATACATGATAATACAACTGATGCAGTCACTTGCTGCTGTTTTTACCTCCTGTAGTTCTTTAATGCATGCTAATACAACTGATGCAGTCACTTGCTGCTGTTTTTACCAATAGTAGTTATTTAATGCATGCTAATACAACTGATGCAGTCACTTGCTGCTGTTTTTACCTATAGTAGTTCTCTAATGCATGCTAATACAACTGATGCAGTCACTTGCTGCTGTTTTTACCTATAGTAGTTCTCTAATGCATGCTAATACAACTGATGCAGTCACTTGCTGCTGTTTTTACCTATAGTAGTTCTCTAATGCATGCTAATACAACTGATGCAGTCACTTGCTGCTGTTTTTACCTCCTGTAGTTCTTTAATGCATGCTAATACAACTGATGCAGTCACTTGCTGCTGTTTTTACCTATAGTAGTTATTTAATACATGATAATACAACTGATGCAGTCACTTGCTGCTGTTTTTACCTATAGTAGTTATTTAATACATGATAATACAACTGATGCAGTCACTTGCTGCTGTTTTTACCTATAGTAGTTATTTAATACATGATAATACAACTGATGCAGTCACTTGCTGCTGTTTTTACCTATAGTAGTTATTTAATACATGATAATACAACTGATGCAGTCACTTGCTGCTGTTTTTACCTATAGTAGTTATTTAATACATGATAATACAACTGATGCAGTCACTTGCTGCTGTTTTTACCTATAGTAGTTATTTAATACATGATAATACAACTGATGCAGTCACTTGCTGCTGTTTTTACCTCCTGTAGTTCTTTAATGCATGCTAATACAACTGATGCAGTCACTTGCTGCTGTTTTTACCTATAGTAGTTATTTAATACATGATAATACAACTGATGCAGTCACTTGCTGCTGTTTTTACCTATAGTAGTTATTTAATACATGATAATACAACTGATGCAGTCACTTGCTGCTGTTTTTACCTCCTGTAGTTCTTTAATGCATGCTAATACAACTGATGCAGTCACTTGCTGCTGTTTTTACCAATAGTAGTTATTTAATGCATGCTAATACAACTGATGCAGTCACTTGCTGCTGTTTTTACCTATAGTAGTTCTTTAATGCATGCTAATACAACTGATGCAGTCACTTGCTGCTGTTTTTACCTATAGTAGTTCTTTAATGCATGCTAATACAACTGATGCAGTCACTTGCTGCTGTTTTTACCTATAGTAGTTATTTAATGCATGCTAATACAACTGATGCAGTCACTTGCTGCTGTTTTTACCTCCTGTAGCTCTTTAATGCATGCTAATACAACTGATGCAGTCACTTGCTGCTGTTTTTAACCTATAGTAGTTCTTTAACCTTATCACTACCATACATGACAGAAATTTCCGTCGTCATTCGTCAATGAACGTAACCATAAAATGACATAAATTTTCGTCAAATATATACTACATTTATGTATTTTTCGTCATTTAAAGCTGGGAATTGCGTTAGCAATTCCAGCTTCAAATGACGAAAAATAGAACTCCTATACCAGTATATCTGGATCCTGGCATGCACCCCGGCCTGGAAGTCAAAGGGTTAATGCATGCTAAAACAACTGATGCAGTCACTTGCTGCTTTTTTTACCTATAGTAGTTCTTTAATGCATGCTAATACATCTGATGCAGTCACTTGCTGCTGTTTTTACCTCCTGTAGTTCTTTAATACATGCTAATACAACTGATGCAGTCACTTGTTGCTGTTTTTACCTCCTGTAGCTCTTTAATGCATGCTAATACAACTGATGCAGTCACTTGCTGCTGGTTTTACCTCCTGTAGTTCTTTAATGCATGCTAATACATCTGATGCAGTCACTTGCTGCTGTTTTTACCTCCTGTAGCTCTTTAATGCATGCTAATACAACTGATGCAGTCACTTGTTGCTGTCTGTATATTTTATGCTTAAATCGCTGACAATGTTTGTATAAACCATGGACATCAAGGGTTTTTTTCTATTTGAAATCATCATTAATGTCTTACGTAGCTCATTTTGCTTCATTTGATAGGTGTGCAACCATTAAAAATAGTTTCACTCTTCTAGTTTGGGATCGACTTGAAACGTCATAATCTGCCGTCTACAGACGTCAGATTATCACGTTCAAAGTCAACCTCCGCGCTGTAAGTGTTAAACTGCTGTTGATACTTCTGTTACATCTGTTATTCCGGATGCGTTAATTCTGCTTTTGAGTTGTTGCTCTGTGAGTTGTTATAATAGTGTTATTGCTATGACTTTAATTGCCGCTGCAGGTAATATTGATCTTATTTACTACTTGCTGACTGCTGATTTTAACTATATCTTTCTTCCGCTACTGCAACCGTTACCGCCGCTGTTGCTCCCGCCTTTTCCATCACTGCTACTGTTGCTCCCGCTACTGCCGTGGCCACTCCTGCTGTCGTTACCACCACCGTTGCCACCGCAATTGCCTCTATTGCCGCCATCACTGCTGTCACTGCTGCTGTTGCAGTTTCTGCCACTGTTATTGCGCTGTTGCCATTGACGCCGCTGCTGATGCCTTTGCCACCGTTGGTGCTAATAATACCGTCGCTGTTGCCAACACAGTTGCTGTCACTGCTGCGTTGCTGTAGTTGCTGCTGTTGCCGTTGCTACCGCTGGTGCTTTTACGGTGCCTTTGTTGATGTTGCCGTCGTTGCCGATGTTTCTGTTTTCACCGTAGTGGCCGTAGCCGCCGCTTACCTCTGCTGCTGCTGTTGCAGCCGCTTTAGCCGCCGCTTTGCCCCTTGCCTTGCCGTTTCTACCGCACCGCTGTTGCCGTTGCCGTCAACATTGCTGCTGCTGCCGCAGATGTTACTAAGAGGGACATGGAGCAATGGCTAGAGCGTGGCGTTTTGCCGATGTCGCTGCCTGCCGTCCAGTTTCGAACACCGCTTGGTGCAGGATTTTCTCCCCACATCGTTTTGATGTTGTGGCCTTGGGCATGGTATTTCACCCTCAAATGCTTCACTTGATTCAGGGAAAAATGAGTACCTTGTAGCACAGAGATGGCAATGTGTACGATTAGTTCAATACGCCAAAATGGCTGCAGGACTGTATGCTCTCCGTGGGAGTTGAAATGGCACACGAATGAACAGGTCCAGTGACCAGGGAGTGAAAATGTGTAGTCAGATGATACGTCTCCTGACTTGACATCAGACTATAACCCTGCACCTTTACCTTTACTCCATCTGCACCAGTCCAGTCTTAATACACGCAGAGCATAGCTCAAGCCTGGACAACTAGTGTGTACGGGAACTGTATATTAGAGAGGGGTATCTTAACATGAATATTTATTAGTGCCTGTGAATGACGTCAGCGGTGATCACTCACAATGCGCGGCACAGATTTTTGAGACAGTCACACCCGGGGTCAGACGATTTGTTTACGTTGCTTACCAATGTGATTGGTCCGAAGCTATTTGTATCTGGGCAGATGACAGTATAACGTGAGGCCATGGGATTGCGTGCCTCAAATCACATGGCGGAGTGAAGATGCCTTTACTCTTACTGTTGCTGTTGTTGCAAACGTTGTGGCAGGTGTTGCCGTCATTGCCATCGTTGCCTACGCTTCTGCTGTTGCTGCTACCGCTGCTTCACTAAAAGTGTTAATTAATTGAAAATAATTATAGAGGATACATTGCTTTATCAGTTAGCAACTGATGTTAATTTACTTGGATCTTGTTTTACTGTAAGATTTACAAATAATATATATATATTATCAGAGGGCGTTCACTAGTAAGTTAGTAGGATTATACTGGTAGTAAGATGTCTTATCAGTCCCTCCTCTTATATATGTAAGCTGGTCATCTCAGACAGGGGCTATGACTATAGCTATGTAGTACTGGTCTTATATGCTAGCCTCATGCTGTGGATCCGCCACTTATTATGTGTAGCCCCCCATATTTAAAATGACGTTTGCAGGGATGTTGTCAGTGTCAGTTTGGATCATATGACTGCTGTAACTGTGGAAGCTGAAACAGTTATAGGCGGGAAAAGAGTTTGATATATGATGACAACACATGAATGATTCAACCCATTGTGAATCATATAGCTGAGATGGAGGCCATTATCTGGGTAGAGGGAATGCGGAGGGCAGTGTCAGATCCAGACGGGGGCGCCGCCGGCGACCCCCCCCCCCTGTTCAGGGTCCCAGAAACAAAAAAACGACCATATTTGGACCGAAATATGCTTTAGAACGCACCATTTGAAGCCTTAGATTTTAAAATTTTCCGGGGGAGCATGCCCTCGGACCTCTCAGGAAGTTGCCTGTGATAGAGTGCATAGATTATTTTCTTAAATCAGCGCCCCCCCCCCCGTCTGGCAATTCTTGGATTGGCCACTGGAGGGGGAGGCTGGGAAAGCTCTGAAGAGGGAATATGTTGGCCTCATGCTGTGGATCCGCCACTGGAGGGGGAGGCTGAGAAAGCTCTGAAGAGGGAATATGTCAGCCTCATGATGTGGATCCGCCACTGGAGGGGGAGGCTGGGAAAGCTCTGAAGAGGGAATATGTTGGCCTTATGCTGTGGATCCGCCACTGGAGGGGGAGGCTGGGAAAGCTCTGAAGAGGGAATATGTTAGCCTCATGCTGTGGATCCGCCACTGGAGGGGGAGGCTGGGAAAGCTCTGAAGAGGGAATATGTTGGCCTCATGCTGTGGATCCGCCACTGGAGGGGGAGGCTGGGAAAGCTCTGAAGAGGGAATATGTTGGCCTCATGCTGTGGATCCGCCACTGGAGGGGGAGGCTGGGAAAGCTCTGAAGAGGGAATATGTTGGCCTCATGCTGTGGATCCGCCACTGGAGGGGGAGGCTGGGAAAGCTCTGAAGAGGGAATATGTTGGCCTCATGCTGTGGATCCGCCACTGGAGGGGGAGGCTGGGAAAGCTCTGAAGAGGGAATATGTTGGCCTCATGCTGTGGATCCGCCACTGGAGGGGGAGGCTGGGAAAGCTCTGAAGAGGGAATATGTTGGCCTCATGCTGACCCAACATTAAAGTAGCATTCAGTTTATATTTTGTGTGTATTTGTATAAATATATTCTATCCCAGTGATTTTGGTTGAATAATTTTCATTCACTTAAAGTTGTGAATCGCGTCAGCGAGACACAACTTCAAGTGGTGGAAAATTCCCATTAAATAAATTAGCGGTTGGAGGTTTTAGCTCATTGTGACCAGTGTCGCATGTTGGATTTGATTTAATCCTGTGTCTGGAGGGCAGTGTCATCTCTTTCATCTCAACATCCTCCGGAGGTTCTCCTGGCCCAGATTAGCCTCTATGTGCACAAAGGTGACCTAAAACCCCATTGATTTAATTTTTGACCTGATTTCAGTGATCTGTATTCAAAGGCAAGAATAGTTCGATTGTGAGTTGCATGTTTCCGGGAATTTGACATAAAATAGATTGGTATGAAACATATACAAACCTAATTATTATATTGAAATAAATTGTCATCAACATAAATGGCAATAAAATATGAAATGGACCGTGTAAGTTGAATGGTGGATTTCATTATGGAACATGAAATAAAAGCATCAAAATCTTTAAAATTTCGTCGAGCATTCTCGTTGGATAATTTTGCACCAATTATTTTAGTTTTTTTTTATCAGCGACGTGTTTAAATAAAATAACGCAAATAATGAACCTAATTGAAGCTTTAATTAGAGACTCATTAGTTGCTTGCGCTTCTTCGTACCCGATAGTGAAAGTGCTGAAATAATATTCTGCAAGAAATTAAAAATAAATAACTGTAAAAAACTAAAATATGAGTTAAAGGAATGAAAAGTGAGACTGGTAGCGATGAGGATAATTATCCTAGGGGTGTCGGGTGCGATTCTAGACAATGCTCTTATTCAGTATACACAAATCAGTGACCATTGCTGTATGCAATACGGATAATGAAGCAAAAATACATTATTGATAACAATATATAAAATATATGTAGAGGACCAATATTTTATCAAAATTGACTTGTTATAAGAAATATGTCGTATCCTTGGATTTAAAGGGTGTATCTGCCACACGTCTTTAACCCCTACGGTGCTGAAATATATTTTATTTGAACCCAAGAGACTAAAGGGTATTTTTCAGTCTAAAACCATCATAAATATCTTAATTATAGCTGTTTCCGCTTCATTTGGATACCTATGTTATAACATTTTTTTATTATATTTTTTCAATCCTTTCAGTGTGGGTTGACTTTAGACGTCAGAATGTGACGTCCATAGACGCCTGATTCTGACGTTTTAAGTCGGGCCGCATTGAAAGAGTTAAATCTGCAACATGTCCAGGATCGTGATAAATTGCTCACCGGATTTGTTATGTTTCTTGTGATCTCCTGGATCTAATCGAATCAGATTTCAGACGTCTAGCGGGAATACAATCGGACCAAATCCGCACAATTTATTCAAAGCTTTCACGGCTTGTTCCTCAAATGCCGTCAACCAACCCTTTTCACCCCATGTGTTTATTTGCATCAATATCTAACTCTATAGTGAATTAAGACGCATGTCAGACCTGACACAGCAGTTGATAAATGAAAATATCATGTATGGACCCTTTTATTGTGATTCCATATAAGGTGTGTTGGCCCAGTTTAGCCTAATGGCCTAACAAGCATCCATTGATAACCCGTTTTCAAACTCTTGATGAACTAACATGCCTGGCTTTTCTAGCACAAAATCGATTTAACCCTTTAGACGCTAAGTACTACTATAATCGTTTCAACCCTTAAATCGCTGAATATTTTTAAATCATGGAGACCAAAGGGTTTTATTCAATTTGAAATCATCATAAATGTCTTATTTAGCTCTTTCTGATTCATTTGAATATCTATGTTATGGGTCTGCGGCCATTAGAAATATTTTTTATTTTTCAGTGCGGGGATCGACTTTAGATTCTGACGACTAAGGTCGGTCCCCGCGCTGTAAGGGTTAATTTGTAAGGTCGATCCCCGCGCTGTAAGGGTTAATTTGTAAGGTCGATCCCCGCGCTGTAAGGGTTAATTTGTAAGGTCGATCCCCGCGCTGTAAGGGTTAATTTGTAAGGTCGGTCGGTTAAGTTACAGCTATCGGAAAATAAATTATGTTTAAACATCGAGAATTGCAAATGTTTGGTCTCAAATGAAACCAATATGAGTAATTTTCACACACTTGACGTTTTGGCTCGTGGTAGTGGGTGACAACTTAACCGTTTCAAGCCTGAATTTACCATAGTCATCTTCATTCACTACAAGCCGTGAATTGCTGTCGCAATTCTCGACTTGTAGTGGACGAAGATGACTTGATGTAGTAGGTGAAAAATTAATTGAAATTGCCATGTATTGGTAAACCAGTTTAATGGAAATTTTTGTTCTCAAATCATTAGTTGTCGGAAAATTAAGTCTGTTTTCACGGTTGTAAAATGATGCTTTAATGCATCGTGAGGGTTCAAATTGTTAAATAAGATAACTGGGCGGCTAAGGTATTTGATATCGGCACATTGTCTGCAACGTTGGCCTAACCTTAATAAAGGAACACTGGGTCAACGTCCCGTTTTGTTGTTCCATTCATAACTCATGCTATGATATTAGGCGACTGGTCTTGCTCAGTGCTATACATCCTAAATTGCTGGATAGTCAATATCTTGGATCGGTTTCGAAAACCTATATTTTATTTTTTGTTTTATTCGACTTTTTTTCTATCTTCTCCGGTCAAAAATTTTAACATGTTTATTCCAGATAATAGTTTGTTAAGATTTAACAGATCATTATTCAAAGTCTAAATCAATATGGTTTATTACATATGTGGATTTAGAAGACTAAATGTTCATCTCAGCTGCTTATATTACTGAGATGACCATTAAGTCCTCCAAATGCTGGTTTAATGCTGGGCCAGCGCTGTAGATGGTGGCCCAGCATTAATCCAGCATAAGGTAGACGGCTAGTATATGGTGAGCTCGCTACACTTTCTTTGTTCCTCATTGGACAAATCAACCCAATCAGCGTCGAGTCTCAGCGACTAGCCAATCAGCGCTAAGTCTCGTTAAACGCCATCTCTGGTCTCAAATTTAACTAATATAGATTCGTTGTCCATACGTCCACAGGGGAATGGATCATTAACAAAGTCACAGAGGGGACCGCTTCACAATTAGGGTCTACTTTTTCAAATTAAGAAAATGAGGGCCTCCTAACACTTACAGCGCTGGGACCGACTTCAGACGTCAGAGATCTCAGATTCTGACGTCTGAAGTCGAACCCCGCACTGCAAGAGTAAACATATTTGTGACGGTCGTATGATTTTAAATTTAAAAAAAACCTTGGCCTCTTGATTTCAATAAAACTTTTCAAAACGACTGATACTGTGTTAAGCATATATATAGCTAAATCCATCCAAAAATATATATATTTTGAGTGTTATTTATAATTCTCAATTATTTGGATTTTCTAAAGAATAGTTCCAATTTTTTTTCTCCCAATTCTAAATTGAAATGTTTAGTTGGTTGGATGTTTTACCATGAGCAGCACACAGAATAAAAAATGTATTTATAAATATCTCAATGATCTATTGACGAGTTCTGACTGCTATAAAGGAAAAAAGTGTATAATGTGAAGATGTTATGGTTGGCGTCTCAATATATCCTAACCATCTTAACCCTTGAAGCGCTGAAATAATTTGTACAAACAATGGAGACCAAAGGGTTTTTCAATTTGAAATCATGATAAATGTCTTAGTTATCTCTTTTCGTCTAATTTAAATTCCTATGTTATGGGTGTATGACAATTATAAATATTTTTTCTCCTACAGTGCGGGGATCGACATTAGACGTCAGAATCTGACGTCTAATGTCGATCCCCGCACTTCAAGGGTTAACAGCAATTTTACATCTTCAATCAGAAAATAAAATCTTTTTCGTTCAAATAAATAAATAAGAGAACGTTAAGACAACCTTTACCACTGTTCAATCCCTCTTTGTGGATTCAGTGGAAGGCAATGCCATCAGGAGTTCAGACTTTAAACATTATGAGCCGGGGTATAATAGTGTGAATATTTAATTTACGTTTAAACATGTTAACATGTTTAAATACCTCTTATTTGTATCTAAATTTAAATACATCGTATTTATATTTATCACCTTTTTCGAGACATAATGATTATGGAGACAGTAAACATGGTAAAGTGTTGAGTGTTCCTGGGAGGTGTTAGATAAGGACATCCATGTTGGATGTCTTAGCCAAATTAAATTTACTTCCATTATGTAGCAGCATCCGAGAAACGTGCTACTGCCTTTATATATCTGAGAACCCATTCAGACCGAATTTAGTCGTCAGAATCTGACGTCTAAAGACGATCCCCACGATGAATGAGTCAAATATGTCTAAAGTTATCTGATTGATTTCCTTATCAGGACCAAGTCAATCATGTATTTGCCTAGAACCGCAACATAGGTATTCAAATGAAGCATAAAGACCTAACTAAGACATTTATGATGACTTCACATCGAAAAAAACCTGTTCTCTTGGTTTATATATAAAAACAAATCAGCGCTTTATGGGATAATGAGACTAGAGCTAAATCAAACGAATGAGATAAATAATTTACTTCAATGTGTTCCGCTTCATAAGTATTTTTTTTTACTGGTATAGATATAGTATTCTAACACAGCTTCTAGCGTCAAACGATTATGACACCATGTTCCTACACGCCATATTGTGATTAAGTAGAATTTTTATATTTTTTGGACAGAACAAACATTCTGATAGATAGTGTATTATAGTAACAGAGGGCAACCAATCACGCACATCCTCTCATGTGACAAAATCTCAATCATGCCTATTCTATTCATCCAATCACGCAGCTCGTCTCATCTGACAAATCTAATTACAAACATAGGCCTATATCTTACTCAGCCTATCTGGCTTGTCGTCTCATTTGACAAATGCTGTTAGTCTCAGGTTGTCTGACTGGTCATCAAGATGGACTCGGAGACACGCGTAGTAAAGGTCAGACCAAGGTCACGTCTTACAGGTGTGTCCTCAAAAGGCTTCACATACCACAGTGACGTAGGCGCCATAGCATGGGCTTCATTTGTAAACATCAGACGGCAGTCTAACAAGAAGCCAACTCATCTATTCATTTTCTACGGAAAATAACTTACACAACTCATACACAACTACTAACTCTGAAATGTTATCTTATACTTAAAAACTAGACTTGATACCATTTACAATATCCCGACAAACACAAAACGATGAATCAATACAAGTTTGCTGTTGGCCAATCGTCTACGACGATGGACCACCATTAAACCAGCATAAACCAGCGTGAACTACTATTTACGTCCACAGCCGTTTCAGCCTTTTAATTAACCTTCGCACAAGAAAATTTGAAGAAGAAATTAACATTACATTATTGTTTATGTTGGCATATGTTTGGATTCCAATTGCACGAATTTAATTTTTTTAAATGGGCCTAAGTAAAAATGATGATTTAGCGCTTTGAGGGTTAAAAATGATGATTTAGCGCTTTGAGGGTTAATTTGGAATTAATGTTAAAAATAGGCCTAAGTAAAAATGATGATTTAGCGCTTTGAGGGTTAATTTGGAATTAATGTTAAAAATAGGCCTAAGTAAAAATGATGATTTAGCGCTTTGAGGGTTAATTTGGAATTAATGTTAAAAATAGGCCTAAGTAAAAATGATGATTTAGCGCTTTGAGGGTTAATTTGGAATTAATGTTAAAAATAGGCCTAAGTAAAAATGATGATTTAGCGCTTTGAGGGTTAATTTGGAATTAATGTTAAAAATAGGCCTAAGTAAAAATGATGATTTAGCGCTTTGAGGGTTAATTTGGTATTATTGTTAAAAATAGGCCTAAGTAAAAATGATGATTTAGCGCTTTGAGGGTTAATTTGGAATTAATGTTAAAAATAGGCCTAAGTAAGAATGATGATTTAGCGCTTTGAGGGTTAATTTGGAATTAATGTTATGTCACTATTTTAAAATACGTTTTTAATTTGAAAACTTCAATGGCCGATTAAATTTTCGGTGTGGAATGATGAAACATTGACAACAGACCAACACAGCCAGCCAAACAAGCTATAAAGCAAGCAACAAACCGACCGACCGACCAACTGACCGACCGACCGACCGACCGACCGACCAACCAACCAACCAACCAACCAACCAACCAACCAACCAGCCAACCAACCAACCTACCTATCAGCCAGTTATTCAACCAACTAGCCGACCAACCAAGCAACATAACAACCAACCTAGCAACCAGTCACTCGCCCAACCAAACAAGCAACCAACCGAGCAACTAACCAACCAATCAATTAACCAGACAATAAATCATTTAGCCATTCGACCAGTTAACCGCCTAGGCAACTAACACATTAAACAAACAAACAAACAAACAAACAAACAAACAAACAAACAAACAAACAAACAAACAAACAAACAAACAAACAAACAAACAAACAAATAAACAAACAAACAAACAAACAAACAAACAAACAAACAAACCAAATCACCAACCAGCCACTAAACCAACCATCCAGTAAACTATCCAACCAATCAATCAAATAGCCAATCAACCAAACTTTCCCATCCTATAGTGTATGGTATTATGGGAATAAAATAGCCAATCAACCAAACTTTCCCATCTTATAGTGTATGGTATTATGGGAATAAAATAGCCAATCAACCAAACTTTCCCATCCTATAGTGTATTGTATTATGGGAATAAAATAGCCAATCAACCAAACTTTCCCATCCTATAGTATATGGTATTATGGGAAACAAATAGCCAATCAACCAAACTTTCCCATCCTATAGTGTATGGTATTATGAGAAACAAATAGCCAATCAACCAAACTTTCCCATCCTATAGTGTATGGTATTATGTAATTTCGTGGGAATCTCGTGTTAATTCTTGTCACCTACGTTTTTCTTGTTCAGAATTGTATGCTGATTCCAAATAATTGGGTGTCATTTTTAGGTCACCTTAAGGTCATTTTTTGACCCCTAGAGGTCATGACTCCTAGATCTCATTTATTTTTTTATTTATTGTTTTAAACACATGTCTTACTAGTCGTGTAACACATCAAAATGACCGAAATTGTTCAGGAAATATCATCAAATTAAAAAAAATGAAATAACATTTTGAAACCCCTCTAGGGTCATTTCAAGGTCAACTTTTGCAAAGTTTACAAATATACATATTAGTTCATGGATCGGTCACCATGCACCCCCCCCCCCCAACTTACTCACCCCCACCACCTTTTTTTACGCTTTGATATGTCCAAAACATGAAATGAGATGTTGCCGGTAAAAAAAAGGGACAAACTTTATATTTTGACCGCTTTTATGGGCGTATCCCCAAACCTGTCTGAAATTAAGGGGTAGGGTCGCGTATAAGCGTATGTCGTTGGTGTTCTTTTTAACCAATCTGCACATGCAATATACCATATAACAGATAATTAAATTCCTGTTCTACTAATACATCACCAATTGCAGTAGATTAATAGTCGTCTCTCCACATACGATCAAACATGTTTTTATTATAAAATAATCAGAATGAACAGCAAAACAAACTAGTCAACATAGTCAATAAAAACAACATATTAGATGGTAGTTATTGGACATATCCATATCTGGCCTATGTTTTCTGAACCCAGATATGTGTATGCTTTCAAATGTGTGTTATTTATATATATAAATTATAACACACACATATTTTTTAATGAAAGAATATTGCAGCCTTTTATGAGATTAAGTCTAGTTGGCCTGGGTTGAAATCTGAAAACATGCAACTTTGCTCGGGATTTTAGTGTAGTCCTATACTTTTGTAGTCACTTGTTTTTACATAATTTGCGTCTGCCAGATAATGTTCTATATTTGGAGACCTTTACCTTCAAAGTAGCAAACACAAAATGGCCACCAAAATGTTAAGAAAACCCCATATTTTCTATAGTTTGTGGCAGTTAAACGCACAATCTGTGGTTTCTGCAAGATTTTCAATTGTAAATTTTTTTTCTTGTGTCCTTGGAAAAAAATGACTTTTATTTGCCCTTTAGATCCAAGACATCCGCCGTTTTTTATGTATTTACTGTTGCTATAAGTATACTGCTAAACATGTTGACATTAATATGATGTTTTTTGTGGTAACATACTGGATTAGGACTAAACGTTACTGACGAGTAAATTTGAAAGAAAAAAGAAAAAATGGCCGCGAAATTTAACTTCATATGAACAAGAAACAAAATGGCTATCAAAATGTAAATTTGACCTCTTTTTTTTAATTGTGGCTCGGAATTGCTCATTTTATTGATTTTGTGTGACTTGGGGGCCGAAACAAGAATTTCTGGCGTTTATTGTTCATCGTCTGACCTATAGTTTTTCGTAAAATCCAAGATGGACGTCATTTTGCATATCTACTATTAAAATAATGATGTCATTCTCAATACTAAGCACATCAAAGTAAGTTAGAATATACTGTACCTAAACACAATTTCGCATGCTTTGCAACCTAATATACCGTAATACGTAGTCTACTTTTTAGATTCCCATTAAACAAATGTTGTTTATGACATTATAGTTCACGTGCATAAAAACACTTTTATTTTTCTGTTGGTGGTAACCATTTTGAATTTGACAGTCAAATAAAGGTCATTTTGAGCGAAAAACATGAGACATAAATTTATCAACTCAAAATCATGCAGAAACCAGAAATCGTGCAATAATTTGTAACAAAAATATAGAAAAGATGTGGTTTTTGTTTTGCTGATTTAAAGGTGAAGGACACCAAATATGTAATTATATCCGACAGATTCGAATTCAGCACACACCAGTTATGTAAAAACAAGCGGGACCAAAAATATAGTCTTAATCGCAGATCAAAGTTCAATGTTTCATATTTCAACCCAGGATAAATACACTCATTTTGAAAAAAGTCTGCAATATTCTTTCGTTTGAAAATATATATGCAATGTGCAATGTACAAATTTAAATACCACTCAGTTTTACTGATATACACATTTGGATTTGGAAAACATAGGTCAAATATATATATGGCTAATAATAATGTTTTATTAAGTCGTTTCCATTGACCATGTTTACTACTTGCATGTGTAGATTGGTCAGCTACTACTTCAACGACAGACGTTTGCGTAACACTAACCCCTAATTTTAGGTTCGGGGGTACTCCCACATAAGCGTTCAAAATATATATTTCGTCCTTATTTTTTTACTGGTAACATCACATTTCTGTTTTGGACATATCAAAGCTTAACAATAATAATTGATAATTTATAATTAATCAAATAATTCAAGCAGCATTATAACAGGTAAAATAAAAACTCATAGTCGAAAAGGATTTTCAGTATATATAAAATGTTTTCTTGAAAATGAATACAACTCAATGTGTTTAATACCAAACTGCTATAATATATGTTAAAAAATTGCTGTTTCGTAATACACGGAACACTTTGGACGCTGGCCCTCTTTGGCCCTATTTTTGGTCAAGGTGAAGGTTATTATATAAGATCGTATTATTATATTTTATATCCATGCAGTCCGATAATTTTAACGTTCCTAATATTTTTAATTTGTGTCTCTGTGGTTGCGTTGGTACATAGACTACACTCGTATGTGTCTGTTTCTCAATCCGCCTTAATGTTGCTATTTTATTAGTGGCCGTCTTTTTCTCTCTTTTTTCGTCTTTTTCTCTCTCCGTCTTCCCCGCGACGTATGCAGTTTTTCAGAAACAATATATTACTTTATTGAAGGGTGGCCTGCATGGAAGCGGCTTGTCATAAGCCTTTTGCAGGTCTCCTTTGCATTTTTTTTTAAATATTTGCATGTATGTATGTTTAAAGCATAAATAAATAAACTGAATTGAATTGAATTGAATTGAATAACAAAAAGTTGGTGTGGGTGAGTAGTGTGTGTGTGTGTGTGTGTGTGGGGGGGGGGGGGGTCGCAAGGTGACCAATTCTGGCCTATGGACTATATGAGTGTTTAGGGTTATGACCTTCAAGAGACTGGAAATGACCTTTAAATCTTCAGAATATTTGTTAATTATGAATGTTGACTATTTCGTGCCAATTCCCTTCAATTTGCTATATTACACGACTATATTATCTTGAAATACAGACGTTTTAAAAAATCCCCGTGTGTTTTTAGGGTCTTGACCTTTAAGATCCCGTAAATGACCTTTAGAGCTTCAGAACAAAATGACACCCTATTTTATTTTGTTCAGTATTAATTTTTCTTTAAATTGAACATAGGTGTCAAGAATTACCATGCAATTCCCACGGGACCACATCTGCTGACATAAGACCTTATGCTACTAGATCATCTGTGCTCCGGCAAATTGGAACGGCCAACGGACAATAATAATGATAATGAGCCTGATTCGGATTTGCAGCGCTTCTGAACTCGGGACACCGAGCACATTGTAAGTTTTCATTTCATTCATTTAATTTCATTAACCGCCAGACAGAAATAACAAAACAGCCCGACAGCCAACATAACGACAGATAAGCACAGCTGGAATAGCACTCAATGAACGACCACCTGAACAAAGTAGGCTATCTGACCAATAAAATGGATGACATCACGCTACCAATAGAATAAGGGAGAGCCGTTCACAGCATAGCCTAGCCCACACGCCCAGTGACCCACCTAACTCACCAGTGCTCAATTATCTTGTCAACAAGGAAGTATTTATTCCAGTCATGCACGACATCCGAACACCTCCCACAATAAAACATTGAAAGTTTCCCAGGTTGATCAATACACGTCTACTGCTCTTTTTTATCACTGTTTATATTCCGTACTCACCCTTAACCAGGAAACGTGGTTGTTTACTTGACAGTAGATCAAATATACAGTAAAATCACATATAAAGTCAATATATAAACCATAAAGTGTGGGAAAGTAACCATGCTGCTTTGATTTCAGACAAACATTTGTGAAATTTGATGTTTAAACACACATTACGTTCCCAACACCTGCAATTTGAATGGCCATTAAATCGATTTTAAATGTCTTAGTTAGCTTTTATCGCTTCATTTCTATTCCTATGTTATGGGTCCACGGCCATTGTCAGATTCTGCCCCATGTGTAACTGGCTGTTAAAACCCTGACACCACTAATCGCCACCCTATAATACGTGTTATTAGCTTATTCAATGCCATTGGGAATGTAAAGAGTGCTCAAACATCAAGATTTGCTAATATTTGTGGCATTTTAAACAAATATGAATAATTTTCATCCACTTGAAGTTGTGGATCACGGCAGCGAGACACAACTTCAAATGGGTGAAGAATTAAGTTGTTTTAAAAGTGTTTCAAGAGTTAAAGGGTTAGGTCTGCCATAGAGTATGGCAAGCTGAGGAGGCGTAAACTGCATTATTCCGGATGTTAGGTCTGTCATCGTGTATGGCAAGCCGAGGAAGCGAAAACTGCATTATTCCGGATGTTAGGTCAGCTAATCAGGCATCTAACATTCCTGTCAGCTATTAGCTGCTTCAAAGTAGAACCAGTGTCACAGACGTTGGCCCAACATTCAAACCAAGTCATGTGCTTTGTGTGACATGTTCATTCGACCATCTGCGTGTTCACTCACGTATGGGGAATCAGAGGGAGATCCTCTTGGATGGCCATTGTGTATCACTACCGTTTACATGCATGCATCGCACAGCCAATGGCTCAGTGCGGATGGTGGAGATTTAGCGTTATGACATCTGCTGATTTGTGGGAATAATCCCAGCACTTACAGATGCTAACCCAATGCTGGTTCACCGTTGGGTCAATGTCGCAGACGTTGACCCAGCAGTGAAACAACATTGGGTTAACATCTGTAGGTGCTGGGATTATTCGTTATTAGTTGTGTCGGCAGGGAGTGTTCATTTGACCATCAGTATATCCACTCACGTCTGTGGCGATAAAGCGTTCCATAATGACAGCTCCCTCAGAAATAATGTTGTCAGGCAGTGCGTGTCACTGCGCAGCTATGTGTGATATAATATGTAGCTGTTGTGTGTGGTGAAGCGATATTGTATGGTGCTACAATCTATAACGCAATTTATAATTAAATTGAATCATATTTATAAATAAATTGAACGACACTTATAATGGGATTAAATCAGATTCATAATTTAATTTAATCATATTTATAATTGAATTTAATCATATTTGAAATGTATTTAAATCATATTTCGAATTTAATTTATTTATATTTAAAATTGAATTGACTCATATTTTCAACAGAATTGACTCATATTTATAACAGAATTGAATCATATTTATTATTGAATTGAACGATATTTATAACTGAATTGAATCATTTTATAAAGGAAATGTTATCATATTTACAATTGATTAGAATCATATTTTTAATTGAATTGAGTCAAATTTAAAATTAAACTGGATGAAAATATAATTACATTGAATCATATTTATAATTGAGTTGAATAATATTTATAATTGACTTGAGCCATATTATAATTGAACTTGATCATATTTATAATTGAATCGAATAATATTTGAAATTGAACTGGATCATATTTATAATTTAATTGAATCATATTAATTGTTACAAGATCAATAGCGTCACGTCGTTTGTATTTGAATTGAAGCATATTACATTGCTTTTGTCTTTTCATTTGTACAAGCCTTCACATGATTGATGCAATTGTAACAAAGAAGAGCCAGGTACATTTCCACATGAAACACAGTATTGACAGCAGATAATTTTATATGAAAGCTATAGCTTTAACAATGATCTATCGCTCGCAACCTTGGTCCTCATTGAAAAAATTATTATATTGTCATGAGTGCGATATAAGACAACACAACACTCGTTCAACATTGGTCATTGGACATCTCCAGTATTTCTCATATCACACCAGAAATGAGCAGTGCTTGTATTTTCTCATGTGATAAAATTAGGCATTAAAACTAAAGCGCTGACATCTTTTGCATTAACCATGAATACGAATTTACAATCATCACATATGTGTTAGTTATCTCTTTCGGATTCATTTGAATACCTATATTATGAGTATAAGGCCTATTTAAATATATTTACTCTGTCAGCGCGGGGATCGACTTGATGTCGGAATCTTACTTCTACAGACGTCAGATTCCGAAATCTAAAGTCCCTCCCCGCACTGAACGGGTTATATAACTGCCAACAATTGATGTACGAGCTATAGACTGGGCGACGCTATGAGATGTACGAGCTATAGACTGGGCGGCGCTATGAGATGTACGAGCTATAGGCTGGGCGGCGCTATGAGATGTACGAGCTATAGTATAGACTGGGCGGCGCTATGAGATGTACGAGCTATAGACTGGGCGGCGCTATGAGATGTACGAGCTATAGACTGGGCGGCGCTATGAGATGTACGAGCTATAGACTGGGCGGCGCTATGAGATGTACGAGCTATAGACTGGGCGGCGCTATGAGATGTACGAGCTATAGACTGGGCGGCGCTATGAGATGTACGAGCTATAGACTGGGCGGCGCTATGAGATGTAAGAGCTATAGACTGGGCGGCGCTATGAGATGTACGAGCTATAGACTGGGCGGCGCTATGAGATGTACGAGCTATAGACTGGGCGGCGCTATGAGATGTACGAGCTATAGACTGGGCGGCGCTATGAGATGTACGAGCTATAGACTGGGCGGCGCTATGAGATGTACGAGCTATAGACTGGGCGGCGCTATGAGATGTAAGAGCTATAGACTGGGCGGCGCTATGAGATGTACGAGCTATAGACTGGGCGGCGCTATGAGATGTACGAGCTATAGACTGGGCGGCCCTATGAGATGTACGAGCTATAGACTGGGCGGCGCTATGAGATGTACGAGCTATAGACTGGGCGGCGCTATGAGATGTACGAGCTATAGACTGGGTGGCCCTATGAGATGTACGAGCTATAGACTGGGCGGCGCTATGAGATGTACGAGCTATAGACTGGGCGGCGCTATGAGATGTACGAGCTATAGACTGGGCGGCGCTATGAGATGTACGAGCTATAGACTGGGCGGCGCTATGAGATGTACGAGCTATAGACTGGGCGGCGCTATGAGATGTACGAGCTATAGACTGGGCGGCGCTATGAGATGTACGAGCTATAGACTGGGCGGCGCTATGAGATGTACGAGCTATAGACTGGGCGGAGCTATGAGATGTCCGAGCTATAGACTGGGCGGCGCTATGAGATGTACGAGCTATAGACTGGGCGGCGCTATGAGATGTACGAGCTATAGACTGGGTGGCGCTATGAGATGTTGTGATAACGACCCGCCAATGATTCTGTGTCGTTGATTCTGTTGTAGTTTTATATGATGTATTAAGTCAGTCAGTTCAATGAATTAGTCCAGTCATTTTGTCATCACTGATCAAGACTGAGAGCAGTCACAATACATTGTTTTAATCACCAAACACACATAGCCCCTGAACCTGTCACTGCAGCAGACTTCACTATTACGTCATCCAGTAGACATCTTTAGACGTCAGATTCTGACGTCTAAAGTCGATCCCCGCACTGTAAGAGTAAACATATTTATAATGATTATAGACCCATAACATAGGTATTCAAATGAATCAGAAAGAGCAAGCATTTAGGATGATTTCAAATCGAAAACACCCTTTGGTCTCTATTATTTATACACAATTATTTCAGCGCTTAAAGGGCTAAACAGAATACTTTAAATAATAACCCTTAAAGTGCTACATTAAAAAAACATGACCCTTTGTGTCTTGTTACCTCAAACATGACCCTTTGTGTCTCGTTACCTCAGCCCCAACTTTGTTGGTGAAAATTAATTATGTATGTAGCTTACAATTTTAATCAGAATATAAGTAAATCTTGCAAAATTATGTATTGTTCATTTCTCGTACATTTTTATTTTTTTGAACAAATTAAAAACAGTTATAGACGCAACTAGCTCTTTAACCCTTACAGCTCGGGGATCAACTTTAGTCGTCAGAATCTGACGTCTGTAAATTTTGTTAATAACGTTTTAAAAGTTAAAAGGTTAATTCTGCCATCGAGTATGGCAAGCTGGGGAGGCGAAAACTGCATTATTCCGGATGATATATCAGCTAATCAGGCATATAACATCCCAGTCAGCAAGAGGTGGGCCTATAGATCGTATGCTGCTTCAATGTCGGCCCAGTGTCGCAGATGTTGTCCCGACATTAAACACATTGGAACCCGGTGTTTTGTGAGAACATGTTCTTTTGACCATCAATGTGTTCACTCAGGTATGGGAAGATACCTCCTGGATGTCCAGTGTTTTACTACAGTTTACATGAATGCGCTGTCGTACATCCCCTGGCTCAGCGGGAGATTTAGCGTTACGATGTCTGGTCATTTGTGAGGATAATCCCAGTAGAAACAGACAGATTTTAACCTAATGTTGTTTCACCGCTGGGTCAACGTCGCAGACGTTGGGCCAAAGGTGAACCAACATTGGGTTATCATCTTGTGTCTCCTGGAAATGTTCATTTGACCATCAGTATATTCACTCACGTCCGTGGCGATCAAGCGTTATACAATGGCAGCTCACTCAGAAATAATCTTTCCTGGCAGTCTGTGCCACTGAACAGTTATGTGTGATATAATATGCAGCTGTCGAGTGTGGTGAGGCGTCGTAAACCTATGGATGAAATGACAGTTATGTGTGATATAATATGCAGCTGTCGAGTGTGGTGAGGCGTCGTAAACCTATGGATGAAAAGACAGTTATGTGTGATATAATATGCAGCTGTCGAGTGTGGTGAGGCGTCGTAAACCTATGGATGAAATGACAGTTATGTGTGATATAATATGCAGCTTTCGGGTGTGGTGAGGCGTCGTAAACCTATGGATGAAATGACAGTTATGTGTGATATAATATGCAGCTGTCGGGTGTGGTGAGGCGGCGTAAACCTATGGATGAAATGACAGTTATGTGTGATATAATATGCAGCTGTCGAGTGTGGTGAGGCGTCGTAAACCTATGGATGAAATGACAGTTATGTGTGATATAATATGCAGCTGTCGAGTGTGGTGAGGCGTCGTAAACCTATGGATGAAATGACAGTTATGTGTGATATAATATGCAGCTGTCGAGTGTGGTGAGGAGTCGTAAACCTATGGATGAAATGACAGTTATGTGTGATATAATATGCAGCTGTCGAGTGTGGTGAGGCGTCGTAAACCTATGGATGAAATGACTTTGTATGGTGCTACATTCTAAAACGCTACATCACCTAGAATTGTATTGAACCATATTTATCATGAATTTGATCATATTTATGATTTAATTTAATCATATTTATAAATTAATAGGACCATATTTAAAAAAATAATTCGATCATATTTACAGTTAAATTAAATCATATTTATATTTGAATTTAATCATATTTTTAATTGAATTTTGTGATGTTTATTGCTTTGCAATCAATAGCGTCACGTCATTGTTATTGATTTATTAAATTTATTACTTTTAATTATTTATATTGTCTTCATTATTTCTATTTGCTGCACTACTTCACATAATGAATGCAATTGTAACAACGAAGGGTCAACCACAAGTAAAAAACAGCATTGACAGTATATAATTTTCTATGGAAGATATAGCTTTAATAGTGATGTAGTGCCCCCAACGTCGGCCCTTATTGATATAAATGTATACATCATTATAGTCATGCGTGTGATAACGCACACAGTTCAATGAATTAGTCCAGTCATTTTGTCATCACTGATCAAGACTGAGAGCAGTCACAATACATTGTTTTAATTGCCAAGCACACATAGCCCCTGAACCTGTCACTGTAGCAAACTTCACTATTACGTCATTCAGTAGACATCTTTAGACGTCAGATTCTGACGTCTAAAGTCGATCCCCGCACTGTAAGAGTAAAAATATTTATAATGATTATAGACCCATAACATAGGTATTCAAATGAATCAGAAAGAGCAAGCATTTAGGATGATTTCAAATCGAAAACACCCTTTGGTTTGTTATTAACGTTTTAAAAGTTAAAAGGTTAAGTCTGCCATCGAGTATGGCAAGCTGAGGAGGCATAAACTGCATTATTCCGGATGATATATCAGCTAATCAGGCATATAACATCTAACATCCCAGTCAGCAAGAGGTGGGCCTATAGATCGTATGCTGCTCCAATGTCGGCCCAGTGTCGCAGATGTTGTCCCGACATTAAACACATTGGAAACCGGTGTTTTGTGAGAACATGTTCTTTTGACCATCAATGTGTTCACTCTGGTATGGGGAGATACCTGGATGTCCAGTGTTTTACTACAGTTTACATGAATGCGCTGTCGTACATCCCCTGGCTCAGCGGGAGATTTAGCGTTACGACGTCTGGTCATTTGTGGGGATAATCCCAGTAGACACAGACAGATATTAACCTAATGTTGTTTCACCGCTGGGTCAACGTCGCAGACGTTGGGCCAAAGGTGAACCAACATTGGGTTATTATCTTGTATCTCCTGGATATGTTCTTTTGACCATCAGTATATTCACTCACGTCCGTGGCGATCAAGCGTTATACAATGGCAACTCACTCAGAAATAATCTTTCCTGGCAGTGTGTGCCACTGAACAGTTATGTGTGATATAATATGCAGCTGTCGAGTGTGGTGAGGCGTCGTAAACCTATGGATGAAATGACAGTTATGTGTGATATAATATGCAGCTTTCGGGTGTGGTGAGGCGTCGTAAACCTATGGATAAAATGACAGTTATGTGTGATATAATATGCAGCTTTCGGGTGTGGTGAGGCGTCGTAAACCTATGGATGAAATGACAGTTATGTGTGATATAATATGCAGCTGTCGAGTGTGGTGAGGCGTCGTAAACCTATGGATGAAATGACAGTTATCTGTGATATAATATGCATCTGTCGAGTGTGGTGAGGCGTCGTAAACCTATGAATGAAATGACAGTTATGTGTGATATAATATGCAGCTGTCGAGTGTGGTGAGGCGTCGTAAACCTATGAATGAAATGACAGTTATGTGTGATATAATATGCAGCTGTCGAGTGTGGTGAGGCATCGTAAACCCATGGATGAAATGACACTTATGTGTGATATAATATGCATCTGTCGGGTGTGGTGAGGTGTCGTAAACCTATGGATGAAATGACAGTTATGTGTGATATAATATGCATCTGTCGGGTGTGGTGAGGCGTCGTAAACCCATGGATGAAATGACAGTTATGTGTGATATAATATGCATCTGTCGGGTGTGGTGAGGTGTCGTAAACCCATGGATGAAATGACACTTATGTGTGATATAATATGCATCTGTCGGGTGTGGTGAGGTGTCGTAAACCTATGGATGAAATGACAGTTATGTGTGATATAATACGCAGCTGTCGAGTGTGGTGAGGCATCGTAAACCTATGGATGAAATGACATTGTATCGTGCTACATTCTAAAACGCTACATCACCTATAATTTTATTGAACCATATTTATAATGAATTTGATCATATTTATGATTTAATTTAATCATATTTATAAATTAATAGGACCATATTTAAAAAAATAATTTGATCATATTTACAGTTAAATTAAATCATATTTATATTTGAATTTAATCATATTTTCAATCGAATTTTGTGATGTTAATTGCTTTGCAATCAATAGCGTCACGTCATTGTTATTGATTTATTTAATTTATTACTTTTAATTATTTCTATTGTCTTCATTATTTCTATTTGCTGCACTACTTCACATAATTAATGCAATTGTAACAAAGCAGGGTCAACCACAAGTAAAAAACAGCATTGACAGTATATAATTTTCTATGGAAGATATAACTTTAATAGTGATGTAGTGCCCCCAACGTCGGCCCTTATTGATATAAATGTATACATCATTATAGTCATGCGTGTGATATAGAAAAATACTGCACCCATCCAACATTGTTCACTAGACATTTCCTATATTGTCCATATCACACCAGAAATGCAGTGCTTGCATTTTCTCATATGATCAACTCTAAAGCGCTGACATCTTTTGTATAAACCATGGAGATCAAAGGGTTGTTTTCGATTTGAAATCATCACAAATGTTTTAGTTAGCTCTTTCGAATTCATTCGAATACCTATGTTATGGATATAAGGCTAATTTAAATATGTCTACTCTTTCAGTGCAGGGATCGAATTTAGATGTCAGGATCTGACGTCTCTAGACGTCAGATCCTGACATCTAAATTCGCTCCCCGCACTGAACAGGTTATATAACTGCCAACAATTTATGTGCGAGCTATAGACTGAGTGGCGCTATGAGCTGTTGTGATAACGACCTGCCAATAATTCGGTCGTTGATTATGTTGTAGTTTTATAAGATGTATTAAGTCAGTCAGTTCAATAAATTAGTCCAGTCATTTTGTCACAACTGCTCAAGACTGATAGCTGGCACAATAGATTGTTTTAATTACCAAGCACATATAGCCTGCGTCTGAACTTGTATCTACGGCTAACTTTACCATGCCGTCATTCAGTCATTCATCATTCGCTAATGCAGATTGTCAAAGAATTAATTACCTTTGCTATCGCCTGCTGTCATGAGTTTTCTTATACCATCTGTTCAGTTTTGCACAATCAATATCTTGTTGCGCCGACAATGCTGGTCTAATAAGCTTAAATGTTGGCCTTATAGGTACGCACCAGGGCACGTACTATCGTATAAGTTATATATGGTATATATCGCAGGATTCTGATTGGTCGAGATGACCATCTCGACCAATCAGAAACCTACGATATATCATAACTTGTGCGATAATATCGGCCGAGATAAAAAAAACACATATTTGTTTGTGGTTACCTGAAGACGAAAAATAACTTCTATTATGACGCAAAAGTCTGATAAGAAATGAAATGAATCGAGCTTCAGGCGACCTTTGTGTACATATAGGCTAAACTGGGCCAGGAGAACCTCCTGAGGATGGTGAGATGAATGAGATGACACTGTCTTACAGACACAGGATTCGAGATTCGAGCCCTGGCAGTCTGAGGCCGAGCACGCTACCTCTCGGTCACGAGGCTCCCCACAATACTGAGTTTTACACGTGGATGGGGAAGAACCATTTTTTGTTTCTTTAAAACCGCCGAGACCGGGAACCGAACCCCGAACTCTGGCGTGAAGGGCAGCGGTGCTAACGCCTACCGAAACGCCTACAAGGGCCTATTTAAGGTCATTCTGTGGCCTTCAAATAAAATGTATTTATACATAGATTATGTATTATTATTATACCGTTTTCTTTTTTTGCAATAGAAATGTCCATGCAAATAAACGTTGCATATAGCATACGGTAAAATGTTTTTTTTATTCTGGGGTCATTTTGTGACCATCAAAGGTCATTTATGTCTACATAAGTCAAGTTTAAAAAAATGGTGGCGAGTTTTAAGTAAAGTGGTTTATGTGACCTACATAAAAGCCGAATATAGCTTAGCTATATAGCTCTCTCCGATGAAAACGTAGTCGGCGTTTCTTTATTCTCAATTAGATAAAGTTCAAAAGTTATTTATTTATACTTACAAAGTCAATTAAAACCAAACGTTGAACTGTCATGGTGGCGTACGAATATTACGTAAGGTCTGTAAACTAAAAACTCTATTTTATCCTCATTCATTCGATTCGGTTGATTTCAACAGATTAGAAGATTGCAGAGTCTATCCATGACTGGGTTTGCATACAGCTCGAGGAGGGGCTTTTTCAGTTCCCCTGCAAATACTAAAAAAATATCGATATAATTTTGCCCACAATGTTTTCTAGTCACCCCCAACACAAAACAACCCTAGAGATCTGTGATATAATTAGAAAAAAATTGTCTCTATATAAAAATGACAGGCCTCATTTCAGCATGACATTCCCAAGAAACAAGAATTGCATTATTTGCCAAAAGGTAGAAATTTGTAAATACACAACAACATTTTGTAAATCTTTCAGGGATGTTGGCAGATTATGAAAACATGATCCGAGAAAAAATGACAAAAAAAGGATAAATAACAACCGATATTGAAAGTCTGCACCCAGCATGGCTGGAACAGTTTTGATACAATAATAAAAAAATACAAATACAAATTAAAAACCTGCTCCCAGCATGGGGGAAACACTTTTTATACAAAATTAGGAATAGAGCTAACAGACTAACGGTTTGATCTGGGGGGAAATGAAATGAATCGGGCTTTAGGCCACCTTTGTGCACATATAGGCTAAACTGGGCCAGGAGAACCTCCTGAGGATGGTGAGATGATTGAGATGACTCTGTCCTCCAGACACAGGACTCGAAATTCGAGCCCTGGCGGTCTGAGGCCGAGCACGCTACCTCTCGGTCACGGAGGCTCTCCACAATACTGACTTTCACACGTGGATTGATCTGGGGGGAAACACATGCATGTGTCATTGCTCTTGAACTGACATTAATCATCCCAGCGATAGCGTGTAGCGGGATGCTGTGTGGAAGCTGGAAGCGCTTACACAACAAGAGCATGACAGTTTTTTTTCTGAGACTACAAACCCACACGCATGTTTGTTTCCTATAATGAGACCCTGATCTCAGTGTGTTTGTTCTGTCCCAGAATCTGATTGGTTTACTGGTATCATGTGACGTTACTCAGGATTAATCTCTGTATCGTGGCCGGGTAATTGACGTCTGAATAAGGTCGTGTCAGGATTTAGATAGATCTGCTTCGTTATGTGTTATATGTGGAAGGATGGAGAGATGTAGGCGAGCCATTTTCAGGAGAGAAGAATGTGTACACAAAAGCGTGTGTCATAAAAGGCCTAACCTTTTAACCACATATTCATTTTTAGCACACTTAATACCAACTTTCAAACATGTCAAAGATGAAGCGTGACATTATTCAACAATATTTAAAAATCACATTTCAAATCTATATCATTTTCACTCAAAATATATCCTATTTGCACAGCATTAAAAACATAGAAAACTTAAATAAATGATCAATAAGTCAAAGCTGACATGTAAACGTCAAATAAAAATATTTTCCATGCAATGATATTTTAAATCTATATTTGACAAGCCCGAATAAAGCTGCCGAAGGTGGCTGATCGCCTTGATTTATTACCTGGCAATATTAGCTTCCCATCCTGTTGCCATAGACACAGTAAATACTATCAACTCCTGAGTAGTCTGGCTTTGAGAATCTGGTCGAAAAAGTCCCACAAGTGAACAAGACAATATGACCGATTCCCGTTTTTTTTTCTGTGCGAATTTCACATTTGGGTGGACTTCTGGGTAGCGCCTTCAGTAATCACTAGCCAAGGGGACAATAGATGGTACTTAATTAGATGGCGCATTATCTAATTACATGACTTATAATTATAACACGTAGACAATATATATCACAATTAAAACTCAAAGGACTAGATGCGACCAATCAAATGTTGATTAATTATTATGGCTAACTAAGTTCAGTTGTGTATTTTTAACCAGGAAATATACGATTTGAAAATCTTGTGAGCACTATGCCTCATGATCATCATATACGTAGCTGTGCACATACAGTGCTCCTAACTGTTCAAAGACCTAGACTATGTTGTGTTGCATATGGTACTTCTTATAGCATAGTTTCAAGAATGTATTGATTATAACAATTGCAAGAAGAAATTTAAAAAAACTGATCGTAGTCCCACATTTGTGCTACAATGTATCGCAATGGGAAGTTATTTGTGAACCCTCTCCAGATATGAACATATTTGGCAATGGGAAGCTATGTACATTACTCTACCGTTCAGTCACTCTCTATAAATATGAATATATCTAATTATCATCTGCCATTTTACCCAGGGACACTCTCTGTATTTAGAACGTGCGGGTGCTGTTCCTGGATAAATGAAATGCTGGGTCAAGTTACAGTGTTTCCTGAAATAGCACAATGTTGGGATGTACGTTATTACCAGATGGACACCAAGTGGACGGAGGTGATTATCTGGTAATGAGAGTTTGTAATCTAAACCTGGCAGGTCATCTGATTCTCTACAGCTAAATAATTGATATTTACTCGCAATGAATGTATCTGGACTTGTGCCGTGACTTATTCATTAATTCTGACATCATTATTAAATTTATTAATAAATTAATTAATCAAATAATAATGTCTACATTTTAGATTGATTGTCCAGGACGAGTGACTGATGGCTCAACCAATAGACAACGAGCCTATAGACCTAACCTCCATGTCTAAATAAAATAAAATGAATCGGGCTTTAGGCCACCTTTGTGCATATATAGGCTAAACTGGGCCAGGAGAACCTCCTGAGGATGGTGATTGAGATGACACTGTCCTCCAGACACAGGATTCGAAATTCGCGCCCTGGCGGTCTACGGCCGAGCACGCTGCATCTCTCGGTCAGAGAGGTTCCCCACAATACTGACTTTCACACGTGGATGGGGAAGAAACACTTTTTGTTTCTTTCAAACCGCCGAGACCGGGAACCGAACCCCGAACTCTGGCGTGAAAGGCAGCGGTGCTAACCACTACCCTAGGGCCCCCGCCCTGGAAGGCATAGGACTGAAAATGTATATTAAGCTACCCTCGATCATTAATTGATTCATTCATTGTAATTAGTTTAGTCGGCTCTCTTTGATTGATGCCCGACAAGAACCAAGGTTTCTGCAAACATCCCACCAGCCTCCTGTTTACCTTGACACTTACTGTTGGAGGGGTTGGTATGGCAACAGAAGAATGGACGAGGTCACGTGATTATTTCTAAAGGACATCCAAATCAACACCTAAGCTGCACAAAAACACTGATATGGCTTCTGTAGCTTATAATACCCTTATTTCAAAACACAATCACTTGTTTTCCAGATGGTTGTCCAGTTTTTTATAAAAGTAATAACCAAACATTGTAATGCGAATATAGATAGATAGTATTTATTTGACCTTTGACAAAGAAAAAAATTACACAACAATATATATACATTGGTGGTCTGGAGACTCTTTTTAAGGTCGATTGGGACCGCTAGCAAAAGAGCCACCGCAAAACGTTCAGACAACAACAATTTTAAAATGAAATAAACATATATACATATGAAAAATATAATGATTTTTAAATTGTAATAAATAAGAAATGACAGTTAAATATTGGCATTTTTGCATGAATAGCACTGTGCATTGTTGCACGTACTTGAATATAAAGTTATAAAGTATTTTTTTATATAATTAGAGAAACCTTTAAAACTATGTGTTTGAACTTTATCATGAATTATATTTGGCGTATGATTTATTTTCTGAATTAGATCGTATCGTAAACATTTTTTGCGAAATTCCCTTCTGGTTTCAATTTGTCTAATATTTAAACAATTCCTGGTATTATAATTGTGTAAGTTGGTGATCTGGTCTGGACAAAAATCTTTAAAAAAATCGGGTACATTACTGTGGATACATTTAAAAACAAATTTGTGTTGGTTGAGTTCAAAAATATGATTGACTTTTAATAGGTTAAATTTTATAAATATTGGGTCTGTATGACTAAATATAGGACATTTATCAATTATTCTAAGAACCCTTTTTTGAAGTTTATATACCCGTTTGAAATCATACCCCCACGCAAGAATACAGTAATGTATGTGTGGTAGAATCAACGTGTTATACAGTGCTAGTAGTATATTATTGGGTAACGTAGTCTTTAAACAGTTTATTATTCCCACGGACTGGGACATTTTGTTACATATTTTATTAACATGTGTTTTCCAAGTGAGATTATTGTTTATAAGTAGGCCTAAAAAGTTGAATTCCTTCACATGATCTATGTCATTGTTAATAAGCTTAATATTCGGTATATGAATCTTTCTGGGGGGTTTATAAAATAACATGAATTTGGATTTGTCGCAATTTGGTGATAACAAATTAGCCGCCAGCCAATCAGCGACTTTTTTCATCTCGGAGTTAATTTTTGTCTCTAGTATTTGTCTATTTGACATGTCCTGTTTGTTAAGGTTAATTAAAAAAGTGGTATAGTCCGCATAGGTAATTAATTTAAACAATTTTGTTGATTCGGGTAAATCGTTAATGTATACTAGAAATAATAGAGGGCCTAATATGGATCCTTGCGGTACACCTGTGGTGATTGGAAGTAAATTTGATTTGATTTGATTAATTTCGACGTATTGTTTTCTGTCAGATAGATAATTTCTCAGTAAATTTAGATACATGTCTTTTATGCCAAGAAAGCTAAGTTTATGTAGGAGAATGTTATGGTCTAAAGTATCGAAGGCTTTAGATAAGTCTAAAAAAATGGCTAGCGGAACTTGCCCACTATCCATAGCACCTGATATTCTATCGACCAATTCAAGTGCTGCAAGTTCCGTTGAGTGATTAGATCTAAATCCATATTGACTTCCATATAGAAGATAATTTTTTAAAAGGTATGAATTTAATTGTTCATGGATAACTTTTTCAAATATTTTAGAAATGCTGTTGAGAAGTGAAATGGGTCGATAGTTATTGACAGTAGTGGGGTCATCTTTTTTAAATAATGGTACAACTTTAGCAATTTTTAGGCTGTCTGGAAATATGCCTGTTTCTAATGATTGATTGATTATTATGGTTAATGAGGGAACAATCTCCTGTTTTATTATTTTTATTAAATTGTTACTAATATTGTCTGGTCCAGCACTTGTTTTAAGCTTTAAACTGTCAATAATTTTGCTCACAGAGGCTTCGGTAACGTTTTCAAAAACCAAACGTTTTTTTGTAGGATTTTTTAGATAATTTGAAAAGCAGTCATTGTCCAATGTTGACCAAGGATTGACTCAATTTTGTTTTCTGAGACTTAAATGAATCAAAAATAAATTATAGGGACATAGTATTTTTTTCAAAGCGCTATCACATGATTTTTACCGATAATATGCCATGACAGCACAGCTTTTCGGGATATTACTCACTCATTGCACTATTAGCCTTAACCCTGATATTGATATTGAATCTCCGGTGTGGATTTACGCCAGTTGGCTACACCTACTCTAGCCTACTGTACTGGATCCCTCTAATACCGGGATAGTCCCGAGACGGATCAACATGTAGAATCCTGGAGATTATCAGGAATCAGGGGAAATCCAAATCCATAGAAATCAAAGAGGAAGGAGCGAATATATCATAACCAGCGGCAGAGGGTTAACCCTTTAGACTCCGCAGCAGAAAGCTGAAAGGTAATAACCTTCTGTGTGCTGTGTCATTCACCCTTAAAGCGCTGAATTAATTTGTAAAACACATCGCAACCAAAGGGTTTTTTCCAATTTGAAATCATCACAAATGTCTTAGTTAGCTCTTTCTGATTCTTTTGAATACCTATATTATGGATCTACGGGCAACATAAATATGTTGATTCTTTACAGCGCGGGGATCGACTTTAGTCATCACAATCTGACGTCTGTAGACGTCAGATTGTGATGACTAAAGTCGATCCCCGCGCTGTAAGGTTTAATTCCACTCTTACCTTTGCCGTGGCTTTACCAAACAAACGCGTGATGTTGAACCAATGTTGGATGATTGTTGGGCCAGCGTCGCAGACGGTGAGACAACATTGCTTTACCGTCTCTTTGGTTGATGTGTAATTTCAATGTTACGTTGATTGTTCCACGCGTCGTATATCACACAAGTTTACACACATACATATATAGAGAATTATACACGCAGTCACAATCACCGTGAAAATGATGATATGCGAACGTCGTTTATTAGAGTGCGATATGGGAACATACAGCACTCGTTCAATGAATAAGGTGCATGCCTTATTCATTGAACGAGTGTTGTATTCCCATATCGCACGAAAAATAATCAGCAGTTGTATATTCTTACACGATCGCATCACACATCACATAACTGTCATACTGATATACATTGTCGAAAATACTATACTGATACTAGTCGCTGGTTTCCTCCGTTTATACATAAACAATTTTCATGAAATTGTACGAAGTAGCCAGCACTGAATAGATTAGATCTATAAATAACTATCGATCATACATATGCCGTTTTTACTGGTTGGATGTACATTACTCTACCGTTCAGTCACTGTCTATAAATATGAATATATCTAATTATCATCTGCCATTTTACCCAGGGACACTCTCTGTATTTAGAACGTGCGGGTGCTGTTCCTGGATAAATGAAATGCTGGGTCAAGTTACAGTGTTTCCTGAAATAGCACAATGTTGGGATGTACGTTATTACCAGATGGACACCAAGTGGACGGAGGTGATTATCTGGTAATGAGAGTTTGTAATCTAAACCTGGCAGGTCATCTGATTCTCTACAGCTAAATAATTGATATTTACTCGCAATGAATGTATCTGGACTTGTGCCGTGACTTATTCATTAATTCTGACATCATTATTAAATTTATTAATAAATTAATTAATCAAATAATAATGTCTACATTTTAGATTGATTGTCCAGGACGAGTGACTGATGGCTCAACCAATAGACAACGAGCCTATAGACCTAACCTCCATGTCTAAATAAAATAAAATGAATCGGGCTTTAGGCCACCTTTGTGCATATATAGGCTAAACTGGGCCAGGAGAACCTCCTGAGGATGGTGATTGAGATGACACTGTCCTCCAGACACAGGATTCGAAATTCGCGCCCTGGCGGTCTACGGCCGAGCACGCTGCATCTCTCGGTCAGAGAGGTTCCCCACAATACTGACTTTCACACGTGGATGGGGAAGAAACACTTTTTGTTTCTTTCAAACCGCCGAGACCGGGAACCGAACCCCGAACTCTGGCGTGAAAGGCAGCGGTGCTAACCACTACCCTAGGGCCCCCGCCCTGGAAGGCATAGGACTGAAAATGTATATTAAGCTACCCTCGATCATTAATTGATTCATTCATTGTAATTAGTTTAGTCGGCTCTCTTTGATTGATGCCCGACAAGAACCAAGGTTTCTGCAAACATCCCACCAGCCTCCTGTTTACCTTGACACTTACTGTTGGAGGGGTTGGTATGGCAACAGAAGAATGGACGAGGTCACGTGATTATTTCTAAAGGACATCCAAATCAACACCTAAGCTGCACAAAAACACTGATATGGCTTCTGTAGCTTATAATACCCTTATTTCAAAACACAATCACTTGTTTTCCAGATGGTTGTCCAGTTTTTTATAAAAGTAATAACCAAACATTGTAATGCGAATATAGATAGATAGTATTTATTTGACCTTTGACAAAGAAAAAAATTACACAACAATATATATACATTGGTGGTCTGGAGACTCTTTTTAAGGTCGATTGGGACCGCTAGCAAAAGAGCCACCGCAAAACGTTCAGACAACAACAATTTTAAAATGAAATAAACATATATACATATGAAAAATATAATGATTTTTAAATTGTAATAAATAAGAAATGACAGTTAAATATTGGCATTTTTGCATGAATAGCACTGTGCATTGTTGCACGTACTTGAATATAAAGTTATAAAGTATTTTTTTATATAATTAGAGAAACCTTTAAAACTATGTGTTTGAACTTTATCATGAATTATATTTGGCGTATGATTTATTTTCTGAATTAGATCGTATCGTAAACATTTTTTGCGAAATTCCCTTCTGGTTTCAATTTGTCTAATATTTAAACAATTCCTGGTATTATAATTGTGTAAGTTGGTGATCTGGTCTGGACAAAAATCTTTAAAAAAATCGGGTACATTACTGTGGATACATTTAAAAACAAATTTGTGTTGGTTGAGTTCAAAAATATGATTGACTTTTAATAGGTTAAATTTTATAAATATTGGGTCTGTATGACTAAATATAGGACATTTATCAATTATTCTAAGAACCCTTTTTTGAAGTTTATATACCCGTTTGAAATCATACCCCCACGCAAGAATACAGTAATGTATGTGTGGTAGAATCAACGTGTTATACAGTGCTAGTAGTATATTATTGGGTAACGTAGTCTTTAAACAGTTTATTATTCCCACGGACTGGGACATTTTGTTACATATTTTATTAACATGTGTTTTCCAAGTGAGATTATTGTTTATAAGTAGGCCTAAAAAGTTGAATTCCTTCACATGATCTATGTCATTGTTAATAAGCTTAATATTCGGTATATGAATCTTTCTGGGGGGTTTATAAAATAACATGAATTTGGATTTGTCGCAATTTGGTGATAACAAATTAGCCGCCAGCCAATCAGCGACTTTTTTCATCTCGGAGTTAATTTTTGTCTCTAGTATTTGTCTATTTGACATGTCCTGTTTGTTAAGGTTAATTAAAAAAGTGGTATCGTCCGCATAGGAAATTAATTTAAACAATTTTGTTGATTCGGGTAAATCGTTAATGTATACTAGAAATAATAGAGGGCCTAATATGGATCCTTGCGGTACACCTGTGGTGATTGGAAGTAAATTTGATTTGATTTGATTAATTTCGACGTATTGTTTTCTGTCAGATAGATAATTTCTCAGTAAATTTAGATACATGTCTTTTATGCCAAGAAAGCTAAGTTTATGTAGGAGAATGTTATGGTCTAAAGTATCGAAGGCTTTAGATAAGTCTAAAAAAATGGCTAGCGGAACTTGCCCACTATCCATAGCACCTGATATTCTATCGACCAATTCAAGTGCTGCAAGTTCCGTTGAGTGATTAGATCTAAATCCATATTGACTTCCATATAGAAGATAATTTTTTAAAAGGTATGAATTTAATTGTTCATGGATAACTTTTTCAAATATTTTAGAAATGCTGTTGAGAAGTGAAATGGGTCGATAGTTATTGACAGTAGTGGGGTCATCTTTTTTAAATAATGGTACAACTTTAGCAATTTTTAGGCTGTCTGGAAATATGCCTGTTTCTAATGATTGATTGATTATTATGGTTAATGAGGGAACAATCTCCTGTTTTATTATTTTTATTAAATTGTTACTAATATTGTCTGGTCCAGCACTTGTTTTAAGCTTTAAACTGTCAATAATTTTGCTCACAGAGGCTTCGGTAACGTTTTCAAAAACCAAACGTTTTTTTGTAGGATTTTTTAGATAATTTGAAAAGCAGTCATTGTCCAATGTTGACCAAGGATTGACTCAATTTTGTTTTCTGAGACTTAAATGAATCAAAAATAAATTATAGGGACATAGTATTTTTTTCAAAGCGCTATCACATGATTTTTACCGATAATATGCCATGACAGCACAGCTTTTCGGGATATTACTCACTCATTGCACTATTAGCCTTAACCCTGATATTGATATTGAATCTCCGGTGTGGATTTACGCCAGTTGGCTACACCTACTCTAGCCTACTGTACTGGATCCCTCTAATACCGGGATAGTCCCGAGACGGATCAACATGTAGAATCCTGGAGATTATCAGGAATCAGGGGAAATCCAAATCCATAGAAATCAAAGAGGAAGGAGCGAATATATCATAACCAGCGGCAGAGGGTTAACCCTTTAGACTCCGCAGCAGAAAGCTGAAAGGTAATAACCTTCTGTGTGCTGTGTCATTCACCCTTAAAGCGCTGAATTAATTTGTAAAACACATCGCAACCAAAGGGTTTTTTCCAATTTGAAATCATCACAAATGTCTTAGTTAGCTCTTTCTGATTCTTTTGAATACCTATATTATGGATCTACGGGCAACATAAATATGTTGATTCTTTACAGCGCGGGGATCGACTTTAGTCATCACAATCTGACGTCTGTAGACGTCAGATTGTGATGACTAAAGTCGATCCCCGCGCTGTAAGGTTTAATTCCACTCTTACCTTTGCCGTGGCTTTACCAAACAAACGCGTGATGTTGAACCAATGTTGGATGATTGTTGGGCCAGCGTCGCAGACGGTGAGACAACATTGCTTCACCGTCTCTTTGGTTGATGTGTAATTTCAATGTTACGTTGATTGTTCCACGCGTCGTATATCACACAAGTTTACACACATACATATATAGAGAATTATACACGCAGTCACAATCACCGTGAAAATGATGATATGCGAACGTCGTTTATTAGAGTGCGATATGGGAACATACAGCACTCGTTCAATGAATAAGGTGCATGCCTTATTCATTGAACGAGTGTTGTATTCCCATATCGCACGAAAAATAATCAGCAGTTGTATATTCTTACACGATCGCATCACACATCACATAACTGTCATACTGATATACATTGTCGAAAATACTATACTGATACTAGTCGCTGGTTTCCTCCGTTTATACATAAACAATTTTCATGAAATTGTACGAAGTAGCCAGCACTGAATAGATTAGATCTATAAATAACTATCGATCATACATATGCCGTTTTTACTGGTTGGATTCCAAATTCTCAAGACAAAGTAAATATGGTGTAACATTCACTTGCTAATTTGCTTGTTTATGTGTAGATATGCGCTACTGTAACTTAGAGTTGTCGGAGAGAGTGTAAAATCTTTCGTCAATCACGTGAACAATATATGGTGAAATCTGCTTTTGTGTGAGATTCCGTTATTAGTGGTTTAACATTTTGCCTGCAAGTGACGTAGGCTATCCAAAAGGCTATCCAAAAGGCTATCCAAAAGGCAATCCAAAAGGCAATCCAAGAGGCTATCCAAAGGGCTATCCAAAAGGCTATACAAAAGGCTATCCAAAGGGCTATCCAAAAGGCTATCCAAAAGACTATCCAAAAGGCTATCCAAAGGGCTATCCAAAAGGCTATCCAAAAGGCTATCCAAAAGGCTATCCAAAGGGTTATCCAAAAAGCTATCCAAAGGGCTATCCAAAAGGCTATCCAAAAGGCTATCCAAAGGGCTATCCAAAAGGCTATCCAAAAGGCTATCCAAAAAGCTACCCGAAAGGCTATCCAAAAGGCTATCCAAAATGCTATCCAAAAGGCTATCCAAAAGGCTATCCAAAAGGCTATCCAAAAGGCTATCCAAAATGCTATCCAAAAGGCTACCCAAAAGGCTATCCAAAAGGCTATCCAAAAGGCTATCCGAAAGGCTAACCAAAAGGCTATCCAAAATGCTATCCAAAAGGCTACCCAAAAGGCTAACCAAAAGGCTATCCGAAAGGCTAACCAAAAGGCTATCCAAAATGCTATCCAAAAGGCTATCCAAAAGGCTATCCAAAAGGCTACCCAAAAGGCTATCCAAAAGGCTATCCAAAAGGCTATCCAAAGGGCTATCCAAAAGGCTATCCAAAAGGCTATCCGAAAGGCTATCCAAAATGCTATCCAAAAGGCTACCCAAAAGGCTACCCAAAAGGCTATCCAAAAGGCTACCCAAAAGGCTATCCAAAAGGCTATCCAAAAGGCTAACCAAAAGGCTATCCAAAATGCTATCCAAAAGGTTATCCAAAGGGCTATCCAAAAGGCTATCCAAAGGGCTATCCAAAAGGCTATCCAAAAGGCTATCCGAAAGGCTATCCAAAATGCTATCCAAAAGGCTACCCAAAAGGCTACCCAAAAGGCTATCCAAAAGGCTACCCAAAAGGCTATCCAAAATGCTATCCAAAAGGCTACCCAAAAGGCTACCCAAAAGGCTATCCAAAAGGCTACCCAAAAGGCTATCCAAAAGGCTATCCAAAAGGCTAACCAAAAGGCTATCCAAAATGCTATCCAAAAGGCTACCCAAAAGGCTATCCGAAAGGCTATCCAAAATGCTATCCAAAAGGCTATCCGAAAGGCTATCCAAAGGACTATCCAAAAGGCTATCCAAAAGGCTATCCAAAATGCTATCCAAAAGGCTACCCAAAAGGCTATCCAAAAGGCTATCCAAAGGGTTATCCAAAAAGCTATCCAAGGGGCTATCCAAAAGGCTATCCAAAAGGCTATCCAAAGGGCTATCCAAAAGGCTATCCAAAAGGCTATCCAAAAAGCTACCCGAAAGGCTATCCAAAAGGCTATCCAAAATGCTATCCAAAAGGCTATCCAAAAGGCTATCCAAAAGGCTATCCGAAAGGCTATCCAAAATGCTATCCAAAAGGCTACCCAAAAGGCTATCCAAAAGGCTAACCAAAAGGCTAACCAAAAGGCTATCCAAAAGTCTATTCAAAGAGTTACCCAAAAGGGTATTCAAACGGATTTTTTTGCTTAGTGTTGGGCCTAAAAGTTAAGGTCAGCCTGGTCTAAAAGGCGGATCGTGTGTGAGAAGTTAGACCATTGTAGTATCTGCCTCTCGGTGCATCCTTTGTTTCGCGTGACGTATAACCCTTATAGTGCTAGGGGTATTAATTTGATTTGTGTTCAAATTATTTTATGTGGAAAATCTAAAGCCATTATTACTTTTTGTGTCTTTCACTGCGAAATAAATAATTAGATATACATTTCGAGGCGTTGTTTTAACCTGTTAGGCTCTGTTAAAATCCCATATGACATTGACTTATATGGTTAGCAGTAGAGACACCAGTTAATCAAGTATTGTAATAAATATAGATGTCTATTTTTCAAACTAGAATATTTTTTTCGTCTTGAGAAGCTGGGAATTTCGTTAGCAATTACAGCTTCACACGAATAGAAAAGCGGAAACGAACAATTCAGAAGGACAAGGCATAATATAAATATATTATCCAGTAAACACAAAACATTTGTATAACATTTGTACAATGTTGGACCAACGTCGAAGACGCTGGACCGACATTGTACAAATGTTATAAAAAATGTTTTAAAAATGTTTCGTGTTTGCTGGGTAGTGGTGTATTTGTGATAGGCCTAATCATTGTTTCACTGTAATCAGATTCGGGATGGTTACGTTAGGTAATAAACAGAGAGGAGAGGGGTTCCCCCTGATACACGCATGATGCGATACTCTATGATCCCTGTTAAGTGAGAGGATTAGCCTGTCACGTACACGAGGGACCATATATTGTGTGATACTTCCTTCCACTCCTGATTTAATCAGGGGATTCCACAGATTTGCGCAAACACAGAAAATGTCCTTAAAGGTCAGGGAGCATTTAGTCACGCAGAGGGACCATTCCCTGATACATTCTCTCTCTCTGAATTCTTGTTGTTGACATGTTCAGCAGAAAACCATAGGTCGAACCAAAGTTGGTATAATGTTGGTTCAACGTCAACGAGGCTTGACCTACATTAGATCAACCATCTCTCAAATTCGACTATTCTGCCACTAAAACGCATTTTTGCGCATGGGGATGATAATGTGTTTTTAGATACATTCTGCCTGCCATAAGGTTACATTATGTTCATCACCGCTATATTATATATTCTGGGGATGATCGTTTTGAAATGTTAACGGTTAATAATATACAAATCGCGTATTTGGCATGATAGGGCTACTGTTTTTTAATCATAATCCAGACGTAAAATAAATTAAATTTGTATAATATAGTTTTACTATTATTTTTTTAATCTGTGTTATATATGTGCATGTGTGTGTTGCACCCGAATGATGTGTATCTTTCCATCACAATAAATAATGACTTTCTCTCAAGGACATTTTCGTCAGCTTTAAAAATGGTGCTTTGCAAAAATTACTATTCAAATATGACAGCCAGGCAGAGGCTTGTGTGCACGCTTTACAGGGGAGGGGGTCGCACTATGCTAACAGTCACCCGGGGAGGCAGTTGATGTGTTCACAACATGTAACCGGGGTGTGAAATCAACACTTGGATATTCCAATCCGGATTATCATGATGTTTGTTATTTCACGTTTTATCAGTTGAGTTTTATATTGTGATAGATGTACATGTATTATATACATATTATCAGTATATATTAAATAATGCATTGGTAATATTATGCACTTGTGTTGTGTAGTTTTACTGATGAAAGAGTGCAGCTTTGTTTTACTACATGTTTGTGTATTCTGGCATGGTCCTGCATTTTTAATTATATCTTCGCAGTTCTATTCCATGTTTATTGTATATAAAGTTAGATAACATAGGCTAAAACAAAGCAAGTATAATTTCAATCAATAATTCATAATTCATTTAATCTTAATGGTTTTATTAAAATATATTTCTGTGTGGATGGATGACTAATAGATTGACTGGATGCCTAATGTTTGTCTTTCTGGCTGGTTGGTCAATTATCTGATCGTCTGGCTGGATGGATGTTTAGCCAACTGGCTGACTGGGTGTCTGGCTGACTAGATGAATGTTTAGCTGGATGCCTGTCTAACCAACTGACTGACTGAATGTCTGTTGATGGGGGGCTAGATGCTCAAGTGACTGGCTATTTTCTGACTTGCTGGGTGGATGGATGGATGGATGGATGGTTAATTAACCGGCTGATTAGCTTGCATGCTAAATGTTGGCCGGCTCATGGCTGACTTGCTGTTTGGATGGATGGATGGATGGATGGATGGATGGATGGATGGATACCGGGATGACTACCCAGATGCCTTATCGGCTGCTGGCGGATTCTCCCCATGCATATTTACAAACATTAAAATTAATTGGAATTGAAATGGTACAAAGTGAAATAAAATTTAAATGTACATAATCCTATGACACGATAAAAACTATTTCCAATTTTGCCATCTAACACCAGATAAAGACCACCACATTATTTATGAATCAGTCGCTTTGATATATGCACTCTTAAACATTGACACACTTGATTTGTCAGCTATAAAAGAGCTCGACTTAACAATGATATCACAGCATTATTTTTCTTATAGGCTAGTTAATCTCTTGTTTTGAAATTGCGAATGAGTTGGGTGCACAACAATTATTGCGTGAGTGCTAACGTATATAGACCTCAACACTGAGTGATACAAAGAGGGAGATGTCTCCATTTAGGAGGCCATTACCACTAATAGTCTTGTCATTCACTAGTTTCAACGCCATTCACTGCGTCTGTTACCAGGTTTTCTTCATCAGACATCATGGTAAATGGTCTTTTTTAGTTCCTCGTGGCGTTTTTTTGTTAATCAGATCTGCTTTCAAGTTCGTAATGCAGTAAAAAAGAAAAAAATCATCCCTATGTTTCATTTCTGAAGATTGCCATTACCATGTTTATTTTTTCCCATGCAATTCTCCTCGTCTGATCATCAAAAGTCATTATTCATGTTTTTATTTAGAACTCATAGCGTGGTTTTATGCCAGTTCTATCCTGCCAATATTCAAGTGAATGAAAAAGTTAATTAATTGTATGATTCAGTGAAAAACTGTTATAAATGTGAAAAATCGAATAAAGAAGCAAAATAGAAAAAACAACTCAGCACTCTCCCGGTCTATGTTTTCATTTAGCACCACTCTCCCGGTCTATGTTTTCATTTAGCACCACTCGACCGGGTTTTTCTCTTCGCCAACAGAAAAGCACAGGAAACATAGATGTTGAACGGCTGTTGCTATAATGCTGGGCCAGCGTCACAGGCGTTGACCGAGCATTACACAGACACTGGTTCAGCGTTCCTCACTCATCTTTTGACCAGGGTTGATCAACAGACTTCATTGTGGAGGGTCTTTATTTAGACGTCAGCATGGTGTGCTCTTTCATCAGATCTCTTTTCTTCGCCATTTTCAAATAGTCTCTCCGTGCGCTGTTGCTAAATTCCACTTGGCAGGAACGTTATGGGTACATGTATTTTTAATTTATTTTGCGTTCTAAATTAATTTTTAAACAAACCTTAGCGATAAAAAGTCCAAAGACTGACCATTGCATTCAATTAAGCAGCCACTGGACTTTGATAATCTTTGATCGCAGAGGAAAATATTGATCTGAACTGAATGTTTTGTGATTTTGGCAAAGTAAACGTTTTTGTTGCCAGTTTTATATAGACCTCATGCCGTGTTTTTTCAATCAAACCTATTTCAATCGGGGAAAAGTGTAGTGGTTGAACTGATCCGCCTGTCACCAATAAAATCTCAGAAGGTTTTATGTCACCAGATTTTTAGTAAAAAGTAAAATAATTTACAAACTTTAACTTTTGCTACTGCGACCCCCAACTTCAGATGAATAAAAAATATTCGCATCTAATTAATTTGCGACCAAACATTTATACATAATTTATCAAGGGAAGATCCCCCAGTACAGTTTTATTGTAATATGAAAAAACACTAGTGTCAGCCTTGTTCATTAAACAAATGATGTATTTTCTTAATCGAACTAAAATAGTTTTTAACACGATGAACTAGACACGCTAACTAAACTACCCCGTGAACTAACGAAACTGCCATCAATCGTCATTATAATCGATACTCAGTCATTAAAATCGATACTCGGTGCGATATGGGATGATACCGATATGACTTGATAACGATATGAGCTGATGCCGATATATCACCAGATGAAGGCCGCTGCACAGAGTGTAAGAACTCCTCTTATCGGGCGGGGGGGGGGGGGGGGGGGGTGAATGAAGGCAGCTATAGAACAATAACATAAACCATCAATAACCCATCACGTCATCATTGACTCGTTTTGAGTTACAGACTGCACTGAGTTTAACGAATTACAAAGCCACTTAAATGGTCGTCCGAATAAAAAGGGGCATCATTTTTTCATGATCATATTTAAATTAATTAAATATCATCTTCTCTCACCTACATGTTATTGATTTTTAATCATGTGCAATTACTTAAACTTTTTTTTTCAAGTTGTCATTTGATGCCTATTTAATTTATCAATGGATATATAATTAATATAATTATAGGATGTATCAGTTTTAGTTGGGTGGCCTTAACATCGCTGTTGTTGGTAAAAGTAGGGGAGACCGGGGCTAGTTGAAACGATTTTCAGAATAGTTCCTTTACGAGTCTTGTTTTAGTGTCAGGTTATTTAAACGAAGCACTAAAGATCACCATTAAGGGGGATCTCGATGAGATATAAATTGCTGTTGGCATCACCGATTAAATGTGACTTAACCGACACCTTGTCAGATCACCATTAACGGCGGATCTCGATGAGATATAAATTGTTGTTGGCATCACCGATTAAATGTGACCTAACTGACACCTTGTCACCTTGCATGTCACGCCTTGTCGACTGTTGTGAGGTTCTCGATGAGATATAAATTGTTGTTGGCATCACCGAATAAATGTGACTTAACTGACACCTTGGCACCTTGTATGTCACACCTTGTCGACTGTTGTGAGGTTGTGGGGTTAGTTGAAACAAAACTGGGGTTTGTTGAAACATCAGTCAATATGTGGTGATTATCAATTGTGGCGATCAGATATGGGGTCTTGTCAAGTTAGAAAAAAATCAAAAAATCGGAGAAAAAACTCGTATTGGCTAGACCTCACTCACCCACCCCTCTATCCATTTTTTTTGAAACATGTACAAGAAAAAAATCATTAAAAAATGTAAAAAAAAAAACAGATCCGAGTTGGGGCTTGACGCACCCACCCACTTCCGAGTTTTTCTCGGATTTTTTTGATTTTTTTTAACTTGACAAAACCCCACAAATAGATCTACATAAAAAAAATGAAATAAATCGGGCTTTAGGTCACCTTTGTGCACATATAGGCTAAACTGGGCGAGGAGAACCTCCTGAGGATGGTGAGATGAATGAGATGACACTGCCCTCCAGACACAGGATTCGAAATTCGAACCCTGGCGGTCTGAGGCCGAGCACGCTACCTCTCGGTCACGGAGGCTCCCCACAATACTGACTTTCACACGTGGATGGGGAAGAAACATTTTGTTTCTTTCAAACTGCCGAGACCGGGAACCGAACCGAACCCCGAACTCTGGCGTGAAAGGCAGCAGTGCTAACCACCACCCTAGGTCTACATTAATTCTGGAATAAACAACATTCAGTTAGGCAACGTATGGCAGAGTTGATTTTGTGCCATATAATTGTAATTGGTCATGAATCGGGGCTAATGATTTATGTTTCCTTGTACTGATCCATACTTAAATCAATGCATCACATGACAGTACAACACCCACGTATATATATTTTTTTGTATGATTTATACAGAGAGCAAAGTTGTATAGACTATAAGCACCAAGGAGAATCAAAAGATAAGTTGATACGACCAAAATTTACACAGAACAGCAAAAATTTAACAAACCTGTATCTTTGAAAGAATTCGCTTCCGCTAACTTTTCATACAAAATGGCTTCATGTATGAGGGCTTGAGATGCTGTGCTTCAACTAACCCCATGTTTAACTAGCTCCCGTCTCCCCTACACGTGCAGACACGTGTAACATTCATTGTAAAGCTGCATATAAACCCTGTGGTGCTGACTCAACTCAACAGGTTGGGTGGAGTTGGATTGGGTATTATAACATGAGTGTCTCTTTAGAAGTCATGCTATATTCTACAACACATGTCAGCCCTCGACATGTGTTAGCTCACACATGTCAGTGACGTCATATCTGGCTGTTCCAGTCTCCCCCTGACATTGGCATACATTCCTTAATTTCATAACTTACTGTAGTTCTGTCATGTCTGTAACGTTCGGCCTTAGGCTGGCTTTACAATTAGAATCCTATTTGATAGGGACCATTTTATTTTTAAATTGACAAGATCTGTGCTAATGTAACGACGTCCCTTTATAAAACCAGGCCTATTTGGTTTGAATTTATGTCCAGAATTGCTGCCTTTAGACTAGGCCCTTCATGTCAAATGGTCTGGCAACTGCATTGGTAACCACTGCCACTGGCACAGACTGTTCACTTTAATATTAGGATCGTTGTATAATCATTCATGGTAGGCCTATAGATCTAATTGTTCTGGAATGGTTCCAAGTAAAGTGAGACATTTGGCAAGTAGGCCTTGTCGAATAGACTACACTGTAGGCCTAGCCTACAGAGTAGGCCTAGTGGGCCTACAGGCCACACCCCAACAAATACAAAACATTTGTATAACATCATTTGTACAATGTCGGCCCAACGTCTTCGACATTGGACCAACATTGTACAAATGTGTTTACTGGGTTCTCAACGTGTCCGTGTCACTGTAGTCTAATACTAATAGTGTTAGGCTACTGTTACTGTTTGTGTGAGGCTACCCTGTAGGCCTAGCTACTGTACCTATAGGCCTAACTATTAAAATGGAGTTATGACAAATATTCTTGTCAGTAACATATAGAAATAATTTATCAGATTTATACAGTATCATAAGTAAAAATAGGCCTTCATTCCTAAAAAAAAAATCCATGATCAGATTCGAAAATGGAACTCTGGCTCTCCAGGCATGTCTCCTTACCACTGTACCACGTGGATACTTGTAGACTATGTGGTGCAAAGAAAAGCAGCAGTGAACCTATTATTGTCAAACAGCAGGGGTGTGTTCAGTCCTCGGAACAGCCAAACTGCCGCATTTTATATCAACCCTGTGGCAGTGTTGCAATTCATGGCCTTGGAATTCAATTGTTTAGCTTTATCCTTTTCCGACTCGTACTGACTTTAAATTAATTTAGAATTTAAAAGGTAATTAATGTCGGTCTGTCATAATAGGAATCAAGTTTGGATATTGAAATGTGTTGGATTCTCATGTTATTGGTCTCCGCCCTGGGCGAGGGACCAATTTGTGGCCCCTGAGGCCCAGGGCTAAACTCTGGGTACATATGTACATAGCATATACAAAGAAATGAATAGACTCAAATGCAAACAAAATTAAAAATGTCGTCAAACTGTGCTCTATTCAATAAACTGTTTGTGAGCATATCGCTTACAATATGAGGATAACTACGCAAGTTGGTTTGTGATTGGTAGTTTTGATTGCACATAAACTTGGACAAACTGAATGAAATTGGATAAAGATCTGGTAGTTGATTTGCTTCTCACTGTGTTGATTTGCTTCTCAAGGTGAGCGGCTTAAGGCATACTAACGGTGTTTATTTTGTGGTTTGGGGAAATATGACACAGATCTGGTAGTTAATTTGCTTGTCAAGGTGTTGATTTGCTTCTCAAGGTGAGCGGTGTAAGGCATACTAACGGTGTTCATTTTGTGGTTTGGAGGTGTTGATTTGCTTCTCAAGGCGAGCGGTGTAAGGCATACTAGCGGTGTTCATTTTGTGGTTTGGGGAAATACGACACAGTAACTCTTGTTGAAACAGATGCCGTTTTAGATGCGCTGGATTCCAATTTTTTGGGGACAAATGGGATCCAATATGAAATCTGATAAGGTAAAGTGCCAACCATCGCGCCACGTCCCTCTCAATAACGCTGAAAATCTGAGCAAAATCATGCGTTAATGCTCACGAACCGAGAACGTGCTGGTCAAAGATTGAAGACAACAGGACAGGACAGTTTTTCTGTGGCTTTAACACATGTGTTTGTTTCCTACAATGAGAACCTGTGTTTGTTCTGTCTCAGAATCTGATTGGTTTATTGATATCACGTGACGTTACTCAGGATTAATCGCTGTATCGTGATCGGGTAATTGACGTCTGAAGAAGGTCGTGTCAAGATGTAGATAGATCTGCTTCGTGTATAAGATATTATGTGTGATGGTAAATCATTCTCTTGATGGATTTATGGGCGGAGGGGGGGGGGGTGGCGACAGCATCTAGAGAGGGACATTGTAGGAGCCTCATGCACTCGCCACATGACATACCAATAGACAATATACAATAGTTTATTTTGAAAAGATCTGCATAAATAGATACATATATAATACAGGCATAACAACGGCTTAATACTGGCCCAGCATTAACCTAACATTGGATTTACTAACCTTGCTGGTGTATTATCATTAATAATTCTATCCCGAGTGATATTAGTGTCAAACATCAAAGCTCTATTAGCGTCTGTAATTGTTTTAGCTTCCATAGTTATATCAGTTATATGATAATGTATGACCTAATTTAACCCATAATCTGCTAAGTGCGACTATAGTCGTTTTTATTCTGTTATATCAGTCGATAAAATCACTGATATTCAGAATGAAACGGGTCTTTAGGAATCAAGATATGGAAATGATTGGTCTAAAAATGAACAAATAGCAGTAATTTTCAACCACTTTAAGTTGTGGGTCGCTGTAGCGAGACACAACTTAAAGTGGGTGAAAACTTAAAGTGTATTTATTATTTATATAGCGCTTAAAGGGTTAAATATTAGTTATTAGTTTTAACGTAGGTCACAAGGGTCAGATGTACTCTTGTGACCTTCACCTTCTCTGGAATACGCCTGCTCCACATAAAGATCATCTTAGTGTGAAATACGATCCTGGTCAATTGAAACTAGAGTAATTGATAATCAAATTATAATTATAGGATGGGCTAATACAGCAGCAGCAGCAGCAGCAGCAGCAGCAGCAGCAGCAGCAGCAGCAGCAGCAGCAGCAGCAGCAGCAGCAGCAGCAGCAGCAGCAGCAGCAGCAGCAGCAGCAGCAGCAGCTGCAGCAGCAGCAGCAGCAGCAGAAGCAGCAACAACAACAACAACAACAACAACAACAGCAGCAGCAGCAGCAGCATAAGCAATAGCAACAGTAGTAACAGCGGCAGGAATAACATCAAGAGTAGCAATAGCAGCAGCAGCAACAGAGACGGCAATATCGGCGGCAACAGCGACGGCAATATCGGCGGCAACAGCGACGGCTACATCGGCGGCAACAGCGACGGCTACATCGGCGGCAACAGCGACGGCTACATCGGCGGCAACAGCGACGGCTACAGCGACGGCAACAGCGACGGCTACAGCGACGGCAACAGCGACGGCAACAGAGACGGCAAGAGTGGCTACGATAGCGACGGCAACATCGGCGGCAACAGAGACGGCAACAGAGACGGCAACAGCGGCAAGAGAGACGGCAAGAGCGGCAAGAGAGACGGCAAGAGTGGCTACGATAGCGAAGGCAACAGCGACGACAACAGGGACCGCTACGTGGACGGCAACAGCGACGAAAACAGCATCATCATCATCACCACTAGTAGCAGCAGCAGCAGAAGAAATTAAGAAGCATCAATTACAGTCAGACAGCAACAGCAACAACCAAAGCACAGAACGGAACTCCTGAGCTGCAGAATAAACAGTGATAACAGCAAGTACAGCAGCGGCAACAACAATATCACAAGGAGATCAACAGCAACAACCAACAGAATAACAGGCTCAGCAGCAAAAGCAGCAGTTACCAGAACAGCAACAAGTGAAAAAATCATCTGCTGCAACAGCGGCAAAAACAGCTACAGCAGCGGCAGTATCAGCAGCGACAGCAGCAGCAGCAGCAGCGACAACAGCAGCAGCAGCAGCAGCAGCAGCAGCAGCAGCAGCAGCAGCAGCAGCAGCAGCAACAGCAGCAGCAGCAGCAGCAGAAGCAGCAGCAGCAGCAACAGCAGCAGCGACAACAGCAGCAGCGGCAGCAGCAGCAGCAGCAGCGACAACAGCAGCAGCAGCAGCGGCAGCAGCAGCAGCAGCAGCGACAACAGCAGCGACAACAGCAGCAGTAACAGCAGCAGCAGCAGCGACAACAGCAGCAGCAGCAGCAGCCGCAGCTGCAGCAGCAGCAGCAGCAGCAGCAGCAGTAACAACAGCAGCAGCAGCAGCAGCAGCAGCATCAGCAGCAGCGACAGCATCAGCAGCAGCAGCAGCAGCAGCAGCAGTAACAGCAGCATAACTATCAGTGCAACGGAAGATAAACAAGGAGCAACAAAATAACTTGAAATCAGTGCAACAGCAGAAGCATCAATAATCAAAACAGCAGAAGGTACAACATCATTATCATCCCAGCAGCATCTTTATCAGCAGCATCACTAACAGCATCCAAACAGAAGTAAGTGGCAGCAGCAGCATAATCATCAGACTGCCAGCAGCAGCATCCTGATCATCAGCATGCCAGCAGCTGCAGCATGAAGACCAGTCTGTGGATCTAATGGCTCGCTATGACCGCTCAGCCTCAGTATGCCAACCGGCATTGAGAGGTTAGTGTGATGCATCAGGCCTATAGCAGATGACACAGCTTATTGCGGTAGAGACGAGCGGAATGGAAACTACAAAGCTAATAATGATGACATATGTTACCCTTGTCAGTGTCTGACCACTGGAATACAGGAGGCATGGCATGGCGAATCATGACATGGAGCTATCTACAGTCTCAGTCAATCTGAAGTTGACACGAAGCTGACAGTGTCTTGGAGGAGTGATTGACACGAGGTTGACAGTGTCTAGGACGAGTGATTGACACGAGGTTGACAGTGTCTAGGAGGAGTGATTGACACGAGGTTGACAGTGTCCAGGAGGAGTGATTGACACGAGGTTGACAGTGTCTAGGACGAGTGATTGACACGAGGTTGACAGTGTCTAGGAGGAGTGATTGACACGAGGTTGACAGTGTCCAGGAGGAGTGATTGACACGAGGTTTACAGTGTATAGGAGGAATGATTTTTCACGAGGTTGACAGTGTATAGGAGGAATGATTGACACGAGGTGGACAGTGTCTAGGAGGAGTGATTGACACGAGGTTGATAGTGTCTAGGAGGAATGATTGACACGAGGTTGACAGTATCTAGGAGGAGTGATTGACACGAGGTTGACAGTGTATAGGAGGAGTGATTGACACGAGGCTGACAGTGTCTAGGAGGAGTGAATGACACGAGGCTGACAGTGTCTAGGAGGAGTGATTGACACGAGGTTGACAGTGTCTTGGAGGAATGATTGACACGAGGTTGACAGTATTTAGGAGGAGTGATTGACACGAGGTTGACAGTATCTAGGAGGAGTGATTGACACGAGGTTGACATTGTCTTGGACGAGTGATTGACACGATGTTAAAAGTGTCTACGAGGAGTGATTTAGTGATTTAGAGTGTCCACATAATTATTAAGGAGGAGTGTAAGAATAAATAAACCTGAAGGATTATTATTATTGCAGCAAATCAGTGAATGATTTTCGAAAAATACTTCAACCTCAGGAGTGCTCGAAATTGATTTGTTGTAGTGTTGTTCAAGTAAAGAGGTATGTCCACTGGAGATGTGAGAATGTGGTACACTATGTGATATCTTTGAGACATGATACGTATAAGGTTAGTTATTTTTAGGGGTGCATAATCACTTGCACCCTGTCTGGGAAATTGTAGGTCGCGGCTCCGTCCCACGCTATGCCATTTCTGTTATAATACTTCAGACATGGGAAGGGCCTCGCATACATCCATCTACACAGATGCGGACGTCTTCTTACATAGTTTTTTGTATTCTAAGTTATCATTCTAATAGTGTAATGGTTAAAATTGCCTGTCTGGGAAATTGTAGGTCGCGGCTTCGTCCCACGCTATGCCTTTTCTGTTTCAAAGAAACAAATGTTTCTTCCCCGCTCACTCGTATATATTCAATATTGCGGGAGCCTCAGTGTCATCTGATTTACACTACCATATCTTCAGGAGGTTCGCTTCACCCTGATCAGCTTAGCGATGTGCACAAAAGTGGCATGGATACCCTTCCATTCATTCATTCATTCATTCATTCATTCATTCATTCATTCATTCATTCATTCATTCATTCATTCATTCATTCATTTATTAATTCATTTCCTTTTATTACCACAATTGCAGCCTCAAAGTGAACAAAATTATCATGATTTTATCAAAGATGTTGATGGAATATTTAGAAAAATAGAAACATCATCATTTTTACTTGATTGCAACATTTTTTTAAATGTGCTCTTTTTGCTATAATATTCTGAGTTAGAGTTTTCACATTCCAGTAGGCAGCCATACAAACAGTTCAGTCATACAAACTATATTAGAGTTTATACGTTTCAGTACCCATCACGCAGCCATGTCAGTTATATAAACTATACTAGAATTTACACGTTTCAGTACACCATCACGCAGCCATGTCAGTTATATAAACTATACTAGAATTTACACGTTTTAGTACACCATCACGCAGCCATGTCAGTTATATAAACTATACTAGAAATTACACGTTTCAATACACCATCACGCAGCCATGTCAGTTATATAAACTATACTAGAAATTACACGTTTCAATACACTACCACGCAGCCATGTCAGTTATATAAACTATACTAGAATTTACACGTTTCAGTACACTAGCACGCAGCCATGTCAGTTATATAAACTATATTAGAGTTTACACGTTTCAATACACCATCAGGCAGCCATGTCAGTTATATAACATATACTAGATATTACACGTTTCAGTACACCACCACGCAGCCATGACAGTCACATAAACAAGTCAGATATATAAACTCTATTACCAGGATCTGCCCAATTTGTGTCCCAAAATATTGGGCAAGAAATTCTACTCAAAAATGACAATCAATATCACATGAAACCAGCCTAACACTTAAGATAATCACATAATGTATTTCATAAACCAATTGACAACATCACTATAAATTAAAAAAAAAATGTTTTGAATCATATTACTCAAAATATTTCTGAAACGTGTTATTTTTTTAGTAATATTAAAAAATATATTCAGGATACAGCCGGCAGATTATAAACTTCCTGCCAATTCTTAGATTTGTATGGTATGCTGTGGCCTAGGCGTGCAATTTATTACTAATATACATTGTGACAAATATTGAAAGTAGGCCTAATCATATAGTTATCTCTACTGTTGTAAACGCAAATAAATAAAAGGAAAGCTATATATTTTGATTCATCTTGGATGTTATTTTTTAGAAAAACTGCAAATAGTGGTTTAGTCTGAACATTATATTGGTAAGTTATCATGATATTTGATTTGAAAGCCACCTCAGTCTCGAGGAGATATTTTAATGTAATGTTATTGTATGTTTCAGATGTGAAAGAGCTGATGTGATGTAAAGCCTTTGTGTTGTTGAGGTCCTTCTCATGCATAAATCCAAGATGGCCACCATCGCAATCTTGTGAAGAGCTGATGTAACACAAAGCCTTTGCGATGTTACATATCTGACACGCACCTTCCTGATCAATTGGGCTGAATGTAAATGGACAGCCAGACAGAAACGTGTATTATACCAAATTGGCTGGTGGATCCTCGCTAAAATTAAAAATAACTGCTATCGAGAGGTACACCACGCAAATAGTAAGAACTGCTGATATCAACCAATACAATCTGCAGTATCTGAGATTAACCAATCACAGCAGTCCATTCTAATCACATGTTATAATTACCTATAGGCCTACATTATGGAGTGGCCTGCCAAATAAAATATCAGATATATGTATCTGCTTAGAAGGACATTAATGAGCAGTCCCCACAATATATTACTGGCTTATTTTACTTCGAAATGATATATTTCTGCATTGTTTCTGGGAATACCTGGTGTATCTCAACAATGGTAACATCGTGGATTAGTGGCTTCTGAGGCTACACAATGAAAAACATGGAGTGCTTTGAAGGAATATTTGTCAATCAAGCTGGAGTGAAATTCTGATGTAATCCTGAGTGAAATAATTGGTCACCATATCATATTGTGTAGTGTGATCACAGCACCGTGTTAACCAACCACAACATTTAATGTGATCACGTGAAAGCATGTTAGCCAATCACAGCCTGTAGTGTGATCACGTGACATCATGGTTTATAACATGACACAAGTAGACACCTGCTGACTAAAGTGTGTTGTTCCTGATTGGGTATGTCAAATCCAAAAGTGTGATCACATGACACCATGGTTTACAACATGACATCAGATACACCAATAGGAACATCTGGCTTTGGAATTTCTTCCTACGAGTCGTCTCCATGGGTCGAGTCAGTCAACGTGTCGTCTCCGTGGAGTGAATCCGTCTATAATGTGTCGTCTCCGTGGAATGACTACATCCAGGATTATAACCAGGACTCCTCCATGGAGGTCCATGGAGGTCCTCCAGACTCCGCACCTCTCCAGCACGTGGCCACCATCCTCAGGATGTACTACCAGCCAGTAGTAGCTGGTCTGGGGGTCCTTTTTAACCTGGTAACCATGGTGATCCTGTTATACAGACCTCTGCGGATATTATCTTGTAATCAGTACATGTTGGGAGTGCTGATATCTCAGATCATCTACCTAGTCACCCTGGTCAACTCGTCACTCACTGATCACGGATACTCTATTTATACCCTTGGTGGATTCTGCCAGCTGACCACTTTCATACAGAAAGGCGCGTCGTTCATGTGTCTCTGGTGTACAGTGGGCTTATCTGTAGATGGTCTGATTCGTGTACGCCATCCTGACCTTGAAGTACATATGTGTACACTCTGGCGTGCACGTATATACATTATATCAGTCTGTATCATCAGTGTTGTAGTTCATCTAAATACAAGCCTTACTGTGGCCTTGTACTATTACCCCCCACCAGATGGCACCCCTATCTGTCATGACCTCCACGACCTTATGAGGATACTGAATATACTTGGGATAGTTAACGCGTTTGTCAACTCCCTACTACCCTATACTATCATGCTAGTGGCCTATTTATTAATATGTGTACGACTTGCTAAGAATGGCTACCAACATCGAATGTACATGCGTAACGTTCGTAAAGAAGAGAGGTGCAAGCAGCCGCTACGTGACCATGGGGACGTGGAGTGTGTTGGTCGACCCCTACGTAACCATGGGGACATGGAGTGTGACGGTCGACCTCTACGTAACCTAGCTTGTGATGATGATGCCCCACCTGGTGGATTATTTGTGGCCTACTTTACCCTCTATTTACTCTTCAGTCTTCCCATGCAAGGTGTTAACCTCTACCTGAACTTGAGGTATATGGCAGATAATTCCGTACAGAAATCTCACACGGAGTATTTTACAGAGGAGATTGTGAAGGTCATCAGTCACACCACATCACTGACAAGCCTCGTTCTTGTCTTCTTCTACCCCTCCTTCCGGTACAGGCTGCATCACATTCTGCGCATGCTCCGACTCTGTCAGTGCTGCCCTCTTGCGGCACACAGTGTGATCATCACCAACACGTCACGTGACAACCTCTCGCTGCATTCCCGTGAAGGTCACGTGATTCATTCTAAGTCAGACAGCAGCTCTCTGGCGGGAGTTGATTCTGAAGTACGAGAACATCTGGTCTAAGTACGAGATAAACGTAATGTATAAGAAAATCTGATCTAAGTACGAGATAAACGTAATGTATGAAAACATCTGGTGTAAGTACGAGATAAACGTAATGTATGAGAACATCTGGTCTAAGTACGAGATAAACTTACGACAGCAACTGTTCTAAGAGATAATCTTACATAAATAACATTAATACAATTATAGGGTAACTTGATTTAATAGCCTTAATACGATTACAAGATGAACATAACTAAATCACCTTTAAACAGTTGCAAGATAAACATGACTAAGTAACCTTTATATAATTACAAGATAAACATAATTAGACAACCCTAATACAATTACAATATAAATGTGACTAAAAACCTTAATGTATAACCATAATAATATAGCTGAATATCCAATTTGCAATTAAACGATCCACACAACTATATAACCTTTATGCAATTACAAGATATACGTAACTTAGTTACTTGAGTAGAAATACAAATTAGAAGTCACTAAAGAGCCTTAATACAATTACAAGAAAAATTTAGCTGAATTTCCTAAATACAATTACAAGATAAACTTAGCTGAATTATTTTAATATAATTATAACTCAAGAGCTTTAATACAGCCTTATTACAATTACAAAAATAACGTAGCTAAATCACCTTGATACAATAACAAGATAAACGTAGCTAAATTACCTTCATACAATTACAAGATAAACGTAGCTAAATTACCTTGATACAATTACAAGATAAATGCAACTAAATTGCCTTGAAACAATTAAAAGATAAACGCAACTTAATTACCTTTATACAATTACAAGATAAACGCAACTAAATTACATCAATACAATTACAAGATAAACGCAACAAAATCACCTTAATACAATTACAAGATATAAATACTTATCTAACTTAATTAAAATTCAATTACAAGATAAACCTAACTATATAACATGCATAGGCATATCTAGATGACCACTTACAAAATAAGTGTAACTAAATAGCCTTCATGCAATTACAAAAACAACACAAATAGATAACTTCATTACAATTACAGAATAAAGTTTGCGATATAACCCTAATATAAATTAAGTTATAAAAGTAACTAAATAAACATAATGTAATTAATGAAATTAAAATATAAACCTAGCTAAGTAACCTCAATACATTTACAATATAAACATAGCTAAATAACCTTAATACAATAATAAGATAAATGTAACTAATAAACAAACTTAATACAATTACAAGATAAACATAGCTATACAATCTCCATGCAATTACAAGAAAAACATAACTAGATAACCTTCATACTTTGAGAGTCTTAATGGGGGTCTCCCGGCCTACACTATACTATTTATTATTTACCTATTCATTTGTCCCTTTTTTTATTTGGCAAATAAATACTTTTCTGTCTGTTCTGTTCTGCTCATACCATTATAAGATAAGCGTAACTAAATAGCCTTCATACAATTACAAGATCAACACAAATAGATAACCTTAACCGTAATGCCTTGCTATATAACATGCATAGGCTATAAGATAAACATAAATAGATGACCACTTACAAAATAAATCCAACTAAATATAATTACAAAAACAACACAAATATCAGATACATTTACAAGATAAGCGTAACTATATAACCTACATAGTACAAAAGTATTTTATTTTACTTATGTGATTATTTCTACTCACAAATTAGGTAAGCAATTTAACACCATTTCAGTTTAAAATTTTACACTACTTCGAACTGCTGATTTCACACTGAATGTTTGCCTTTTGTTTTAGATGTTTGGGAGTTACTCGGTCATTGACGTTTAGATCAAACATAAAAGTCATATTAGATGTTACATTAATGTTATCATTCATTGACGGAGGATAAAATTTAGCTTCTACAGCCGATCTTCCATGGCGGCCTTGCTGGTGAAAAATTGATATACGCCTCGTGGCATCTCAATTAGCAACAAAAATGGGTAATAGCATAATTATGTCAGAAGAGATGTTCAACTTCTGTTGTTAAGTATACAGAATTACTTCTACAAATGCTGGGTACTGGATATAAAATACGAATATTCGATTAGAAAGCATCGCGAAAGAGTGAAAAGAAACAAGTACATGTACGGATAACCATTGGCAAGGCTTTGATATACCCCGGTGAGATCAAGTGATGAACGTTGATGAATGTTCATGAACATGAATGGTTTATCATGAATACATCAAAAACAGTTGATGACAAATCATAAATATTAGTAAACACTTCATGAACTAATGTTGTTCATGATTTAGTTCATGACGTTTATATGGATAGTTTCGTGAACATTCATGAATTTGTATTACCTGCATAGGACCAATTCAGTTCAAAGTTTGTTTTTTAAAGTCAACGAGGGAATTGCATGAACTTTGTTAAATCATTATGAACTTAATTCAGTTCATGGCTAGTTCATGAAAAGTTACAAGGGACTGTTTCGTGAAGTTGTTATGAAATTGATTAGTCTCATCATTTGTTTGTATAAGTTCATCACTTTGCTGAATTATTATGAACTTGAAAGTGCTTAACTCGGTTAATAGCCAGTTCATGAAAGTTCAAGAGGGACACTTTCGCGAACTGTGTACAGTGATGAATTGTTATGAGCTTGAAATCGCAATTTAATTAATGTTTTTCTAATTAAAGTTCATGTACTGTGGTGAATGACAGCCTAATTACCCTGGCGAGTATGGTGTCAAATACTCAATGGCTAATTCACCAATTAAGTGGCAAATTCAAACTTTCTGAATTAGATTATCAACCGCAGAATACATAATATTTTAAAATAATAAGTTTCTCTGTTTTTAGTTCAGTTCTATGTAATATTGCAAGGGAGATATCTCTTTTTTAATTAAGAAAATAAAACTTTATTAACTTGCTGTGTTCCGGTAAGAAGTAACCTCAAAAAATAGATACCATATGTATTTTACAAACAAACCTTAACCTTAAAATGTAATGCATTTTAATGGACAATTCGTGGAAATTCATAAACATTAACATGAACTTATATTGTGAACATCATGAACTTAGTTTAAGTGTTCATTATTGAACAACCTGAGTTGCTGGTGGGTTATGAACTACCTTATTTTCATGAACAGGGATCGGGAACTTCAGGTTGACAGTTCATGAATTTCATGAACATCTCATGTTTTTGTCCAGGAACATTCATGAATATTTCATGAACACATTTAATAAAGCTCATGAATATTCCATAACTATCCAGTTCATGATTTGCTTGATTGATGGTTATGAACATAATTTTTTTGGAACATTTTGTATCAAAACGGTGTAATACGAACATACCTTGTCCTCTTTAGATATACGTCTCATAGTGAAAATCACATCATAATAAAACACGTCATTCGAATGTATCCTAATTCCTCTGTTTTTATTGGATTATCGTTGTCTCATTTTGTCACTTGTTCTACATCCCTGTTTAATAGTATTGCTAATTTTTTAAATCTAAACAGTGTAATACCTTGTTCAGTTTAGAAGTCCTAACAAACAGTAGATGTTGAACAAATGCTGACATAATATTGCCCAGCATTGTACCAGTTAACCTATCAGGTCCGGCGTAACAGGCACCAGGCGTAACCATCACAACATCATCACGCCTGGCGTCTGTGTAGGAAACTCGGCAGAATATGTTCTGGTGAGTGAGTGAGTGAGTGAGTGAGTGAGTGAGTGAGTGAGTGAGTGAGTGAGTGAGTGAGTGAGTGAGTGAGTGAGTGAGTGAGTGAGTGAGTGAGTGAGTGAGTGAGTGAGTGAGTGAGTGAGTGAGTGAGTGAGTGAGTGAGTGAGTGAGTGAGTGAGTGAGTGAGTGAGTGAGTGAGTGAGTGAGTGAGTGAGTGCATTACGATCTTTCAAGAATGTTTACATTCAACTTGACCCTACACAGTGTTGGGAGTTGTGAGGTTTAATGCACACCAACATACAAGAGATTCAATGCTGTTTTAATGTTGATACATCGTCTTTGACGCTGGGCCAATATTTGAAAAATATCAATATGTAAATATAGAAATGACATATAAGGTTATGGTAATTAGTGGATACAATTTAACGGATATAGGGGATTATAGAGATAGATTTAAAAGAATACTAAAGTTAGTGGTATTAAATTCGATATATGGGAAAAGTCTGCACTCTATATTTTGAAGTTCCCAAATTCCACTAAAAACTCTAGGCAGTCGGTCTCATGTTGGACGATATATGAACACTGAACAATTTGAAGCCATAAAAAGAAAATTATTCAGCAGAGTTCTCCCAAAGTTTATAAATTGGAAGTACCATGAAAAATAACAAAATACGCAAATAGGTTGAACCTAAATTTCAAGTCCTGAAATGCCTATCTTCCTTCATCAGGGGTATGAGATAAGCCGTGGTTTTCGAGATATAGCCATACCCTAACCACAAATCAATGGTCACATATTTCAGTCTAATGTTAGTAATGGGCAAGTTGGTAGAACCCATGCAATGGTTCCTTAACTAATTATATAAAAATATATATATAATACCAGTATATGACACAAATACCCGTCATTTAATAAGTAACGGAATAGCCAGCAACAAGGGCCTAGTGCACTACACACATTAAAAAAATCTTTAAAAAATATTGGCCTACTACTAGCACCAGCTGGGACAAGCAACCGAAAGATATAACCAGCCTGCACAACAGGAAAAAGAGTACCAAATGACCCAACACAAAGTAGGACCTTGCAGTGATTAGAAAAAAATAAATGAAGGTACAGAAAGGTTAATCTAGACTACAGTAGTAGTACGCATAGTCTCGAGGTGCAGTAAAAGAACTGAAAAAATTGTAAATGACACTAAGTAGACTAATAACCAATCTGCATACCAGAACCCTGCTTTCCTTTTCAAGAAAACCACAAAACACACAAAAAAGCTGCAGGTAAAAGGCCAGAACCTTCTACAATATAAAGGCCAAACTATATGTTCCAAAGGTACCACAGACACACGACCACGAAGCATACAAAAGGCTAAACCCTTCTGCATGTAACAGGTCTGTTAACCCTTTAAGTCCTCACGATGCATTAAGGCATCATTTTACATTCCTGAAAACAGACTTAATTTTCTTACAACTAGGGGTTTTTGAACGAAAATTTCCATGAAACTGGTTTACCAATACATGTCAATTTTCTTGAATTTTAAAACCACATCAAACCATCTCCATCCACTTCAAAGTCGAGAATTGCGACAGCAAATCTCGACTTGTAGTGGATGAAGATTACCATGATAAATTCAGGCTTAAAAGGGTTAACCCTTATCCTGCTACGGTAATTTATTTAAATTTTCACCCATTGAAGTTGTGTCTCGCTACCGTGACCCACAACTTTAAGTGTGTGCAAATTACCCAAATTTGTTTAAATTGAGCACAAATATTTGCAAGTCATGATGTTTTGACACACATTTCATTCCTAATAACAGGGATATGGTCGACTAATAAGACGGATTAAAAACGACAATAGTCATGAACAGCAGAAAAAGAGGTAATTGTTGAAATGGCCAATCGTCCATCTCACATAAACTAAATATTAAATTATCCTAACTTTCTCTCATTATAGTTAGAAAACGGGGACCGTCTTTAGACATCAAAATGTGGTATACATACGTCACATTCTGCCTGTTATGATGATTTGAATTAAAAAAATAACTTTGGTCTCCCTGGGTTACGCAAAAATATGAGCACTTCTGATATAATAGTAATTAAAAATTTATAATGTGTTATTTTATTATGTACTTTGGGCCTTTCATACGAAATAAACAACGTTACATTACATAATAATTATGTAATTAATTTTTTTCTGATACACAGTGTAATTTGTCCCCTTAGATATGAAAGGGTGCATCTACCACTTTGTAGCAGTCATACCCTTTCATATCCAAGGGATACAGTATCTATTCAGCTGTGCTCGACCATTAATTGCCTCATTCATTGTGATTAGTTTAGTCGGCTCTCTTTGATTGACGCCCGACAAGAACCAAGGTTTCTGCAAACATCACACCAGCCGCCTGTTTGCCTTGACACTTTCCTGTTGGAGGGGTTGGCATGGTAACAGAAGAATAGACGAGGTCACGTGATCATTTCTAGAGGACGTCAGAATTGGCTCTAATTCCGTACATCAGACAGATATATGGCTTCTGTTTTTTTCAGGGTGTTCTGTTTGTTAGACTGGCTCGGTTGTATTTCAATAACATAGGACAATATATTTTTTCTCGGTTAAAGATGAGCGTGCGCTTTCGATTAAAGCCGCGCATCACAAAAAACAAGTGCTTTGATAGTTTAGCTGGTAATATTATGAGCAAAACCAGAACTATATCTAATTATAATCGTGGAACGCTGTATATGTTTTCTGTCTATGTAGTTTCCACCAGTCTCGTTAAACATGTTTACACAGCCTTTCAATAGTTAGTTAGACCTTTTAATATCCGGATTTTCAAAACAGCTTTTCGTGGTATTACTTCACCATTCTACTATTAGTCATACCCCAATCATTGCTATTGAATCTCTGGCAAGGCTTTACGCTGACATTCCCTAGTTAGTTATACCTTTAATCGAACAGCTGACAATCAACCAAAGCTGGGTCAACATCAAGCCAGCATTGGGTCAAGGTCTCTTGTTTGATTGGGGAAGTACTGCTAATACCCTGTTAGTCCTGAGACGGATCAACATGTATAATCCTGTGGATCAAGGAGGATCAGAGACTGAAAACCCACACAACTGGTGTCGAACCCACAAGGGAACATATATCTTATAGCCAGCGGCAGAAGATTAACCCTTTGAGCTCCATGGCAGAAGACATTAACCTGCACCTGTAAGGCTCCCCTCCACGTCTCACGGCCCGGTCCCGGTGTAGTGGTCAACGCTTCCTGCCCATGCCTTGTATTTATTTATTTATTTATTTATTTATTTATTTATTTATTTATTTATTTATTTATTTATTTATTTATTTATTTATTTATTTATTTATCCACCAGTTTTTAAACAAATACAAGGGACCTATCCCATCTCATTGCAAACGATTGCATTCAGCAAAATGTTCTTGTACATTCGTTCGCTCGTTCGTTCGTTCGTTCGTTCGTTCGTTCATTCGTTCATTCGTTCATTCATTGCTTTTTTTGTTTAATTATTAATTATTCATTTATTCTTGTATTCATTTATTCATTCATTTGTTGATTCATACTTTCATCCATCTATCCATTTTTCAATCCATCCGTCCGTCCATTCATTCACTCATTCATTTATTCATTCATTCATTTATTCATTTATTCATTTATTCATTTATTCATTCATTCATTCATTCATTTATTCATTTATTCATTCATTCATTTATTCATTTATTCATTTATTCATTCATTCATGCATTTATTCATTTATTCATTCATTCATTCATTCATTCATTCATTCATTCATTCAATCATTTAATTATTCATTCTTTCATTCATTCATTCATTCATTCATTCATTCATTCATTCATTCATTCATTCATTCATTCATCCATTCATTCATTCATTCATTCATCCATTCATTCATTCATTCATTCATTTATTCATTCATTCATTCATTTAATTATTCATTCATTCATTCATTCATTCATTCACTCATTCATTAATTCATTCATTCATTCATTCATTCATTCATTCATTCATTCATTCATTCATTCATTCATTTAATTATTCATTCTTTCATTCATTCATTCATTCATTCATTCATTCATTCATTCATTCATTCATTTATTTAATTATTCATTCATTCATTCATTCATTCATTCATTCATTCATCCATTCATTCATTCATTCATTCATTCATTCATTCATTCATTCATTCATTCATTCATTCATTCATTCATTCATTCATTCATTCATTCATTCATTCATCCATTCATTCATTCATTCATTCATTCATTTATTCATTCATTCAATTATTCATTCATTCATTCATTCATTCATTTATTCATTCATTCATTCATTCATTCATTCATTCATTCATTTATTTAATTATTCATTCATTCATTCATTCATTCATCCATTCATTCATTCATTCATTCATTCATTCATTTAATTATTCATTCATTCATTCATTCATTCATTCATTCATTCATTCATTCATTCATTCATTTATTTAATTATTCATTCATTCATTTATTCATTCATTCATTCATTCATTCATCCATTCATTCATTCATTCATTCATTCATTCATTCATTTAATTATTCATTCATTCATTCATTCATTCATTCATTCATTCATTCATTCATTCATTCATTCATTCATTCATTCATTCCTTCATTCATTCATTCATCCATTCATTCATTCATTCATTCATTCATTCATTCATTCATTCATTTATTCATTCATTCATTCATTCATTCATTCATTCATTCATTCATTCATTCATTCATTTATTCAATTATTCATTCATTCATTCATTCATTCATTCATTCATTCATTTATTTATTTATTCATTCATTCATTCATTCATTCATCCATTCATTCATTCATTCATTCATTTATTCATTCATTCATTCATTCATTCATTTAATTATTCATTCATTCATTCATTCATTCATTCATTCATTCATTCATCCATTCATTCATTCATTCATTCATTCATTCATCCATTCATTCATTCATTCATTCATTCATTCATTCATTCATTCATTCATTCATTCATTCATTTATTCATTCATTCATTCATTTATTCATTCATTCATTCATTCATTCATTCATTTATTTAATTATTCATTCATTCATTCATTTAATTATTGATTCATTCATTCATTTAATTATTCATTCATTCATTCATTCATTTATTCATTCATTCATTCATTCATTCATTCATTCATTCATTTATTTAATTATTCATTCATTCATTCATTTAATTATTCATTCATTCATTCATTCATTCATTCATCCATTCATTCATTCATTCATTCATTCATTCATCCATTCATTCATTCATTCATTCATTCATTCATTTATTCATTCATTTATTCATTCATTCATTTATTCATTCATTCATTCATTTATTCATTCATTCATTCATTCATTCATTCATTTATTTAATTATTCATTCATTCCTTCATTTAATTATTCATTCTTTCATTCATTCATTCATTCATTCATTCATTCATTCATTCATTCATTCATTTATTTAATTATTCATTCATTCATTCATTCATTCATCCATTCAATCATTCATTCATTCATTCATTCATTCATTTAATTATTCATTCATTCATTCATTCATTCATTCATTCATTCATTCATCCATTCATTCATTCATTCATTCATTCATTCATCCATTCATTCATTCATTCATTCATTCATTCATTCATTTATTCATTCATTCATTCATTCATTCATTCATTCATTCATTCATTCATTTATTCATTTATTCATTCATTCATTCATTCATTCATTCATTTATTTAATTATTCATTCATTCATTCATTCATTCATTCATTCATTCATCCATTCATTCATTCATTCATTCATCCATTCATTCATTCATTTATTCATTTATTCATTTATTCATTCATTCATTCATTCATTTATTCATTTATTCATTTATTCATTTATTCATTTATTCATTTATTCATTCATTCATGCATTTATTCATTCATTCATTCATTCATTCATTCATTCATTCATTCATTCATTCATTCATTTATTCATTTAATTATTCATTCATTCATTCATTCATTCATTCATTCATTCATTCATTCATTCATTCATTCATTCATTCATTCATTCATTTATTTAATTATTCATTCATTCATTCATTCATTCATTCATTCATCCAATCATTCATTCATTCATTCATTCATTCATTCATTCATTCATTTAATTATTCATTCATTCATTCATTCAATCATTCATTCATGCATTCATTCATTCATTCATTCATTCATCCATTCATTCATTCATTCATTCATTCATTTATTCATTCATTCATTCATTCATTCATTCATTTATTCATTCATTCATTCATTCATTCATTCATTCATTCATTCATTCATTTATTTAATTATTCATTCATTCATTCATTCATTCATTCATTCATCCATTCATTCATTCATTCATTCATTCATTCATTCATTCATCCATTCATTCATTCTTTTATTCATTTATTCATTTATTCATTCATTCATTCATTCATTTATTCATTTATTCATTTATTCATTTATTCATTTATTCATTTATTCATTTATTCATTCATTCATGCATTTATTCATTTATTCATTCATTCATTCATTCATTCATTCATTCATTCATTCATTTAATTATTCATTCTTTCATTCATTCATTCATTCATTCATTCATTTATTTAATTATTCATTCATTCATTCATTCATTCATTCATTCATTCATTCACTCATTCATTTATTCATTCATTCATTTATTTAATTATTCATTCATTCATTAATTCATTCATTCATTCATTCATTCATTCATCCATTCATTCATTCATTCATTCATTCATTCATTCATTTAATTTTTCATTCTTTCATTCATTCATTCATTCATTCATTCATTCATTCATTCATTCATTTATTTAATTATTCATTCATTCATTCATTCATTCATTCATCCATTCATTCGTTCATTCATTCATTCATTCATTCATTCATTCATTCATTCATTTAATTATTCATTCATTCATTCATTCATTCATTCATTCATTCATCCATTCATTCATTCATTCATTCATCCATTCATTCATTCATTCATTCATTCATTCATTTATTCATTCATTCATTCATTCATTCATTCATTCATTCATTCATTCATTCATTTATTCATTCATTCATTCATTCATTCATTCATTCATTTAATTATTCATTCATTCATTCATTCATTCATTCATTCATTCATTCATCCATTCATTCATTCATTCATTCATTCATTTAATTATTCATTCATTCATTCATTCATTCATTCATTCATTTATTCATTCATTCATTCATTCATTCATTCATTTATTTAATTATTCATTCATTCATTCATTCATTCATTCATTCATCCATTCATTCATTCATTCATTCATACATTCATTCATTTATTCATTCATTCATTTAATTTTTCATTCATTCATTCATTCATTCATTCATTCATTCATTCATTCATCCATCCATTCATTCATTCATTCATTCATTCATTCATTTATTCATTCATTCATTCATTCATTCATTCATTCATTCATTCATTCATTCATTCATTTATTCATTCATTCATTCATTCATTCATTCATTCATTCATTCATTCATTTATTTAATTATTCATTCATTCATTCATTCATTCATTCATTCATTCATCCATTCATTCATTCATTCATTCATTCATTCATTCATTCATTCATTCATTTAATTATTCATTCATTCATTCATTCATTCATTCATTCATCATTCATTCATTTAATTATTCATTCATTCATTCATTCATTCATTCATTCATCCATTCATTCATTCATTCATTTATTCATTCATTCATTTATTTAATTATTCATTCATTCATTTAATTATTCATTCATTCATTCATTCATTCATTCATTTAATTATTCATTCATTCATTCATTCATTCATTCATTCATTCATTCATTCATCCATTCATTCATTCATTCATTCATCCATTCATTCATTCATTCATTCATTTATTCATTCATTCATTCATTCATTCATTCATTTATTTATTCATTCATTCATTCATTCATTCATTCATTTATTCATTCATTCATTTATTTAATTATTCATTCATTCATTCATTCATTCATTCATTCATTCATTCATTCATTCATTCATTCATTCATTCATTCATTCATTCATTCATTTATTCATTCATTCATTCATTCATTCATTCATTTATTTAATTATTCATTCATTCATTTCATTCATTCATTCATTCATTCATTCATTCATTCATTCATTCATTCATTCATCCATTCATTCATTCATTCATTCATTCATTCATTCATTTATTTAATTATTCATTCATTCATTCATTTAATTATTCATTCTTTCATTCATTCATTCATTCATTCATTCATTCATTCATTCATTCATTCATTCATTTATTTAATTATTCATTCATTCATTCATTCATTCATTCATCCATTCATTCATTCATTTAGTCATTCATTGATTCATTCATTCATTCATTTAATTATTCATTCATTCATTCATTCATTCATTCATTCATTCATTCATCCATTCATTCATTCATTCATTCATTCATTCATCCATTCATTCATTCATTCATTCATTCATTCATTCATTTATTCATTCATTCATTTATTCATTCATTCATTCATTCATTTATTCATTCATTCATTCATTCATTCATTCATTCATTCATTCATTCATTTATTTAATTATTCATTCATTCATTCATTCATTCATTCATCCATTAATTCATTCATTCATTCATTCATTCATCCATTCATTCATTCATTTATTCATTTATTCATTTATTCATTCATTTATTCATTTATTCATTTATTCATTTATTCATTTATTCATTTATTCATTTATTCATTCATTCATTCATTCATGCATTTATTCATTTATTCATTCATTCATTCATTCATTCATTCATTCATTCATTCATTCATTCATTCATTCATTTAATTATTCATTCTTTCATTCATTCATTCATTCATTCATTCATTCATTTATTTAATTATTCATTCATTCATTCATTCATTCATTCATTCATTCATTCATCCATTCATTCATTCATTCATTCATTCATTCATTCATTCATTCATTTACTCATTCATTCATTCATTCATTCATTTAATTATACATTCTTTCATTCATTTATCCATTCATTCATTTATTCATCCATTCATTCATTCATTCATTTATTCATTCATTTATTCATTCATTCATTCATTCATTCATTCATTCATTCATTTACTCATTCATTCATTCATTCATTTATTTAATTATTCATTCATTCATTCATTCATTCATTCATTCATTCATTCATCCATTCATTCATTTATTCATTCATTCATTCATTCATCCATTCATTCATTCATTTATTCATTTATTCATTTATTCATTCATTCATTCATTCATTTATTCATTTATTCATTTATTCATTTATTCATGCATTTATTACTTCATTCTTTCTTTCATTCATTCATTCATTCATTCATTCATTTATTTAATTATTCATTCATTCATTCATTCATTCATTCATTCATTCATCCATTCATTTATTCATTCATTCATTCATTTATTCATTCATTCATTCATTTAATTATTCATTCATTCATTCATTCATTCATTCATTCATTCATTCATTCATTCATTCATTCATTCATCCATTCATTCATTCATTCATTCATTTATTCATTCATTCATTCATTCATTCATTTAATTATTCATTCTTTCATTCATTCATTCATTCATTCATTCATTCATTCATTCATTTATTCATTTATTTAATTATTCATTCATTCATTCATTCATTCATTCATCCATCCATTCATTCATTCATTCATTCATTCATTCATTCATTTAATTATTCATTCATTCATTCATTCATTCATTCATCCATTCATTCATTCATTCATTCATCCATTCATTCATTCATTCATTCATTCATTCATTTATTCATTCATTCATTCATTCATTCATTCATTCATTCATTCATTCATTCATTCATTCATTCATTTATTTAATTATTCATTCATTCATTCATTCATTCATTCATTCATTCATTCATTTAATTATTCATTCATTCATTCATTCATTCATTCATTTATTCATTCATTTATTTAATTATTCATTCATTCATTCATTCATTCATTCATCCATTCATTCATTCATTCATTCATTCATTCATTCATTCATTCATTTAATTATTCATTCATTCATCCATTCATTCATTCATTCATCCATTCATTCATTCATTCATTCATTCATCCATTCATTTATTAATTCATTCATTCATTCATTTATTCATTCATTCATTCATTCATTCATTCATTCATTCATTCATTCATTTATTCATTCATTCATTCATTCATTCATTCATTCATTCATTTATTTAATTATTCATTCATTCATTCATTCATTCATCCATTCATTCATTCATTCATTCATTCATTCATTTAATTATTCATTCATTCATTCATTCATTCATTCATTCATTCATTCATTCATTCATTTATTCATTCATTCATTCATTCATTCATTCATTCATTCATTTATTCATTCATTCATTCATTTATTTAATTATTCATTCATTCATTCATTTAATTATTCATTTAATTACTCATTCATTCATTCATTCATTCATTCATTCATTCATTCATTCATTCATTCATTCATTCATTTATTTAATTATTCATTCATTCATTCATTTAATCATTCATTCATTCATTCATTCATTCATTTATCCATTCATTCATTCATTCATTCATTCATTCATTCATTCATTCATTCATTCATTCATTCATTCATTCATTCATTTATTCATTCATTCATTCATTCATTCATTCATTCATTCATTCATTTATTTAATTATTCATTCATTCATTTATTTAATTATTCATTCTTTCATTCATTCATTCATTCATTCATTCATTCATTCATTCATTCATTCATTTATTTAATTATTCATTCATTCATTCATCCATCCATTCATTCATCCATTCATTCATTCATTCATTCATTCATTCATTCATTCATTCATTCATTCATTCATTCATTCAATTATTAATTCATTCATTCATTCATTCATTCATTCATCTATTCATTCATTCATTCATTCATTCATCCATTCATTCATTCATTCATTCATTCATTCATTTATTCATTCATTCATTCATTCATTCATTCATTCATTTATTCATTCATTCATTCATTCATTCATTCATTCATTCATTCATTTATTTAATTATTCATTCATTCATTCATTCATTCATCCATTCATTCATTCATTCATTTATTCATTCATTCATTCATTCATTCATTCATTCATTCATTTAATTATTCATTCATTCATTCATTCATTCATTCATTCATTCATTCATTCATTCATCCATTCATTCATTCATTCATTCATTCATTCATTCATTCATTTATTCATTCATTCATTCATTCATACATTCATTCATTCATTCATTCATTCATTTATTCATTCATTCATTCATTTAATTATTCATTCATTCATTCATTCATTCATTCATTCATTCATTCATTCATTCATTCATCCATTCATTCATTCATTCATTCATTCATTTATTCATTTATTCATTCATTCATTCATTCATTCATTCATTCATTCATTCATTTATTTAATTATTCATTCATTCATTCATTCATTCATTCATTCATTTAATTATTCATTCATTCATTCATTCATTCATTCATTCATTCATTCATTCATCCATTCATTCATTCATTCATTCATTCATCCATTCATTCATTCATTCCTTCATTCATTCATTTATTCATTCATTCATTCATTCATCCATTCATTCATTCATTCATTCATTCATTCATTTATTTATTCATTCATTGATTTATTTATTTATTTAATCATTAATTTATTTTTTCAATCAATCATCTATGTGTTCCGTCATTCATTTGTTCATCCTTTCATTTATTATCAGCAAAAGCACTACACGCCTCCACCAAAATATTATATTTATTGTCAATGTTACTTAGACCTTAATGCCTGATCAAATCAGTTCTGGAGACCTAATGATTTTATCTGCCGTTTGATACCACGTGAAGATTTGATTCCCAAACTGTGATATGACTTCATGACAAGGGTGACATTGGTACTTTGGCGTTTCTACGTCTTCTTTTATGCCACACGATGTGACTTCCTGACAATGGTGACATTGGGACTTTGACGTTTTTACGTCTTCTGTTATGACATGTGGACTCGATTCACGGTCTTGTGAGGGTTCACCTAATTACAAGTTGTCGACCTCACCTAACTGAACTAAATAGCGCTGAAGACAGACGGAATTATATTACCAGGACAAGCTATATGTAGAATGTTAGGATTGCTATTACGGTGTTATACAGAATTACTAATATCTCGCCCTTTTTGTCTATTTAGTATTTTTATTATGACTGATGTCGCTATATTGAATTTCTATTATGTATCTGCTCTCACCTGTCACATCGTTGATCAGACAGGTGATTTTTTGTATTACAGCCTTCTATGTCCCACCACCCACCTCCCCTGTTGATCAGACAGGTGATTTATAAAGCGGCACTGTGGTTCTCCTTTGTGTCTATTTACTATTATTATTATGACCATCCATGCCCCTACTTAGGATGTCCATTACGGCATTTTATGCCACCCCCCCCCCCCGATGATACCAGCTGTTGATCAGGCAGGTGGTTTATAAGGCCTCAGACCAGGGAATAATACTGAGGGACGTGCCGTGATGGTTCGAGTGGGCCTCAGACCAGAGAATAATACTGAGGGACGTGCCGTGATGGTTAAAGTGGGCCTCAGACCAGGGAATAATACTGAGGGACGTGCCGTGATGGTTAAAGTGGGCCTCAGACCAAGGAATAATACTGAGGGACGTGCCGTGATGGTTAAAGTGGGCCTCAGACCAGGGAATAATACTGAGGGACGTGCCATAATGGTAAAAGTGGGCCTCAGACCAGGGCTCGAATTTCGAATCCTGTTCCAGGAGGACAGTGTCATCTCATTCATCTCACCATCTTCAGGAGGCTCTCCTGGCCCAGTTTAGCCTATATGTGCACAAAGGTGGCCTAAAGCCCGATTCATTTCATTTTTAAAGTTGGTCGCTTTGCCGATGTCGCCGCCTGCCGTGCGTGTTCGAACCCCGCTTGATGCAGAATATTCAGAGAAATATCATGTTTCGATGTTGTGTACTTGGGCAAGGCACTTCACCCTCAAATGCTTCACTTGACTCAGGTGGGATGAGTACGTGGTAGGACACAGATGGGGGTAAAATGGTAATAAGTCTTTAGACTTCGAGATCAGACTATAAGCCTGAACATTTACCTTTACTGCCCACTTTTAATTAAATCACGTGATAGCTGGCTCGCACCTTCTACTCATATTCTTCTATTTGGGACCAAACAGTTTCAAATCTGATGTTTAGACAATCATTTAATTATTTTTAATTCCTTTGATTTAACAGATAAAAAACGAGTATAGTCGTGTTTATGGGTCTTGCTAAAGTATCAAAAATCCGAGAAAAACGCCAACCACCCACCACCATTATCGAAAGTATGAATTTTAGTAATGGCGATACAAATTTGCCTTTTTTGTGAAATGCCCCAAGGTGCCAACAGGGCATCATCCAGTTTCTCAATCGAGGGTATATCAATATTCGAAAAATGCAATAAAACGTTGTATGGACCCCAAAGCAAGGTGCAGCGACAAATCCTTATTTTATTCCCGGACTAATAGATTATGTTTGCCTCAAATTACCATCAGAAACACAGATCTGAAATAATCGCTCCTTCACCTTGAGAATGACCTTAAACCTGGGGTCAGTCTGGTCTAAAAGGCTGATCGTGTGAGAGACGTCTGACCATTGTAATTTGATTTATCTACGTTGCAGTGAAATCTTAGACTTTCAGTGCACCCTTAGATTCTCAGTGCACACTTTGCCTTTCAGTGCACCTTCAGATTCTCAGTGCACCCTCTGCCTTTCAGTGCACCCTTAGACTCTCAGTGCACACTCTGCCTTTCAGTGCACCCTTAGATTCTCAGTGCACACTCTGCCTTTCAGTGCACCCTTAGATTCTCAGTGCACCCTCTGCCTTTCAGTGCACCCTTAGATTCTCAGTGCACACTCTGCCTTTCAGTGCACCCTTAGACTCTCAGTGCACACTCTGCCTTTCAGTGCACCCTTAGACTCTCAGTGCACACTCTGCCTTTCAGTGCACCCTTAGATTCTCAGTGCACACTCTGCCTTTCAGTGCACCCTTAGATTCTCAGTGCACCCTCTGCCTTTCAGTGCACCCTCAGATTCTCAGTGCACACTCTGCCTTTCAGTGCACCCTTAGACTCTCAGTGCACCCTCTGCCTTTCAGTGCACCCTTAGATTCTCAGTGCACACTCTGCCTTTCAGTGCACCTTTAGATTCTCAGAGCACCCTCTGCCTTTCAGTGCACCCTTAGACTCCCAGTGCACCCTCTGCCTTTCAGTGCACCCTTAGATTCTCAGTGCACACTCTGCCTTTGAGTGCACCCTTAGACTCTCAGTGCACACCCTGCCTTTCAGTGCACCCTTAGACTCTCAGTGCACACTCTGCCTTTCAGTGCACCCTTAGACTCTCAGTGCACACTGTGTCTTTCAGCGCACCCTTAGACTCTCAGTGCACCCTTTGCCTTTCAGTGCACCCTTAGACTCTCAGTGCACACTCTGCCTTTCAGTGCACCGTTTTCTCCACTTGGCGTGTAACACAGTGCTTGGGCGTATGATTGATTTTTTAAATGTTTTCAAAACATTCTGTTTTTGTAATTTTACCGAGAAATATATAGTATGCGTTTTGAAGTTTAGATATGCATTTTGAGTTTTTTTATCATAATAGTGTAGATCCTGATTTTCGCGTGTTTAATTTTTCGTGTTTAGAATTTGAATTTGAGAATTTACATTTTTCTTTAGTGGCGCTTTTATAATAATAATTTTCATCTGTATCTGTATCTGTATATTACGTGGCAGTACGCACTATTGTTCTATCGCGCCACGGGATTAACTTAGCAAAGCCTGTTATCATTCATGATATCATTCATGGCCTTATATATGTGCCAAGTACTCTATGTTGTAGATTTTTTGGAATCTCGCTGGATGGAAACTGCGCCTACGTCCATTGAGGTTCTTTTACGTCCAACTCAAAGTCAGTCAGACGAGCCATCTGATTTACGTGGTTCTCTGAGCCCCACGAGTGTAGTATGATGTTCAATCAGCAGAAATTGTAAATTGTTCGTCTCAAATCAGATAATTATGGGTGATTTTCATCGACTTGAAGTTGTGGATCGCGTTAGCGAGACACCACTTCAAGTGGGTGAAAATTTAATTTATTTGATTTAGCGCTTTGTGTGTGAAGCTTTGAGTCGGATAACTTGGCACTTGGCACCTCGTTTGAAAAACATTTCATTACTTTAATCACGTTCGTAGGAAGAGTAGGGGGATTTCCCGTGTTACATGCGTGTTGTGATACTCTATGTTCCCTGTGAAATGAGAGGATTAGCCTGTCACTGATAGTAGGGACTATTTTTTGCCATGATTGTGAAGAAAGCGACGTAAATCAATATTCACGCATTATGCTCTAGAGGGGAAATGTTGACATTAAGAGCTTCAAAAGCTCAAAAGCTGCGTTCCGGAGCGTATTTCGACTCAAATGGAGTTGTGTTTAAATAATTAGATAATTAATTTTAGCACTTTGTTTGAAAACATTTCACCATTACACATTGTGATACTCTATGATCCCTGTGGAATGAGAGGATTAGCCTCATGTATTGTCTGATCCTCACAACAGAAGGGACCGTCGATTGTCTGGTCCTTCCTTCCATTCCTCATTTAATTAGGGATACCTAAAATTCACCCAAACCCAGATATTGTCCTTAAATGACAGGGAGCATTTAGTCACGCAGAGGGACCATACAGTCTCAGATACATTCTACCTCTCTTAATTCTTTGTGTAATTAATTGTAAAGCTAGAGGTTGAATCACTGTTGGTTTATCGTTGACCCACCGTCTGCGACACTGGGCCAGCATTAAACTAACCTTCTTTTGGGAATTGCCCATACATATTTTGAAATTTAGCTATTCTGCCACTAAAACGCAGCCAATATGTTCCAGAGGCCTGCCCCGGTGGCTTATTCAAAATAAGAGTAAGGCATAGTCCCGGCTTCGGGCTTCCTTCTGTCGTGATGTTACCATGATTGTGCAGAAAGCGACGTAAATCAATGTTCACTCATCATGCTCTAGAGGGGAAATGTTGACATCTAAAGCTTCAAATGGTGAATTACAGAACATATTTATATATATTTAGTATATATTATTCTGAGAGGGGGGGGGTTTGAATCCGCCACTGCCTTAACTGAAAGGAATTTATCTAGAGTGGTCCTAATTTGTTTTTGCGGTATCTCACTTTATGTTTTTTCAAATATTATATTATGTTGCACACTCTATTATATTGATGATCTATAATTATGATAGGTGAATAGAATAATATGAGTAAATAATTGTTTTGCGTTGTGTTTTCGAATCTCTTGTTTTGTAAGATAAAACAACCATTTTTTATTGATCATCCACGCATAATAAACACTTGATTTAAAATAAAGTATATACCTAAAAATGTATGTATCCAACATAATGTTACAACTATATACATATATATAAACTGTTCGAACAGAATATTTGTGTTTTTTAATGTGTGTGAGTGCATATTTTCTTTTGCTTATTATTGAACCAGACTAGCAGTACTGAGAAAAGCTGAACGAACGAAATAACCCTACATTCCAGAATGACATACAATAAATAATTTCGTCTCCTCCAAATTAAGACAAAATTGGGTGAAATGTGTTTTACTTACTGTATTTATCCCAAGCTCTAACTGCGCCGGGTCAGCTGCTCCTAAATGATCAACAGGTTTATGACTCAGTAGGTGTTCTATAAACCCAATCGTCAGCAGGGAGTCCTAATCACCAATACGGCTTTATGATCTTAACATACACAGTCGTCAGCAGAGCGTCCTAATCACCAATACGGCTTTATGATCTTAACATACACAGTCGTCAGCAGAGCGTCCTAATCACCAATACGGCTTTATGATCTTAACATACACAGTCGTCAGCAGAGCGTCCTAATCACCAATACGGCTTTATGATCTTAACATACACAGTCGTCAGCAGAGCGTCCTAATCACCAATACAGCTTTATGATCTTAACATACACAGTCGTCAGCAGAGCGTCCTAATCACCAATACGGCTTTATGATCTTAACATACACAGTCGTCAGCAGAGCGTCCTAATCACCAATACAGCTTTATGATCTTAACATACACAGTCGTCAGCAGGGAGTCCTAATCACCAATACAGCTTTATGATCTTAACATACACAGTCGTCAGCAGAGCGTCCTAATCACCAATACGGCTTTATGATCTTAACATACACAGTCGTCAGCAGAGCGTCCTAATCACCAATACAGCTTTATGATCTTAACATACACAGTCGTCAGCAGAGCGTCCTAATCACCAATACAGCTTTATGATCTTGACATACACAGTCGTCAGCAGAGCGTCCTAATCACCAATACAGCTTTATGATCTTAACATACACAGTCGTCAGCAGAGCGTCCTAATCACCAATACGGCTTTATGATCTTAACATACACAGTCGTCAGCAGGGAGTCCTAATCACCAATATGGCTTTATGATCTTAACATACACAGTCGTCAGCAGGGAGTCCTAATCACCAATACAGCTTTATGATCTTAACATACACAGTCGTCAGCAGAGCATCCTAATCACCAATACAGCTTTATGATCTTAACATACACAGTCGTCAGCAGAGCGTCCTAATCACCAATACAGCTTTATGATCTTAACATACACAGTCGTCAGCAGAGCGTCCTAATCACCAATACAGCTTTATGATCTTAACATACACAGTCGTCAGCAGAGCGTCCTAATCACCAATACGGCTTTACGAACTTTGCTTTTAGGCTTCATACATAAATAACACATCTCCAGAAGTATGCGTGCCAGATGTTGTTTTAATGCTGGGTCAACGTCTGCGACAATGTCCCGGCTTTAAAACAACATCTAAGACGTATAATTCTGGCGACATCGGGTCAATGTCAGCGTCCTTTTTACGATCCTGACGGTAGTCATTCTTAATACGTTTTATTTACTGATTATCTTCACTGAATTACAGTTATTGGGAATGAAATGAGTGCTTTAAAATCAAGTGGTGCAGATGTTTGCTCTAAAATTAAACAAATATAAACATTTTTCAGCCACATGAAGATGTGGTTCGCGGCAGCGAGACACAACTTCTTGTGGATTAAAATTTAAATAAAATATTTAAATACAATATCTCAGTTGGACAAGGGTTAACTTAGGAAGCTCGCCTGAAAGTTATTGACAGCACCTTATGAACTCTGAAGCTTTAGTGAGTTATTGCAGACATAATTGAACTCTGCCCAGAAAACACAAAGCATTTGTATAACATTTGTACAACACCCACCGAACGTCTTTGACGTCGCTCCAACATTGTACAAATGTTATACAAATGTTTTGTGTTTACAGGGTGGGGCAATATGTACAGAGACAAGTAACCAAAAATAAGAAAAAACAGAAGCTTGTTAAATCTGATTGAATTATCTGAGCCCTGCCACTATGACCAGATATAGTTCAAAAGCCAGAGGAGCAATCACTCTAGTTTTTCACAAGAATTACCGTTTCAAATAAAAAAATGTTTACTCCCCGTTCACTCGTAGAGGTTCAGCATTATGCATTTATTCATTCATTCATTCATTCATTCATTCATTCATTCATTCATTCATTCATTCATTCATTCATTCATTCATTCATTCATTCATTTATGCATTCATTCATTCATTCATTCTTGCATTCATTCATGCATTCATTCATTCATTCATTCATTCATTCATTCATTCATTCATTCATTCATTCATTCATTCATTCATTCATTCATTCATTCATTCATTTATGCATTCATAGATGAATGAACGAATGAATGAGCTAGCAAACAAACAAGTAAACGAATGAATGAATGAATGAATGAATGAATGAATGAATGAATGAATGAATGAATGAATGAATGAATGAATGAATGAAGTGATGAATGAAAGAAAAAATAAATGAAAAAATGTATGAATAAACGAATGAATGAATGAATGAATGAATGAATGAATGAATGAATGAATGAATGAATGAATGAATGAATAAATGAATGAATGAATGAGATAAAACAAAATAACATCATACGGTACATATTTTGACATAGGAAACGGTAGCTATTGAATATTGTGCCACTATTTGCGATGCTGTGCCAACATTGAGCCAGCATAAATCAGTATTCTCACTTAACCGAAAACGGGCAATTGCGAATGTTGTTGCGACGTTGCCCCAACATTAAAGCCACATTGTGTTCAGCCTCTTATTACTGAGCTGGTGAGTAACACAATGTATTATGGTGACTGGCGGTCTGGATGAGTGAATGATACAGAATGACGGGATTAATGTGTGAGCTGATTTATGGTCTGGATGAGTGAATGATGGGTGACAGAATGACGGGATTAATGTGGGAAATGATTTAATGATGCTTATAAAATCACAAAATGATCAGCCACGTAGAATAATAGCTCCTGGTTGACTGGCTGACTGGCTTAGTGCTAGCTGACTGGCTAACGAACTGATTGACTTTCTGATGGACTTATTGACTTGCTGACTGACTGACTGACTGACTGGCTGGCTGGCTGGCTGGCTGGCTGACTATAGCTGGCATCTACACAGGTAAGCAGTTAGATTGATGAAAGGCTGCCTTGTTGGTTGTCTGGCTGTCTGGTTGACTTGATGATTGACTGATGGCTGACTGACTGACGGACTGATTGACTTACTAGATGACTGCTGCCTGGCTGAGTGATCGACTGATTAACTGAGTGGCTGGCGGACTGATGACGGACTTGCAGGTCGGCTGGCTGACCGCTGGCTGGCTGGCTGGCGGACTTATGACAGAATTGCAGGATGGCCGGCTGACCGCTGACTGGCTGGCAGGCTGGCGGACTGATGACAGAATTGCAGGATGGCCGGCTGACCGCTGACTGGCTGGCTGGCTGGCGGACTGATGACGGACTTGCAGGTCGGCTGGCTGACCGCTGGCTGGCTGGCTGGCAGACTTATGACAGAATTGCAGGATGGCCGGCTGACCGCTGACTGGCTGGCAGGCTGGCGGACTGATGACAGAATTGCAGGCTGGCTGGCTGACCGCTGACTGGCTGGCTGACTGGCTGGCGGTCTGATGACAGATCACATTTGTAGTGGCTCAGATAACTTTTAAAGTAGCTGTGATCACTTCTCCAGTGGTCAAGATCAGTTTTGGAAAATGGCTCCAGGAAATGTAAACGTAATAACAAACATTTAAACCATAAAAAGGTAACATGAGCGAGATGAAGTTCTGCTGATATTCACTAAAAAAACGTTTGTAAATTGTTCAAATGGAGGGATAAAATACAAACTTATCGCTTTGTTGCACATTTCATATTCAACAGAAATAAAATATTATGTATCCACGTTAAAGCCCTTGATATTGACTCTCAACTGCTATTAAAAATCTTCATACATTTTTTTAATTTGGGATATTCATTGGGCAAAAATATAATATAAATAAAAAATATAATAAAAATATATATAATAAAAATATAATATAAAACAGGGTCAATTTTCCCAAGCCGGCAAATTTTTAGTGTAATGTTGTGTAATGTTGAAATAGCTCATTATTTTTATTTCAAACGGATTATTTTGAGTCAACAATAGTTCTAGAACATGTTTGAAACAAAACCATCTGAGAGAAAAGCATGTTGACTATTTACTGAAAAAGTATGAAAAATAGATGAAATTAATACCAACAAAAGCTCTCTTGTTCATTTGGCAATTATCGGACACAAAATATATTACATCTATGTAAAAGTAGCTTTGCATTTCGATGAATATCAAATATATTGATATAACTGAAAATTTGACTATTTATTGGTCACAAATGTGACATATAGTCAATTTTTCCGAGCCTGAAGAAAAATGCGCCAATTTTTAGTCTAACCCAAAAAGTAAGTAATATGTACACATAGCTCCTTATTTTGATTCCAAATGGGTTTATTTTAAATGAACAATAGTTCTAGAGCATGCGTAAATTAAAAATACACATTTGTACTCTGGTGCATTTGATCTGACGCACAATATGGGACATCCATGTAAGCGCCTATGTCAGTAGCTCTGTATTAATATTAAATGTATTGATATACCGTAGCTCAAAATTTGACTACTCAGTGGGCAAAAGTGTGTAAAACGCTCGATTTCCCAAAATCGGACCAAAATCGCACATAGGTCATGTACATTTTTGGCCATATTTCAGTAAAGTAACGGCAGTAACTTGATCAACAGGTTGATTCTGGTCCCTGAGTAGTCCAGCTATGTGAAAATAATAGTGGTTTAAATCAATCTTCCGGCTGACACCTTATCCCCAGCCATGTCTGGTCTAGTATGAAACCTAATTATTTTTAAGTCTTTTTTGTTGAATAATTGTGAACAAATCCAATTATTTAAATAAAATAACATCAGAAGTAGCTTAATTGGCAATAAATATAACACATAGCGATATATCACGTGGTCCCAGCCCTTTGTTTATCCTTAGTAAGGTATACCTCAAATCTGAATGGCGGCCATCTTGGATTTTGCTAATACCCCGACCCTGAGCGATTCCCGTCTTGGCATCCATCGCAAATCGAAAGAGTATAATCTGTTCTATATCTGTGCCAAATTTTGTAGGTTTGGAAGAATTTGCCCCAAAATATCCCTAACAGCCCCGACTAGGCTGGCTGGCTGACCGATGGCCGGCAGGCTGGATGGCTGACTGCTGGCTGGCTGGTTAGATGACGGTTGACTAACTGGCATCAACACAGGCAGATAGTTATATATCACTGCCAGGCTGTCTGCCTTTCTGCCTGGCTGGTGAATGACTGTCTGGTGGTCTATCCACCTCTCTGGCTGTCTGTATGGCTGCCTGACTGGCTGACTGATCGTCTGATGGTCCATCCACCCATCTGGTTGGTTGTCTGGCTACCTGCCTGGCTAACTGACTGATTGGCTGACCGACCGACCGACCGACTGACCGACTGACTGACTGACTGACTGACTGACTGACTGACTGACTGACTGACTGACTGACTGACTGACTGACTGACTGACTGCCTGACTGACTGACTGACTGACTGACTGACTGACTGACTGACTGACTGACTGACTGACTGACTGACTGACTGACTGACTGACTGACTGACTGACTGACTGACTGACTGACTGACTGACTGACTGACTGACTGACTGACTGGCTGACTGACTGACTGACTGACTGACTGACTGACTGACTGACTGACTGACTGACTGACTGACTGACTGACTGACTGACTGACTGACTGACTGACTGACTGACTGACTGACTGACTGACTGACTGACTGACTGACTGACTGACTGACTGACTGACTTGTGGTCACTCACATCTCCATTATATCGCTTGCTTAATGACTTCACAGTGCTACTTACCCAATATTTTAGATACTTTATCACCATTGACCTTTCCATTATCTGTTCATGATCTTAATTGGCGTCACATTTATATTAGCATTTAATTTGATCTCCTCTTTCACTTTCATCTTAAAACCTTTGACCTTTATCTGACCGCTATCCTTTCAAGCATTTGACCTTTATCTGATAAAGCTTCTGACGACGACATCACATTGCGACCGTCTGGTATCAGTCTCCTAGATTTTTAGATTGAGATATTTGAACGTTTATAATTTTTGTTTTGAAGCAGACAAATTGCAAATAGCTATGATATTTCATAACTTTTATCACAGGTTACGTCCATAGTTGTCCATATTTTACTTTAATAAGGACTTCATAGCCAGATTTGACATTGAGAAACATGGTAATTTAGATTTTACAAATTTAATTAATTTTCAGTCACTTGAAGTTGTGAATTGTGGAATTTCAAGTGACTGAAAATACAAGGGGTTAAAGTTTTCAGCGCGTTGAGCGTCTATAAACGTCAGATTCTGACGTCTGCAGACGTCAGAATCTGACATTTATAGACGCCACATACTCGCACTGAAAGAGTAAAACATGTATTATATAACAAAGGTATTCAAATGAAGCTGAAATAAGCATTTATGATGATTTCAAATTGAAAAAAATAGTTTTGTCTCTTGATTTAGAAAAAAAAAAATCAGCGTTGTGAGGGTTACATAACTGTGTAAAAGGGCGATGAAGGGTTGTAAATTAATTATGAGGACATAACGACAAAAAAATACTGGTATTACTTTTTTCCAATGTAGGACTAAGCATGTAACACCCACGCGCCATCTGCTGGTGACAAATGATGTTAATCAACCCCAGCCGCAAACAGCCTTAGACTCGTCCTGAATATTCCACTGGTTTTGACATCGACCTTTGTTTCAATTTCCACCTGTAACGATGTGTCACCACCATGTGGTCTTCATAAATGAGTGCGTCTTAAAAATGAGAATTTATTTTTTTATTAGGACCGTAATTTGTAATGGGCTATCTTGTTGACTTTATATTGATTCGTCTATATTATGCTCGGCAGTAAGTCTTCTCAATAAGCGGCATTTTTTAAGATTAACCCTTAAAGCGCTGAAAATATATTTTTTTCAATTTGAAATCATCAGAAGTGTCTTAGTTAGCTTATTCTGCGTTTTTTTACGTAAGAATACGTCAGAATCTGACGTCTACAGACGCCAGATTCTGACGTATAAAGACGGTCCCGCGCTGAAAGGGTTAAAAATTAGTTTGCTGCACTTCAATTATTATGTGAGCTAAACTACTATACGCTGATTGAAGGAACTGGATGAAAAGACCACGCTCAATATAAATTGCTATTACCACTGTTCTTCTCGCCACTCTATTCAGCAAACATTATTGCTAATGGTCTTTATTCAGAACCCCTGTCGTGTATCTTTCATTTGATGATGTTAATTAAAAAAAGACGCCATTGCTTATTGTTTAACCAGCATTTCGCTGCAAAAACCTATGACGATATAGTATATTTTATTGGTAATAGGTAAAGCAAAAGCAAATTTAAATTCAAGATTCACTTTGCTGATTATACAGTAAAGTACATTGTAATACAAATATATTGTTATTATTTTATTGTAATAATATAATTTGCTTTTTGCTCTGTACCCAACCCACGAGACTTATTAAAAAAAAAAAGTTTAGAAACGAAGATTAATGTACACTGAATAATCTCCAGCGTACACGACCCATCAACCTGAAACTAGCAAAGTGATAAACCAATGTCTATAATGTCAGACCGTCTTTAAAACTGGAGTCTAGAAATACATCAGACTTTACACATAGCCGTTATGGGTCAATTTTGTGAAAGTGTATGTCAAAATTTCTCAGAGTATTTGTACATTTGAAATTTAGACTAAGTTTCATAAATGACCAAATATATAAATTGCGGTCATTGTGATGAAGTCATTTTGTTATGTTCCAAACAGATTTCGTGTATTTTTTTGGTTGCCAAAATGTTTGTTTTCGAAAAAAAAAGTAAATCAGCTTATAGTAAGTCCGTTGCAACCTCGCCCCCAAACAAGTGGCTCTTATCCGTTCGCCTATAAGTTGTCTTTTTTTTTGCTATTCACCTCTTGACCTCTTGACCAAGTTAGTTTACCAAACCTCACTGTTGGTGTTTTTAATCTAGCCATCATGCCGCCCTTCTTTCATCTAATAACTGGCATTTAAATTGTCAGCCTTCGTTTATTCTTGACGTAATTACACGCTGGTTGTATTTGAGATGGAAGCTTCGTCCTGACATTTATATTCAACTATTTGACATTGAATGTGAATGTCAGGATAGCTTCATTTGAGATATTGTCAAATGTGCCATAACCAAATAAAAGGTCAACAAAATGAATAGATATGATAGAATTGTAGTAAAAGTCCTGATCTAACTCACTCATACCTGTAGAATATAATAAGCAGATTGAGGCTTATCCTATATAACATAGCAAATTGACATTGTAATCGATCGGTCAATTGGGTCGTTACTTGGCATATTGTTGGTTGTTTGGTTTGGCTTTTCAAAGAGTGGGTGGTCGCATAGTCGCAAAATTGGTTGGCTATATGGTTGATTGGCCCAAGTAATTTCTGGTTGACTGGCTGACTGACTGGCTGACTGACTGACTGGCTGACTGACT